>WMKK01000008.1:0-581932 GCA_012295225.1 Ostreococcus mediterraneus
CCCTAAACCCTAAACCCTAAACCCTAAACCCTAAACCCTAAACCCTAAACCCTAAACCCTAAACCCTAAACCCTAAACCCTAAACCCTAAACCCTAAATTTAAAACCCCAAACCCGATATTATTTTTAGGGCTTTTGACGCCACCAGAACCCTAAATGTATCACCGACCCTACAAAGGCACGGCGAGAAATCAGCAAAGGACGGGGTCACAACACGGCGACACAGAGGTACCAACGCGACATATAGCCTCATAGAAAGAAATTAGGGCTTTTTGTCGTGGACGATATGGAAGCGACGACGAGGAAGCTAGAACGTGACCCGATTGATGCGCTACGGGAATCACTGGTACAATTGAAGGATATTCGTATTACACGTTACGCCGTCGCGTCATCGTTCATTTCATCAGTGACTAACTCTTCGCGAGCTTCAAGCAGCTTTCGTGCGCGCTCCTTTCGCGCTTCGCGCTTCGCATGCGTTGAATCGTCATCGTCATCTTCGTTATTTTCCATTTTTGCGCGAACGACGGCGTCGTGCACACCCATGGTGGTTGAAAGCTTTGGCGATGCCGCTTCAACATCCGGAGGCGTCTGCACGACGCTGCGATGAGCGAATTTGGTAGCTACGGCATGAAGTGGCGCGGACACACGCGCAATCACAGGGCGCGCTTGTGGCGGAAACAGCGCGGCAAACGCAAAATCAGCGGAGGCGTCGCCTCTCGGTCCAGCCCCATGCGGCTGAAAGTAGCGCAAGTACACCCACGCAGCGTATGCGCCCCAAATATCAAACAAGTACAAACCAACATGATGATGCCTCCCACCGCTCATGAATGCGTACACCGCGGTAAAAGTCAAGTACGCACCGATTAAGTGCTTGTTTCGCAATGTACGAAGAAGCGCACCTGCGGCAAATACTGGCTCTTCTGGAAGCACCTGCCGTAAAGCCAACATCAGCGCTGCGAGCACGCCGTGAAACCCACCAAACTTTGCAAATAAATAAAACTCATCTCCAGCGCTGATAACGTACAAGAGAAACATCGAAATCCATGACATTGTTGCCACCGCGATGTTGACGCCGACGACAAAACGCAGGAGCTCCGTCGCTCCCCAAATCGGTTCGAGAGACTTCCCGATGTACAATAGGCAACACACATCGAAACATAGCGCCGCAAAAGTCATTTCATAATAGCCACTCGTCACTAAAACCCAAGGATGCGTCATCACCGCGTACGCTTGTAACGCGAAGAGCGAGTCGGCGTTGGCAAAGAGCGCGTGAGCCGCGTACGCCGACGCCAGCACCGCGCACAAGCGCTTCGTTCCCTTACTCGACGACGCATACGACGTCGTTAGTTCTGTCCTCACACTACGCGCTACATACACACACGTGTGTCAGTCCTTCGTCGTCGTTGTTTTACAACGACTTGAATGTACTCTCCAACGAAATAATCCGAGGCGCGACGAGCGCCACGCCGCGTTCGCCAGAGGCTTTCTCGCACCTAAACCGAGAGCGAGGACTTCGAATCCATCGTCGACGTCGACGTCGACGTCGCTAGCGCCGGCGTCGTTGGCGTCGTTTACACCCACCATGACGACGCGTTGTGACGCCCGGTGGTCTGCAGTCGCGCTCCACATAACCGCGCGTAGTGCGAAAGCGATGCTTCGCGCACAACCGTGCCATCACGTTGCGCGCCATGCGCGTGCGCCGCCACCGCCACCGCCACTGACGGTGCGTTCGTCATCGTATGCTGCGTCGTCTTCGACCGCCGGTGTCGGCGTTGTACGTCAACAGCGCTCGACGCGCACGCGCGTAAAGTCGAAGAGCGTCGATGACGTAGAACGTGAAGTGGTGCGTCGACGCGCGGTGTTGATGACGATGACGCGCGCATTGGCCGCGGTATATGTGGCACAGCGCGTGCCCGGTGCCGCTTTCGCGCTCACTAGCGATGATACCGATGACGACGCGTCGCAGGAGGCGATTGAAGCGCAGATGCGAGCGGTGATGGAAAGGCAAAGCGGCGAGCAAGTGTTCGTGAAACAAGTAGGTTTACAATCGAACGCAACAGATGGCGTCAAGGCGTGTGCGTTCGAGATTAGTAATTTATGGCGAGTTGGGGAGGCGACGACGAATGATTTGAACACGGAATGGGGAGAAATCATTGACCCAGTAAATGGCGAGGCGGCGAGAGGCGCTCTTGTGTTTGCGACACCAAACTTCGGGGCGAAATCCATCGTGGATTTGGGTAAGCCTGAAGATATTTCAGTGGCAAAAGTCTTAGGCCTCGATGGAGATGACTTTTACAGGCGTGCTGATATGCTCGGTGCGGCGAAGCGCGTGGATAAGAACAATCAGGTTTACTATGACTGGGAACTCATCGCATCGCCGCCTTCAGCGTCGTGCTCGAGCGCCATCGGCTGCTTGTATCCGGAACACATCTTTTTGATTTCTGCATCGGTTCTCGATGGCGTACTATATGTACTTAGCATTGATGCGACGCCAGCCAACTGGCGCACTACTGGAAGCTCGATGAAGAAGATGCGGAATTCATTCGAAGTGGGAATCGCTGCGCCATCGAGTGACGGCGCGTAAATATTGTTATTAGCAGAGCACACAAAATCATGCAATCGCACGCTTGGCTAAACGTTCTTCGGCGTAAATGTTGGCGTAGCCAACGACACCTTTCTGTGAAGATACGGGTTTCATGCGCCTGTTTTGAGGTTGCGCCCCGTGAAGCATGTGAAACCGCGCTCTTGGCGGCTGGTGCGCGTTCGTACGTTGACCGACGCGCGAGGAAAGAGATGTTTGCTCTACACGGCTCGCAGTTTTTGTTGATGATAGTAAAGGCACCGGCGCAGTCTGCGCGGTGCCTATTGAGGCGCGATCGCGGTGTGACGGTACGCTTTGTGACATGCGCGGGATGGGCGGGGGGTGGTCTGGTTGAAGATTTTCACCGCACGCTGCGATAGCCTCATTAATCGACGATATAGTTTCCATGAATGCATTTGACTCCGAGTTCAACCTTACGATGAGTTCTTCGCGCACGCGATTGAGCTCGTCGCTCGCTTTTTTAGCCTTTTGTCGTTCGTTTTCAAGCTCAGTCTCGCGCGCTTCGAGTTGCCCGCGAACTCTGTCTAATTCCGTCGCGAGCCTTCCGACCCTAACTTCGTGTTCGGCCTCAAGCCTCAGGCGCGTAACATTCTCTTCTTGTCTCGTCACCGTTTCCACGCGGTTGACTTCGCTCTGTAATCTACGCGCCTCTGAAATCGCTTCCGACTCCAACCGACGCGTCTTTGCCTCAAGTTCCTCGATAGCGTCGTCTCTCGCAGCCAACTCTCTCTCCAAATCTTTTCGCGCGTCACGTTCACACGATAACACACTTTCGAGGTGAACAATCATCTCGCGCTCAATATAGGTCGCCGTCTCTTCTGACGAGGGCGCTTCCTCTCCTTCTTCTGCAAAATGGCGTTTCATATCATCGTGTTGACTTGCGGCGTCCTCGTCGTCGTTCTCGGCGGCGGCGGCGACGGTGGCGTCAGTACTCGTGGGAATGTCGCAATTGGTGCACACGTGGTCACCATGTGATGATGTCCCGCAAATGTCGACCTCAGTCGTCGCCGTGGACGTGTCACTAAAAATAGCACCCACCATGCACGCGCGCACGCGCGCGTCAGCGCGGCGCGCGCAAGCATCCCACGACGCGCCCGATGACGTCTCGGAGTTGTCTTTGACAGTATCGTGACCGCCGTTGTCGTCGCATTCGCGCGATGCTTCGCCGTCCATCGGCGTGCTTTTGTGTCGCTGGAATGGATGCCGCCCGCCTGCGTTAGTGTTGTTTGTTTCCCTGGTACCGGTACCGGTACAATCATCAATGAATTACAACGCTGCGACTATAGAACCTCAAAACTTATCCGACAGTGGTACGCTCATGGGGAGAATTCGTCCATGAGGATCCTCGCGAGGCGTTCGCGGAGGTTGTTCGTACGCGCCGTCGTCCATTGGCTCTTGGTCGAGCGGCATGTATTGGCTCATAATGTTTCTAATTTCAGCATCCATGAAACGACGAGCGCGGTACTGGTAAAACGCGTACGCCACCGCCACGAGTACGAGCAAGGACATCAACACGGACGTCAACACCAAGCCCGCACCACCGCGCTTTTGATTCAGGCATACCCAGTCGTCGACGTCCGGCATGTAATTGGTCACGTAGCCGGATTTACACACGCACGTCAAGCCTTCCGTTGTCTCTGTGCATTTCGCGTTTGGATCAAGACACTTGCTTTTGCACGTCGGTTTCACACATGTGGACTTACCACTGTTGTCAACTACTGGTTTTGTGCCCGTCGGACACACGCACTCGTACCACGGATACGTGCTCGTCTCTTGACACGCCGTCTTATCGTCGCCGTTTGAGTTTGCGGCGCACGCGCGATCACCATCCTGTCCACGCACGCACATCGCATGCATCAAACCAGCATCATTGCACATGGTTGGGATCGAATGCGATTCAAAACCAGAGCAAATAGCCGAAAGAACGTCTCCTCGCGCAACTTTGCCGCTGTAGCGCTCTTCGTTGATCAAAATCGTAGGCAGCAATCGCACGTCGGGGCGCGAGCTACCCGGCGGCGGCGATTGCGCGCTGATTTGCGCTTCGAGTATGCTGTTCGTGATGTCCGCATTCGTATCACCGATGCAAGCATTTACTTTTGCTAAATCAACACCGACTTTTCTTACCACATCTTCCGCGCATGACTTTGCCGCAAATCTACCGCTATCCATGGAGCACGCGCTCGTAAACTGCGAGACGAAGTCCCACCACAGCCATGGCGTACCAGTCTTGTTTGCCGCATCGAAGACGCACAGCGCGCGCAAGTTGTCGATGACAACGTCTGCGCCACTGTATCCATGCGAAAGGTCATCGTCGGGATCGGGAGCGCAATAGCGGCCTCGGTTAATGCACTGCGCTTTACATTCGCGTGAGTCTGGATTTTGGGCGCACATCCAAGTAATGTAATGCGGTGTGAACTGCGTGTAGCCATCTTGTTCGAGCTGCTTCGCGATTGGCGCGAAATCCACGATGAAGGCGTTCTGCTGTTCGCACTTGTACCCGCATTCGTCGTTACTCTCGCTCCAGAGCTCCCATTCCACGCGCGAGTCGGGGTGTGGAAGCACGTCGTGCCAATCGAGCGTACCTACGACGTGACCGTACCTTGTGATCGCCTGATCGAACGAATTACCATCAACCATTCGCGCCAAAACTGCGGGTATGGTGATATTCGACACGTAAGACCCCGTATCGGCGTCTGCGCCAGAGTCCATGGTGACGAGGTCCTCGTCGCGGTCGTCGACTATGATAACCGCATCCGCCCCAGCGAGTTGTGCGTTCCACACTTTCATCGTAAACGCGCAACTACCGCGATCTAACATAAGAATGACCGCGCCGCGCGACTGACGCGCGCTGTCCGGAATCGCCACCGCACTCGCATCACATCCTTGTCTCGAGTTTGCCGTGTTGGCTGGGTACGTCAGCGTACCCGTCAGCGAACCTCCATAAAGCGTGCGGCCAAAGTTCGCAATGGCCACGTCGTACGTCCCGCGCACGTTTTCAGGTGTGTTTATTTTCAACTTGGCCACTTCAATCTTGAATCCATTCGCATACGTCGCCGGTACGAGCGCCAAGAAAAACGACGAGATTATAATCAACGTCATCGTCATCGTCGCGCGCGCGCAGCCGAGGACGCCGTCGCGCCGTGACGACGTTCGACGCGCGACGCCTTCGTCGTCGCGTGTCGTCGCGCGCCCAATCATCATCGCGCGGCGCGGTGTTCGCCTGGTGTTATCCCCCGCAGCGGCGCCGTGTGTCGCCGTCGGGGTGTGGTGTTCACGTTCACACGAACACGAACATGGACCACTGGTTGACGGCACCGCGGCACCAGCAGACGAGCTGGACAACGCGGCGCAACGTAACGGTGCCGGTGCCGGTGCCGCGCCTCGCCTCGCACGCACACCGCACGGCTGGCGACGGGAGACGTAGACGATGTCCAACCAAGACACACGGGCGCGCGACGCATCGGGCGGCGGCGTCGCCCACACCGCCGTGGTGAACACGGCGGCGCTCGAAAGGATTGACCCGCGCGCGACGAAACGCTCGGACGCGGCCTTCGGGCAAAGTCGCTTGGTGTTTAAGGATTTGACGTTTTCCATCCTACGCGAGGGGGTGGAAAAACTCATATTATCACCATGTAGTGGGGTGTTTGAGCCCGGAGAGATGTGCGCCATCATGGGCCCCAGTGGGTGCGGGAAGACGACGCTGCTCGACATGCTCGCTGACAAGAAGACGGCGCAGTACAGTGGAGAAGTATTTCTCAACGGATTGCCGCGAGACACATTGTTTCCACGTCTGACGTCATACGTTCCACAAAGTGATATCTTACCCGCATATCTCACGGTGGGTGAGGCCTTGAAGTTTGTTCATCAGTTAAGAGTAGAGGGAAACATGACTGAAGCTGACCGCGACGCCGCCGTGTCGGACTGCTTGTCCTTACTCGGTATCGACACGATTCAGAATGAATTGATTGGTGACGAACACGAACGCGGGATTTCGGGGGGGCAAAAACGACGTTTGACATTAGCTCGTGGTTTGATTGGTGGTTCACAAATTGTTTTTGCGGATGAACCGACATCTGGGTTGTCATCGACGGACGCCGAGACGGTTGTTCGAGCGATGTGCGTCGCGGCGAAAAAGTTGGGGGTCCTATTCGTCACCGTCATTCATCAACCGCGGGCCGAAGTGGCAAACATGTTTGACACACTACTTTTACTCACTTCGTCACCCGGACGCATGGTGTACAACGGATCTTTTGACGGCGCTGCGAAATATTTTGCCAAAGCTGGATATCCCGCGCCAAACACTTGTAACCCAGCAGATTTTCTACTGGATATCATCACCCCTGGCGCTTTTGGTGAGCAGAGCAACTACTTTGCACAGCGATATGTTGATGTGCAGCATCAAGATGTTGAAGCTCGTGTCGCCGCAGCTCTCTCGGCACCAAAGAAAACGGCGTTTGAAGTTCTCAAAAACGCATACGCCACTCAAGGTTTCGCGACGAGTGCTTTGCACGAAACACCCATCGCCGCAACATTTTCAAATCAATTTTACACGTTACTTTCACGGGAGTTGACGATGACTAAGCGTAACAAATCTGCGTTACGCGTTCGATACGGCACGGCGATGATGCAAGGAATAATCGTTGGATGCGCCTTTTATAACATCGCGTCGAGAGAGCCGATTTTACAACTTTCGTTCATGTTTATGGTTTTGCAGATGGGGACGATTGCCAACATGGCTATTCTTCCAAAGCTGATTAATTCTCGTTTTGTGTACAAGCTTGAAATATCAGACGGCTTGTTTGGCGAAGTCGCGTGCACGTGCGTCAACGCGCTGGTGAACAATACGTTGGCGATTTCGGGCAATTTTTTGACAACGTTCATACTGTTTGCGTTTAGTTGCATGCCTTGGAAACACTTTGGAACGTTATATCTTTGGTCACTTCTTTCGTTCTGCGTCGTGACAAGTTATTTGCGCGTCATCGCCCAAATTGCACGAAGTGGTGACACAGCCTTACAAACGGCTATGCCCTTTTTGTTGGGGACCATTCTCTTCAACAACTTTTTCATTTCTCGAGCCTCGGGAACGTTTCTAAAGTTTTTAATCTACGTGTCGCCCATGGCGTGGGCGATGGAACAAATTGCAACGAGTATCTATGGTTCTAACGAACAAATGATGAATCTGTACGAATACAAGTCATCGGATGCGTGGACCACAGTTGCGCTCTTCGTGTTACTCAGCGAGAGCGTGTTTTTTCAATGTTTAGAATTCGTCGCGTTGCGCAGAGCAAAGGGCGCGATTCGATAGAATACGTTTACGAGCACTGTCCTGTGTTATTGCAGTTGTTGTTGTCTCTGAGAAAATAAAGTAAATTAACCTATTATATCTCTGCTAAAAATTCCCCTCCCTCGCGGTCTCTCGGTCTAGTCCGAGTTCGCCACCGCCTCGTTCGTCGGCACCCATTTTTCGGCAGCCCCCGCGGCGGCTCTAAAGGCCCGCATTCGAATGGCGGCGAAGCCGACGAAGTCAAAGTCAATACTGCTGAATTTGGACTGTATGATTGCCCATAAAGCCCAGAAGACATGTGTGACTGGCGTCCACGCGGCGACTTCATTTTCCAACGCTAACGCTTCCTCAGGCTCGTTCGAGTATGCGTTGTAGAACTCGCGACGTAATCCAGCCGTCGGATACCTCGTGTAATCGCACTCGAAGCCTGCAAATTCGCAAAACATATTCGCCATGTCGAACGCCCGAGGACCATAATCCGCATATTCATAGTCAATCAACGTCAGCACGTCGTTCTTGCGATCGAACAGAAAGTTACCGGCGTGAATGTCGTTGTGGCAGTAGACCGTTCTGCTGCCAGCTTGGTCGCATCTCGACCGCACGACGCCAAACAACGTTTCACGACACTTGTCATCTATCTGACACGACGCCAACATGGCAAGCTTAGACTCATCGCTCGAGGAGCTCGCTGGATCATTCGCGATGTCGTACGCCATATCAAACCACAAGCGCAATGTGTCCCAAATGGCGTTGTCGCGAGCCACGCCGACGTCGACATCCTTGGCGCGCGGCGCGAGATCGGGAACCACATCACGGTGAAGTCGCGCCAAATCCCGGGCAACTCTCTTCAACAACGCCCCGCCGTTTGCCAATTCCGCGGGAGAAACCCCCGTGGCTTCGATGAACTCTTCAACGAGTCCGTTTGCGAAAACACCCAACACCTTTGCGCCAAAGCCGTGCTCATTCAAGAAGTAGGACGTTTCCCCTTGTACTGCTCTATGCGTGATGAAACAATCCGTGCCCGGGCCGAACACGCGAACGACGACAGCCTTTGGAATATCTTCCTCCGTCGATGCCATTGGCTCGACTTGGTCGTCGTGCTCGCGACGCCTTACTTTAAACAACGCGTTTGTGATCCCACCGCTCACGCGAGACACATCCAGCGTCGTGTTCGAGCCCCATCCTCGCACGATCTTCGCACACATCGCCCGCACGCCTGCGAAATCCGTCGAGCACTCTTCTTCTGTCGCATCTAACGCGATATCTTTGAACGTAAGCTCTGCCAGAGATTGCGAACGCACGTGTTTCGTCGGTCGCAGCGGTGTTTCGGCGCTCGACGCCATGGTGTCCTCGTCCTCCGTGGTCGTCCTCGTCGTCGTCGGTGCGGTGTAGTGCGTGCAATCGCCTGAAACGTCCTCCTCTACGATGTCGTCTTTGATGTTGATCTTGATCGTCGTCGTCGTCGTCGTGTTCATTCGACGCACGCACGCCGTCGTGTGTCGTGACGATGATAAGATGTCCCCATCGTCGGCGTGGGTTTCGCGTTTTGAAAATGAAACCACGAACACACGCGCACACGCAGCCGCACGCGCTCCTGGGACACGAGAACACGACAGTGCGCGACGGTGCGCGACGGTGCGCGACGGTGCGCGACGACGACGACGACGACGATGGAGGATATCGTGCGACGATGCGCGGCGACGGGTGATGTGGAGAGTGCGGCGTATTGGCGCGACACCCTGCGACCGGCGGTGCGAGAAGTGTTTCGCAACGAGGCGCGCGCCATGGGGCTAAAATTCTTTGGCGCGCGTGCAGCCGAGGACGAGGATAGCGAACGCGTGGGTGTTGTGATGCGTGGAAAGGATGTAGACGTAGATGCCGACGACGTCATGGCCACGGATGGGCCGTCGACGCCGACAGAGACGACGGAGACGACGGAGACGACGACGACGTCGTCGGCGTCTCGACGCTCGCAGCGCCGCCAAGAAGGACAACAGAGTCCACGCACGGCGCACATGTGCGAGGCGTTTGAGAGAGATATCCAACGCGTATGCGGCCAATGTTTAGATGCGTTTGAGGACGATGCGCCGTTTACGATTCAGAGAATTTGCGAGCTGGCGCTCGAACCCACGAAATTTTACACTACGCCGTACAAACTAGCGAGCGCCGTGTTGAAGTTGTTTGCTGTCACGCAAACCGTGGACCGACGACGTGACAACGGCGGCGTGAATGAACAGGCTCCTACTGGCCCACAAATGCGCGATGCGCGCGATCCTTTGGCTGTGGAGCAGAAAGCCTTTGTCACGGCGACGTTTCAGAATGTCGAGGACAAGGCACCGCATACAGTCCCACTCTCGCCGCCGCCTTTGGTGTCGTCGTGAACGCGCGCCCAACTGACGTAGAATTTTCTGACTATCAATTAGCTACTTATTAGACAAATAATGATATCACCGTACTAGTAGAACACCACCAAACGTTTTCGCTTGCTCTGCCGTGCTTATTAACTCGCGTGCTCGCTCGCTAAGCGTCGCGGTTTGTGCTATTCACGCGCCATCGCTACACCCTTCTAAAATGCTATAAAACACACAGGACAACTATTTGCAAAACTTGTCCGCCTTGGTTGCCGCACGCAAATCCAATCGCTCCTCATAACTCATCTCGTTGGTCTTTTTGTCCTTCCAAGACGAATTGTAGCCGTGCAGCGTGTCTGGAGCCGCACGGTAGTTTGTCCCAAAGCTCACCGTGCGTCCACGTCCTTGTGCCTGTCGCGCGGCTTCGTACGGAAACTGCTTCGCGTATGTATCACCATCGCCACCGTCCTTGTCCTTCTTGTCCTTCTTGTCTTTTTTCCCACTCTTCTTCTTCTTGCCTGCTCCGCGCAACGTCGAACCATCTTTAAACTTAAACGCCTTGCTCACCACGCGGTCGTACGACCCTGTGGTTGACGTTGACTTTTTTTTCGTTGCGTCATCTCTGTCCCCAGCCCCGCTCGTCATCGTCGTCGTCGCCCCCGTCGTCGTCGTCTTCGTCGTCCTACGAGTGCGGCGCGCTCGCCCCCGATGCGCGAGCGCAGCGAATTCCGTGGCATGAAAACCAAAACGCACATGTGGGCGACACGCTAGGGCTTAGGGTTGTCGTATGCAGTGCCATGTTTGTCCATGTCCATGTAAAATGTCTATTTACCACGACGACCAATCGCCGTGGAGCATCTGTGGATGGATTCGCCAGAAAGGGAGAGGAGCAGGGAGGTTGGACGACGTCACACGGACGCCGGCGCCGGCGCTGGACGACGACGATGACGACGCGTCAACGACCACACGGACAACGACGAGGACGACGACAACGATCGAGCACACGGTCCGCGTGTACTGTCTCCGCCGCAATCGCCATCGCCGCGGTGTTCGTGGCGAGCACCGATGGAGTTCCGGGCGCGCACGGGGCGAGGGTGTTGATGCAGAGTGCGATGGGGACTGGTGCGATGACGACGACGACGACGACGACGATGGGGGGCTCGACGTCGACGTATGCACCCAGATCGACATATGGCGATCGAGTGGTGGACCGAGTCGCGGCGACGCCGATGACGCGGTCGATGGATTCGACGATGGATTCGACGTCGTCGACGAGGCCAACCGAGTTCGGCGAACGCTTGACGGCGGACGGCGGTAACGCAGACGCCAATACTGGTGATCGCATGATGACGAATCCGGTATCATCGTTAGATTCGACGGCGTCTTCGCTTTCGACAGCATCAATGACGACGACGGCGACGATTGGTGGTGGAGAAATGAGTGAACAGGCGCGACCGATGTCGACGACGACCGCGACCACCATGGCAGATGATTCAGACTCCACGGTCACCGACGCCGCGGGCATACAAGAAGTGCAAGACGCCGATGCGACTTTCGAAGAAACGGCGAAAGAACAAGCTGAAGACGAAAATACGGAGATTTCCTTTGCGGAAGTCGTCGCGTTTCGTCTCAAAGAGTTGAAGACGGAGTCTAGCGATAAACAAAAGTTGTGGCTTGAAAAGGCGCGTAAGGCGCATGAACTCGAAGGCGCGGCGAGTTTCACGGAAGACGAAGAAGTCTGCGGCCGCGCTGGACCGCTGGCGGTGTATACGATTTGGAATCACGTCGTGGAGGAAGTTCGCGAAGCCATCGTGGACTTCATGACTGCTTCTGAGACAGAGTCAGAGTCCCCGCATTCTTTACTCGCGCTTCGCACGAAAACTGCGCGCGTGGTCAAGGCGTATGACATCAAATTTGGAGGGCACGGTGAAGAACTCCGCCAGTGCATTGGAAACTATTACGTTCGTCGTCGTGTGCATGAAGTCATGGAACATCTCGAGGCGGCGAAAGAAGCGCGCGGCGAGGTCATCAAAGCTCTCAATGCGGACGAGAGTAACGCGGAGCAGATTCGTATCGGGCGCGTTGCCCAGCGACTTAAGAAGGTTGTCATGAGTCAAATCGCACCAGCCGAAAAATTTGCCAAGGATGACAACGTCGGAGGGACGTCGCTCGTGTTAGCGTTGAACTGTCGAGCAAAGCACCCGACGCGCCTTTTGGCTGCAGTTGCGCACGCATTGCGCGCGCGTTTCGCACTTGGGCCTACTGATTTTACATTAGTTGTCGGTCGCAACTCAGTTGAAGATGAGTTGATGACCCTTTTCCAAAAGCCCGCGAGTGACTACATCACGGCGCGCGGCGGCGAGTCTAGTAGTGGCTCGGCTCGCGTCAAGTCGCCCGAAGAAGTGTGTCCAGATCTCCCCGGTATCGAGGGTCCACCTGAGCCCGAGCTTACTCCAATGGAGAAGGCCATGCGCGACGCCGAAAACCATGTCCTTCTCGAACACCAAGGCTCGAATGATCCCACGAATCCCCAACATTTGGATGCTGGCGCGTCGCTCGGCATGGGTGGGACGCTCCCGGGCATGCCGCAAATGTTCAACGGGAAAAATAATAACGTCCAAGGGTCTGACGATAACGCGCGCTTGCAAGCACGCGCGCATTTCGGCTTGAACGATAATGCTATTGGAACGCACAACACCGACCATTTACGATCGAGAGCTGATATGCGCCAACAATCGTACGACGAGAGCGCGTCGCGAGGACCGGTCGGTTTCAACGCCATGCCCGCGCTTCAAGACCCTCTGGCGGGGTATTTGCAGCAGCCAGCGCGACCGAACGCTTACAACACCTAGTAACTTCACCACAAGTGTACATGTAATATTATTCAGTGCGTTGGTTGAAAAGAATGTCTGTCTATTAAAAAAATGTGCGAGCGAGCGATGGCGCTCGGATTACGTCGCCGCCGAAGCGTACCCTTGCGATTCCGCTTCCTTCTTCTTTTTTGCCATTTCGCGCACGGCTGGGAGAGCACCAGGTGGCGTACCAGTCTTACCAATGTTATATACACACGCATACGGCGCAACGAGCGCGCCCGCATCGACTATTTCACACGCATTGCGAATGGCATCTTCCGCCGCTTGCACCTTGGAGACATCCGACGCGCACGGCCCCAAACTCACGCGAGCGATGTGCGTAAATCTGTGCTCAGTCTCATCGCGCTTCGAACATGTCGCGACCTCGAATAAAGATGCATCTTGGAAAGACCCAGAGCCTACGATTGCTTCAGCGTTTGTGATACCAAGGGTATCCATCCACGCGTCGACGCTCGGCGCGTTTGTCATCTTCACGCCAACAAACATCACCACGTTTGATTCGTCAAATCCAAAAACCGGCGCCTCCTTACCACTAGACACTATTTCTTGCCTCTTGACACACGTTTGTGCGAGTGAGGATCGCGTGTCGGTGTTACTCGGCGCGTACGTTGCGATTTCTCGACACGCCAACGCGTGCTCGGTTTGGTTCAAGTGCCCCATTTCAATCGAGTCGCCCAAATCCTCGAATGCGTCCCAAACATCTTCCGCACGAACGTCATCAAACAGCACGTAATTGAAGCACGAGTTTGCTTCTTTGGAATCAATTCGCTGCTCGGCGTCACGCAAGGCGTAGTGAAAATGAGAGCTCACGAAATTCGGGTGCGCCCGCGCGACTTCAACCACGTGCAACGCGCCTTCGAGAAACCCTTTAAAGATTGGCGTCGGCGCCTCCAACGTGTCGTACACGTGAAACACCACCGTACCATCGTACATAATCTTTGTCGTCGTCATCTTCAACCCTCTACTATCATCGTCGTCGTCGTCGTCGTTTTCCCTCGCACCCGCGCGCGCGCGCACCATCGCCCGTCCCACCCTCGTCCTCGTCACCCCATCGTTCGCCCACCGTCGTCGTCGCGTCATCGTCGTCGTCGTCCTACGCGTCGTCGTCCTACGCGTCGTCGCCCCCACTCGCGCGCAGTGCATCACGGTGCGTGTTCTCTCCATCGTTCCACCCCTTCCGTGGTCGTCACCCTTCCGTGGTCGTCACCCGGCGTCACCCAGTCGCGTCCTCGGAGCGTCACCCAGTCGCGCACCACCGTGGGGCATCGCGTTGGCCCATCCACGTGGGTTCGCACCCACTGCGCGGCGCGTCAACGCACGCGAATCGAATGTACGCCGCCGCCAACGCCATGCACGCGCGACACGCGTTCGCACACGCCAACACCGCGGTCGTCGATGGGCGACGACGACGCCAACGACGAGGGATGGCGACGACGATGACGACGATGACGATGCGCGCCACGTCGCAGGAGGATGCGTTTGCGTTCGCACCGCGACGGGAGATTGCGCAAGTGAGCGCGAGAAAGGTTGTCGTGGAACAACCCAAGGCGAAGAGTGCGGTGCCCATGCCCGTGGTGCTCGGCGCGGGCGCGATCGCGGCGACGGCGATCGCGCTCAAGGCGACGAAGAAGACGGCGAAGAAGCAGCGTAAAATCGTGATCGCGGGCGCGCCGGCGAGCGGGAAGGGTACGCAGTGCGAGATGATTGTCAAGAAGTTTGGCATCACGCACATCTCTGCGGGTGATTTATTGCGAGCGGCTGTGGCCGAAGGCACTCCGGCTGGTAAGCAAGCGAAGGAGTTCATGGATCGCGGCGACTTGGTGCCAAACGAAGTCGTCGTCACCATGGTCAAGGACCGCTTGTCTCAGCCGGATTGCGCCAAGGGTTGGTTGTTGGATGGCTACCCGCGCAGTGAAGAGCAAGCACAGGCGTTGCAGGAGAGTGGAATCGAGCCGGATTTGTTCTTGTTGCTCGATGTGCCGGATGAAATTCTCATTGACCGCGTCGTCGGCCGACGCTTGGATCCGGTTGACGGAACTATTTATCACATGACGTTCTTCCCGCCGCCGACGCCGGAAATTGCCGCGCGATTGACGCAAAGAAGCGACGACACGGAAGAAAAGGCGGCGAACCGCTTGGCGGTGCACCACCGCAACGTTGATGCCGTCGTGGGCAAGTATTCCAATATTATCAAAAACATCGACGGTAACCGCGCCAAGGGTGACGTGTTCAACGACATCGAGCGCCTCATCAAGGCTATGTAATTCCGTTCGCGTTGTTTGGGATTTGATGTTTTGCTCTCTGTCACATTGTTTAGCTTGCAAATTACAACATCTTTCGTTCGTTCTTACCATATCATCACGCTGGCCATTCGCTCGATGTGCTCTTTAGTTTTCTACTGCTGTTGCTACGAAGAAGAACCGCGTACAAAGTCGACGCCTTTTTGAATACTTTGTACTAGCTCGGGCATCATGGCGTCTAATGCGCGCTTTTCGAACGCGCTTAGCGGTCCCGTACCTGCCACGCGTTCGACACCTTGTTTACCGAGCAAGACTTTGGTGGCGAAATACGGCGCCTTTGTGACATCGCTTTCGACGTACGCGCACGCCCACACGCCTGATTCACCACTCAAACCTCGTAAACACGCATCCGCAAATTCTGCAGCTGCGGCAGCCATGGATAACGTCGCACTTCCTGCACCTCCTTTCGCCTCGACGACCTCAGTGCCGCCGTTTTGAATTCGCGTCGTAAGCGCCTCGATTTCGCTCGACGAAAACGAGCACTTGGGCGACGTTTGTGAAAGCAAAGGTAGAATAGTAGTCCCAGCGTGACCACCAATGACGGGAACATCAACGGATTGAGGATTATCAAAACCCTTTGCTTGAGCCACAAATGTTTTCGCGCGCATGACATCAAGCGTCGTGACTCCACACAGGCGTCTCTTATCGTAGCAACCCGCCTTCTTAAACACCTCCGCCGCAATCGGCACGGTGGAGTTCACCGGATTGGATATAATGTTCACCATCGCGTTCGGAGAACTTCGTGCAATAGCTTCACATAGCGTTCGCACGATTCCCGCATTGACGCCAAACAAATCATCGCGCGACATCCCAGGTTTGCGCGGTACCCCGGCGGGAATAATCACCAAATCGCACCCAGTCAAACACGCGTCGAGCTCGGCGTCACCCACGTACCCGCGCACCACCGCTCGCGTGTTGACGTGTGAAACATCCACCGCAACGCCTCGCACCACTGGGGCGACGTCGTACAAACGTAACTCCCCTACGCGCGCATTCTGTTTCATAAACGCCGATAAACTTTGACCAATTCCCCCAGCGGCGCCGAGCACGGCGACCGTGAAGTCGCTCCCGGCGCCGCCCACAGCGGAGGCGCCGAAGAGCCAATCCATGAATGACGGTGCGCGAGGGTTGACGTGCGCGTGCAGCGCTCCCACGCGTCGACGGGCGGTATCGGAACCTCCACTCATCGTCGCGTGTGCGTGGATGATTGTAACGAACTTTGGAGCGGCGCACGGCGTGACATCGCGCCGCCGACGCCCGCGCGCGTGTATTGCGTGTGTCTTGTAGGGTTGTAGGGTGGACATAGAATACACACACACCGCATGCGTGCGTGTGGCGCCGTCGCTATCGCCGGCGTTGCCGTCGCCGGAGCAGCGAGCAGCGCCACGCGTGGTCGCGCACTTTATGGTCGTCCTCGTCACTTTGGCCACCGTCGCGCGACGCATCGCGATGACGTCGCCGATGACAATGAACGCACATGGGGAGAAATGACATCCACAGTTCGCGTGCGCTTCATCGACGGTGCGACTGGTGAGATGATTCACGTTCGCTCGCGCGTCGGGAGAAACGTCTTGACGCTTGCGGACGAAGTTGGCGCGCTCGATATCGACGCCGACGACGAATTTTGCCTTGAAGGACGGTGCGGGACGTGTTCGATGGAGAAAATCAATTGCGACAGTGGCTTTACAGAAGATGTCATCCTGGCGTGTCGGACTTGCGTTGAAGAAGGGTCGGACGCGGCGTATCGAATAAACCGAAACGTTCGTTTGGGCGACTCAACATGGATGAATGGATGAACCTAGAATGTGCTATACTATTTTACAATTATTTAGAACCCAGGCTCGGCTTCGTCGTCGTCATCGGGATAGAGTTCATCGACCGTTGCAGAGATGCGCTTCATTTGTTTCGCGAACAGCTGGCGGCGTTCCTCAAGAATTCGCTGCCTTTCGACGCGCAACTTTGTTTGATTGACATACTTCGCCATTTTCGGTTTTGGCTTACCGAAGAACACGACATTCAAGCGCTGGAATGGACGCAACGCAACAACCTGAGCGTCGCTTTGGATGAGTTCCTCGTCCACCGTCTTCTCGTCAATGTAAGTCACAGCCACTACTCGAACAAGATTGCGCACGCGATAACAAAACTTTGCAGAAATTTGTGCTCGCAAGTCTGCAACCGTGAGTGCCGTAAGCGTGACTTCTCTCGTTGCTGCATTACCCACAGCGCGTACCAACAGAATCTTCGATGCCACTTTGCTTTGTGCCGCTCGTAGTTTGGCTGTCAACGCCCCATCAAGTAGTACTTTGTTGAGCCCGAGGTCCGCAAGCAACCGCTCGTCCAACTCGTATGGAAACATAGTGCCAGGAATGGTTTTGGACTTTGCGATACGAATTCTCGTCTTAAGTAGATATCCATGCATCGAGTCTACGGTGAGGGTAACACGAGCTCGATAGCTGTCGAATGTAGAGACATCAGTGTATGTAATGTGCGTAACTTGTGTTCCGTGAAATCCACTTGCCACAACCTGTTGTTGTCCAACTTCGCGCTTGAGTTTGAGAAACCTTAGCAAGGTATTTACGCACACTTTATGGCGCATCGTAGCCGTGCTTTCGATAAACCCACCATACCTGTTCGTGTACAGGATGTGTAAGAACACGCACGCCGCGAACAACGAGCACCACATGCCCAAACTCATCACAATCCAGACAATGGGAAGATTCCAAATCAACTGGTAACGTATTTTCTTTGTGATGAATGATACGCTCTCAGGGATGGACCATGTGCCGACAAAACGATCGATAAAACGAAACCCAAATAAACCAGCATATAACCACGTCAACAACCACGATGTCTGCCTGACGTTCTCATGTTCCATGTACTCTCGCGTGACCTCCAATGCGGTCTTTGTGTTGTCTATGATGCTGTGGCGCCGGTTGCGCGTCAACTCCATCGCCCCTCTCTCCAAAGTGCGCAACAAATCTTCATTTGCTTTCAGATTCATCACACAACCATGAATACGAACTCGGATAGAATCTGATAGCGAATTGATGTCTAGTGCATGGTGCAATCGCTTTGACGACTTTGTGTTCAAGGCGTAGTAATTTATGTTGCCGTAAATCGGTTCGCTCGGCTCATCTGTCTCGCCAAACACAATGACTGGTGTATCGCACGCGAGCTCCATGTGCCGAACTGCCTCACCAAGACGATATACATCGGTGGTCATGTTCGCCAGTCGCATCTGACATTGACGCAGCATATGTGGCGTTTCGTGCACACGCGTCAAGTCCTTTTCAATCTTCTGCAACGCGGTGGTGATTGTTTCAAGTTTACGAAAGATATTGAAAGAAAACTCTTCCCGTCCACGTAACATGACGTAAGACACCAACAGTGTTTCGTGCTTTGTGCACTCTGGTCCCGCAAATATGACGCCATTTTCACCGAATATAATCACATCATTATCCGTGACATCCAAAGCGTGCTGCGTATCGCCGATAAGCTGTCGGATTTCTGCCTCCACCGAGTCACCATCCAAGTAATGATGTGCACTGAGCTTGGGCGTGATCGTCTCAGCCATATAAAAGCAAAACTTTTGACGATTCTTGACATCACCGTCGTACACGGTGCTTAAGATGTTTCGCTGATACACCGTCATTAGCCCCTCTGTAAGCGTCGATGAATCTACTTGAATATCTGCAATAACACGCGAAAGCCAATCAAACGAAATGTCGTTGAGAATCTTCGTCATCACTGATTCGATTTTCACTCCACACAGTAAATCCCCTTCACGCGAATACCTCAGTCCAAACGATTCAAGTTGCGTAATACCCGGAGCTTCAGGATACTCAACTTCTGCCTCCATGTTGCAAAACTGCGCAGGGTTTGCCGAGCAAATCGAAATCTTTGTCAAACCTACCGGAACCTCTAAACACGTATCCGTGCTCGCAGAGTCTACTTGTGTGCTGTAGTAACCACCTTTGTTGCGGTCTTCTACACCAAGTGAGTTTGTGAGTTCCATAATTTGAGCACAACTTGTTGGGATCCAATCACCAACCAACACGATGACGCGGCTCAATGAAAGTTGCACATCCACGTCTGCATCAACAACGCTACTCATACCTCGCAGCGTTTCCGATGCACGATACGCGTTACTAGACATTGGTATAGAGTTCTTCATGTATGTTCTACACATGTACGGCGAACACACGTAAGACACGTCCTCCGAATCTGTCACGGTGCTGTCAATGTTGAATCCAGCCTGAGAGACGAGCTTGAATGTTTTCGACGCAGAATCATAAGCAACTTCAAGAAGTTCACCTTGTGGGTCGTACATGAACTCATCGCACATGTCCATGTCTTCTTGTGATAATGAACCGAGTTGCAAGCGATCAATGCCTTGTTTCGATAACTGGTATGCCATAACTGAGCGCCCGTCGTGACTCGTCATACGCAATGAGCGAATCAAACCAGTTTCTACTAGATCATCCAAATTATCGCGAGCTTCTTGTGATATGTTCAGCATCATCCGACTTCCACTGACAACTTCAGAGCATGGCGCGTAGTCATAGTCGAAAACTCCATGGATAACGGCTTCGTACACCAGAACCATCAAGTGAATGTAACGCACCCAGCGCTCCTTTTGCGTCACCTTCTCTGCTAATCGACTATGTTTGCTGATCAAGTATAAGAGCTTGTAATGCTCGGTTGTCAACGTATCCACCATGGATGAC
The DNA here is from genome assembly GCA_012295225.1 of Ostreococcus mediterraneus. Lineage (NCBI taxonomy): Eukaryota > Viridiplantae > Chlorophyta > Mamiellophyceae > Mamiellales > Bathycoccaceae > Ostreococcus > Ostreococcus mediterraneus. Next base: position 20,137 of record WMKK01000008.1, read on the forward strand.
TTGAAAAGTTGACCTTTGAGCTTCTCTGTCTCGACGTCATCCTTTGACTCTGCGATGGATCGATCGAACCATCGAATCGAATACCCCTTGTCTGGAGGTCGAAAAGCGTCAACGGTGACGAAATCGTGATTCAGTTTGTAAGTAATTCGCTTAAACTCGTCATCGTGCGCGTTAAACGCTGCATTCTCTGCCGTATGTCCAATGACAAACAGGTACGCATGCGTCATCCCGTGCAACAACGCCTCCTTTGCCATTTGTGTCATTTTAAAACGCCGTAAAACATCTGGCATCCGCAAATGTGCTGCGCGCGTGTACGTGCTCGCTCGGCGTTCTACGACGCAACATATACCAACACACAACTGGCGAGGATTCGCGCCGTGCCACCACTTTGGGATTTCACTACACAAACAATATTTGAACATGCTGTCAAACGCGTTAATGGTTGCCTCTTTGCCGTCAACGCTCGCCCCAGGACTCGAGTTCCACGAAAATGTCACGCGACCAGCGAGTTTATTTTCAAAGTACACCGCATCATAATAGGCAAACAGTCCGTCGACGTCGGCCCATTCCAACGCACTGACATCCGCGATGGCGTTCGTTTGTCTGGCGTGGCGCACGCTCCCGAGCGCCTTTTTCCACGACTTCATGGCTTTACTCTCGCCGCTATTCGAATCATCGAAAAAAGACGCGCGGCTCTCCAAAACCCCTCTTTTCATATCTTCTTCATTGATTCTCCCGTGTGGTTGCGTCTTTCGCCGACTTTCTCGTTGCTCGCGCATTTCTCTGCGCACATCCTCCGCGTGCGCCGACGTCGACACCGCTCCGCCGCGCATCGTCATCGCCTTTGCCCCCTCCACGTCCGCGCTGAACTCATCGTTTTCATTCGCTTTCGCGCTCGCGCGCTGTACGACATCTCGAAACATTTCGACCGCGACAGGCGCGCGTGTCACTCCGCGGCCTTTTTCTTTACCACCGCTGAATGAACGTGGTGTATGCGCGTCGTCACGACGTCGACGACGGCGATTCAACGTACGCCGCGTGCACACCTACACGCGCGCGCGTATCTATCTATATATCTATATCCTCGTCGCGTCGCCCCCTCGCACGTCCTCGTCGCCCTCGCGCGCTCCGTCGCGGTGTCAGGACTTTGAAGTCCCAACAGTCACTTTGCCATCAGATGTCCATCGGTGTCGTCGGTCCATGTGAACGCACATGGGGTGTGCGCGTTGGAGGACGACAGAGCGTGACGCGACGCGACGCACAGGGCGACGACTCACACGAGGGTGAAGGTGAGATTGAACAGTATCCGTGTGCGTGCGCAGAGCACGCCGTCGCCGTCGTCGTCCTACGCGTGGCACGCGCGGTGGTGTGCGCGCGCGCGTGTGACTCGAACAGACACTCGAGGAAGGAGAGAAGGATTTAATTCGTGCGTGCGAGGGACGAAGGAGACGACAGGGTGTAATGACAGCGATGACGATCGTTGAGATGGATATCGAGGCCGTGGCTAAGGCGTACGCGGGGTTGATTGGTGAGCCTCCGAGCGTGCCGTTGGGTGACGACGCGCGCACATGGCGAGCGTTTCACGACGAAGTGACGAGGTACGTCACGCGGGCGCTGGATTTTGAGAAGATGGACGCCGTTGAGCATAAACGAGTCGAAGATTTAGATGCGATTGGTACCCGCGTGGGGACACTCGGGCGATATTTTGCGTCTCAAACTTCTCGGGTTGAGGATGGTTTGGGCGCGCGCGCGTCTCTCGGCGTCCCTCGGATGTATGGCGAAACCGTGATGGAGGCGTTCAACTTGAAGCTCAAGGAGTTATCTCGTGCATTTAAAGTCGTTCGGGGTGACGTTAAACATCCACAATGGTCTCCTCCGAGCAAGTTCGAGCGTCGAACGATAAAGTATTGGGTAGATGAACGGGACGTCGTCCCGTTGCAAGTGGCGTTGCTGAAGCATTTACCGATCTTGGAGTTTCATGGAGACGATGCGGATGCGAATCAAGACAACTCGCTGATAACTTCGGTGTACTTGGAGAATGCGTCATTTGAAGCATACCACGCGCGTTTGCATCGCGAACAAGGCGCGACACTCGTTCGATGTCGCTGGTATGGCGGAGGCGACCCAGTAAATGTGTTTCTCGAACGCAAAACGCATCACGAGTCCTGGTCTACTGAAAAAAGTGTCAAAGAGCGGTGTAGAGTCACACGAGACGACGCGGCAATGTTGGTCAGTGGTTCAATGTCCACAAATATTGCAGGCGACGAAAATTTAGCGCGAGAAATCTACGAGCGCGAAATTGACGCGCGACGGATGTCCACGTGTCTCATGACGCGCTATCGTCGAGTGGCGTTTCAACGCGACGAAAGCAACGAAATCCGAATTTCGCTCGACACAGAGTTACGATGGCAAGACGTGCGCACACTAGGGGCAGGTGCAATTTCTCGTCCCCTTGATGACTCCCGCGCGCATGTGTTCCGTTATGCTGTCCTGGAAATCAAGCTCGCATACGCTGATGAAGCGCCTCCGGGATGGCTCGACGCCATCGTGCGCTCATTCGACGTCGTCGAAGTGTACAAGTTCTCCAAGTATCAGCACGGATGCGCGCTTTTATACCCGAACGCACTGCAGAAATTCCCACATTGGTATGGTTGCGATGCTGTCGTCGTTAATGTTCCCAAGGCCCAGCAGCGCGACGTCGACATGGGAGAGCGCTCTGAGTCGTCTTCTTCGTTCAACGAACTAGTGCGTGCGGCGGTGGCGACCATTAAAACATGTCGTCGAAGCGACGCCAAAAGTGCGGATGTAAGCACGACCGTGATGCGCGGAGATGCACCTTCACGCCTTCGTCACGTCCCAGTCAAAGTTGAGCCCAAAACATTTTTCGCCAACGAACGCACGCTATTGCAATGGCTGTCGATGTCCATTCTATTGTTGTTTTTGGCGCTCGGGTTACTCTCGATGGAGCGAGGCGCCGCTGCTGTTATCCCGAGCACCGCTCCAGCCGGTACTTCATTCAGCACACTCCCGAGTGCGATATGCGGCTTAACTCTGGCGCCAATTTCTATTCTCTTCATGCTCTACGCGCTGTGGACGTACATCATTCGAGCCAGACGCATCGCTCGCCGCGAGCCAAGCGCACGCTACGATGACATGTATGGCCCCGTCGCCTTGGTCGCTCTTCTTGTCATCATTGCCATCGCCACGGTGACACTTACCTCCGCATCGATTGATTGGCGCAACATGTGAAATAAAAGAAAGGAATAAAACGTTTCATCAAATTTCCAAATTACAACTTAAGCGCGCGCGAAACACGAATCGACTAATAACTGTTTCTTAACCCACGGAGCCTTCGAGCTTGAGACTCATGAGTTGATTCACTTCAGCGGCAAATTCTAAGGGAAGTTCATTGAAAACTTCTCGGCAGAATCCAGAGATGATAACGCCGACAGCTTCTTCCGGGTCGATGCCGCGTTGCTGAAAGTAAAACAATTGGTCCTCGCCAATCTTCGAAGTACTCGCCTCATGCTCGACGCGAGAACTCGGCTCCTTGACTTGAATGTACGGATACGTATTTGCTCCAGCCTTATCGCCGATGAGCATTGAATCGCACTGAGAGTAGTTGCGCGCGCCAGTCGCGTTGGGACCAACTTGCACTAAACCTCTGTACACATTCTTACTCTTACCCGCACTAATACCCTTGCTGACGATGCGGCTTCGGGTGTTCTTACCGATGTGGATCATTTTGCTTCCTGTATCGGCTTGCTGTGCGTTATTTGTTAATGCAACAGAGAAAAATTCACCGACAGAGTTGTCGCCAGCCAACACGACAGATGGGTACTTCCAAGTAATCGACGAGCCAGTTTCGACTTGAGTCCAAGAAATCTTCGAATTGTCACCCTTGCACAAACCGCGCTTGGTGACGAAATTGTAAATACCCCCCTTGCCATTCTCATCACCTGCATACCAGTTTTGCACGGTCGAGTACTTGACCTCGGCGTTCTTTCCCGTGGAAATCTCCACCACTGCGGCGTGGAGCTGATTATCGTCGTACGCCGGCGCCGTGCATCCTTCCAAGTAGCTCACGTACGAATCATCTTCAGCCACAATCAACGTGCGCTCAAATTGCCCGCTCGATTCGGCGTTGATACGGAAATACGTGGACAACTCCATGGGCGAGTGCACGCCCTTCGGAATGTACACAAACGACCCGTCGCTAAACACGGCGCTGTTCAGCGCGGTGAAATAGTTATCCGCGACGGGTACGACAGAACCAAGGTGAGCTTTCACCAACTCCGGATACTCATGCACTGCTTCGGAGATGGAGCAGAAAATCACTCCAGCCTTCAACAAGTCTGCCTTGAACGTCGTCCCGATGGACACCGAGTCAAACACGGCGTCCACCGCAACGTTACTCAAGCGCTTTTGCTCATTCAAAGGAATACCAAGCTTGTCAAATGTCGCTAATAACTCTGGATCAACTTCATCTAAGGATTTTTTCTTTTCCATGGACTTTGGTGCGGAGTAATACGATGATCCTTGATAGTCAATCTTCGGATACCGATTGTCGCTCCAATCTGGCTCCTCCATCGTGAGCCACTTGCGGTACGCTTTCAATCGGAATTCAAGCATCCACTCGGGTTCGTTCTTCTTCGATGAAATTAATCGCACGACATCCTCGGATAACCCAGCGGGAATGGTTTCGCTCTCCACGTTTGTAGAAAATCCCCACTTGTAGGGCTTGTTCAGCATTTCCTGAATCTTATCAACCTCTTCCTCCTTGGCATCCTTCACCACGGGTGCCGACGCCGACGCCGACGCGCTCCCATCGCTCACCGCACGCGTCATCATCTTCACCGCGCGCGTCGTCGCTCGCCCTCGACTCACGCGCGAGGACGACGCCGCGCCGCGCGCCGCATCGGCGTTCGGCGCAGCAGCCGCCCGCGACAAGGGGTGCCCTCGTCCTCGCGACGTCGTCGTCGTCGTCGCGCGACGCATCGCCGAAGACGACGACGTCGAGGTGGACATCGTCACTGAAGTCATCATCTCTATCTCTCTCTCTCTCGCGCGCGCGTGCGTGTGTCGAGAGCGATGTCCATGGCGGTGGTCGTCACGTCACCGAGGGGTGCGTTGGCTGGCTAAACCCCACCCGATTTGACGTCTCCCTCCACGCGGTGGCGGGCGAGCGCGCAGGACGAGGGAGGATGACGACGAAGCGCGATTTAAGGGTTTTCGCAATTGCATGGGTGTGATATTTCATATCCTTCTAATGTTCTATAATGGTTTTTTCCTTGTACCGTGACGTCGGGTCCTTTAAGAAGCCGTTCCTTGCGCTACTGCGCCTCTGACTCGTCGGAGGAGTCGGCTTTTTTGGACTGCGAGCACAGACTCATCATGCTTCCTTTCCGTTCCTTTGGTTTGCTGTCAAGCGATAACAGAGATGTTTGCTCCATCATCTGCATCTTTGCCAGAGCCTCAATGCGTTTCTTCTCTTTGGCCATCTTTTGCTGTTCTTCAATTGGCAAATCAGATCCATCGTCGCAGAACTTGGAGTCGCTCCCAGCGCTTCCCAACGAGCGCTGCGAACTCGTGCGGCTCATGGTAAGATCCTCGGTCTGGAGTTGAGACACCTGCGATGCCACAGACATCACGTGAGTCTCAACCACCCCTTGCGTCGCAAACTGCTCGACCGCGAACTGCTGCGGTTGCTGCGATTGCTGCGGTTGCTGCGGTTGCTGCGGTTGTTGTTGCTGCTGCTGCTGCTGCTGCTGCAGCGGCGCAGGCTGCAGCGGCGCGGCTGTTTGCGCCGTCAAAGGATGTGGTGGTAATCCCGGATTCAAGTTGCTCGCACTTATGCCGGCGCTCAATCGCGTCGCCGGTTTCGTTGTCGGCGCTGCGGGTGCGTGTACAGTGCGAGCAGCTGATTCAGAGTCTGATCCAGACTGAAGTAACGCCATCTTACTCGCCGTGCGTTCCAGACGCTTCTTTTGAAGAGAGCGCAATTTTTGCTGACGTTCTGTGGTGTGGCGCTGTCGCATCTCAGCTTCTTCCTGCTGTTGCTGCAGCTCTAACTCCTCGAGAAGACGAAGCTCTTCGAGCTCTTCGTGCTCCTCTTCATGAGCGTATGAACCGGCATCAGAACTCGCCGCACTGGAAGTGATCGTATCCGCCACCGATCCATCGTCGATGATGCGTTGCACGTCCTGCATGAGTGCCTCAGAATAGTTTGGCTGCGCGTTCGCGATCGGCGCGCGCGGCGGCTTGCCTATGTCAGCTTGTTCCACCGTGGACGCCGCCGCGACAACTGATGGCGGCACCGACATCGGTCTCGCCGGCGACCCTGTGGCTCGGTGTAAAACTTGAGGCGGTGACTGGTCACCCGGCGTCGACCCTCCGCTGTACGCCGTGACGCCCTCTTGTTTGATAGCTCCAAACGCACTCTGCGATCGCGTGATAATCTGCTCACGCTGGTGTGCATCGATGAACGGTGTAGTCGAAGTAGAGATTATACTATCATCGAGCGCCGCAGCTCGAAGTTTTGCACCTTCACCCAAAGATTCGTTTGAAGGCGCTCGCACGAGCGTCTCTGAGCTCACCGCAGATGAGAGCAACGTACTCGCCAACTTGACGGTATCTTCGCCATTTCGCACAACTTTACCTTCCGGGCTAGATCCACCACTTGATTCCGCACTGTGTCGTCTACTCGTCGGATCAATCTCACAAAAACCTCGCTTCTCATCCCACAAGTATTTCACCTCCTTTTCTATCTCGCGCTCAATGGTGATGATGGCTGTCGTTTCGAGGCCTAGTTCCTGAACCATCTCTGCTGCCACCGAGTGCGCGCTGTCCGTGTCTGTATTGAATGGGAACTCCACAGTTCGATTATGACCGCTCGCATCGGCAATACGCAGACGCAAACGAAGCGAATCGTCCTCCAAGAATAAACCCTTGACGCGTACATCCAACGACGCCCCTCGCTTGTGCGTCGGCGGCTCCAACGTATCCGCCTCTGAGTACACGCGAACAATTTTTCTACCATTTTCAGGGTGTTCCTGACCTTGTGTTGGTCGCAGCGCCTCTTCTTCATCGTCATCCAACTGCGCCGGTCGTGGCACTTCTGGTTCTTCTTCTACGACGGCGCGCGGCACCATGGATTTTTTTGCTTGCGTCTTATCCAACCACGGATGCGCCAAGAGATCTTTCGCCGTAGGTCGCTGATCGTGCGGGGCAATTGCGAGAGTAATGAACTCGTAAATCTTATCGCCCTTCTCCTTGATCTTCTCTAAAGCAGCCGGCGGAATACCACTAGATACGCGCTTGTAAATTTGCGCGGGATTCTTGCACTCGTTGTACGGGCACTCAAACGTCACGAGTTCAATAAGACACATGCCAAATGAGTAAATGTCGACGCGCTCGTCGTAATCCTCCTCGTAAAGCTCCGGTGCCATGAATTCCGGCGTACCAATAACGCTATGCGTGCGCTGATGATCGAGCATCGCGGCCAATCCCAAGTCACCAATTTTAATCTCGCCGGCGTTGCCGTTGACAAAAATGTTGTCACACTTCAGGTCCCGGTGCACGATTGGAGGCTCGTGAGAGTGCAAATAGTCTAGCCCTCGTAAGATTTGACGCGCCCAACTTTTAACAGCTCGCATATCAAGGTTATTCTTGAAACGCGCCGCGTACTTGTTCAGCGTCCCGGCGCACGCCTCGGTGATAAAGTTTACGCTCACCTCTCCAGTCTTCTCCGACGTCGCGTTCCACGAGTGGTAAAATTTCAAAACATTCTTGTGATCGAGACGTTTTAAAATTTCTACCTCCGAAAGTAACCGCTGCTTCTCCGCTGCTGGTAACCCGTGCACTTTCACTTGATTCCACGCCACATCCATACCTTCTTCTTCGTCAAACGCCTTGAACACATTCTTGTACGTGCCTCGACCGAGAAGCTCTGTGGTGCGACCAAATCGACCAGTGGGATCCCATTCCACAAACTTTGTCGTCTCCTCTTGCTCTTCCTCCTCTTCTACGTCCGCTTCTTCCACGTGTTCTTCCATCGCCGCGACGATAGTTTCGGTTTCCTCCGCGCCGTTGACTGCCTCCGCGCGCGCGCGCTCCCCGTTCGCGACGAGCTCTTCAGCCCCAGGCTTCGTCGGCGGCGGTGAATCTCCAGGGGAATTATCTATAGCCTCACTCGCTTGCGTCTCCTCGTCCCTCATCACCGCAAAATGATGGGCGGTTGCCGCGGCGTTCACACCGTCCGCCATGACGGCTGCGTTCTTCCGCGTCGACGTCTCGACGAGTTGGTCGCGCGCGAGCGTTCAAAAATCCAACCCCACACGCTTCCCTGCGCGCGCGCGTGCCACAAGACCTCACACAAGCCAAAGACTAAACTCCGTTTTCAATCCTCACACGTTGGCGACGATTTAACAACACATCATCCGCGCCCTGCGTGCGTAATTCTCGTCCCTAATTCGTTCAAACGGGGCTTGGTGTTTGGGTGTTCCCTGATTGTGATTGGTCGAACGAGTCCCTCTGGTCCTGTTCGAGAAGCGGGGGAAGAATCCCACGCGCACGCGCGACGCGACGTTCGGTGAGGCACGCGCGCGGTCGGAAACGACGACGAAAATTTTCGTCCACGTCCTCGTCGCGTGTCTACCGCCCTTTCAGCGCTCTCACGCACTCACCACGCGCTCGAGAGGTGAAATGTTCGCGAGATCGCGCGCCGCGACCCGTGCACCGCCTCGCGCGGTCGGCGACGATGAACGACGACGACGACGACGACGACGACGACGCGAGCGACGCGCGATGCCACGGCGGCGGGCGACGGGCGTGAGATTCGCACCGCGTGAAAGGGATTATCCTCCGCACCCAACACGCGCGAGCGCGTCTGCCGTCGCCGACGCCTCGCGCGCCCGTCGCCGTCGCGTGCCGTCGCGCGCGATCGATCCTCGACGCCGCGCGCGCGCCTTTCGACCGCCCTCGCGCGCGCTTTCGTCCATCGATCGCTCGCTTTCATCCATCGATCGAGGCCCGTTCGGCGCCGATCGCCCATCGCCGATCGCCATCGGGAGGTTCACGGCGGCGCGGCTTTGGCGCGAGGACGATCGTGCGCCGCGCGCGTCGAATCCTCGTACTGTGCGCGTGCGAAACCCTGTGTGCGTGTGCGCGTGCGTGACAGTCGGGGCGCCCGATGCATGCCCGTGTCCCTGGTCATGATTGGTCACGACCACCCCCTGGAGTGTGGTCGGACATACACACGCGCGCCGTCGCCGTGTGTCCGACCTTTGCCTCTCGCGGTCGTCGCGCGCGCGCTGGCCGGCACACGTCCGCGCGTCGGCGTCGTCGGTGGTGGACGAGCATGGCGGCCACGGGGGTGTCGTTTCGCACCGATACTCGCACGTTGGCGAGCATGGTGGACGCGCGCGTGAGCGTCATCACGAACGACGGTCGGCACATCGTCGGCGTCTTGCGAGGGTTCGACCAGGTGGTGAATGTGATCTTGGAGGACTGTCACGAACGGGTGTATTCGACGACGAGTGGGGTGGAACACGCGCCGCTTGGGTTGTATATGATTCGTGGAGATAATATGTGCGTTTTGTGTTCGCGTTCGTGTGTGTGTTGTTGTGTGTTGTTGTGCGCGTCGTCGCGCGGCGTGGATTTGAAACCGACGCCTCAGAGACTGACGTGGTCGTTTCGCGTGTTGCACGATATCACAGAGCCGTCGTCGGTGCGCTCGACGAAGATTTAGATGCAGAAATAGATTTCACGGGGGTTGTCGCCGCACCATTGCGGCCAATCAAGTTTTGAAAAATCCCGAATAGACAGCGTGCGACGACGTACACGTGTATAGAAGAATCGTAGAAGCCGCGCGAGTCGTTGTAGAAGATATGTACACACTGATGATGGCGTAATTTTTTGTCGATCGCGTTAAAAGTAACGATGACTACGACTAAAGTGTCGTCGACCTATTTCTTGAATGAAAGTTCGCATCGTCTTGATCGTCGCAAGGTGGCTGGAAACGTTTTACGCCGCAAGCAATAAACCGTGCGCTAAATCGAGCGTCGCGAAGTCGGCGTCTCCTAACACGACGTTGGGCTTGCAAAGCTCCTTGATTTTCTTTGCGCACTCGTGACGAGACGCAATGTTGTTTCTCGCTTGCCTGCTACACGTTGTTGGTGATTTTGGAAACAAAAAAGTGATGCGGTCGCCGAAAATGTCAACCTCGGCTTTCGTTTGCTCAAACAACGCGTCGACGCCTTGCGAAATGCGCGCGAGTTTACTCATGCGTAAAAACGCACGAAGATGAAACATCGTCGCCATGCACGCGTAAATGAACCAGAACGAAATCACCGTGAGCACGGCTTGGACTGCACAAAACGACGACGACGACGAATACATTAGTCACGAGACGCGCGCGCGACGATTGAGACGCGGCGCACCTTGCAACGTGCACGGAATGCACACTAGCGCGATAAACGTGAGAAGAATTTGAATGGGAATCCCCACGAACACCTCGATGATGAAAAGTCGCGTATCGGAAAATACTCGCCCAAAATCAATCGCCGCATCTAACGTCGGCTGTGCCGGCATCGTCGTCGTCGTCGTCGATTCCGGCGTCCGAGGCGACGACGCATTGGCGCTGTCCCCAAAGTACGTCGTCATCCTCGCTCGGAACCCACGAGGGGTCTTTGGCGTTCGCGGCGAACGACTCAACTTCGACGAACGCATACCACCACACCCAAGTAATTCCGCACATCCCTCGTGTTCGTCTCCCTCGAGCAGCCTCGCCCGTCCCGTGACGATGTCCTCATCGTCATCGTCATCATCATCGTCATCGTCGTCGTCGTCGTCCTCCACCCGTGGCGTCGTCGTCTCGTCATCGCCATCGCCATCACCATCGCCATCACCACCACCTCCAATCGTCATCCCTCGCGTGAGTACGTCTCGATCAATCGCTCGCGACATCATCGTCCTCGTCCTCGGTGTGACGCGAACAGTCGGACCGCGCGCACCCATAACTGTGATAAAACGCACTCGACGACGACGACGACGACGACGACGACGACGACGATGGCCGCAGACGTGGACGCGCGAGCGATGATGGCGACGGCGACGGCGCGCGGTGCGCACGCACGACCGCGGTGCGCGCGTCACGAGTCGGGGTGCGCGCGTCGTCGTCGTCGTCGCGTCGTCGTCGCGAACGCGAACGCGAACGCGAACGCGAACGATGATGACGCGCGGGGTGGAGGACGTCGGGAGACGCTGGTGGCGTTGGCGTCGTCGTTGGCGGTGTGTGCGTCGTTCGTGAGGGCGCGCGAGGGCGGCGGTGGGACCGCGCGCGCGGGGGTGAGGTGAGGGTTGTGTGTGTGATGCGTCGAACGCGACCGCGCGATCGCGCGCGCGCGGTGTGTGTGTGTGTACGCGTACGTAAGTAAGAGTGAGAGAGATTGACGACGTCGTTGGCTTTTGGTTTCGTAGTATTGAAGACGACAGTGCTGTACGTCGAGCGATTCGGGACGCGCTCACGGCGAATGTTATTAAAACAAAGTGTCCAGCGGTGTTGCGGTTAGTGTTTCACGATGCTGGGACGTATTTAGAAAGCGCTGGGGATGGCGGGATGAACGCGTCTGTGACGTACGAGCTCAACCGTCCGGAATCGTTTGGGTTGAAGCGTGGATTATCCGTAGTAAAGAGCGCGTATGAGGCATTGCAAGGCACCGCAGCGGAAGGTAAGGTGTCGTTTGCGGACATGATTGCGTGTGCTGGGGCGTATGCGGTGGAATTTACGGGTGGACCAACATTTTTAGAACGCGTCCCGCTCGGTCGCGCGGACGCGTCGACGGCGGATCCTGAGAATAGAATGCCTGAACAGACGCTCGGGGGACGAGAAATGCGCGAGCACTTTGCGCGCAGTGGCGTGTCGACGCGGGATATGGTTGCCCTGGCGGGTGCGCACACGATTGGTGGCAAGGGTTTTGGCGACGCGTACACGTTTGACAACGCCTACTACGCGACGTTGGTGGCTGATCCGTGGAACAAGCCAAACATGACAAAAGATGAAGCCGAGATGGCTGAGCACATCGGACTTCCTAGTGATAAGTACATGCGCGAAGATGAAGAAAACATGAAATGGATTACCAAGTATGCCAGCGACCAAGATGCGTTTTATGCCGACTTTGTCGACGCATATCTGCGCTTGACGTCGCTCGGCGCCAGATTTGTTTTTTAGCGACGCGTCCCGAAATATAATATACACTGAATACCGTAGCTCTTCGTTTGTTGAAGTAAAAAAAGTAAATGCATTACAAAGTTGTTTTAAAATTTTAAAAGTCATATCGTTTCAATTGTACAAGGGGAATGTTTGCGTCGTCGTCATCGATGACGCCTCCTCTGCGTATTTTCACCGCGTCGTCGGCGTCGGCGCCTCTGCAAACCAACTTGAACAAACAGCAGTCACCTTAAGCGCGTTCTCCACGGATACGGCGGGCGAGCTGGATGTCCTTCGGCATGATCGTCACACGCTTGGCGTGGATCGCACACAAGTTGGTGTCTTCAAACAACCCGACCAAGTACGCCTCGGACGCCTCTTGCAACGCCAACACAGCCGTCGACTGAAAGCGCAAATCCGTCTTGAAATCTTGCGCGATTTCACGCACGAGACGTTGGAACGGAAGCTTGCGAATCAAAAGCTCGGTTGACTTTTGGTATTTCCTACACACACGCACGAACACACACACACACACGACATCGTCAGTCATCGATATCGCCAATCACCGTGCTATTTTAGGGTTCCAAAACATTGTCTAGGCACGACACCGCGCGAGGGCACGTACCGAATCTCACGCAACGCCACGGTCCCAGGGCGGTAGCGATGGGGCTTCTTCACGCCTATGCATACGAAACGTAAACTCATCGTTAATCTCACGCTCGCTCTCGCGTCATCACGCCGTCGCGTGGGCGCACAGCGACGTCACCCGACGTGGCACATGGTTGCGACACAATTCTCCCGACACCCCCGATTGCGATCGATCGTTCGTCCGCATCGCGTCGTCGTCGTCGTCGCGGTCGTACCTCCCGTGGTTGGTGCGGATTTACGCGCCGCTTTCGTCGCGAGTTGCTTGCGCGGGGCCTTGCCCCCGGTGGACTTGCGCGCGGTTTGCTTCGTACGAGCCATGGCGTGCGATGGAATGCGGTGGAATGACTGGCGTGGTGAATCGTGGCACCTGTAAACCAGGCACCATTCGGTCCCGCGCGACGCGCACGACGACGTCATTCGGACGACGCGCGTTCGATGACGATTTGACGAGTTCTGTATACATGTGAAAGTACGTTACATATATATGACAATGGCGTTGAACGAGTGGGAGCGGCGCGCGCGGTTGGACGACTGTCGTACGCGAGACGCGCGTCGCGTCTATCCACCGCGCTTGGTGTTTGTGTACCCTACGGCGATTAATGCCGCGATGAGTGAATCCACGTGATCGCCCTGGAATACGAGCGAGCTCGCATCGCCGTCCGTGTCGATCGCACCACCGACGCCGAGCGCTTTTTTCAAGCGCTGGGTAAAGGTTTTTAAACTTTCCTCGTTTGACGGTACGGCGGTTAACCCGCGAACGATTGTGACTGTTTTTCCGCGTCGACCGTTTTTCGTTGACGATACGCGCACACGCTGATCTTCCAATCGCGTCGTCGTCGACGTGGACGCGGACGTGGACGCGGACGCTTGAGACGACGTCGACGTCGACGTCGCGGCGTCGCTCGGGTTCGCCATCTCTGGCAACCGCGCGCGAAGCTGCATGAGCGCCGCCAGCGACGAGGCGGAACCCGCGACGCCGCCTCGTGACGCGCTCGCTCCCTCCCCATCGCCGCCGCCACCGCTGTCCCCGCCGCTACCGCCGTTCGTCGGCGCGTGTTTCTTGTTTCGCGCCCCGCACGCAACCTCGGACGTCGTCGGCGTCGTCATCCCTGGTCGTCGCCGTTGCCACCGCGCGCCGTTCGCTGGCGCCCGGCGCCCGTCACTCGCGCGCGCGCATCGCACCGCGTGCGTCGCCGCGCCCACGGTCGTCGTCATCGTCGGCGTCGTCGAGTGACGCGTCGTCGTCGTCATCGTCGTCACTGTGCGCCTCGGTGCAACCATGACCTCGCATCGGTGTGCCGCCCCGTGGTCGTCGCGCACGCCGCCCGCGGTGGTGGCGCGGCATCGAAACGCGGCATTGAGACGCGCGTGCGCCGCGCTCGCGACGGCGTCGACCGCGCGTGCGACCGCGCACGCGCACGCGCACGCGACTGTTCGACACCGACGAAGCAGGTCGTTACGGCGCGGCACCCTGGTGCGCGGTAAACGACGCGCGGTGGTGGTGCGTCGTGGTAAAATCTCCGAGGACGATCAAGATGAAGATGATAACGACAGCGAAGCCGGCGCTGGGGGCATCGAGGGATGGCACGGCGCGTATTCGTTCCCGGCAAAGTTTCGCGCGTGGACCGACGCGAATGGGGAAGGGGCCTCTTCAGACGCGGGCGCGACGACGGATTCGACGGATTCGGCGGTGACGACGCCGTCAGACGCGTCGCGAAGTGGGAAAAAGCAGACCACAGCGCAAGCACGGGCGGCGACGGTTCGGGAGTTGTTGCTTTCGCGCGATCCTGGGTTGAATCAAACGCTTATTAGTTCGGGGACGTCGATTTCGCAGTTGTTTGACCAAGATAAATGGGAACGGCATCGCATGGTGGATAGGTTTGTGGTGGATTTAATATCCATTCCAAAGTCGACAGTGTTTTTGAGATTACTTAAGCCGTGCACGGCGTTGGCGATGTATACGGCGATGATTGTGATGATGCCGGCGTTGCTTCGCGCGGCGTTTGCAGCGGCGGGCGCGCAAGTACCCAGCGTCTTTGCCAATTTTGCACTGCAAAACCTCACGCTTCCTGCATCAGCACATGGCTTGCTCGGGACACTATGTGGTTTAGTGTTGGTATTTCGTACGAATTCGTCGTACGCGCGATTTGTTGAAGGTCGCACGGCGTGGGGCGCGCTCATCCGATACGTCCGCGACGTCATTCGGTTATCCATTTACATTCCAAACAAGGCGCACCAACGTCGCGTGCTGGAGCTGTGTGCGGCGTACGCGTACGTGTTGAAAACTCGCCTTCGCAGTGGTCGCACCAGAAAAGATCCAAAAGATCCCACGGCGTTTCGCGACGTGCCCGACGAAGCCGTTCGGCGCGTCGTGAGCGAACCCGCCGTCGCCAACGAGGTACTACAATCCGCGGCGACGGGTAATCGGTGCTTGTACACGTTGATGATGATTTCTAAAACCCTCAAGCTCGCGCTCGAGGATGGCACGCCGTCGCAGATTCATTGGAACATCGAAGAAGCCGTGAGTGGCATGGGTCTGAGTGGCGGCACGTGCGAACGCATCGTCGCCACGCCCATTCCGCTCTCGTTTTCTCGCCACACCGCGCGGTCGCTCGTGATTTGGCTCATCACCTTACCATTCGTCATCGTACCCACGATGTCCTGGTACGCCGTGCCCACGATGTTCATCTTAACCTACCTCGTGCTCGGCATTGACGAAATCGGCATTCAAATCGAAGAGCCCTTCGCCACGCTCCCCCTCACGCCGTTGTGCGCCACGATTGAGCGCGACGTCGGCATCGCCATCCAAGAAATCGACGCCCCAATCTCCGTGGCGAGCACCGAACCCGTGCGTGCGTCCGCACCATCACCCATCGCGTCTTCCCCGTCGTCGCGCTCCCAAGTGCAATCCGTGTAACATATACATCTACATCACGAATGTCTGATGTCTAAAACCAGGCACCCTTTGCGGTGGTGTGGTGTTTCCCCTCGCGCGTGCCCGTGACTGATGCCTGATGCGTCGCCACTCCACGCCGCGCGCCATCGCCGCCGCCATCGCCGCCGTCGTCGTCGTCGCATAGTCGCGATGGGTGACGACGACGACGACGACGACGCGAACGTCCACGCGCGCGCGCGAGGGACGCCATCGACGACGACAAAGACATCAACGCAGCGGCGATTGAATGCCGATGCATCGACGGCTGACGATGGGTGGGTGAACTTTATATGCGGCGTCAAGGTGCGATTCCCGATCGCCACGCCGTACGCGTCGCAGAAACAAGTGATGATGCACGTGATACGCGCGTGTAAGCGAGGACGGTCGGCGTTGATTGAGTCGCCGACTGGGAGTGGGAAATCTCTCGCGCTGTTGTGCTCGACGCTCGCGTTTGCGGAGTGGGCGCACGAGGGCGAGGGCGAGGGCGAGGGCGACGGCGATGATACTCGTCGTCGTCACGGGAGTAGTAGTGCTGCTGTGGGTGATGTGCGTGATGCAGACGGTGCGGACGATGGTGCTCGTGGTGACGTGGTCGTTGAGGAGGACAAAGCCAAGCGCGGAGGCGGAAAACGAGGCGCGCGGGCGCCGCGAATTTATTACGCCACGCGAACGCATTCACAGATTGAACAAGTTGTTCGTGAGTTGACTCGAACGTCTTATCGTCCACAAATGGTCGTCCTCGCATCGCGGGATAACTATTGCGTCAACGCCAAGGTGAAGCGCACGGGGAATGTAAATGAGGAATGTCGAAAGTTGATGGATGACTCGCAAACCGGGCGCGGGTGCTATTGCGCGGGCGCGGCGGCGAGTAAGCTCGCCACGCACGCGAAGACGTCTACCGATCCGATGGACATCGAAGATTTAGTAAACATGGGTAAGCGCTTGAAAGGGTGTCCGTATTTTGCGAGTAAAATTATGGCTGAAGATGCAGAGTTGGTGTTTACGCCGTACAACTATTTACTCGATCCGCGCACGCGCGCGGCGATGGATATCGATATCGAAGGATCGATCATTATTTTCGACGAAGGGCATAACATTGAAGACACGAGTCGCGATGCTGCGAGCGAGGAAGTGATGTTCGATGACATCGCCGAGGCGGTGATTAGTTTGGAGATCATGCGTGATCGCGCGACGGCGCATCAAGAAGATTTTGAGACGTTGTACGCAGCCATGCACGGCTTGTATTCATGGTTCTTGCGTGTGTGTGATGCGGATGGTAAAGAATATGCCTTGAAACAGCATGAACAATTGTTTGAAACATGGGGTGCTACTTTGAGCGGCGAACAATCGTTGTCACCGCTTGAAAGTGCTGGATTGACGCAAGAGAGCGTGGGCGATGTGATGCGCGCGCTGAGCGCGGCGAGCAAGTACAACCAAGAATTGAAAGAGCAAAAGGAACGCATGAGTGGTGCGGCGCTGAACACATGCGAAAAAGTCTTAAACCCTCTCAAATTTTTGCTTTCGAATGGCGCAACGACGGCGCGTGACTATCGCGTTGTGATTGAAAAGACTTTGAGCGACACTGAAAAGGCGTTGTCGACGCAAGCGCAGCGCTCGTCGTTGGCGCGCTTGCCCATGGATGAGTTGGTTAAGATTCAATTTCGCTGTCTCAATCCTGCTTTGGCATTTCGTGAGCTCGTAGGTGAAAAAGGCGCACGTTCGGTTATTCTTACTTCTGGTACGCTAGCACCTTTGAATTCGTTTGCGAGCGAACTCGGCGTTGACTTTCCCATTCGCATGGAGGCGCAACATTGTGTGGACATGAACACGCAAGTGTGGGGATCTATCGTCGCTTCAGGGCCAAGCAAGCGCGTGTTAAATGCTGGTTTCAAATCTCGCAGTGATTGGGCGTTTCAGGATGAGCTGGGCGCGAGCTTGAAAGAGTGGGCTAAGGTTGTTCCTCATGGCATGCTGATGTTTTTCCCATCGTTTTCGCTCATGGAAGCCATCGTGCACCGATGGCGCGATTCTGGCGCACTGAACGCCATCGAAAGCGCGAGTGGGAAAAAAGTGTTCCAAGAGCCACCAAGTAAACCAAGCAAGTATGGTAATTCGAAAAAAGTCGACACGCTCGATCAGGTGCTGGACAAGTATTACAAGCGCGTGAGCGACAGCGTCAAGGCGGCGCTGCATCCGTATGCGCCGGCGCCATTGAACGCACGCGGTGGTCGTGGTGCAATTCTTCTCGCCGTGTGTCGTGGTAAAATTAGTGAAGGTATTGATTTCGCCGATGCCAACGCACGCGCGGTAATTTGCGTCGGGATTCCGTATCCAAATTACAAAGATCCTTTGGTGCAGGCAAAACGTTCATACAACGACTCGGGCCGTTATCGGGGATTATTGTCTGGGCAAAAGTGGTACGACCAGCAAGCGTTTCGCGCATTGAATCAAGCTGTCGGGCGGTGTTTGCGTCACCGATACGACCACGGCGCCATCATGCTTGTCGACGAGCGATTTGGTCAAAACGCCACGCATTCGTTACCGAAGTGGTTGCAGGGTGCCATGCGACACCCAAACGTCGGTTTTGAGCAACAGTTGGAGAGTCTGAGCACGTTTTTCAATGCACACGCAGAGAATCCACCTAAAGATTTCGAGCCAGCAGCAAAACATGCGCAAGAAGAAGGTAGTTCGCGACGTAAGCGGCGTTCCATTGGCTCTGTGAATTCGCCAAACAAGGCGAAACGCAACACACCAATTACCGCGTTCTTTGCAAAAGCTGTGAGCAAAAATATTTCTGAAAATAGTGATATCGATTACGTCGCGCAAACTTCGAAAGGGGAGAAACAATTGGAATCATTTGCTAGAACAGAGTCGGTCGCAAAGACAATGACGTCGAACGCTCGTCATGAATCATATCAGGAGCCGGTTTTCGATGAGTTTGATGACGAATTGGACTGGGACGCGTTGGAGATGCCACCTCCGCCTCAGAAATCTGTCTCCCCAGAGAAAGAGGAAGCGGCAAGCATTGAAGAAAATGTGAATCAAATTCTCGATAGTATTGAATGGGATGATGAAGACGACACTGACGAATGGTTCAACATGGTTGAAACAACCCAGAAAGCGGAAGCGTCGTCGCAAATACACATAAAGACTGAAAGCAACGGCGTTCTTGAGACCGAACAAGTCGTCGCCTCGCCTGTGATCGAGCGATTATGCGCCACGTGCGGACGCAAACCACTTGGAACACTTTCTTCTGCAAATGACGCAAACATTGAACGAATTACGCTCAAGTCGAGTTATTTAGATGAGTTTGGTGGCGCCACAAACTTCGTCGTCGTGCCAGAGTCGCCCCAACAAGGCGTGTGCTGCGGCCAAGAATCCACCGAAGCGACGTTTGACGCAAGTTCAGGGATGGCATTCCGACCATTGTTTTCATGCGCTCATGGAGGCGTTATTGGTTTCAAAGTTGAGGCTACTAACGTCGCCAATCAGCGACTCGCCGAACGCGTATTGTTGTTAGACTAGCGACTACGACTTGTTTTGTATTATGAGATGCCTATTTGTCTACTGTGTGCCTCGACCCCACGCGTAGCGCGACATCAACGTATCTATCTACCATGCGTGTCATCGCGAACACCCCTCCGAGTGTAGATATGGTCTTCGTAAGAAAGTATACCAGGCTCTTTGCCTCGACGGCGATGTTAACCGTAATCGCCGACAAATCAAACGTGAAAAACACCTCTGGCACGTGTAACCAATCCTTGCTTGGCGTGAAATGCTCGGTGACGCTGTACTGATTCGTTTTCAAGACGGTTTTCCATGGAATGAATCCAAATAATGCGCGTAAATCTGTATACGTCGTCGGCACCACCTTCATAAAATACTTGAAAATCCCACTCGGCGTTTGTGAGCGCTTGACGCCGTCTAAAGGATTCACCGCTCCAGGAAACCCTTTGCCGAATGCCAAACGCTTGATTTCATGCCCCATGTTCACCTCCCACGCGTTACCGAATAGCTCTTGCATGAAACCGAAGCCCTCAGCGCCCGTGGATATCCGAATGCTCCCCGCCACGCGTTGCGCCAACACCTCACCGTGTATCCGACACCCTTCTTTCGCCATCTTCGCTCGACGAACCTCGCTCCCGTGCTCGGGCCGACGTTGGAACAACACTACACCTCCTAGATCCACTCCACCCGCAGATTCGTAATCATCAATCATCTTGCCGTTGTGATTCAACCGCGTCTTTACCAACCGCCCGCGCACGTCGACTTCGTGCTTCCCGCTCGCGTCGTACATATCCACGTATAATATCTGACACGGCACCTCGGGAAACGTCACATCGATCTCAATCGACAACAACTCACTCCACGGTACGGTATCCACGCTCATCGTCTTCGTCATCGTCGGCGTGAGGAAATCCACGCACTCAAATAACGCCATGCACGCGACGCAGGCGATGCCAATCAGAGAAATGTACGCCCCCGTGCGCGTCTTCGTCGTCAAGTGCGGCGCCACCGACGCATAGGCATCAAACCTACGTATCGACCGTAACATCTCGCGCGCGCGTTCACCACGCACGCCACACGCGTCGCGCACTGCGGGGGTTCTACTGACGGTCATCAATCGCGTTTGGGTGCTCGACGTCACTCCGCGCCTCGTGCGAATGTTTTGTGCCACGTCCACCCGCGTCGCGAGCGCTGTGGTGACGCGTCGATCGCCGTTCACGCACAGTACGACTCGCGCACACCCGGTGCGCACCCGCGCGCGACCGGTGTCGATGTCGTCGTCGTTTACGAGCGACACCCCGCCTGCGGGGTACACGCTCGCGGACCAAGTCAAGCGGTTCGCCAAGGCGAAAAGCGACAACGTCGCTCGCGTGATGGACATTGACAGCGTGTACGATGGGTCGTTTTTGAAGGGCCAACGCGTGCTCGTGACCGGGGCCAATCGAGGGATTGGGCTCGCGCTGTGCAAGGAGCTGGCGGCGAACGGGGCGGATATCGTCGCCACGTGTCGCAAGTCGAGCGCGGAGCTCGAGGCGTTGAGTCCGAAACAGATCATTTTGAACGTTGATGTGACGGATACGAAGAGTTGTCAAGATATGGCGGCACAAGTCAGCGAACCGTTGGATATCGTGATCAACAACGCGGGGTACTTTTATGAACCCGTGGAGAAGATTGATTCGATGAATTTTGAAGAGCAAATGAAGATGATTGACATTTGCGCCGTTGGTCCGTTGCGAGTGTCCGCGGCGTTGCATAACGCGGGGAAAATTAAAACACCGGGTGGGAAAATCGCGATGATTACCTCGCAAGGTGGGTCGGTGACGTGGCGCGAGGTGCAAAATCCGAGCGGCGGCGACTACGGGCACCACATGAGTAAGAGCGCGGCAAACATGGGTTCCAAGTTGTTAGCGCAAGAGCTCAAGCACGAAGGTGTCATGGTGCAAGTGCTCCACCCTGGGTTTAATAAGACCGACATGACTGCCAAGTATGCCCAAATTTGGGAAGTTGAAGGTGCTGTCGATCCCGCCGTCGGCGCTAAGCGCGTGATGCACGAAATCGGTTTGATGGCGCCGGAATACAACGGCTTGTTCATCAACTGCGAAGACGGCTTGCAAATCCCGTGGTAGGTAGATGCCCGCGTGCTTTCTTTTACATTCTTTAATTCATTTCCCTGTTGTTGCGATAATCAATCATACATCCGTCGATTACAACATAACATTCCCTCGATGCAAAAACGTGAGGAACGCTAGCTTCGCGTTACAATCCTTTCGGTGGCTCTCCGAGGCGATGACACGGCGCGCCACCGTCGCATTTACCTTTTGCACACGTGGTGTAACACGGCGCATCGAACGCGGGATCGTTCACCGCTGGAGCAACGCCGAAAGTCATCATGCACGAACCGTCTTCGTGATTTGGATCCAACCGCGCGTCGACGCCAAACGCTTCTTTAAAAAACCTTTGCGTAGGAATCTTGCAAAAGTTCGTACACGAGGCCGTGCATCCACACTGTTCTAAATATCTACACTTTTGTAACTTAACGCTCGCCATGACGCCGTCGCTTTCACGCGGAACGATTTCGCACGGACCGACCAACCACGCGAACGCCTCTCGCGTCACCGTCGCGTTCATTTCATCCACCCAATTCGCCGGCTTGATCAGCTTCTTAAACGCGAATCGTACAGGCGATGGAATCAGACTCAACAACGCTCTCGTCACCGCATCGCGCTGCTCGTCTACGGTACGGCCGACGCTTAAAGCGTCAGCGAGCGAGACGAGCGCGTCAAAAGGCGTCTTCGCGCCTCGCGTCGCGCTCTTCGCCGCATCCTTCCCAACCACCTGCGCGAGCTTGGCATTAAATAAAGTAATCGCCGCGGCATCAAGCACGCCGTCCTTGTATACCGTGGTTGTCGCATCGCCGCCTCGAGCGTACGTCGCGCAGCTACCGTTGAGAATGCCAAAGCGCGTCGAGTCGTCTGACGTCGCTTTCACTGGCGTCACGTGATGTCCTCGGGAAGCGCGCGAGTGAGGACGACGATGCGCATATGACGTAACTGAGGGTGACGCGATCGCTGTTCGCGCACACGTTGATGCCATGGTTACGCGTCGCGCGCGTCGAGCTGTGAGGCGATTAGTGCTTCGTTTACAAATACAAATGCTCGCGGGCAAATAATACAATACACAGTTGACGGCAACGTGCGACTGACAAAGCGCTGCGTTTGTTATGAAATCACGCAACACATCGCGCATCCTTCCTCCTGCGGTGGTTGCGTGAATTCGTCGCGCTTGTTTAGCGAACGCTGTCGCGCGCTTCTCGTGGCCACGTGGACTCTTACCGTACCTTTCACCTTCAAGGATGACTTCTTAGGTTGCATCTTGCTCACGACGACAACCTTTGTGCGCTCTTTATCTTCCTCGCTGCTCGATTCGTCGTCGTCATCATCGTACACAGATATGGCTTGTCCCGCGCCTCGACTCGGTAACCGTTCAAACGCGCTCGGCGCGGCGATGTCGTCATCCGAACTCGTCGGTACGTATTCAATCGTCGTCTCCAGCGGCTTTTTGGACCGTTTTACTTTTTTCTTCTGTTTCGTCGCCGACGAGCGCCCATCCTGACCAGTTGCCGTCGCCGTTTTCTTCGTCGGCGTTGCGCGCCCATTCGTCGTCGGCGTCGTCGTCGTCTCTCGATACCCACTCAAATCCTTCTCGCTTTCCTCCCTCGATCCGGTCTCGCTCTCACTCGCGAGATCCGGCCACTTTATACGCGACGGGTTCTTCCCGTGCCCGCTGTCGAACGCGCCGACGACGTCACCACCGTTCGTCACCACCGCGATGCCTCCCGGAGAGAATTCCAACCGACGACCAAACGAATTCACCGGCGTCCCGCGCGCGTTGACGAGCATCGACCCATCGCGCTTGGCGTTGCGTTCGTTAATGATCGTGTTCGCGCGCGCGATGGACTCGGCGCTACGCGGAAGCAGCCCCATCGTCGCGGCGACGGCGTCGTCGAGAAATGACGCGTTGACTCCGCCATCCAACCGCATTCGTTCGCGCGTCGCTTCGGCGCGATGGCGATGCACGCGGCGCGACGCGCG
This sequence comes from Ostreococcus mediterraneus, assembly GCA_012295225.1. Classification (NCBI taxonomy): domain Eukaryota; kingdom Viridiplantae; phylum Chlorophyta; class Mamiellophyceae; order Mamiellales; family Bathycoccaceae; genus Ostreococcus; species Ostreococcus mediterraneus. The sequence continues at coordinate 43,526 of WMKK01000008.1, forward strand.
ATGGCGAACGCGCGAGCGATGTGTGGCGCGCGCGCGCGCACCGTGTCGGCGTCCATGGCGTCGTCGTCGTCCACGCACGGGTGCGGAGCGCGCCGAGGCGAAGATGACGATGGCGCGGACGGGACCACCCCGCGGCGCCGACCGCGGTCGGTGCGCGAGGCGTTGGCGCACGTCGGGGCCACGGAAGACGATATCGACGTCGTCGTGCGCGTGGTGTGGCCTGGGCCAATCATGAAGTGGCCGAGACCGTATGATATCACGGAGGAAGAGGTGGCGCTGGGGGATGGGGCGGCGGCGCGGGCGGCGCGCGCGTGGGCGAGCGCGCGCGGTGCGTCGTCGACGTCGTAGATGTTGTAGTGGATTAAATGTAGTTTATTGTTTTAGTTGTTTTCAGGCGTGTTGTCGCGATCGGAACCGTCGTCGTCGTCACTCGTTTCGTGGTGAAGACGCCGCGAGAGGCGCCGCGTAGACGTCTCTTTCGCTCGCGTCGAAGTAGAAGAAGAAGAAGAAGAAGAAGGCACAACAAAGGAGATAATTAATTACAGAATGGATCGGCTGCGGCATAAACGGTAGAGCCAGGCGGACATGCCCACGCACGCGGTGACGAGTAAGCCAGTGGTGAGGTAGAACGCCATGACGCTCGACTCAAGCGTGGACGTCAAGTTCATACCAAAGATACCCGTGACGACGGCGCCCACGGCGGCGGCGAACGATGCGATGGACAGCATTAATTCAATCTTGCTCACTTCGAGACGACGAGCGGACAACGTTACAGAGATGGACTCGTCAAGATCTCTCGTGTTTTCAAGCAACGCCTCCGTCGCGCTGTGCACCGCCTCGCATTGCTGCAAGTAGTACTCGAGCAAGTTTTCAACCTCCTCCTCCTCCTCCTCCTTGTCCTCCGCCTCTGTAGCCTTGGACGACAACGTCATGCGCTCGACGTCGTCTTCATCGTCAAGTGTTTCCAATATCTCGTCGCGAATCGCCGCAGAGCGCGATTCGAGCTGCACGAGCGCTTGCTTCATAAAGCGCAACTCGTCAAACGTCGTCTTTTCGATCCCCGTTTGTAATTTACGCTCCAACGAGCGATAGCGTCTAGTGCAATGTTCCAGTCGATTCGCCAACTGCGCGCACGTCTCTTGCAACGACGCTTCTACCATGACGAGTTCAAACGGCAAAGACTCCACTTCGTGGTTCTTCTCCGCCGTGGACATGCGCTGCGTCCACGATTCGAGAAAATTCACCGACATCATCGTATCCGGTTCGAGCAACAACGCGTGATCGGCGCGAATAATCACCCGCACACCGAGATTCACCAACACCGAATCCTCACGAACAATCACCGCCGGAGTGTTATTCGCCTGCCCGAGCGATGGATCGATCCGACGCAAATCCCGAGGCGACAAATCCGTGTCGCGCAACAGTTGACGTCGCGTCATAATTTGCTTGTACGGCAATCGCTGCCCCGCGGCGTCAATTCTAAACACCGCATACGGTTTCGACAGCGAGCGGTCGTGCCTAGACGTACCATCACGCACGCGCATCGCACTCGACGGCGCCGCAGTCGCCGCATCACCGTCACCATTCGCGCCGCCATTCATCATCATCGCCCGCGCGTCGCCCTCGCGCGCCTCCGACCCCCCGCCCGCCGACGTCTTCATCTTTTCCTCGTCAAACACCGACCCATTCAACCACTCACCCGAGGCCGAGGCCGCCGCCGCCGCCGCCACCGCCACCGCCGCCGCCGACCCATCCTCCGACGTCTCATCATCCGTCGCGCTCGGCTCGCCCGCCGCGCGCCGCCGCGCGCCGCGCCCGCGACCCCCCGCGCCCCGCGCCGCGAACGCCCCCGACGACGTCCCCGACGACGACAACGCGCGGCGCACCGACACCGACACCGACACCGACGACGCGCGCACCACCGCGCGCATCGACCGCGACATCACGCACGACGACGACGACGACGACGATGATCGTCCGATGCGCCCACGGCGCCGCGACGAATCATCCTCGGCGTCACCCTGGCGCGCCGCCGCCGCTCGCGCGCGCCCGCGTCGCAGCCGCAGTCGCAGTCGCGCGCCCGCGGCGGATGTCCCGCGCACCGCCGGCGGCGTCACCGCGCACGCGTGCGTCATCGACCGCGAACGCGAACGCGAATGTGACGACGACGACGACGACGACGCGGGGACGGGCCCTGCGTGATCGGACATTCGGCGACGATACGCGACCCGTCGGCGCTATAGTCGCGTATAAATCGTCCTATGACGCACACACCGCGTGTGGGGGTGATCCTTGACGGTCCTCATGCACTATAGCGTAGTATATAGTTTAACTACGACGAAAGCACTGCCGTGACGTGGCACCTCAACGATGACCCACGCCGAGCACGCGCCGACGAAACCCTTAGGGTTTAAGCCACGTCCACGAAGTGGACAGTGGACAGTGGACTTCGTGTACGTGGCTTAAACCCTACGGGTTTCGTCGGCGCGTCCCCAGTGTCCCCGCGCCCGCGCGTTCTCGGCGTAGGTCGTCGTCGAGGTGCCGCGTCCCGGCGGTGCGTTCGTCGTATGTACACTACACTATGTACGATAGTCCATAAGAAACGTCCAGGATCACCCCCACACGGGGTATATATATGTCATCGGACACATTTACAATTCGGTGGTGGTTCGGTCGGACATTCGGCGTCGAGTCTCCCGTCGTCGGTGTCAATTGTGTACCTATCGGTATCGGATGCGTTTGAATTTGAATTTGAATTGACACGAGCGACCGCGCGGTGGCGCGCGCGCGCGGACGACGACCGGGACGGGGACGCGCGGTGACGACAGACATCGCATCGCGCGAGTTTCCGTGGAGCGCGCGATGGGGGACGACGACGACGACGACGACGACGGGACGGGGACGATGAGGACGGTGACGGTGACGGTGGATGCGGCGCGGGCGATGTGCGACGAGGCGCGGGAGACGCTTCGGGGCGCGGGGGACGTGGAGCGCGCGATCGCACTGGCGGCGCGGGCGTTAGAGGCGTTCGTGCGATGTGCGAGTGACGACGACGGGGGCGACGCGGTGGATGATGTGACGTTGGCGCGCGCGCACGCGGTGTACGGGGAGAGTTTGTTCGCGGGGGCGCGCGCGGCGAACGCGGTGTTCGGGGACAAGGCGACGGAGGACGCGCGGGTGAAGGGGACGAGGTTGGAGGATGCAGACGAGGAGGAGTGCGAGAGTGAGCGTGAGGGTGATGATGGTGCCGGCGATGCGAACGGTGCGGGTGCGGATGGCGAGGATGAGGAGGACGACGACGAAGACGAGACGGATATGGAGCTCGCGTGGAAGATGCTGGAGAACGCGCGCGTGATGTTTGAAGAGGATGGTAGCGCGCCTCTCGAGCTCGCAGATGTGTTGGAGAATCTTGGGGAGTTGAATACCGAGCAGTCACAGTTTGAGGCGGCGTTGACGGATTATAACGCGGCTTTGGTGTTGTTAGAGACGCATTTGGACGCGACGGATAGACGGTTGGCGAGCGCGTTGTATTCAATCTCCATGGCGCACCAATTGTTGGACGCCAACGATGCGGCTTTGGCGGCGAACACGCGAGCGCTTGAAATTTGTGAAGCGCGAATCGCGGAGTGTAAGGCTGGCACGGCGTGCGTCAGCAAAGGCGCGTCTCAAAATGCTGGAGAACAGATGAGCCCCGAGGCGACGATGCGCGAGTTGGAGCAAATCATGGGCGTCGCCGCCGATTTGAAGGAGCGTCAAGAGGAACTTAAAGAACTCGTCGGTGCGGATAACTCCACTCGCGAAGCGCTCAAGCAAGCGTTCATGGCTATCGGTGGGGGCGCGAACGCTGGGCCCACGTCGAGCGCCGCGGCTGAAGAAAGCGCCGGATTCGCCGCGCCGCGGCTGACGTCGAGCTTGCCCGTGCAAGCCGCGCCGGTGCGCGTGCAAGCCGCGCCGGTGAAGCGCGCCGAGCCCGTCGTTGCCGTGGTCGAACCAGACGCTAAAAAGCTCAAGCCGACAGCGGCGACGGCGGCGGACGCCAACCAAACGGACGCGCAACCCAACGGATGCCCGCAGCAATAAGTAATGAAACGAACACGTCACAAACCACTGCGTAACCCATCGCAACGAGTGCTACAGTACATTTGTACACTTGTATTATAATCCTAATAATCCATTCAATGAGCGATGTGAAGCAATACTGCGGCGACGCCGCCGGCGACGACAAACGTGCGCCACACGGAGGTGTCGCGCGGCGTGGTCGACGACGACGTCGGCAAACGACTTTCGTTGCGCTCTGCTAATATATCCAACGTGGCCACGAGCGGGAAATGGTCGCTCACACTGCGAGAGCTCACGACGTCGTGCCTAATCGTCGCGTCGACGATATCAATGTCCGCTTTGGAGACTAGAATGTGGTCGAGCATCGACTTTGACGAGCCGCTCGACGACTGGTACGTGTACCGCGAGCTTTGCGCGATGACTGAACTCACTTCTTCCAATTCATCCACGCCATCGCCATCGAAATCACGCAGGTTTGCAATCACTCTACTCGTCGGCACATTCCCCGAAACGTCCATATACTTGGCAGAATAATCGTTTAAATCTCCAAGTACGACGACAGCGTCGCCCGTCGCGTATCGCGTCGTCACCAAATCTCTCAACACTTCAACCTGCGCCTCTCGCTGCGCGCACGAACTCGCCTCGGTGGGATTTGCCTTCAAATGCGCCGCGATAATGGACACGTAGCGATTGACAATCTTAATACGCGTCCAAAAATGCTTTGACACGGCGCTGTCTTTGCTCCCGACGTACCCGCAGCTTGACGTCCCCGCCGAGTACTCCCCACGCACCTCCGTGCGCTGAAAATCCACCTCAACATCCACCTTGGTTAACATCCCAATCTCTTGACCCGTGTACGTATCGGTACCATCAATCATACCCGCGGCGTAGTTGACATTCGCCGCCGCGACGCGCGCGAGCGTCCCGCACGTCTCCGCCTCCGCCACCACCAACACATCCACATCCAGCGCCCGCACCACGCCATCGCGCACGGCGACGATGTGCGCATCCGCCGCCGCGACATCTGCGGCGGTGCCACCGCTGTACGGCGACACCGCGACGTCGCCGACGCCGTCGAATAAGAACATTGCGTTGAATGTGCCGATGGTGATGCGCGAGCTCGACGCATCGCTTCGACGGTCGTTCGCGGGCGTCGGTGCGGCGTAGCACCGCGCCACGGGGGTTAAACCGCGCGCGGTCGCGACCGAGGCGACGGCGAGGACGGCGACGGCGGCGAGGACGGCGCGGCGCCGGCGCATGGCGGCGAGGAGGGCGAGAAGTGGCGTCACTGCGCGACACGTCGGTTGCATAAACGCATCGTTCGCGGTTCGTTCGCGCGCGCGGAGACCGTTGAAGCGCGCGACGGCGACGGCGACGGTGACGGCGACGGCGACGGCGACGGCGCGCGCGGCAACGCGACGGCGCGCGCGGCGGCGACGCGTGAGGTGACGTTTTGGGGATAACTGCTTTTTCATTCAATTCGCCACCGGCTGCGGGAGATGATGCTCGAGGTTGCGTCGACGATAACGCAGGCGTGGATTGATGAACTCGCACAAGCGATGGAGGCGAATACGCATTGTTCGGTGCCGAGGAGGATTTCGAAAATACTCTCCGCGTCGTCGGTGGAGATGTTGTTGACGCGGGCGACGGCGGTGTTGAAAAAGGAGAAAACCTTGGTGAGACGCGCGCCGAGCATGGATGTAGAGGAGATCATCGTCGTCGGTGATACGCATGGACAGTACCATGATGTTTTGAAGTTGTTTTCCCTCGCTGGTGAGCCGAACGCGAAGAGAATGTTTGTATTTAATGGTGATTTTGTCGATCGAGGGGCGTGGGGGGTGGAGACGTTGTTGTTGCTCTTGTCGCATAAACTTCGAGCTCCGGAAGAGTTTATGATTATTCGGGGCAATCACGAGACTGAGTTTTGCACTGAATGCTACGGTTTCGAGCGGGAATTGAGCGTCAAGTATGGAAAGACCGCGGGACGGGTGTTGTATCCGGCGTTTTTGGCGCTGTGCGCGGCGATGCCTTTGGCGTGCGTGATTCAGGACACGACTTTAATTTTACACGGTGGGTTGTTTCGCGCGGCGGGGATGAAGAAACACGACGCGATGCATAATCCACGCCTAGGAAGTTTAAATGATTTAGAAAAAGCGTCAAAAGGTGGCGCAGATCCAGTAGGTGAAGGGCGGTCGATGATTGCGGGTGACGTGTTGTGGTCTGACCCAATCGCCGAAGACGGTTTACGTCACAACGAAGCTCGTGGGATTGGTATTCAATTTGGCCCCGCGCAAACTCGCGAATTTTTACAGGCGGAAAATCTAAAGCTCATTATTCGCTCGCACGAGGGACCAGATGCGCGGCATGATAGGCCAGAGATGCCGTCGATTATGTCAGGCTTTTGCGTCGACCACGACTGCGGCGACGCCGGCAAGCTATGCACGCTGTTCAGTGCGCCGAATTATCCACAGTTTATCGACGTAGATGATCTGCGACACCATAACACGGCATCATTTGCCATACTCAAGCCAGAATCCAACTGGTGCGAGCCAGAAATTGTATCATTTGACGCCGTCCCGCGGCCGCCGAGCGCGTGCTATTACGAAATCGATTTGGGCGGCAGCGACTGCGAAGGCCCTGAATCCGATATTCGACCTCACGAACCCTTACACGTCGACGTTGGCGAAGGCGACGAAGGCGCGCGTTGGAAAGAAGATGAGCTCACGCATAAGCTCAAGCTCGTGCACGAAGATGACGAGTAAAAGTAGAAAGTTGTTGTTTTAGTTTGTGGGATTTGTAAAAACGAGAGAGTTGAAAACGTCAGTTCACGACGCGTGAGGCGACACATGAACCATTCGAACGCACGACCGACGCGTAACCTCGAAGAAGACTGTGTCGTCGTACGAGCGGCGGCGCTCGAGCGCATCCGACGCGCGCGCGACGTCGCTCCAAACGTTCCCGCAGACGAAACCATCACCGTGCGCGACCCGGTGACGGACACCGAGGTTGTCGTGCACAGAAGTAAAACATCCATCATTCAACGCGCGCTAGACTCGGTCGTGGTCGAGGCGGAAGACTAAGAAGACATGGCGCGCGGTGGTGGTTCGTCCCGCGTTCGGCGTCGACGCGCGTGTCGGCGCTGCGCCGCGCTCGCGTGCGTTCTCGCGTGCGCGCTCGGTGTGTTCATAGGCGTCGTGCGATGGACGCATAAGGCGTTTGTTGCGCCTTGGATACCAGACACGCATCGTTATCCGAGCGAATGGCGTGGGTTACCGCGAAAGTGTCGTCGACGTTTAGCGTATCGACTACCAGTGGATTTTCGTGAAATGCGCTTGGGCGCGGCAAACGTGCAAGGTACTATCGCGCGTACGATGACGTATGAGCGCATGTATCGCGCGGCGGTGCGCGACGGTATCGACGTGTTTCATCGAGGCGCGACGACGACGCAAAGCTTGAGCGTGGACGACATGTTTGCCGTCGGCGTCGATGGAAAACTGCTTCCAAAGCTCACGCCTTTGGAGACTGGTGTGCGAGCCATCGTGATGCCAGTTCCAGTTGGAGCGGTCTCACGCACGATGCACGAAAAAACAGTGAAACATCTGAGGGCGTTTGGGTTCACGCCGAATGTCGACGTGTACTTGCAAGATCCAAACGTATTTCACTTTTCTGTTTTTCACGCGTCGCACCATTTGGAGGAGCACGCGGTCGATGCGGATGAATATCGCATCGAAGCACAAAGTATTGGTAATGTAACCCAAGACTTGTGTCCGATTGACGCTATTCTTGAGCGCGTGTTCGTCACGACGGGTGGCGTTGTCGTCGCCGGCTGGAACGTGGAGAAAACGAGCCGAGGCGAGCCGAGTCAACTACGTCGCGAGTTGCGTCAAGCGCTGCCCAATGCGCCGCAGAATCAGCTCGTGAGTGATCTGTACATATTACACACGACGCTCGCGCGTATCGTCGGAGCACCATTTCCCAATGCGGACGGTAACGGCATCGCAAAGCGCATGTCTCAAGCGCTTACGGATGAACTGTGTGGATTAGAACTTACGCTCGCGGGCGTGTGGTTCGTAGAAGAGAAACACAAGCTTGCGCTCGCGCTGAGGGGCACGGTTGATAAGGTGGAAATGCCTTTTAGATGTGGGACAGCTTGATCATGCCAGTACTGTACAAAATAGTAGCGATAGCATCAATAGCGAGTTGGATTTGGTCTAGTATATATCTCGTGCAATATTTCAAATCATCCTACATGTATCATTATCTCCCTCCTAAAATCATCTGGGCCATACCTTGAAGCTGTACCAGTACTTCTTGCAACTTAAGCTGCGCCTTGATGCGTTCTTGGATGCGACGCAGGGCTTTGTCGACGGCGGGACTTGCGCCGACGTCGCCGCCGTATAAATCAATCACACGGTTCACAATGTTCACCATTTGCGCCGTATGACGAGGTTTAGCGATGTTCTTCTCGACGTAGACTAATATGGGAATCAAAGAATCACCATCTCGGTTCGCCAACGCCTTTTGCAAACCACCGCGACGGCCAATTTCTTCGATGACAGCCGCGACGACCTCTGTACGTCCAAGGTTAACCGCCGCATCGAGCGCGTCGCCATATCTAAATTGCTTCAACATGCGATCGTGCACGGCTAAATGTATGCGTCGCTGTCGCAAGATCTTCGTTGCATCTGCCGCGGCTTTTGTGTTTTGTCCGCGAATGAAATAACGCCAATGCCCAGCGTCTAATCGTCGCGGCTTTTTCATGGTGAATCCCTTGCGTTTGCTGCGCACGCCTTGGTATCCGTTGTACTCGTCTCCACCTTGTCGAGGCTTTGTACGTCGCCGCACACTCAATACCTTATTTGCCATACCAACAGCCAAACAATTCGCATCAGGAGACAACGAGCACGTCATCACAGGCCCAGGATACTTGATAGAATGCGTCACCGTAAACGTGTCGAGCTCGTGAATCTTGACAAAGCCGTCGAGCGAGCCAGTAATCATACGCGGCGCCTTGGAAGATAACGCAGTCTCACTGCCAACGATATCAAATGCAGACGCAAACGCGGGTGGACCGGCGTCATCGTGCACGCTCACCGTGGTGATTGTCTTTTGATGACTGCGCATACGCTGTAACGCTCGACCGCCACTCAAAATGTCCCACACGCACACGTCTTCGCCGCCGACGGAAACCAACAAGTTCCCACTCGGATACCACGCGATATCTTCCACAGGCGCGGTGTGATTAATTGTCATCACCGCTTCTCGACCGACTCGGGCGTCCCAAAGCTTCACAGTGTGATCGTACGACCCACTGGCCCACATTTCAGCCGACGCGGGACTTCGCTCGAGCGCTCGAGCGTAATCCGTGTGCCCGTCATGTCTGCGTACGCACGACCCGGTGGATATGTCCCAAATTCTCACAGTCGCATCATCACTCGCACTGGCTAAATGTAACTTATCCATTGACCACCGCACGGCGCGCACGGCGGCGACGTGCGTAGTAAATTTACGCAACACCGCGCGCGAGGCGCAGTCAAACAACTGTACGACGCCCGCTTGTCCACCCACCGCTAACGCCCGACCATCGTCACGAAGCACCCCACTGTACGCCACATCCTTAAAACGCGCAAACGTTCGCAACTTTTTCACCCCAGTAGGAGAATACAACGTCACTCGCGCGCCTGATGTCGCCGCGAGCTTGGCTCGCCCGCGTTCGCCCTCGTCATTCGCCGCGCCGCCGTACGACACCGACGTCACCGCGTTCACCTGCTCCGCGAGCGCCGTAGACTTATACTCACGCCAATACCGTCCTTCCGCGGTCTCTCGAGACGCCACCGGCGCGTATCGCTTCGGCGCTAGCTTGCGATACTCCCCCAAACCTTGCGCGAGCACGCCGCCGGCATCGCCTCGCGGGTTACGCGACCGCGACTCCATCCGCCTCTTCGTCCCCGCGTCAGGCGAGTGTCGTCGTCAACCGCGCGCGATGCACACACGTGCGAGCACGCGGTCAGTGTTCGAGCGCGCGCGGTCGCCTCCGTCGCCGTCTCGCGCGCGTAATGGCGCGCGCGAGACGACGACGCGCGCGGTCGCTGGCGGCGGCGGCTTACATTGGTGGCGTCAAACCATGCGCCACGCGCGCACGATTGGGCGTCGCCGTCGCGCGCCGTCGCCATTCGTCGATGCGCGCGTGCCGTGCGCTGTCGAGAACGGTCAGTGGACGACACGCGCCGAGCCGCGCGACGGCGCACGCGCGAACGACGCGCATGGCGACGACAACGCACGCCGATGGGCTGGTGACGGATGTGTTTTTTTTGGATGACTTTGCGATTCGGCAATGGGACGACGAGCGGTACTCTGGGACGCGAATCGCGTTCGATAAGGCGGAGTTTGTGAAACGCGTGCATGACGCACACGTGAGTGGGGCGTCGCCTCTGGTGGATGGCTATGCGCCGTTTTGTAAGCACGTGTTTGTGCCGAATTTCGTCGGCGCCAAGGTTGGGTGCGTGTCGATCACCGAGGCGAACGCGCACAAGTTGAAGAGTGGGTATAGTTCGCGCTCGCCAGCCGAGCTCGCCGTTTTGACGCGATGGTTTCAGGCGTCTGATGTGGAGATTCCCGAAGCCACGCACTTGGATGTGATTTTGTATTCGCGCGAGCAGCTCGAGCTCGAACGCGCGGCGGTGCCGAGTAAAGGCGAGCGTCCGCCGCTTCCTGATGCGCCTTGGGGGATTATTTCCATCAAAGCGCAGAGCGAGGATTATGAAACTCCGATGCAGCCGATCACGATGATGCGCAACGCGCTCGGGCGCGAGGAAGGCGGTTCAGGCGTGCCTTTGGACCGAGAAAAGTACGACGCGAGCGTCAAGTATTGGTCGACGCACGCCCCAATCGTTGTCAGCGAAGACGGCGCCAATGGCGACTAGCGCGCACTGCGTACGTGTCGTGAGTGTCGTGAGTGTGTCTGTTTCGTGTGTGTAATATTACTTTCTTTAACTTTTGCAATGAGCTGCGCGTCAAAGAATCTTGAAAAAAAATATCCTCTCCCGCACGTCTTCGCGGTCGCCTACTTCAACAATTCCAACACCGCATCGCGCTTCGCCGGGTTCGCCTTACCCGCTAAATCACGCGCCGAGTTTCCATCTAAATCCTCCACGTTCTTATCCGCCCCAGCGGCTAAGATCTCTTCAATCTTCGGCGTGTCCCCTTCCGCGCTCGCGAATAACAAGATGATATCCACCGGGTGCTTCCCGCTTTCAATCAACGCATTCATTCTGTCGTACGTCCCTTCGACCGCGAGGCAACCCATGTAGTTGAAATAGTGCTCGACGTCATCAACGTCGAAATCATCGCGCCCTTGCGAACCGACGATCCCAGCGCTCGTGCTGTCTTGACGGAAGCGATTGAAAAATGCGGTGCAGCGCGCGCCATTGCGGGCGTAGTTGGTGTGCTTGGCGAACGCGCGAGACGCCACAGTCGTGCGCGAATGCGCGGCGCCGATGAAGGTGGACGTGAGTGATGCAGCGGACATGGTTTCTGGAGCGCGTAAACGTCGTCGAGCGTCGCAATGTGCCGAGTCTTGGTCGCCGTGTGGGCTTATCCAAAGTAGGGTACAGGCGACATTGGCGCCGGGACGCGAGCGACATCCGCGCGTTACAACGCTACAATGACGACGATCGTGAGATGAATTCGGCAAATTGTCGATCGTCAAGTTTTGGTAAGGCGTAGTACGTGGCGCCCATGCGGTCGGCGAGCGCGCGGGCGAAACGGTCGGCGACGAACATTGAATCGGTGTCGACGACGAGTGCGTTGGAGGCGACGCGCGAGGCGTTGAATTTGAGCGCAATGTCGAGACATTCTTCTCGTAAAGCGGTGCGCGTGGGGGCATTTTCGATGCCTTCGATGCGACAGCGAGGGTTTTCGCTCCAATTCAAGCTTCGCGTCGGGCGCGCGTCGGTTAATAACACCACGCGGACGGCGCCGATTTTGGCCGAAGAGCCGACGCGTTTCGCGCGCACCGCGACGCGCGCCGCAAGGCTGATGCCGTGCGCCAGCGGCGTGCCACCGCCGCAAGGCATCACCGCCAGTCTTCTCGATGCAAGCAAGTGAGATTTTGTTGGCGGTAACACGACTTTGGCGTCGTCACCAGCCATTTCGATGAGCGCGACCTGATCCCGTTTTGTATACGAATCAGCCAAGAGCTTAAACACGGCGGCTTTGGCGACACTCATACGATTCAGCGCCATCGATCCGCTGGCATCCACGACAAATATTGTCAACGATGAACTGCGTCGACTTAAACGCTTCAATCGCACGTCATCCTTTGTAATGAATATGCGACGCGATGACGGCTCTGCCGCTCGTAAAGTCGCTCGTCGTCTTCGGCGCTGCATTTGATACGGCGCCGCCGCTCGTAAAGTCGCATCAATGGCGATTCTCCCGCTTTTAATTTGCCCAGCTTTCGGAAACATAGGCTTCACGTATCGCCCGCGTTGTAAATTGTACGCCGCTTGACGTCGCGTTCGACCAGCCGCTCCGCCTTGCGCTTTGCGTTGAGAAAATTTGCGGAGCATTGCCTTTTGAAACACATCCATAAGCGCCTGCGTGTCAAGTTGACTTTCGTCTGGTTCTTCGATTTCAGGCTCAAGTGTGCCAGTGTCTTCATCTTGCTCCTTATTGTCTTCGTCGCTTTCGTCTGTTTCGTCATCGCTATCTCGCGGCGGTTCCGCGTCTTGCTGCATCATCGTCGCGCGTAGCGGCGGCGGCGGCGGCGGCGGCGGCTCGAGCGCGTCTGATGGCGGTTCTCGCGTCGCTCGCGGAAATATTGCCAACGACGCCGCAACGTTAATATCTTCTTGTGTAATTTGAAGCGAATGCCGCAACGCCGCCGACGCGCGCGCAATTTTTGCGGCGAATATATCCGCTCGATGTCCCAAAACTCCGCAATCTCGACACAACGCGACCAGTCTTCGTACGTGCGTCTCCTCAACGCGTACGTGTGGTAGAAACGTCGTTCGCGCAATCGCAACGTGTTCACGTAATTCTCGCTCTTCTTGCATGCACTCGCGCATGACTTGGCGCCAATTGTCTTGCCAAGCCATCGCCGCATCGACGGCTCGAACTCGGCCAGCTGCGTCTCGAAGCGCATCGTCGACGTCATCCGTGCAGACGACCATGGCGAATCTATCGACGACGTGCTCGCGAAGATCGCCCTCCTCGGGATTAAACGCCGCCAAAGTAAAACATTCAACTGGACTCGTGATTGATAATCCCTCGCGCTCGACGCGGACGACGCCTTCGGATACGGCGGCGAGCGTCGTCCCGAGGGCGTAGTCATCCAGCAAATTGACGTCATCCAAGTACAAGACGCCCAAATGACTCTGCGCGATCAATCCAGGTTGGTAACGCGCGACGCCAGACGCGATGCTGGCGTCCAGATCGATGCTCCCGAGCACGCGGTCGTCCGTGGCACCGAGCGGCACATGTATGAACGGCGCCGGCGCTCCGGGACGCGCGTCATCATCCGCGTCCTCGTCGGCGGCGCGCGGCATAAACGATCGAAGGCTACGACAGAGAATGGACTTTGCGGTACCGCGCTTGCCATACACCAGGCACGAACCAATACCAAATGGGTCGACGGCGGCAATGAGTAACGCCGCCTTCACGGTCGCGTGGTCGGCGATTCGGGTGAATGGGAAACATGCGGGTCCCGATGTTGGCGCGTCGGCGTCGTTAGTCGCGCGGGACACTGATGACGCGTCGCGAGGGACATGGACGCTGTGCGTCGGCGGAGCGATCGAACGTCGGGTGTGGGTCAAGGTATGCACGCGTATATGTGCACGCGCACGCGCATGCGAATGCGTCGTTGCGCGTGATGTATCGAAGGAATTTTGCATGTCAAATTGTGATGTCAACAGTCCGCGGCTCGCTATGGCTACTACGTCGCCTCTTGTTTCGGTTTCGGCGGCGGCCGCCTGATGGCTTTGATCTTCGTTCCCGAGCCTTCAGTTTTCGGCGCGGGTGGTGTTTTCGCTTTAGATGCGTTTTTCCCACCCTTACCGCTCGTCGCTTGTTTTTTGCTAGCACCGCTATTTGGTGGTCCCGGTCCAGTTTTATCTGCCGCAGCCGTCGACGTCGACGCATTCTTCGACTTCTTCTTGGGCTTCTTCTTCGTGGACTTTGCGCTATTCGCAGTCTCTACCGATGCGTGACGTGCCTCTTGTGCGCGCTTACGCCATAAGAATTCCAACAATGCGGTCGTCTTCTTCCTCGTATCAGACGCGGGCGCGAGGGGTCCATTCGTCGTCGCACCTTTCCCGCCGCCTCGGCGTTCATCCTCAAGCGCGGCGACAAATTTTAAATAGTCTTCATCCTCATGAATCGTATTCTCGAGCGCATTTCGCACTACGACGCATTTCTCGCCTTCGTCTTCTGTTACTATGTCGTTTGTCGTCGGCGTCGACGAGGCGCGAATGCCATTCTTCGCTTCATCGTACGACGCCGGCGTCCACTGACTCGGCGCACGCTCCACGCGCGCCTCGCATTCTTCTACCGCACCATTCGGCACGAGCGCTCCTTCACTATCGCGCTCGCGCACCCGAAACTTTGCGAGATTATACTTGTTCATCATTGCGCGCGCCGTCTCCACGCTCGTGGCTTGAATATAACACCTCGAAAGCGGCGCCGCGCGTCCCGCACCCACTGCACCCCCGTCGCTCACCCGTCCACTCGCGCTCGCGCTCGCGCTCCCACTCTCGCCGCTCCTAGTCTTTCCTTGCGCGTAATCCAAGTACGCGTACGCCTCGCCAAACTCGAACCCGTCTCGACGCAACGCGCGCTCAAACCCCTCGCGCGTCAACCCGCGCGGCAGCGCTCGAACGACAATCTTCACCCCGCGCGCATCGCCGCCGTCGTCATCCCCGCCGCCGTCGCCGTCCGCGCGCGCGCCTCGTCCGCGCGCATCGCCATCGCCATCGCGCGGCATCGTTGACGCCCCGCGTCGTCGCCCACCACCGCGCGCACCACCGCGCCCGGCGCCAACGCGCGCGCGCGCACCGCGTCCGCGTCCGCGCCCACCGCCCGGGGCGTCGTCGTCCCCCATCGTCGTCGACGCGCGCGATTGACGTCGTCACGACGGTTGCAGCGCAGAGCTCAAGAAAAGGCTTCCCAAAACCCTAGCTCATTCGTCGGCGTCGCGTCATTGCGCGACGCCCCGGTCTCGGTGCGCACGACGAGCTCGAACGGCACCGTCGTCGTCGCCTCCATCGCATCGCCCGTCGCCGGTCGCGGATTCACCTCGAGCCATGGCGTCGTTCGCGCTGACATCGATCGCGCACTCGGAGGATGGTTTTGGACCTAAAAGCGCCATCGCGGATGACGCGAACGACGCCAAGGCGGCGCAGATTCGGGAGATGATTTACGCGCCGTATAATAAGACGGATAAGTTTGGACGTGCGGCGGATTGGTTCGGGGACGATGGGTCGTACGGCGGCGGTGGTGCGAGATACGAGGGCGGGTCGCGAGGCGAGGGCGGGTCGCGAGGCGATCGAGCCGCGGCTGGGTCGCGAGAGCAAGGCCAACGCGATGCGAGAGGGCGGCATGGGAAGGATGGCACCGCGGGATCTACGGCGACTGGTGGTGCCGGATCAGTCGGGGGCGTGGAGACGGTGTTCAACTTTGTCGCCAACGTCGGCGAAGAGGAGAGTTTCAGTTTGGTGGACAACGCGTCGTCGCGATCGAGCGGACGCGGTGGTGGTGGCCGAGGCGGTGGTCGGTGGCAGCAAGGTGGCGGTCGTGGGTTTGGTCGCGGGCGAACGAACGGCGACGAGGCTGGGCGCGATTTGGGTGTCGGCGCCGAGCGCGAGCGCGCGCGACAGGCACGCATTCAGTCGCGTAAGCAACAACAATGGAACACTTGGGCGTACAACAGGCAACAACAGCAAGTGCAATACAGTGCTTCGATTGATATTCGTCCAGATTGGGAAGTTGTGGAGACGGTGATGTTCCCGGAGATTACCAAGCAGTCGTTGACGCTCGCCGAATCCGCGCCGACGGATTTAGCGACGTACGGGTCGTTGAATTGGTTTGATAAATCCTACGACCGCGTCACGCCCAAGAGCGAGGTGACGTTGCGCAGACGCGCGGATGAGCCCACGCAAAACTTGACCGCGAGTGATGATCCGGTGATGCAAAAGCTCGCTAGTGAGGGCGCCGGTAACGTCTTTGCCACCGACGCCGTCTTGGCCGCCGTCATGTGCGCCGCGCGCTCCAACTACTCTTGGGACATTGTCGTCAAGAAGAAGGATGGCAAAATCTTTTTGGATAAGCGCAAGGATGGCAACTTCGACTTACTTACGGTGTCCGAAACTGCGCAAGAAGCAATCACTGACGACCCAGAGGATATTAATGGCGTTCCGCAGCTCTCCGCTGAGGGCACACGCGTGAATAGCGCGTATTGCCAACAAACTCTCAGCGCCGACCGAGCGGCTCACAGGCTTGGTGAACCCGTGCCTTTCTTCGGTGAGAACGACACTGATTCCGTGGCGTACAAATACCGCAAATGGAATGTTGACGAAAAGACGCAACTCGTCGCGCGTTGTGAGTTGAATGGCGTGAGCGAATCCAAGGGTATGGATAAGGGTAAGCCGTTATTGACGCTCGTCAAGGCGTTGAATGAATTCGATTCCAAGGTCACCGGCATCGACTGGCGTCTTAAGATTGAAACCCAACGCGGTGCGGTGATTGCAAACGAATTGAAGAACAATGCCAACAAGCTCGCAAAGTGGACGGCGATGGCGATGCTTTCTGGCGCCGAGCAAATCAAGCTCGGTTTCGTGTCGCGCTTGCACCCGCGAGATCCGAATTCGCACGTCATCTTGAACACGCAGACGTACAAGACGACAGACTTTGCGCAACAAATCAACTTGAAGGAATCCACGATGTGGGGCGCGTTCAAGCTCATTCTCGAGACGTGCCGCAAATTTCCGGATGGCACATTCTTGTGCGTAAAAGACCCGAGTAAAGGGTTGCTCCGATTTTACTCGTTCGAGGAAAAGGCGACGTCGATGTTCTAAGCAACATTCAAACGATTGATGCGTTGTTACATGTGTTGTCCGGCCTTTTGTCATCGTCATTACAAACAAAAAGTCAGGCATGCTTCTCTAAATCTCTTACGACTCTAACTAGCGAATTGTGAATGAAATCGAAACAGTCAGTTACGTTTGAACGCCCGTTCGCATCTCGCTTGGTTCGTGTTCTATTTTTTCACCTGTTCTATTGCCCTTCCACCATCCAATCACCGTCTTGTCCTGATCCGGCGTCGTCATCAATGTCTTCTTCCATGTCGTCTTCTTCTCCAGAGGAGATGTTCTCGGCATCAGGCCCGCCGCCAGCGGCGAATTCGACGTTGCGCGTCTGCTCGAATTTATCGAGCGCTTTGGCGGCCACTGTACAATCGGGATTCACCGCCAGCGCGCGTTGGTAGTATTTCACGCTCTCCGTCGGTTGCCTGGACAGCATTAACACCTGCGCTAGACGGCAATAGAGCGACACGAGCTCATCCGGGTGTGTGGGTTGGTAATCGTCTAATTGACGCTGTAAGACCGCGCGAGCGACGTGAATTTTACCGATTTTCACATTGAGCGCCGCGATGGCTTTTACCGCGCGTAATAATCGCGGATTATATGCAAGCGCTTGCTCGTATGCTTTGATGGCGCTTTCAGTGTCGCCCGTCTTTTTCGCGTGTACATCGCCGACGAGCGACCACGCCATACCATCTTGCGGTGCACGCTTAATCGCTTGCTTGGCGTACATCATCGCACTCGTGCCTGAACCCGTGGCGAGATAGGCGTGTACTAAGCCCTTGAACGCGTGCATGGAGAGTTTGATGGCGTTGGACTGGTTAAACGCGGCGATGCCTTCCTGATATCTTTTATTTTTCAGACACATGGATCCCAAGGTTATGAGCGCCATGTGCGAGCGGCCGCCACTGAGTCGCACGGCTTTTTCCGCGGCGATGATAGACTCAGCTTTCGTACTGCCTGAGCGAGGGAACTTCCCTTCCTCGATTACTTTTCTGGAGATGGAATAGTCAGAGTAATACGCCGCGCACGTCCACGTCTGGTGACTTTCAGGCGTGAGCTCCATCATCGACGCACTCAACTCACGTAACTTTTCACCTTCTAAAGCTTCGTATAATAGTTTTGCATAGTAATCCATGTCCTCGGTGAAGTATGGATCGCGAGCTCGTACCGAGGCGAATTGACGAAGGGCCGAGTCTACGTCGCGACCGCCGTACGCGTCGGCGCGTGCGCTCGCGCACATCATGTAAGAATCATTCGGGAATGCGCTCGCCATATGTGACAAGGAAGAGCGTGCACTCGCAATATCATCCACCTCTAGAGCTCCGAGAACGGAAGTATAGGTTTCTAAAACCGCAAATTCTTCGCTCTCTGCCTCTTCGACCGTCGTGGCTTTGCGCAACGCGTGTCGCACGTCCACCGTCTTTACCCCAAGTTCTCCCAACGCCACCGCCGCTTCTATCGCCCAAGGGTATTCCTTGAGCACATCCTTGTAATACGTCACCGCCACGCGGTCATTCTGCATCAACCGGTGTATATACGCCAGTAAAAGTTTATGTTCCAACACTCGCTCGCTCGCCGGGACGAGCGTCAAGTGCTTCAACGCCGCCTCTGTCGCCTCCGTCTCTTGTAACGCACACAACGACCGCGCCGCGTGCAAGCGCATATCATTCACATTAACGACATCGCCTCCATCATCATCTCCCATGCGCGACGACGATTTCGAGCCTCTTTTCGAGTGCGTTCGCGCGTCGTCGTCGTCGTCGTCGCTCCGAGCGGCGTAATCAATCGCCCTCAGGTAGCTCTCCGCGCTCGCGCGATGCGAGCCCATGGCGGCTAGAATCTCCCCCTTGAGTGCGTGATCGCTCGCCATCGCGCGCCACGCCGTACGCGTCTCTCTCTCGCGCGAAGACGCATCGCCCGTCGTCGAGGTCGATGTCCGTTGCCAATCGCCTCGTGCGAGCGCGAGCGTTATCCATCGCAACGCGCTCTCATTCGCGCCCGCGCGCGCGGCATCGCGCGCATGCGCGCGACATCGCGCGCGCAACGCGTCCGCGCCGTCGTCCGCGGCGTCGGCGTCGGCAACACCACGCATGCGTTGGCTTCACACTATGGCGCCAAACTCGAAGAAGTCGCAGACCTCATCGTCTGCGGCGCCCGCGCTCGCGCAGTTACGCCCGAGCGAGATATGGTACACGTTTGGAAAGATTCGCGACACGTTTTCCGGGTGCGGGCGCGCGCTGGAGACGACGTTGAAGGAGATTCAAGCGGGTGAGCTCGCGGTGGGTGACTTGCCACCCATCGCCGTCGTCACGCACGACGTCGACATCGCGCGCGGTGAAGGCGAGTCGAGCGAAAGCGAGGACGGTGGTAGACGGCGCAAGGCGTCATCGAGATCGGCGCGGCGCAGTTCGGCGTCGGCAGCGACGACGACGGTTAGAAGGTACTATAGCATGAATAACCGACGGCTGTGGGTGCTCAAGGCGTGCGAAGCGAGCGGGGCGTTGGCGTCGATGGGTGGCACCGTGGGCGTGCGCATGGAGTCTCGAGAGTCATGTGCGAGATTGCTGCGCAAGGGGAGCCGAAATTTTAGATTGGATCGATGTACGCCAGGGCCGGTGAAGCTGATTAGCGCGCCCGAGCCGACAAAGACGACTTGCGAAGCCGGCGCTGCCGACGAAGACGAGTCGCATAGCTAGATAGACGGGGCGATCGTTTGAGTTTGTTTCGTATGTAAAATAATGTCAACACAATACTTTGATAGCTGCTATTCGTCGAGACCGCCGACGCATACATACTTTGTTTCTACGTACTCGTCCATGCCGTATTTACCGCCTTCGCGCCCGACGCCGGATTCTTTCATGCCCCCAAACGGAGCTTGTGCAGTAGAAATCACACCAGTGTTCACACCGACAATACCGAAATCGAGTTGCTCGCTAAATTTATACATGCGCTTGACGTTTGTCGTATACACGTAGGATGCTAAGCCAGCTGTCGTGGAATTGGCGACGCGAATGGCGTCGTCGTCGTCGCTAAACGTCGCGATAGCCGCCACCGGACCAAACGTTTCTTCGCGCATGACTAACATATCTTGCGTACAATTCGAAAGAACAGTTGGTTCGTAAAAGTTTCCATGCGCGCGCTTGCCTCCTGTGTGACACACCGCACCTTTACTCACGGCGTCGCGGACGTGTGAATCAACCTTGTCCACGTGTGCGGCGTTAATCAGAGGTCCTTGCGTGGCATTTTCGTTTTCTAAACCGTTTCCCATGACGAGCGCGCGCGCCGCTACCGCAAGCTTCTCCGTGAAATCTCTCGCGACGCGCTCGTGCACGATGAAACGTTGCGCGCACACGCACGTCTGCCCAGAGTTGCGAAATTTGCTTGACATCGCTCCGCGGACGGCTGAATCAATATCCGCATCGTCGCATACAATAAATGGCGCGTTCCCACCCAGTTCCATACTGATGCGCTTGACCGTATCCGCGCTTTGCCTCATCAACAACTTCCCAACGTGTGTGCTACCTGTGAATGTAATCTTACGTACCGTCGGCGACGCGCACAATTTTTCACCAATCGCCTTGGCGTCGCCGGCGACGAATTGCAACACTCCCTCCGGGCACCCAGCCTCGCGTGCGAGAACGCCTAACGCAAACGCACTCAAAGGAGTCTCTTCGCTCGGTTTTATCACCATCGAACACCCTGCCGCCAGTGCCGCACCGGCTTTACGCGTTATCATCGCCAGTGGAAAATTCCACGGCGTGATAGCCGCCGTCGTCCCCACCGGTTGCTTTATCGCCGTGATCCTCGACCCGACCGAACTCGCGGGCACGACGTCCCCGTACACCCGCCGAGCCTCTTCCGCATACCACTCTAAAAACGACGCCGCGTAAGCCACTTCCCCACGGCTCTCCGCGAGCGGCTTCCCTTGCTCCGCCGTCATGACGCGAGCCAAATCCTCCGCGTTGGCCTCCATGAGCGCGAACCACTTGCGAATGATTTTCCCGCGCGCGTGCGCGGTGTAATCATTCGCCCATAGTTTCTGCGCCGCGTCGGCGCGGGCGATGATGTCATCGATGTCGTCTGCGCGCGCGCCAGAGACGCGACACAACGTTTCATTCGTCGCCGGGTTGAGCACGTCAAAGTATACGCGCGCGGACGACGACGACGACGATGACGACGCGCTGGCGCCGTTCACGTCGGCGCAGTCGAGGCTTATCAACGCCGGATTGCTCAAACCTATCGCGCGCGCGACCGCGGCGGCGTCCGCAGTGGATGACATGGCGCGAGGAGCGCCTCCGCGCCGCGAAGACACACTGTGTGCGGCGCACGCGCGGTCGAACGCGCGCGCGGCGCGCGACGTGGACGACGTCGACGTGGACGACCAAATGTGAGTTCGTGCGCTCGCAATCGCGCGCGATCGCATGGGCGTCGTACAGTGAGGCGAGGGGCGAGCTGGGGAAGCGCTTTTCTACAATGTGACTTATATTCACATGTGGCGTGCGCGCGCGATTACACACGCGGGCGCACGTCCGTCTATCATAATTCTTGTTGCGTCTGGGTGTGCTTCCGTCGCGCGCGCGCACCCGCGCGCGCGCGACGCAGCGTTCTTTCGCGTCGTTCCTTGGCTGCGTCGACGCGTTATCCAACCGTCCCCAACGACTTACTCGCCAACAACACCAAAAGCCCTTGCTTGCCTAATAAAATCTCATTCATGAACGAAATACCCCCAACCCAAATAATCGGCGAGACGTCGACGCCACCCACGGGCGGCACCAACGCCCGCGTGGGCTTCAACAACGGCTCGGTCGGCGCGTACGCGATGACCCACGGAAGCTTCGTGTACGGCACGCTCGGATACCATGTCATCACGATGCGCACGATGAATAAAATCGTACTCAACGCAAACAACGGTCCGAGCACGCCACTCACCGCGCGCGCGCCCTCGGGATCGAGCGCGACTTGCGCGAGCTCGCTCGCCGCGTACGCGTCCCCGCTCCACGTCGTCGCCCACGTCAACGCTCCGAGCGCCAACGTCGACGTCGGCGGCGCGACGGCGCGGGACTGACCCTCCGCCTCGCGCTCGTCGTCCATAACCGTCGACTCGCGCGCCGCGCGCGCGTGCGTACCCGAAGAGCGCGTCAGCGCTCGACCTTGCGGTCGCGAATCCTGCTGGTGTCTCTGTCTCTGTCTCGCGCGCACGGCGCGCGCGCGCGGCGCGACGACGCGCGGCGCGATTATCGTGATCATCATTCCTCGCGGTGCGTTCGTCGACGGGCGAAGAGGCGCGAGCGGCGGGCGTGTGGCGTCGTCGACGTCGACGCACCGCGACGTCGTCGACTGGAGATGGACACACAAAAAACATAAACCCTAAGATGAGCGAATGTACGCATTGTAATATATTTAAGACTGTGATATATGCGTAGGAAATTGAATTTCCTACGTGATAGACTCGCAACGCAGTACTGAGAGCGTCACATAGCTATATGGGTGTTATTTATGCGTCCGCGCGGCACGACTTCGGGCATCGCGGCACGGGCGCGGTCGACGCGTCAGTCGCGCGCGCGGCGGCGCGACGGGCATCGACGGACGTCACGGACGCGGAAGAGTATTTTTTGTCGTCTCTGGTGCGACGGTGACGCGTCGCGGCGGTGCGAGCGGACGTTGAGACGGCGATAACGCGTTTGCACTCGAGGGTGTTCAGAGTCGCACGAGCGAGCGCATCGGCGGCGTTATGTGCGACGACGAGCGATCGTCGAGCCCATCGTCGACGAGCGAGGATGTGGCGACGCCTACGACCGAACGCGCGCGAGAGTTTTTCGCCAACAAGCATTGGGCTGGCGAAGGGTCGAGGTATGAGTTGCAGGAGGTAATTGGGAAGGGCTCGTACGGGACGGTGTGCGCGGCGCTGGATAGGGAAACGGGGAAACGGGTTGCGATTAAAAAGGTGAAGAATGCGTTCGAACATGCGAGTGACGCGACGAGAATATTGCGAGAAGTGGCGCTGTTGAGATCGCTGAAGCATCCTGATATTGTTGAGGTTTTGAATATTTTGTTACCTCCGAATCCGCGAGACTTTAACGACGTGTTCATCGTCTTTGAGCTCATGGAAACGGATTTGCATCACGTCATCAAGGCAAACGATGACTTGACGGATGAACATCATCAGTTTTTCCTCTATCAGCTTCTTCGTGGGTTGAAATATATGCATAGCGCGAATGTTTTCCATCGCGACTTGAAGCCGAAGAATATCTTAGCCAACAGCGATTGCAAGCTCAAAATTTGCGACTTTGGGCTCGCGAGGCCTGCATTCGCCAAGCAAGGGCCACAGATGATTTTTTGGACCGACTATGTCGCCACGCGCTGGTACCGCGCACCAGAGTTGTGCGGTAGTTTCTTCACACAATACACTCCCGCGATTGATATTTGGGGCGTTGGGTGCATATTCGCCGAGCTATTGCGAGGCGCGCCGCTGTTTCCGGGTAAGAACGTGGTGAACCAATTAGAAATAATCACAGACGTACTTGGCACGCCCACGCCGTTGCAAATTGCAAAGGTACGAAACGAAAAGGCGCGAAGGTTTTTACAAAATATGCGTATCAAACCGGCGCTGCCGCTCGTAGAAAAGTTTCCAAACGTCGCTCCAAAGGCATTAAATTTACTTTCCAAACTTTTGGCGTTCGATCCTGACGATCGACCCACGGCGGCTCAGGCGTTAGCGGATCCGTATTTCGTTGGCATGGCAGATGTAACGAGAGAGCCGTCGAGGAGACCGTTGTCGAAGGAGATGTTTGAGTGGGATTCTCGCAAGCTCACGCGCGAAGAAGTTCGCGAGCTATTGTACGAGGAAATCTTACACTACCACCCTGATGTGAAACGTGAGTGGGATAAAGGCGAGAAACAAGGGCATTTTGAATATCCGAGTGGTATCGCAGCCATGGCTGAACAATTCTCATCCATGGAGCAAGGCGGCCCGAGCTCGGCGCCGACGTTTCGCAACTCGAAATCGCTCCCAAAGCACGCAATCGATGACTACCGCAAACAAGTGTCCTTGTTCGCGTCGGGCGCTGAAAAAATCGGACGTTCGGAAAGCGTTAAGCCTGGATTAGGCGACCGGCCATCGTTCTTGGATGAGAACGCGCCAGCAACGTCCATGGAGGATGACTTGGCTGACGTCGTTCAAGCCATGTCGTTAGACGCCGACGAAGCCGCGTCGCTCGCCGAAGAGGCGAAAGCCTTGCTCGAGTCTGGCCACGAACTCATCATGTAAACCGCGCTTTTATTTATTTGTTGAATAGCTGAATTGCCCACGTACGTGTTACTGTAATCGTGATAATCACCTGCGCTTTTGTACTCGTGGTATTCTCACTGTCTGGCTCGCGTCATGGGTGCCCACGCTTCGCGTCCCGATATCTCCGACGTCGACGCATTCTACAACCTCCCAGCGGCGCTCGATACGAACGGTGATGCGTATGACTTTTCGCAAACCAAAGGTAAAGTCGTGCTCGTCGTCAACGTGGCGAGCCTCTGTGGCTTGACCACGGTCAACTATGCCGACCTGAAGTCTCTCCAAGACGAGTTTGGCGACGATTTGCTCATTATCGCATTTCCTTGTAACGCCTTCTTGTTCCAAGAACCCTTTGGCGCGCGAAAGACGTGCGCATTTGCGCGTAAACGTGGTTTTACGGGCGTCGTGATGGCGAAAGTGAGCGTTAATGGGTGCTCGACGTCGCACGTGTTCAAGTACTTGAAGCGCGAGACGAATACGCGACGCATCGGTTGGAACTTTGGGAAATTTCTCGTCGGTAAAGATGGGAAAGTGCGCGGGTTTTACACGCCGCATACGCGCCCTGTGACGATGAAGGAGCAAATTACAAAACTCATCGCAGAGTAGACGAGCCGGGACGTCATAGATACGTAGATAGATATCACACCGCACCGATAGACATGCGCGCGCACGTAGCGACAGGATAAAGATGTAAGTAGATTCATTATTTTACAAAACAAAAACGCCTAGATCGGACGCATGGACGTGTACACACATCGAGTCGCGCACATCGAAAAATCAAGACGAGTGACAAACGCTGAACAAGTCTATGCTTTTTCCTTCTTTTCCTTCTTAGGCTTGGATGCAGACTTTTCCTTCTTGTCTTTCTTCTCTTTTTTACTTTTAGACGGCGTCGAGGCGTCGTCTGAAGCTTTTCTCTTCGTCCCTCCGCAGGCTTGCGGACCGAGCTCAGCCATGACTTCTTGCATCATCGCAATGTTCTTCCGCGGCGCCGTGCCCTTGTCATAGAACGCCAATCGTTCCTCAACTTGCTCCTTGAGCTTCTCGCCAAACAAAGTGGTTTGGAAGTCGCTGAAGCAGTCGATTCTGCTGGCGATGCTACACTTGTTGGCTAAGTATCTGGAAATTCTCCCCTTGTTGCGCGCGTTCGCCTTGCCGATGAAGGAGCTGTGGAAAATCAAACCATACTTTGGAGTGTTTCCCTTGGTCTTCAACGCACGGAAGAGCGCCTTTTCGGCACCAAGAATTTGAACAGTCGACGCCGGGTACTTGGCTAAGTTGGTCAAAGAGCCGGCGTGAGAAATCAAACGCGCAGCGATGATGTCGCCGATGAGCGCGCCGAGGTTCGGCGCAACCTACGTATTTTTGGGAAACGTGATTCGTTGTCAGTAAACGGGTCACACAAACATTCCATGCGCCCATGATGACGCGATACACAAAAACCATCATTTAATCAAAACCGCGCGTGTGTCAGAGTGGTGCATGAATTGTCTCAACAAGGTAATTCAGATCAGGTCTGTGATAGGTGTATCATAATCATCATGTACACGCGCGGAATTGAAATGATATTCTGTCGACGAGAAAATAAAACAAACGTAAAGGCAACCGCGAATAAAACGCTTGAGAATAAACCCATCGTCGTCGTCGCCGTCGCATTGATCGCTCGCATACGTACCACGCTCATCTTGTTGTTCAAGTAGTTGTGCAAATTCGTGCGATACTCGGCAAGGGAAATCACGCGCTTGGCGAACGCCTCGATGTTAATCATATCAACTGGAGAAATATCTTGACCCATGGACGCCTTGGCAGCCTCGATGACTTCTTTAGATTTGTCTTCGTCACCCGTGATTTCGGTCAACATCGGCAACGCATCTTCGGTCAAAGTTGCCTTGTCCTTGACGACGAGGGCGATGCGCGCGTACTGGTAGTTGTCGTTGACCACCTTGACGAGTTCGGGGAAATGCCATCCATACCATTCGCGTACACGCATGATGAACGTGTTAATGTCCTTATCGAGCGTATCGATGAGCGCAATAGCTTGGATGATCATGTTATCCGAACGGTTCACGTTAAACTTCACCTTGGCGCGAGAGTACGAGTGCGCCAAACCGAGCTGCGCCTTTTCATAGTCGCCACCCTTGAAACCCTTTACAAACTTTGTAAAGTGCATGCGAATCCCGCGAATGACCTCACCGACGTGATCGTTACACACGCATGGAATCTTAGTCGATTCCACGATGGAATTCCCGAGCTTTGGATCAGCCACGCCGAGTTGAAACTTGGCCTTTTTCGCATCCTTTAATTTTGGCAAGTTTTGCTCCAAAAAGTTTTGCAAATCCTCCGACGCCACGCCCTCGGACACCGTATTAATCTGCTCCAACGCGTTCGCTGCCGAGGTAAACGGCTTAAAACCATGAAGCTTAACAACCTTACCAAAACGCTCGGCGTTCTGCGTCGTCTCTTGCACCTTATCGATCGCCTGCCCGACGACATCCATGTCGAGCGTCTCAAACAACGCGTACCCCGACGCGGACTCGTACAACACAAACTGCGCCTACGCGTCATCGTAAAACACCCACCGCGCGCGATGGCGCGATGCGTTCACTCGTCAGTCATCTCTCACGCCCCACAACGCGCGAAAACCATCGCGAGATCGCCCCGCGACGACGCGAAAACCACACGCAATGCACACCCAGCAAACCTACACGCCGCCAGCGCCAGTCGAATCGTCGAATCCCTCGCGCGACGCCTCCGCTATGCGCGATCCACGCTATGCGCGATCGATGCGCGTGCGCGACGACGAACGCGCATCGCGTCGTTGACGTACCATGATTCCCGTTCGCGCGCGCGTCGATGTGCGGCGGCGGCGGATTCACGACGACCGAATGATCGCCGCCGCCATCGTTGGGTCGGTGAGCAGGTGTCACTTTCTTGGGTCATGACTCGTCAATGTGTGGGTACATACAGCGATGGGCCCAGTCATGTCTGTGTATGTACCCACTCGTGACCAATCATGACCAGGGGCATCGCATGTTCCGCGCATCGGCGCGCCCACGCGCGCGCCATTGCGCGACGACGAGCGATGGCGACGTCGCTCTCGCGCGCCTACGTCAGCGTCGGCACGAATCGCGCGCCGTCAGCGGTGGCGTTCGCCCCGCGCGAGGTTCGCGGCGACGCGCACGGGGACGATGATGATGATGATGATGTGATTTTTTTGGCGGGCGGCAACGCGTGCGCGGTGTACGACGTGCGCCAGGCGCGGATCGCGCGCACGGTGCGCGGCGACGGGGCGTCGGCGACGACGACGAGCGCGCTGGCGACGACGGTCACGGCGGTGTGCGCGCTGGATGGGGATGGGGTGGTGTTCGGGGATGCCAGAGGGTGGTGCTTTTTCGCGACGACGCGCGACGGCTGCGCGCCGACGGTAGAAGCGTCGTGTGCGCACGCGAGTGGGCCGGTGCGCGATGCGTGTGCGGTGCGCGTGGGTGTGCGTGTGCACGTGGTGTTGACGTGTGCGGATGACGGTGCGGTGAGGGTGTGGAGAGTGGAGGATGGGGGGAGAGCGGCGACGGCGAGCGGAGCCGTCGCGTTCGACGCGGCGAGCGGGCCGTTATGCGTCGATATTGCGCGCGCACCGTCGTCGTCGTTGCATGGTGATGGTGATGCGTATAAATACATCATGGCTGTCGGGTGTGTAGACGGCCGGACGAGGATATACGTGTGCGATTTCTCCGCGTTGGCGGCGGCGAGCGCGTCGGCGGACGCCGAGGCCACGTTTGAGACGTGCGGTACGTTGGATGGACACGCGGATTGGGTACGTGGCGTGAAATTCTCTCCCACGCGAGGCGAAGGTGTGGTATTTTTAGCCACTGCGAGCCAAGATAAAAGTGCGCGTGTTTGGCGGATACAAACCGTCGCGCTCGACGCGGCGGATGGCGGGGAAAAGGAGTCCGCGGCGGCATTTATGCGTCTCGCGGCGCCACCGAAACCGCCCAGTGCGTTGCTCGTCGGCCGGCGCATAAAAACATCTCTCGAAAGCTTGCTCATCGGCCACGAGGATTGGGTAATGTCGGTGGCGTGGCATCCAGATTCGTCGAAAATGGTGTTGATGACGGCGAGCATGGATCGGTCGCTCATGTTATGGTCGCCGACTGGCGTGCCTTCAACGTCTGAAGAAGCCGGAAGTGAGCTTTGGATGTCCACCGCGTCGCTTGGCGAAGCCGCGGCGGTGTGTTTGGGGTACTACGGCGCATCGTTCTCGCCCAAGGGTGATATGGTTTTGGCGAATTCGCACGGCGGAGCGTTGCACGTGTGGCGTCAAACCGTAAACGACGAGTGGGCGCCCGAGCCTGCGAACTCAGGGCACATGATGGAGGTCACGTGCTTGCAGTGGGATGCCGCCGGTCGATGGTTGATGTCTGGTGGGCAAGATCAAACCACTCGCGTGCACGCACCCTGGAACGGCGACGCCCCAAGAGGTTGGCGGCAAGTCGCGAGACCGCAAGTGCACGGCCACGACATCGTATGCCTCGCGACGATGCGAGAAGCCGAGGCTGAAACTGGGACAATCACATACGTCAGCGGCGCTGATGAGAAGATATTGCGCGTGTTTGAAGCCCCTGGGACGTTTTTAGGGACGATTGCAAATAGTTTGGGCGACGCCGACGCGCCAGGCGCGGCGGCTTTGACGACGGCGAAAGCGCTTTCTATGGAGGCCCTCGGCGCCGAACTTCCTGCGCTTGGATTATCCAACAAAGCCCTACGTGGAACTGATCAAGAGGATCTCCCGAGCGACGTGGCTGGGCTGCGTGCGCAAGCAGAGCAGCAAGATGGCTTTTTGATTGAAGAGTACAATTCACGCGGCGTCGAAGCGATTACGCCGCAAGCGCTTGTGACGCCGCCACTCGAAGAAGTCTTGGCTCAAGCCACACTTTGGCCTGAGGTTCGCAAGCTCTACGGGCATGGTAACGAGATTCGCGCTGTCGCTGCTCATTGCAGAGGTGATTTGATTGCGTCGGCGTCGGCGGCGCTGACATCCGCTGCCGCGAGTGTTTGGATATGGTCTCGTTCGCAGAGCTGGAAGCCACTCGGTCAGCTCGTTGGGGCTACGCTCACAGTGACCGCGCTTGAATTCACTCCTGAGAGTGCTGAGCGCGACTGCTTGCTCGCTGCGAGTCGTGACCGACACGTGTGCCTCTTTGCGCCAGCGTCCGCTTCGTCGGCGCGCGGTGAATTCAGCTCCGAAAGTTGGCGCCTCGTCACTCGCTTCAAAGCGCATGACCGCGAGATATTCGCCGCGTCATGGGCACCATGCGGCACGCTCTTCGCCACCGCTGGTCGCGATAAGAAGCTAAAAATCTGGCGCTGGACTGGCGACACGTGCGCGCTAGAAATTGAGTTTCCCAAATTCGACGCGGCGCCCACCGCCGTAGCGTTCGCCCCCGTAGACTTGGGTCTTACGCTCGCCATTGGATTCGACGACGGCGCAATTAATGTTTTCACTTGCGGTCAGCACACGACGTCTGCGTGGACACTCGCAGCACGAACGGCGCCGAATGAGCGGCACGGAGCCGCCATCCGTGACGTCAAATGGCAACCTCGCGCGCCGTATGCGTTGGCCTCGTGCGCCAACGATCACGCTGTGCACGTGTACGACTACACAGCCTAGAAGTAAACACTTTCACACACCATAGCGTCACTCATTTGTTATAGCACGATCGCACTAGGCGAAGACGTATTCAACAAGCGCTGTCACCTCACTTCTCGACATGTTTCGAGCTCCCGCGTCCGCGCGCGCCGCACGCGCCTTCGCTCGCCACGCCTCCACATCCGCGCCATCGCCCGAACCCGCGCGCACATCATCTCTCGTCATCGCCCTACGGACTTTTGTCGCCGGCATCACGCTCGCTGCGCTAGATTCCGCCGTCGACGACGTCGTGCTCTTGTCCCACGCCAAACACTTGGCGCGAGCGCACAGCACGATTGACGACGACCAGCGCCTGAAAGACGCCCTAGGCGAGCCTTACGGCGATGACCACGCGTGGTGGAACGCATCGGTGTCACGCGCAGGCGGCGGACGCGTCGTGCGCGCGACGTATAGGCTACAAGGTGAACGCGCGGCGTGCGACGTCTCGGTGACGCTCGCGAAGAAACGGGACGCGGCGCTTCCACGTGCACCGCGCGATGCCGACGCCGACGCCGAGGCGCAGTCAACACCGTCACAACCATTTGACATGTACGCGTACGTCCCGCGATCGATCGCACACGCCGTGCAAGGCGCTGACATGTTTAGCGCGCTCGGCGTCGACTGTTCGCTTCCGGCGACTCGTGGCGGCGGTCGGGCGGGTTTAGTATCGCTCATGCGCGATGACGACGGCGCACGAGGCGACCACGGGCGTAAAACAAAGTAAACGAATGCGTAGTATTTGTAGCAGTAGCGGGCGAGACACACATCGCGCGAGGCGTGAGGCATTGTATTAGAACAACGTACAGTATGTATTACAACTCGACTCGGCTCGGCTCGAGCGCGCCGGCTCGATGCGCGCCGGCTCAACGCATCACGCGTCCTCGTCGTCATCGATCAAATAATGCTCTGCAAACGCCGCCAAGGCATCGTACGTCACCGCGCGCTTATACTCGCCACCAAATTCACCGTTTTCTCCGTCAAAGTACTTTATCGTGGGATACGACGACACGCCGTGCCAGTCGCAGATATCTTTCGACGCCACGCAGTCCACATCGGCGACACGAACGAGCCTCTTCTCCGTCCAAAATTCGCGCTCGAACGACGCCCAGTGCGGCTTGGCGGCGCGACAGTGCCCGCACGTCGGCGTTCCAAACAGCACCATCGCTGGCTCATCGCTCAGTGCGATGGCATCGGTGAACTCGTCGATGGATGTCACCTCGAACGCGCGCGCGCCGCTCATAAAACTCGCACACACCATCACCGTCGCCGTCGCACCGGCGACGATGCGCGAGCGCGAGCGCATCGCGCGTCGAATGCGATGGAGCTCGGAGCTCAACCGTCAAGTTGTGCCGCAGAGCTCACCTCGCATCGTCGACGACGCGACGTCGCGGCCGACGAGCGTCGCGCGCGTCGCGCGTGCATCGCGTCACTGCGTCACATCGCGAGCGTTGACCGCGCGCGACGGCGTGAGACGTGGCGGCGAGACGCACGATGGATTACTCTGCAACGAGTCATCAACATCAGCATCAGCAACGCGCGGGCGTGACGGCGTCATCGCCGCTCGTGACGCCGACGACGCACGATGGCGCGCATGCGTCGCTGCACGAGCACGTGGGCGTGCGTCGACGCGCGGCGGCGTCGGCGTTGGCGCCTGGAGCGTCATTCGAGGATGGTCCGCCGTTGCTCGCAGAGGCGGCGCGAGGCGACGTTCGCGCGGTGCTCTCGCGTCTCGATACCGGCGGTGACCCGTACGCGGTGCACGCGTGTGATAGTTCTGGACAGCGCGCGTTGCATCACGCGTGCGCGAGAGGACACGTGGGGGTGGTTGAGGCGTTGTTGTCGCGAGGCGCCGAGTGCGAGGCGCGGGACAGACGAGGACGCGCGGCGTTACACGAAGCGAGCGCGAATGGACACGCGGCGTGCGTTCGAGCGTTACTAGATGCGTATAAAACGTACGCAGCGTATTACGGCGGCGGCGGTTCGGCGATGGCGGCGCGTAAAGTGGATGTGAATGTTCGAGACGCGACGGGCGCGACGGCGCTGCACTGCGCGACGGAACGCAAAGTGATTGAAATGTTGCTTCGTGAAGGTGCGGATGGGTCGATGCGTCGCGGAGATGGATCGAACGCGTTGCATTTAGCGTGTGACCGTGGATGCGGGTGGGCGTGTGAGGCGTTGCTGGGGTGTGGAACGGATTGCGACGCGCGGGACGGCGTCGGTCGGACGGCGTTGCATCGAGCGAGGGACGCTCGATGCGTGCGCGCGTTGTGCGCGTCTGGCGCCGATGTTGATGCTGTGAGCGATGATGGATACGTTCCACTACATGTTGCAGCGATGGAGGGTAAGCCCGAGTGCGTGACGCCGTTAGTAGATGCTGGAGCGAACATACGAGCGAGGACTCGAAAGCGCGGGCAGCTCCTCCCGGGCGCCACCGCCGCCGATTTAGCCGCCAAGTTTGGCCACGACGATGTGGTTCGGCTCTTAGAAAACGCGAAACAGATATCTCGAGTGAACTTTCTGTCGATGTGTGCGATCAATCACAACGAAGAGCGGTATGTGAAGCAAATGAAGCGCGCGAGCGAAAAGAGATACGCCGTCGTCTGGGGCGCGCTCGTCGCCATCGCAGTGGTTCTCATCGGACTCTTGTGTGCGCATTTTTGGTTTGCTGGTGCGAAACATGAATTAGAAGAGTGGCGTAAACTTCGTGCGAAGAAGGAGCAAATCAAGCTCGAGAAGGCGAGGTTGAAAGAAAACACCGCCAAGGCGGAGCTCAAGCGCAAAGCCGAAATCGAAGCCGCGGCGCGCGCCTGGAAGGACAAAGCCACGTCGCAAATTGAACGCATTCTCCGATGCGGCGTGCAGGGTACGGTTAAAGATGGCGTGAAAAAAGGTGGCGTGCATCGCTGCGTACTTTTCGGCGCGGACGGCAAGGGTGTTTTAAGTGAAGCTGGAGCTTCGGCGTGCGCCGCGTGCGTAGATTTTTTACAAGAACTTCGCGAGCGCCTCGCCAAGGGAAGCACCGATGCCGCCATAGATGCTCAGCTCACGTCTGCGTGTGAACGCGCTCAAGGACGAACAGTAAAAGTGTGTGACGCTCTGCTCGCGCAGCGACGGGATGTGACACGGCAAATGTCGTTCGTCGTCGAGCCGGCTAAAATTTGCGCGCGCGTCGGTAAAAAGGATCCAGAGCTATGCGCGGTGAAACCACCCGTCGAGGGCGAGTTATCGAGCGATGGCAAGGGAGACGTCGCGGCGCGCGATGCGTTTCGACGCCTATCGGTATTCGTGCATCCAGACAAGCATGAGAATTCCGCGCACGCCACGGAATCGTTCAAGTTGTTGAACACGGCTCGGAAATACATGGACGCCAAGGCGACGCTCAAGGCAAAAAAATCCGCCACCAGATAGGTACGTTTACGTACATCCATACAAAGTACTTGTACAATACAATTTGCTGCTAAAATATTAATACTGTTGCTACGCATTTCTGCTTCTGCTAACGTTTGGTGGTACCCGTCGAAGTCGGTGGCGCGCGGACACCGATGGCTGGCGGCGGTTGGTTGCGCTGAGTCCACATACTTTGAACCGCGGTTTGCCCGCGTCGCTCTTTAAACTTCGCCACCTGAACCAAAGATTTTTGCGACGTTTCGAGCATTTGCACTTGCGGTTTCTTTGCCGTCGCCGTTCTCGCTGCTCCTTGTTCGACATCCTTAGCGTTCGCTTGGTTGAGGCGCGCAGCCCACGAGGCGCGCGGCGTCGACTGTTTGTCCTTGTAATGTCGAATACTACCGGTACCACCACTTCTACTGCCACTCTTTTTCTTTTGCTGCTGATATGCCAAGTCAGCCTCAATAAACGCCACTTCGCGTTGTATGCGCCATCGGCGATGCATGACGTACGCCACGCTAAACGCCACGCTACTCAAAATGATGGCGACGACAATCATCGCGACGTTCACCGAGCCGAACACGTTGGGCACCTCGCGCGGCGGCGTGGGTAATTTATCGATCATCAGCCCATCGTCGGCGCTCACAAAGGCGTGACCGAGCACCACGCCTCCGATACCGATCGAGACGGTGGTAAAAAGCGCGATCGGATCGTCCCGCAGCGCCGCCACGACGGCTTTCGCTCGCCTCTTTGTGTCTTCGATGGCGTTGACGTTGCTTTGGTAATCGCGCACGACGCCGTAATTCGGCACCGTCGTCGCTTGCATCGTCACGGAAATTACAGCTGCGCCCACACACGAGTCTGAGGCGTAACATGTCACCGTCACACCGCTGCTTTCGTCGCCTTCTTGCAGCAACGCTCGACGGAATCGTCGCCGTCGGCGTCGAAATTGCGTGTCGGCGCTCGAGCCGACATCGACAATGTCAACCATCATCGCGCTTCGCGTAACGTTGAACGCTTTGGCGACGTCGATTTCAAGCGCGCGCGCGAACGCATCATTGTCGCTCGCGTCGAGCCCGACGTTGGGCGCAAAACCGGATAAGGATCCGCTCATTTGATGAAACGAAATGCCAAACGCAACGTCGACGTAGTATACGTCGGGATTCTCCTTGGGCACAGCTGCCGTCTTGACGTCGCACCACGACGAGCCAACCGTGCTCGTCGTAACATTTGACCCGCACGGGACGCACAATCGCGTACCACTGACATTGGCGTACGAATCCATCGGACATTTCGCGCATTGCACGCCGCCGGTGACGTGCATGTACTCCCCTGGCGAACATTCCGCGCACGCGTCGCTCAACGGCGCGGAAGCAAACCTTCCAATGGCGCACGGCGTGCATTCAAGGGCGTTCATGATGGATGAAAACGTACCCGCGGGGCAGTGCGCGCACTGCGTGGTGTCTTTGGGTGCGATAAGCGCGGCGGTTGGTGGCGGCGGCGTCGGCGGCGCTGGCGGCGGCGTGCCGTCCACGGCGGGCGGTGGAGGCGGCGGTCGCGTCCACGGCGGCGGCGATGGCGGCGGTGGTGGGCTCTGCGGCGGCGGCGGCGGTGATGGTGGTTCGTTCTGCGCCGAGTCACGCGTGATAGTGAGCGTGTACCGTTCACTGTGCTGTCCATTGGGTGACGTAGTCGTTAACTGGATGACGTTTGCGCCGGTTTGAAGCGTGTAGTACTTCATGTAGACTTCGCTCGCGGCTAATAATCGGCGTCGAGCTTGCGTCGACGCCACGGTGGTCAACGCTTGACGGAGCTGATAGTACACTTGTACCCCGACGACATAGGAATCCACGACACCCGTGTACGCGTACACCGCTGGATCGAATGGCTGGGACAACGCGATGCCGACGGGCACCGATGGAAAGACATTTGCCGTCGCCGCGGTGGAATTGGCGACGACTGAGAGGCTTAAAATCGCCGAATCCACCACGACAGCGGGTGGTGGCGGCGATGGCGGTGGTGGTGATGCCGCTGGCGCAAGCGGCGGGGGTGCGACCCAAGACGAGGGATCGCTGCGCGTTGTTCCGGGTGGACACGAACCTTGCGGGACGCCGTAAATGAACGCCGCCGCGTCAGTCGTCTCGTCAAATGTCGCCGGCAACGTCGCCACGCGTGCTTCACTGATCGCCTTGATCGTAACATGCAAGCGTAAATCTGCTTTGAGTGGAATCTTGCTCCAATCAAGTTCGATTTCGGCGTATTGAGTGGTGGCGTATTGCTCGGGTTGCCACGTGAGTTGCGCCGTGACGTTGGCATAGTGTATGCCTGGCGTCGCGGCGAGACTCGACGTGCCGATCGCTGCGGTGTATTCGATGACAGCGGGAAGCGTGAACCGTCCACCGGCAACCATGTCAATCGGGATTTGGATTTTCGCGCGCACGTCTCGGTAGAGTGGCGGGTAAAACGGCGTTCGCGCGCGCACCTCAAACATCGGTGCGGCGTCCTCGTCTTTAATCGTCACGATGGCTGTTCGGTTTTCAAAACCCTCCTCAATGTCGCAGTTTTCGGCGTTGACGAGCGTCAACGTGAGAGCTTCTAGATCTGCCTCGTGTATGTCGTCGTTGACGATGTGTATGTACACGTACGCGTCGTCGGTATCGCCAGCCTCCCAATGCACCGTAAGCGGGCTCACGCTGAAATCATAGTCTCCCGAGACGCTGCTCGAGTTATCACGTGCCCTAGCGTGCTGGACTTGTACTAACGCTAAATCATCCGTCGACCCGGGCATGGGGGTTGCTCCACCATACGTCACGTTTATGCCTACGCTCGCCAAACGTCTATTTTGCCCTAAAAGTTCTATCGGAACCTTGACGAGACGCGAGCTCTCTTGCGTGTGCTGGTCGTCGGCGATATGTTTCTTTACGCGCGTCACGGGCCCGTATGCGGTAATCGACACCTTCTCCGGCGCCGTCAATGAAACGGTCGGGAGTAAATACTGCTGACCGTTGAATGATACGCGCACGTCGTGCACACCAGCGGGAATGACGTCATCTGGCATCATACAAATAACCGACTGACCGTTTGACGCCACGACGGCGGGAAAAACCGCCTTTGCGGGTACTGTTTGAATCGCACTCGTTCCCATACCGATCGCACATGTGAGGTTCAGCATACCTGCGTACGTGGGATCGCTTCCACCCGGGCCGTAGAGCAAGGCATAGTCTACATTCGACGCGTACAACGTAAAGTTGCTCGCGCCGAAACGCGGCACCTGCTTTGGCGTCAGCGCGTTTGGGTCTGGATTCTGATAGTACAAAAACGTCGCCGTTTCACTGCACGAATCTGGATAGACCAAGTTGATATCAATCGCTTGCGACTGCGCGAATGTTTGACACGTCACCGTGCCATCCTCCAAGTGCACCGCCGTTTGCGTCGCTAAAACGTTGCCGTCTAAAATCGTGCAATTCATCTTCGACCCCTCGACGTCGTTAAACCCCTCACCGTGAAACGTCACGATCGTTCCACCAGTTGATGGCCCGGATTTCGGCTCATACGATGTCAGCTTCGTACGCCGAATCGTTTGCGTGCTCACTGGTTTCGTCGACTGTAAAACTCCCGCGCTCTCCGCCGCTGTCGCGACGACGGCAAACAGTCCCCCGTTCCCAGCCAGCGCCGTACACGAAAACACCTCATCGCTCCCGCTCGTCGACACCAGCGTCGCTTCACTCGGCGGCGCCGCCGCAACTGCCTCATCTAGCGCCGTCGCTGCGGCTATTTGCGCCACGAGCGCCGCCTCGTACGCGGCGTAGCTCGACGCGTTCTTCTCCAACGCCGCCGTCACCGCGGCGTCATCAATCCCCGCCAAGTTCGCCACGTGATACTCCGCGTTATCGTTATCATCATCAAACACAGACTTTAAATTCGTCATTTGCACATCTGCTTGCTCGTGCGCGTGCACGACCTCGTAGGAAAGCAATCGACACGCCGCCGTCCCCGTCGGTCCGCTCGTCTGCGTCAGCGTAAACGCCGTCGCCCCGCTCGACGACGCGCACGCCAAACTCAGCGCCGTAATCTCACCCACGTACGTCACCGTCACCGCGCGCGCCATCGTGGGCGCGAGCGTCATCGCGCACGCCGCGATCGCGCGCGAAAGACGCGCGCGACGCGAACCGGCGATGCGGCGGTCGCGCCCCATCGGCGCGGGAAACTCTAAGCTCACCCTCGAACACCCGTGTGCGCCCCGCGCGAACGACGCTCGACGGTACAGGGACGTTCGAGGCGTCGTTTACCGTCGCGCTCGGCCGCGGGCGTGGCGCGCGCGCGTCGCGGTGTGCGCGCGCGCGGTGATGCGCGAAGCTCTTTCCCCTCCCGCGGCCCGTGTTTTTACCTCACAATGTTCGGACATGCGACACATATACTATTTCATTCAGCGCCGTGATACGAGCACACAAAATGTCGAGTACGTATATTACACACTTAAGGAGTATGAAATGCATTTCTTCGCGTCCTGCGGTGGCCACGCCGATGCGCCGCGTCGCCACACGCCGTCGCGGTCGCCGCGCCGCCGACGCCGACGCCGCGCGATGGCGTCGTCGTCGTCGTCGTCGTCGTCGTCGTCGTCGTCGTCGCTGCACGCGCCCGATTTCGCGTACACGCACGACGCGCGCGCCGTGCGCGCAGCCGTGCGCGCAGCCGTGCACCGCGCATCTGCCGACACCATGTCCCTGCGCACGCTCGAACGCGCGTCGGATGGCGGGTATTCGACGCGCATGGACGTGGTGACGATCGCACTTGGGGGGTTGGACGCGTCACGCGCGCGCGATGACGGCTTGCGGGTGGTGTTGGTGCGTGATGACGCGTCGCGCGGTGAACGCGCGCGCGCGGGACGACGCGACGAGACTGACGGAACGCGTGGTTTGACGACGTAGAATTACGGTGAACATGGGCGAGAATTGTTACCGGTGGATATTGCTATCGCGCTGCTCGAGGCTTTTGCGGATGGTGAGGATGCGGTGGTGGCGCTCGCGCGCGGAGGCGCGAACGAGGAGGCGCTTCGGAGGACGTTGCGCGCGACGACGTTTGTCGTCGTGCCGATGGAGAATGAACGAGGGCGCGCGTTAGTGGAGGATGGGGATTTGTGTGAGCGTAAAAATGGTCGAGGTGTCGATCCGAATAGGAATTGGGCGGTGAATTGGGGGGTAAAGGAGAAGGATTATGACGCGAAGGAGGAGTATCCCGGGACGGCGCCGTTTAGCGAACCAGAGAGTACGATGCTTAAATCGTTGATAGAAGAGTTTAAACCGCACGCGGTGGTCAACTGGCATAGTGGAATGTCGGCACTGTTTACACCGTATGATCACGTGGCGCGCATGCCCACTGGGACAGGGGCGGAGGCGATGTTGGATTTTATAAAGAAGATTGACCGAGCGCACTGCGCGAACGCGTGCGTGTTGGGATCGGGCGGTCAAGGTGTCGGCTACCTCGCGCACGGCACGGCGGCGGATTACATCTATGACGTGATGAAAGTCCCCGTGGTGTATACGTGGGAGGTATATGGTGACCTCGAGGCGCCGTATGAAGATTGCTATCGCGCGTTTAATCCAACAACCAAGGAGGCGCACGAGAAGCTCGTACGCGACTGGGTCGGGGCGCCGATTACGTTGGTTTCCATGCTACCTGGGCATCCAGATATCAACATCAACTTATCCCACGGTGGTGAAAACACCCCAGTTGTGATGAATGATGCTTCAATAGCATCTAGGCGCACGTATCTCGCAGACGCGTCTCCGTTGGATGGCGGGTACGCGCGCATGGCGCTGACGTTTGCGTCCGTCGCTGCGTGCGCTGTGTTCTCGTTACGTCGTCGTCGCATGCGACGCGCTCAGTCCACATCCCCCGGGTCTAGCACAAAACGTGCATCGGTGGTGTAAGTTACTAGTCTCATCGTGTATCCACTGTAGTATATTCTTTAGCCGCACGACGCGATCGAGAGCGCGCGAAATGTATTAAGAGTTGTTATTTGCATAATCTGCATTCACGCATTAAAACATACTGCAATCGTTCTTATAACTAGAACGACCTCGAGACAAGGCACTCTCGATATCTAAGTTACCGACACATTCTACCACCATACACGTTTAATGTAGGATTCGCTATCAATCCTACCATTCTCTTCGACGCTAAACAACACTGGGAATCGCCAGCGTGACGTTTAGAAATCTTCGTCGAGAGAAAAGCCATGACCGTTACCACCGCCGATGGAGTTCATGACACCAGCCTTTTGGTATTCACCGACACGCTTCTCGAAGAAGTTGGTCTTACCTTGCAAGGAGATAAGCTCCATCCAGTCGAACGGGTTGGCGGTGTTGTACTCCTTGGGCAAGCCCAAAGACGCGAACAAGTGGTCGGCGACGTACTCAATGTAGTCGCTCATCATGCCCGCGTTCATGCCGACGAGGGCGCACGGAAGGGAGTCGCACACAAACTCCTTTTCAATTTCAACCGCTTCCTTGACGATAGCGCGGATGGTTTCATCGCTCGGCTTGTTGTTCAACAAGCGGTACAACATGCACGCAAAGTCACGGTGCAAGCCTTCGTCGCGGGAGATGAGTTCGTTGGAGAAGGTCAAACCCGGCATCAAGCCACGCTTCTTGAGCCAGTAGATGGAGCAGAAAGAACCAGAGAAGAAGATACCCTCAATGCACGCGAACGCCAAAAGGCGCTCAGCGAAGGATTCGCTCGATTCAATCCACTTCAACGCCCAGTCAGCCTTCTTCTTCACGCACGGGATGGTTTCGATGGCGCGGAACAAGTGATCCTTCTGCACCGGATCCTTGATGTACTGGTCAATCAACAACGAGTACATTTCTGTTAAACGAGCACGAAACACGCGCGTACAATGTCAGTACAAGTTCTTCTACACGCGTGAACAGGTCAAACAATTCCTTGGACTCGCCGCTGGGCACCGAGCGCTCCTCGGCGCCGCGCGCGCGCGCGCATCACAAGGTGACGTCA
Organism: Ostreococcus mediterraneus; assembly: GCA_012295225.1. Taxonomy (NCBI): domain Eukaryota; kingdom Viridiplantae; phylum Chlorophyta; class Mamiellophyceae; order Mamiellales; family Bathycoccaceae; genus Ostreococcus; species Ostreococcus mediterraneus. The sequence goes on from WMKK01000008.1 coordinate 84,036, forward strand.
CCAAGTCGAGCACGAACGACGCATAACACGCACCAGAGTGAATGTTCTCGATGGCAATTTGGAAGCCATAGAACGCACGAGCCTGATTTCGGGGCGTGAACACGCGCAATGTCAGTCACTGTACTAATCCAGGCACCTCGTCGAGCGCGCGCGCGGTGGACGAAAACGACGCACCTCTGGGATTTGCACCTCCTTCATGAAGCGAACACCCAAGTTTTCGAGGACAATACCGTCCGAAGCGGCAAAGAACGCCAACACATGAGACACAAAGTGCTTCTCGTCCTTCGTCAACGTCTCCCAGTGCTTCATGTCGTCAGAAAGATCAACTTCCTCGGCTGCGCGGTTTGAACAACGACTGGTGAGTGTTTGAATTGAGACGTCATCGTTTTCGAGCACACATCGACGATAAACACCGCGCGCGACCGCGCCAACGCCGCGAAAAACCACGCACCAGTCCAGAAAGAAGCCTCAGCCTTCTTGTACATTTCCCAAATCCCGTCGTACTTGATCGGAAACATGGTAAACCTGCGTCGAAGCCGAACGCACGCGCCGCACAACGGTCAGTTTCGCGACCACGCGCCACGCCAACACACCCACACCATCGCCGTCGCCGTCGACGCCGACGCATCACCATCGAATCGCGAACGCGGTGTCATAAAATACCCTTAACACCACGCGCGCGCTCGAGCGCCAGTCGCGCCATCGCCTCGCCCGTACCGCCGCGCCATCGCATGGATTCAAACGCAACGTTTGAATCCCGACCCGCGCGCACGTCGCATCGCATCGCGTACCTGTTGTCGTTTTCATCGAGCAATGGCTCGGGAAGTCGCTGCGGCGCCATGATATAATTTAAATGCGTGCGTCTGTGGGTGTGCGCGTGAGGTGCGGCGTGCGGAACGCGCGTCGCGAGACAGAATGTGACGACGACGACGGCGCGCGCGCGCCAGTTCAAACGTTGTGTTTTTGAAAATTTCAGGCACCGAAACACGAGTCGGACCCGTGGGATGTTCGTGTACTCATAATGGGTGTCCTCTGAGTGCTGTGTAATTCAAACTCGTGATTCTTTATCGCACGGTTGCGTACTGTGGCATCCATTGGCCAAGACATACGGGTGATGTGATGTGTACACTGGTATGCCGTGGACCGCCATCGGTCGCGTGGCTGCGCGGGTAGGATGCGCGCGCGCCGACGTCACTATCACACGATACCATGGGCAAGGTTCACGGTTCTTTAGCTCGCGCGGGGAAGGTACGTTGAGTATTGCATCGCGCGTGTCGTTGGTTCCGCGCGTCGCGCGTGGCGATGATCGCGAGATCCACCGCGCGGGGATGCGTGTGCGGTGGATGATGATGATTTAGGGTTTCGCTCGGCGATCGTCGGTCGCGTCGCGCGTCGAGCAGCGCGCGACGCGACGTTCGATCGCGCGCCGCAGCGTTGCGCGATATGGACAAGAACTGACCGTAGTGCTCGCGTTCGCGTTCGCGCTCGATAGGTTCGTGGCCAAACCCCCAAGGTTGCCAAGCAAGAAAAGAAGAAGCAACCCAAGGGTCGCGCGTTCCAACGCATCAAGTACAACCGCCGCTTCGTCAACGTCGTCGTCGGTATCGGTAAGAAGCGCTCGCCGAACTCCAACCAAGCGTAATTCTTCGCGTTCTTTGAATTTACTTTGAAAATGATTAGACGAGGGACGACGACGGCAACGAGAGGCGGAGGTTTGATGATGAGATTTAGGGCGATGGCACTGGGAAGCGGTGAACATTTTAGTAGCGGGGCGCCGAGCGCGGTGGCGACGAGCGGCGTTCGTGGAGGCACGATGACTATTGACGGTATTATTAATCGTCAATACGTGTCATTCACGACGTCCTCGTCGCGAGCTGCGCGCGGTGGCGATGATGAGAGGTTGAGTCGTTTCGACGCGTCGAGCGACATCAAACCCGACCTCGTAAAGCGGTATCTGAGCGAGACGAATGCGTCGCGCGCCGAGGCGAATAAACGCGTGCTTGCCAATGAGCGAGCCGCGTTTGCGCGCAACGAGCACGACACTGGTTCTAGCGAAGTACAAATTGCCAATTTAACGCAGCGCATCAAGTTTATGACGGAGCACTTGCGCGTTCACACCAAGGACGCGCACAGCCGTCACGGCTTGATGGCGATGCTCGAGCGACGCAAAAAACTGTTAAAGTATTTACGTCGCACCGATGGCGACAAGTACGCGGATACCATTTTACGATTAGGCTTGAAGGATCGATCTTTTGTCGACGACAAGTACGCGAAGTGAACACCAATAGTTTATATTGTAATCTCCACGCGTTCTCGTCTTCACAGAGCACAAAAATTCAGTAAAAAAACCGTTTGACGTTCTCACCGCGTCCTCACACCGAGGCGTTCGCATCGCATGTACGCCTTCACGACGCGCGCCGCGCGATTCGTGGCGAAAACACCTCGCACTGCGTCTTCGCGCGCCGTCTCGCCCGCCCGCGCGCCCGCGCGACGCGTACACGACGCCAAACGCGCCGCGCGCGCGCGCATCCACGGCGCCGTGGGCGCATCGCTCGAGCGCACCGACGACGCGTGGATCGTGGTCGGATGCGACTCAGACGCGCACGGCGCGTTGTGCGTTATTCGTGGTCCGCGCCGGGGCGTGGTGTCGTCGGTGAAAGTGATCGACAACCCGGTGAGCACGGTGATGATTAATGGCAAGCCGCGCGTGCGGTTGGACCCGGACGCGATGCGCGAAAGCGCGGCGGCGTTGGGCGTACCTAAACGCACGCGCGTGTACCTCGAGGAGGGAGGAGTTGAGTTTGGTTTTAGTGCACAGACTGCGTTCGTACAGGGGTATAATTTTGGGCTGTGGCGAGGCATTTTAGCGGCGCAAGAGTTTGACGTGGCGGTGGTGAAGCCGCAGGCGTGGAAGGCGGCGCTCGGGTTGAAATTTAAAGGGAGCACGAAGGATGATTCGATTGCGATGGCGAAGATGTTGTTTCCAGAAATAGTGCATGAGTTATCAAGGAAGCGTGACCATGGGCGCGCGGAATCGTTGTTAATTGCGGCGTATGGACACGTGGCGAACGGCGCGGCGGCGGCGGAGGATGACGACGCGCTGTGCGCTCGCGTTCGCGACGTCTTAGTCGACCGTGGGTTAGTACGCGAAGAGGGCGCGCCGTTACCGTACTTTGGACCGTATTTTGGTATGACTGGAGAAGAGTTGAAGAAGGAACTGAAGGCGCGCGCGTTGAAAGTGTCCGGGACAAAGTCTGAGTTGATTCTACGGTTGGAGGACGACGACGCCGCGCGAACGAGCCGCCAAGCGAAGTCCGCCACCGCGTGAGCGAGCGAGCGAGAGAACCCACAAACGTTGTCAAGCAAGAAATGTTGTACACTACTATATTGCAATCCTACTAGTATTACTCACACGCACGGTGCGCGTCCTTCTCAAGACTTTGTACCTGTGTCGCCTCGCGCCTCGCGGAGCGCCTCCTCGAGAAAAAATATCTTCTTCTCCTGCTCGCGCGCCTTTTTTGCCACGACTAACAACGGCACGAATATGAATAGCGACGCGACGATCGACGGCGCGGCGATTGGCGTGTAATGCGTCCCCATCGTCACGCACATGTTCCCCCACTGCGCGCACGACGTCAACACATCCTCTCGCGTGAGCAGTTCTTCGAGCGCTTCCGTCGCCACCGCGCGCGGTGCGCGCGGCGGCGCGCGCACCACGCCGCGGCAACGTCGCCGACTTCCATTTTTGTGTCGAATATCATTCGCGCCGATCGTCGCGCGCGCGCACGTGACGGACGGCATGCGTCAAAGTGACGTCAGAGTGGCGCGCGAGACGTTCCGCGGAAGTCACGGAACCATGAACGTGAACGCGTGGTGCATGGGCGCGCGCCGTCGAGGCGCGGTCGGTGGCGCAGGTGGCGCACACGACGAGCACAGCCCATCATCGTTGACGTCGACGTCGTCGAGCGCGCATAACGCGTCATCGACGGCGACGTCGCCTAAAGATGGGCATCATCAACAACATCAACACCAAGACCTGTTGCACGCAAGGATTGATCGCGAAATGGCCCTCCGCAGGGGAACGCGACGGGCGAGAGTGTGTTTAGTGATCACGTGTATACTTTTATTCACGCTCGCGATGACGCGGCCGATATATGGACCATATATTGACGTGTTTGGGCCGCGAGAGGAGCAGGCGTTGAACGCCACGCTCGCCGCCGCGGGACCGTCGGAAACCGCCAAGCTCGCCGCCGCCAAGGCGTTTGAAGAACGATTGAGACGAAAAGCGTCGCGTAAGAGTATCGCCGATAAGAAGCGGCAGCAGAGTAAGGTGTTGAAGAGGAAGATCATCGGCTAAAAGGTAGAGAGAGAGACAAAGATGACGAGACAGATAGAGAGAGAGATTCACATAGCAAGAGCATTATTGTAGTATCAGAGCAAGCGTAGCGCAAGTGCATCCGCGTTTACGCGCATCATCATCGTCTTTATAGCGCACGCGCAGTGGTAAAGATTATTAAAGTTAATTACATTGGAGCTACTGTCGTCTCGAGGCGTCTCAAGCCGTGTTCGCCATCACCGCCTTGGCCGCGCAGTCGTCGATGCACTTGTACATGTCGAAATATTGACCCTGTATTCGCAAACAATCGAGCACGACGAGACGATCGGTTAGTCATTCATGATCTCGACGCATCCGTGGTCGTTATCCTAGTCGACAGGCGCGTGCGAACGAATCAACGAACGCGCGCAACGTATACGCACCGTGCAGTGCGCCTCGCCAGTCTCATCCCCAGAAATTCTCTCCACGCACGCCTCGTAAAGTTCCAAAAACTTCTGACACTTTGGCTTACACTTCTCCTCCTCGATCGGCTTGTGATCCACCGGCTCGTCGTCTTCCAATTGCAAGCCCGCCCTGAACGTGTACGAAATCACGCGAGGTCAGTCATCGTCTTTCGTCAACACACTTTAAACAATCGTCGTCGCGGTCGCCGCGGTCGCGCGACGTCCACGCGCGCGATGCATCGCCCGCCACGCCTCGCGCGCGTTCCGCGCGATCACGCTCGCCGTCACCGTCGTCATACGTACATCGTGTGCGTCGCTCGCGTCGCGCTCTGTCGATAGAAAACGATCGCGCGCGTCCACTATGCGCCATTCGTCGTCGTGCGACGCGATCGAGCGCACGCTCACGCACGGTGCGCGCGCGAGATAAACCGTTCGAGCGATTCACCTCGCGTCCAGCGCCGTCGCCGTCGTTCGTCGCCGCCGTTTCGCGTCGCGTAGCGTAGTCGCGCGAGGTCCGTTGCGATGACGGAAGTGGTCACGCGCGGCGTGGCGGGGCTCAAGTCCGTCGCGGACTTGCCCGTGATCCAGGTACGTCGAACGCAGAACGATGTCGTGCATGCGTTCACGCGTTTGAGTGCGCGCGATGGGCGTCGCGCGGCGCGTCGTCGGGCGCGATCGCTCCACGCGCGGGTGCAATGAACCCTAAGACACTATGAGAGACTCGACTGACTGACGACGACGCATCGCGTGTTCCGCACAGGATGGTCCGCCGCCTGGTGGATACTCTTCCGTGCGTTACGGTCGGCGCATTCCGAGCACCGGCCCCACGGGCGCGGCGCTGCTCGCGGTGTACGCCGGGATGTTTACGTATGGTTTTTATCAAATTGGACAAGGCAACAAGGCGCGCCGGGCGACAAAGGAGGAAAAGATCACCGCTCGGTCAGTGATCGTGCCGTTTTTACAAGCAGATGAGGATCGTCGGTATGTGAAGGCGTGGCGAGAGAAAGTGGCGAATGAGGCGGCGATTATGTCCAACGTCGCCGGGTGGGACGCCGAGTCCAAGCGTAAAAGCGCCTCGGGTAGCTGGTTTCCCCCAGGGGCGACCACGCGTCCGAAGATGCTCTAGTCAAATTTTAGTCTTTCGACGTTCGCGTGGCGTCGGCATGTATTAGCACAACACCAATGTATTTCACAATTCGCTGAATTGCTTCTCGAGTAGCTCGAAACCAAAAACGTCGTCGCGAGTCACGTCACTTCGCGACGCGCGGACGACCGATTCTTCGTCGCACGCGCGCGTCATGCGTCGTCGCGCTGGCGTCGGTGGCATCGCACATAACGATGCGCTCACGGCGAAGATGCGCGCGCTCGGCGCGGAGCGTCAACTTGAGCTCCGCGAAGACGCCGCGCGACAGTTGGCCAAGTTTTCCAGCGCGCTCGAAATTTTTGCACAATCGCACCGCGCGGCGATCAAGGCGGACCCAGAGTTTCGTGCGGCGTTCCATGCGATGTGCGCGACGACGGGCGTAGACCCTTTGGCGTCGCGTAAGAGCGCATGGGGGCAGATTTTGGGGCTGTCCGAGTGGTACGCCGAACTCGCCGTAAGCGTCGCGGACCGTTGCCTCGCGTCCCGCGCGCACGATGGCGGGGTGTGCGCGCTCGATTCGCTCGTCGAACGCGTCAACGCATCGAGAGGGCGCGCGGCGGGAGTAGTAAGCGCAGACGACGTCGAACGCGCGATTGAGGCGTTGAGCTCGCTCGGAGGCGGTTGGCGCGTCGAAACGACGACGTCTTCTTCGTCGTCGACGTCGTCCAAAGGCACGAAGATTGTCCGAAGCGTACCCATGGAACTTAGCGACGACGTCAACACAACTCTCTCKCGCGCGCGCGACGCCGAACGCGGATGCCTCAACGCGTCCTCGCTCGCGAGCGTCGAACGCTGGACGTTGAGCCGAGCGGCGGACGCGCTCACCGCCGCCGTCAAGCTCGGCGTCGCCCTCATCGATGACCAAGCACGCGACATCGGCGAACGCGTGTATTGGTTCCCAGCGTTCGCCGACATCGACTTGGCGTCCTAATCACGCGTAGCTCACGCGCGTACCTCGCGCGTACCTCGCGCGCCTAGCAAAAACGTCCGCGCCTCGCCGTCGTCGCGCGAATAGACCAATAGATCGCCCATATAGCTCCCAGTCACTGCATCATACATACACACGCACGCACGCGCGCCGCGCACGCGCCGCCATCCACGCGCCGCGTCCTCGGAGCGCTGGAATCATCAGAAGCTTTTCGAAGTCCACCATAGTGTATGAGTAAACAGTACGCGAGTCAAAACGTCACCCACGGCACCACGCGTTCCGCCCCGCCGCCGCGCGTTCCGCCCCGCCGCGCCACTCCCCGCCGCGCGCGCGCCCGCTCGAGCACTCGTCGCCATGTCCGCCACCGCGCGCACGATCCTTCACATCTCCTCGAGCGCGCGCTCGACCGGCAGCGCGTCGCGCGCGCTGTCCCAAGCGCTCGTCGACCGCGTCAAGGCGCACGCGCCCGAACGCGTCGTCGTGCGCGACCGCGACGTCGGCGGCGAGCGCGCGCCGTCGCACGTCACCGAGGCGTGGATCGGCGCGTCGTTCACGCCCGAGGAGAATCGCACCGCGGCGCAGCGCGAGGCGCTCAAGGAGAGCGATGCGTTGATCGATGAGCTGAAGGGGAGCGATGTGTTGGTGATCGGAGCCGCCATGTGTGCGTAGTCGTTTTGCGCGTCGAGACGCGCGCGTGCGTCGCGTTCAATCGCGCGAGAGGGGTGATATGCGCGCTACGCATCGATGCGTCGCGATGGCGTACTGACGGCGTACTGACGACGTATTGTGTGACGCGTGCAGACAACTTTTCGGTGACCGCGACGCTCAAGGCGTACTTTGACCAAGTCGCGCGCGCCGGCGTGACGTTCAAGTACAACGATCAGGGCGTTCCGGAGGGGTTGTTGACGAATAAGAAGGCGTATGTCGTGGTGTCCAGTGGCGGCGTGCCCATGAACGCGCCTGGGATGGATTTTCTGACGCCGCACGTGAAGACGTTTCTCGGGTTGCTCGGCATCTCTGACGTCACGTTCATCGACGCTACTGGGCAAATGAAGCGCGAGGACGCCAACGAGAGCGCCACGGCGGTGATTAACGCCATCGATATCGACGCCATGCTCGCATAAGAGGCTATCGCCCCGTGCGTAGAGGCTCTCGCTCAGAAGCGTAGAGGCGAGTAAGCGAACGCTTTATTTATCAACGTCTTCACATTTTTATCACCTACTCCTACAATTCCAGCCGACGCCCCACACGCGCCGACGCACCGTCCTACGTCTACGTTCACCGTCTCGACGCAATCACAAAAACTGTTCGACGAGCGCTATCAAATCCTCAACCTCATCCGCGCTCAACCTCGACGCGCACCGCTCCACGACGGCGTGCACCACCGCCGCGCTCCTCGGCTTAATATTAATCACCTGCAACACCTCCGCGGGCATCAGAGCGATGGGTTCGATCGCTTCGATAAACTTTGCCACGTTCGTCCGGTCCTGCTCGCCCGCGCACGATCGTCGAAGCGCGTCGTAGCATTGCATTTCCGTCGGGAATGGGTCGTGCGGCTGCGGGTACGTCGGCGCGCACCCGGGCTCCGCCGTGCGCTCGCGCAGCAAGTCCAGGGTTTCGTAGTTTGTGAGCAATCCGTCGCATTGGGAGAGCACGCGCATCGTTCGCGGCGGCGGATCGCGGCGGCGCGCGTGCGCGGCGTGCAGTGCGGCGGCGGCGGTGGTGCAGCGCGACAAAAAAAACATGTGTGTGAAGCACTTGGTCGTGTCTTTACACGCCGACGCGTGGCGCATACGCGCGCATATGTGTGGCGGCAGTGGCGTCGCGAACGTTTTGAACGGTGCGTGGTGATTCGTTGGCGACGACGAGGGTGTGCGCGTCGTTGGTTGGTTGATTCATTCGTTTGTTCATTCATTTTCAGGCTGCTGGTAAAGTTGTTGACGAAAGATTAACGATGACGGGCGATGACGACGGGGCGCTGCGTGCGGAATTCTCGCGGTGGACCGACGCACAAATGGTTGATTTCATCGCCGCGCGGGAAGACGCCGATGAGGCGATGGAGGCGGCGAGAGTTGGGCGCGAAGGATTGCTTCGCGCGTGCGTGGCTTTGGAATCAAAGAATCAAACGCACGGCGACGCCGTGGCTGATGACGGCGACGATGGCGACGTCGATCCTCTCGATGCGTTTATGGCGTCGTTAGCGCCAGACGAGCCTTCGTCGCGTGCGCCGAGACGCGCTGAGGCGGATGAAGACGACGACGGTTTTGCGCTCGCGCTCGAGCGGGCGACGGCGGCGCCCGAGGCTCGAAAACGACGCGATGACGTCGATGATGAGGATATCGTCGCGCCTGCGGGTGGGTATGAATATGAGTACGACGATACGCGCCGACGACAGGCACCGAGTGAGCTCCCGCCGCCTTTGGTGTCGACATCGTACGAGCCGTTTGAGCGCGTCGCGTACGCTCCGCCAAAGGAGCTCGCGGATTTGGCGCCTGAAGACGTTAAAAGGCGTCGCGAGGCGCTCGATATTCGAGTTGATGGGTGCGAATCGATTGCTCCAATCGAGCGGTTCGGTCAGGGTGGATTTGATGTCGACACATTAAAGGCGTTGAAGCGGTGTGGATTTGAAAAACCGACGCCGATTCAAGCGCAAGGCGTGCCGACGACGCTCGCCGGATGTAATGTTTTGGCCATGGCGAAGACTGGGAGTGGTAAAACGTTGACATTTATTCTCCCAGCTTTGTCGCACGTTGCTCGCCAGCGCGCGTTGAGCAAGCACGAAGGGCCCATCGCACTCGTGCTCGCGCCGACACGAGAGCTCGCGCGGCAAATTTCAAGCGAAGCGAATAAGATTTGTAAGCATTTGCGCCCACGGTGCTGCGCGATTTATGGTGGCGTGAGTAAGACGGATCAGTTCAAGGCACTTCGCGGTGGCGCTGAGATTGTCGTCGCCACACCTGGGCGTTTAATAGATGTCTTGACGATGAAGAATTGTACAAATTTGAGTCGCGTGACGTACGTGGCGTTGGATGAGGCGGATAGAATGCTCGACATGGGATTTGAGAAAGCCGTGCGTTCGATTTGTCGAGCTATTCGTCCAGACCGGCAATGCGTGTTGTTTAGTGCGACGATGCCACCGAGCGTGAAGAGGCTGTGTCGTGATTTACTAGGGGATACGTTTGTGACTATTTGCGTCGGTGACGTCGGCGCGGCGAATGCAGACGTGCAACAAGTCGCCCGCGTCTTCGTCGACGACGCCGCTCGCGCGCAATGGTTTTTCTCGACGCTCCCACAGTTCATCGATGCTGGTCAGGTGCTGGTATTCGTGACGCATAAAAACTCTGTCGATGAATTGGTGCACGATTTAACGACGAGAGGCGTCCGCGCTGTGGGCTTGCACGGAGATTTAGAGCAGCATGACCGTCACGCGGCGATGAAGGCGTTTAAATCTGAAAGCGTGCACGTGCTCGTGGCCACGGACGTCGCCGCGCGCGGATTGGACGTAAATTCCATCAAAACCGTGATCAATTACCATGCTGCGCGTGATATTGACACGCACGTCCATCGCATCGGGCGCACTGGTCGAGCCGGGGCGCTGGATGGATGCGCGTACACGTTGCTCACGGCGACGGTTTCGATGCGGTTCGCGCAGCAATTAGTCGCTAATTTCGAAGCCGCAGGTCAAAGCGTACCTGAAGATCTCAAGGCACTAGCTCGTGGTGGTTATAAACGGTCGCGCGATGAGTTCCAGCGCGACGAAGGGCGCGGCGCGCCGTTTGCCGGTCGAGGCCGAGGCCGAGGCGGGCTAGGATTTTCAGGCCCCGCTTCACCGTCTTCGTTTGGCGGTCGAGCTCCGCTGCCGCCCCGCCGAGAGTCGAATGCGAATTATAGTGCCGTGCCACCGCCATCGATGATGACAGTGAGCCGCGTCCCGCCTCCGCCTTCGCAACCGGAGGTCGATGACATGCTGGCGCGCGCGCGCGCGAAGGCGGAGGCCCTCGCCGCGACGTTGCAAAAGCCCGCAGCGCCCACGTCAGATGCTACAACGGCTGCAATCGCCGCCGCGCAGGCCATAGCCGCACGATTACTCGGGCGAAACGACGAGAAATGTAATGATAACTAGGAGACTATAGAATTTACAACGCGACTAGTGTTTACGATGCTTGTCTTCGCGCGCCTTCTTTTCTTTTACGTGCGCGTCGACGCTTCTAAATTCAATACCCTTCACCGTCGGCTCGATGCGCGTTTTCGGCTCGGTGCCACGAAAGAAATTATACTTTGGATTGTACGAACTCATCTCTCGCACGACGGCACCCGTGTGCACGTTTTGTGACGTATCGGTCCGCGAGTACTTTCTAAACAAGTCTGCAAACAATTTGGCTCGTCGACCATCAGCGGAGTCTTCCGCGCCTCGCGTCGCCTCCAGATTCGCCTGCACGCGCTTGGCGATGCTTTGATCGGATTCGCGCCGCAACGAAATGATTTCCTTCAATATAAACTCTTGGTCTTTTTCGACGTCACAAATTTCAGCGCCAGCCACGGGGACGTAGTGCGACACTCCGTCGTCTTCGTACGCATCGTCGACATCAATGACATTGCGAGAGGTGCCGGCGATGGCGGCGTCGTCTTCTTCCTCGCCATCGTAAAAATCAGCCAAATTGTCCTCGTCGGCGACGGCGTCTGTTAACTCATCAGACTGCGCGTCAAACGTCCCGCCGCCGTCGTCGTTATCATCGTTCTCATCATCGCTCGCCGCCCCGAGCCAGCCATCAATGGCAACGCTCCGCATGCGTCTCAACACATCATCATCACCGTGCATCGACGCTTCGTCATCGACAGCTCTATACCTCTTTTTCAACGCTCGCGTCGCTCGCGCAATCGCCGCGTCGCACCGCCTCCCAATAAACCTCGCAAACAACCCATCGCCGTGCAACACCTCGTGCGCCTCATCCTCTGCGATCGACCCCGCGGTGCACAACACACCGTCCCGATGCAACGCGCGCATGTGTGCCGCGATACCATTCTCCAAAGCCACGCGCGCGGCTTCGGTTGGCGGGCGCAACGCCGGCGAGCGACTCAAAAACCGCGTAATCTCCGCCAACGTGATGACATCTGCGCGCGCATCGAGCGCCGAGCCGCGTACGATGGCGCCATAGACCTTTCCGAGGCGCATGCGCGCCTCCCGGCGGTCTCGTGCGCGCGATGACGGCGACGACGCCGTGGAAATGCATGCGAAGCACGAATCAACGAATGCGATTCGTTCCGCGAACGCCGACGCGCTCGCGCGCGCGTCGGCGTCGATGCGCTCCAAGGCGATGCGCTTCATGATGTCGTCATTCTCGTCGCCGTCGTCGGAGTCGGAGTCGGAGGACGTCGACGGCGCGGGTCGGATGACGTCACCGGCGGTGCGAAACGACATTGCGCGGCGCACACTGACGCCCGCGACCACGCCGACGTCGACCGCAACGCCACACGCGCGCGAGTCGAACGCCGCGGATAATTTATTTCCATCGCTTTCGCGCGCCGACGCGCGAATCGCACGCGAGACGGCGCGAGACGGCGCGAACGCGATGGGTGACGTCGATGGCGCGGATGCGCGCGCGGTGCAACGACGCCGTTGGGGCGTCGCGGATGCCATCGATGGCGCGCGTGCGAGCGCGGAGGACGACGGTGACGTTGTCGTAGACGCGAGGCACGCCGCGGTGGAGGACCCAGGGGAGGTGGAGCGCGGATTTTCGTCGCTGTGGAGTTCGAGCTCTTGGTTTGGTTCGGGCGGCGCGTTCGCGGCGGCTCCCGCGGAAATTGCATCCGTGTCTTACGACCAGGGCGTCGATGGCGCGAAAGGCGCGAGTGATGGAGGTGAAAAGTTGCGCGCGATTGGTGGGGCGAGTTGTCAGAATCGATTCATCGTGAATCGCGGAGCGAGGGATCCGTTCGCGCCGGCGAGCGCGGCGGCGACGCCAGACCACGTGGATAAAGCGAGCGTGGATGCGGCGCGTCGCGACGAGGCTGATGCGTGGAAAGTGACGCGATGGAATACGAGCTTGGTTCCTGGGGCGTGTGATGAAACGCCGGTGCGAAAGGCGGGAGAGCGATCGTATCGATCGTTTGAACGAGGCGAGGCGAGACGAATGACGGAGGAGCGAGGCGTGAAATTTGAGTTTGATTTCGACGCCAAGCGGTGGTGGATCATACGTGATGGCGAAAGCAAAGAGTTATCGTATGCACCTTCTGCGGCGATACAAGCACCGACGACGGGAACTACGGCGACAGCAATCGATGTCAACGCGTTGAGCGACGACGTCGCGGATGTGGATATGGATGCGAGCGACGCGTCAACGGATGGCGAAGTCGACGATGAAGGTCGAGAAATGCGCGAAAAAGCTCGAGAAGAGCGTTTACGACGATACCAACCGTCGTACGACGCATCATCGGCGCGCGTTGTCGTGCGCGAGCGCGAGCGTCGCGATCGATACGCCGAAGAGCCCGAGTATAAGCACGAGACAACCGCGAAGACAAAGTTGACATCGATGACGCCCGTGACGAAGCGCGCAGACACTACGGCGCGTTGTGCGACGTCGTTCGATCCAGGTTTACCTGCCATCGACGCGTACTGGGTTCCATTTACGTGCTCGAACGGATTAACTGCGTGGATTGAACTCGCCAACGACGTCGACGCGTCCTCGGCGCTGACTCTATGGGTCAACGGCGACGCCCCGTGGCCCGTTATTCGTCGCCTCGATCTCGGCCGGGATCGACGCGGGATCCCTCAAAATGCCCCAGGCCCAGAAATCGATGCCGAACTTCGCGCCCTGGTCGAGTCGGAGCTTCGCGCGCGAGCCGCTGAAGCGGAGACGGTTCGCGCGTCGCGCGCTCCGCCGACGGGACCTCGCGCTCGCACCGTCAACGCAGACGGTGACGAGGCGAACGAAGCGCAGACAAACGTCGTGAACGCCCTGCTTCGAGCCGCGACAGCCGACGACGACGATGGTGGCGCAGAAAACGTCACGGCGAATGGAAAAATCAAAGTCCTCCAATCCAAGCTCGAGGCGTCCATTCGCGAAAAGTTTTCCCTCCGAGCCGAAATCGATCGCCTGCGCGCCGTCATCGCCGCCGCCGGCTTGAACGCCGACGCAATCGCCTAGTCCACTATTAATATCGTTTTGTAGTAGTACACGCACACACGGGTTGAAAGAAAGCTCCACAACCGCGCCCGAGAAGATAAACAGTCACCACAACGACCCACCGTTCAGTCACCGACGCATGCGTTTCGCGCTTCCCCGTTCGTCGACGCACATTACCACACGAAGACTCGCACTCGCACTCGCACTCACCGCTCCATCGCTCGCGTCAACCATGGCGTGGCGCTCGCACGGTACCGATAACGCCTCGCTCGTCACCGCATTGACGCGTAATGGCATTCTCAAGCATCGAGAATGCATCGACGCCATGCGTCGCGTCGACCGCGGCAACTACGTGCCGCGCGAATATGCCACGTACGAGGCATATGAGGATCATCCGCTGCCGATTGGGTATAACGCGACGATTTCGGCGCCGCACATGCACGCGTACGCGCTGGAGTGGGCTCGCGAGCTGTGTTCGCCGGGCGCGAAAGTGCTCGACGTCGGTAGCGGTACGGGATATCTCAGCGCGTGTTTCGCGACCATGGTGCTCGGAGACGACGCGGAGAGCGAAAGCGCGGGACTCGTCGTCGGTGTGGAGCATATAGATGAGCTGAGCGAAAGCGCGGTTGAGAACGTCAAGCGGGACGGGAAGGCGTGGATGCTTAACCGCGGAGGACTGGCGCTCGTGACGGGCGACGGGCGTTTGGGCTGGGAGGCGTCGGCGCCGTACGACGTGATTCACGTTGGTGCGTCGACGCCATCGGTGCCACGCGCGTTGATCGAGCAGTTGAAGCCGGGCGGGCGGTTGGTGATACCGGTGGGAGACTCGAGCGGGCAAGCGATGCGCATCATCGACAAGGCTGCAGACGGATCGTTGAGCGAGCGTACGGCGATGGGTGTGATTTACGTTCCTCTCACCGCGCGCGAGGCGCAGCTCGGACGGTTCTAGATGCGCATCACGCGAAACGGTTCAAGAATTTTGTACGACAAAGACAAACATTTCAACGACGTGTACTTTTACTTTTAGCGACGACGTGTAAAACAACTTGTACGTGTACGTGTACCACCGGTACTACTAATACTGAAAATGATGATGAGTAATACATTGCAATTCGAGCTACTACCGATGTTAAGCGCGTCTACTTGGTCGCCATCGACGTCGTGGTTGCGTAAAATAACTCGGCGAGGGAAATCCACCTGTATGAACACTTGTCCATGATGCCGTTGAGTGCGTCATGCGCCCGATTCACGGCTGTTTCTAAAGCACTACCTGCGATTTTGATGTGTTTTTCGTTACGCGTTGTTTTGTCCTTTTCACTACGAAGAGCATCTTCCGTGGAGAGCAAGCGCTTGTAGTACAAGAGTTGGTTGTACAAGTCTTCTTCACGAATCGTCTTTTGCATTCTGCCCTTGGACAATGGATCGGCATTCAACGTGCCAGTGAGGTTATCGTCACTATGGTGCACGCGCAACGCGATGTTTCGCGTCGTGCTTCCATCGACGTCGTCGTCAGAGCGCAAAGGCGCGGCGTAATACTCCTTGATGTGCTCGCGCACGGCGAGTCGCACTTGATTGGCAAACGACGCAGAGCTCACCGAAGGCACGACAACCTTGCCTGATGTTTGCGAGTTCATCTGCGCGTTTTCCTTGTCATCTGCGCCAGGCGTGGGTGGCGCCAACGCGGCGTTCGCGGCTACCTTGCCGTCGAGCACTTGGCGAATACCACAAAATTGGAACATCGAACCATCTTGCGCGCGCAATTCCAATGGTTTGCAATGCTTGAATCTTTCTTCGTCTTCAAGCGCGAAAGAACCACCAGAGTAACCGTCATCAAACTCGTCATCAGCCGCGCGAAGCTGCGCTCTGAACTTGTTCGAGTCCAGCCCGAGACACTCAGCCATCTTTGCCCCATCCGTTTCTTCGATCGGCGTACACAAACGGCTAATAACTGGATGCACTTGCTGAGACAAGTAGTAATGCAAATCAACCTTCAAACCGCGTTCAATGACTTCCTCGGGGTGAAACGCGCGCTCGGCGAGACCCTTGCCTCCAGAAGATCCAGCCTTACCGTTGGCGATGTCTTCCAATGACATGTCGCTTTCGAGCGCGATGATGTACGGCACGGTTTCACCAGCCTTGACGCCGTCTTGCTTACCCGCCTCCAAGCGACGCTTGGCAACCATGACGTGCGCTTGGTGTTTGGCATCAGGGTATTCGTCCACAGACTTTGTAAGCTGCTTGGTGATGACATACTTCTCGATGTTGATTTGGTTGGCAACCATGTCGGCGCGCACCTTGCGCAATTCGTCGTGGATAGTGTTGACGCGGTCCTCAATGTCTTCACCGCACTCGAGAAGCTCTTTGAGGCACTCGGTACCGAGCTCTTTCACGAGAGGACACCAATCACGACGAACGATATCTAAACCTTTCATTTCGAGCTTCGTTGTCTTCGTGTTGTTCGGTCCCGGAACAACCTTCAACGCTGCGTACTTTTTCTTCTTCAAGAGCAACATGGCCTTGAACACGTAATCTTCTTCAAGAACCAACTTGCGGTATTCCATGTTCACGAAACGAATCAACTTATTCCCAAGCACACGAGCTTGCATAAAATCGTGTGACTTGGTGTTCACCATGATGGAATCAGTATCGCCATAAATGACATCCAATTCGCACTTTGTCCTGGCCAAATCAACGGTACGCTGCAGAATGTTACGACCTTGAGACGTAATCAACGCCGCAATCGGCTCGGCAAAGAATCGAGATGCGCTGAAACCCAAGCAACCATACATAGAGTTCGCGGTGAGTTTGAGCGCCAATTGTCGGAGATCATACTGCTTCTTCCGTCCAGGGTCGGATTCGCGACCCATCAAGCCCTTCACCTCCTTACGGCTGTCGACAATTTTCTTAATCACTGACGGTAATACCGCAAAGTCCCTGTCATCAGCGACGGATTGCGGCAACTCAACTGTCGATTCTTCACCCTCGTTGAAATGTCTGTTCACCGTGGTGTAGCAGATGTTGTACTCTTGAATAATCGACGGGTACAGCGATTGGTAATCGAGCACCAACACAAACGTGTCATACAAGCCCTTCTTTGGCTCGAGCACCAAACCACCAGCGTAGGACGGGCCCTTTTTACCACCGTCGTCATCGTCAATACCACTTGCCGACGCGACTCGCCGACGCTCTTTGGAGCTCAATCGATCCGGGACAATATATTTGCGGCTGTGGAATTCATGAAGCAACAGGTACTCGACTCGTTGCGCCCGAGTGTGGCCGAGAGTTTTGCTCCACATGTTACCCGCAATGTTAGACAGTTGCTTGGTGAGCGGAATGACTTCCATTTTGAACATCAGGTGCAAGCTCAGCTTGGCGTCTTGCTCGGTGCACTTGATGAGGTGCATGAGCGCGTGCGCGTCTTGGTAGTGGTTTGGAATTTCTGTGCTCGCCACTTCAAGACGACGCACACCGAGTTGCGTCTCAGAAAGCGAGCTGAGCGTGTATGAAACCTCTTTGTTCAAAATATCCTTGGCACTGAGGTAGGTATCAGCTAACAAGCGACCGGCGACGCACTGTAATGCGCCCATGGATGCTCCGCCGCCGTACGCGCCACCCGTGCCGTTGATGTTTGGCATGCGAGTGCGCTTCATTCGCCCAATACGACTCCAGTGACCAATTTTGTTTGCTTGTAATCGACGTAACAACACGTCAAGATTAAAACCACCAATATTGTGCCCGACAATAACATCAGGATCGAGTTGATGAAGCTTGGCGAGCAAGAAATTGAGCAATCCGAGTTCGCTCGTCTGCGACGCGAGCACGACTGAGCCCGTACGCTTGGCGATGGGGTTGGTCGAGTTCTCGTGCGTCACAGTTTGCTGCCAGTTAGGAGGCATTTCCAAACCATCAAGCTTGCGTACGACGGTGAAATGTCTCAATCCCTTGCGCAAATCAACCGCAGTTGTGGCGCCATCACAGCTGACGTCGCGCAAATATTCGACGGAAGCGACGGCGATTTCATTCACATTGGTTTGTTGGTTGATGATCGTCTGCAAGTTCAGCGACGCGACAGTGAGTCGCGGAGACTCTCGTCGAAGCGTCATCGAGTGGACTTGAGGGCGCACACCCTTGTGCGCGAGAGGTAAAGCGAGTTCGAGTTTGCACCAGGACTTTTGCTTGTCTTGCGGCACTACGGTGGCTCCGTGAAGCGAAATCCAGCTCGGACCCTTGAGCTTTGACTTGAGCGTGAGAAGTTCAAGCATCGGCGCTTGCGTGCCCATAATCGCAATGTAATTCTTACCCTTCATGTCGCTCGGGAACGCCATGGTTGTGCCTGGGGTTTTCACCTTGAGTACGAAAATGGGTCCGCGAGGAATATCCTTGCGTTCAAAACAATAATGTCTTCGCACGAGAGAAATCTTAAAGTTTTCAATCTTACGCGCCTTCAACATCTCCTTGATTTCTTCACGCAATGCCGCAGACTTGGGAATCAACGCCTTCATCAATGCTTTCTTCGCATCCGCCGCCTTGACCTTCTTTTCCTCATTGTCTGGGTTGAATTTGAAATCCCGACGCGTATCCTCCATCGCCTGCCCGAGCTCTTCGAGCGAACCATCTGGGTCGTCAAACGTGCCCGGAGTGGGAATGACAAACATCGATCGCTGCATGTTCTGCACCACCGCGCAAGCACTCACGGTTTGCGCATTCGCATCGCTCGACACGGGCACGCGGCCGAATAAGAAGACTTGCCCCGGCGATTCGCGCTCTTCGTGTGCATCCATGAAGAAGAACGGCATCGAACCATCYGCGTCTTGCGGAAGCTCAGTGCCATTGAAGCTCACCGGCGCACTATCTTGAGTCACCGGCCCGGACTCTTCGAGCATCAAATCTTCATCGTCCAAAGTCTTCAGCGTAGACACCTTCTCTGGCGCTTGCTCGTGCTTGGGCTTGACGACGGCGTCGTCGACATCCATCGCCGCCTCAGCAGCAGCGGGCGTTGGCTCTTCTTCCATAGGCACCGGCGCATCGACATATTGATCATCATCGGCATCGTTGAACCCGCCGCAATCACCAGTCGGCAAATCCTCCTCTTCGGCGACCGCGTCCATTTCAAATTTTACAGACTTCTTGGCGCTCGGCGGCGAATCCGTCTTGACACGCGTTGCCGCAACGATCGCCGCCGCCTTTCTTGGAGATCGACGCAGCACTGGTGCAGGCGCCGGTCGCGCCACAGGAGCCGGCGGCGCCACGCGTCTCGGCGCCACAGCGGGCGCGCCTACGTCGACGTCCACCCCCGCCAAAATATCCTCCAATAGCGCGTCCGTATCCGCCTCCTCCGCGACGTCATCCAACTTTTTCTTCTTCGCCACACCACCCGCGAGTAACCCAGCTTTATCTTTTGCCTTGGCGTTCGCCCGACGTGCCTTTTCCTTGGCATCCAACTTGACCCGTTTCGGCGCCTCCTCAACCGCCTTGGCCACCCGACGCCCATCCGCGTCGTACTCGTCGTCATCCGAATAATTCGGATTCGCCTCGGTCCAATCCTCCTCCTCACCCAAATCCTCATACCCCTCGCCGTCATCGTTGACTACGAAATCCCCACCCGTCTCGCGTCGCTTTTGCACCAACGCTCGGTACTGCTCCTCGTCCAACTCGTCGTACACGTTTTCGATCGCATCCACTTCAGCGTCGATTTCATCCAACCGACTGCGCTTACCGCCCTCACGAAGCTCACGCAGCTTCGCCGTCGCCTCAAGCGCCTTGGCCGCCTTGCTCGCCGCGCGTCGGCTCGACATCGCGCGTCACGGACTGCAAACGCGGTGCGCGCTGATGATTCGAATTCAAAATCTCAAGCGCGGGCTCACGTCGCGCGCGCGTCGCCGATCGCCTCGAATCGATGCGTGCGCGCGCGAGACGCGTGGGCGCGAGTGTCGTGCGTCGATCCGTCGCGCGTGCGCGAGGTTCGATGTTCACACGCGCGCGCGCGGGAGTGCGGAATGGCGCAGCGACAGCTGATACTTTTTAAAAATTTGAATTTTTTCGTGCGCGGGACGGCGAGCGCCGTACTACTGACTGGGATGGCTACGTACTACAATGATATATACGGCGAACGCATGACGCGCACGCGATGAGGCTATTATGGATGGCGCTCAATCGACGCGCGCGGCGTCGAGGGCGTTGTCGAGCTTCTGCGCGAGCACGGCGAACCAGCGCTGGTCGTTGGGCGTGAAGCCGCGTTGGACGCGGGAGCACGTGACGAGCACGGCGCTCGTGCCGATCGGGCTCACGCACACCGCTTGGGCGTTGATCGGGAAGAATGGTTCGAATTCTACGCGACCTGGAAAGAGCTTGAGATTGGCGAGGTAGTTGCCGCTCGATTCGGCGCGCGCTCGGGCGCAAATGGGTCCGAGCGGGACGGGTTCGGCGAGCGAGCGCGGGTTGTTCAACGAGCTCGCCGCAATGCCGGCTTGCATGATGCGCGTGCCGTCAGCGGCGATGATGGCCATGCTGTCGCAATTCGTGGCTGCGTTTGCGGCGTCCCAGGCCCAGGCGAGCTCGCGGCGTAAATCCGTGGAGGCGTCGGCGGCAAAGTACGGCGTCGTCAGCTCAGCGCCAACCAAGGTCACCTTGGTGGGTGGTTTCGTCTTGAGGGCGACCCAAGTCAAGCCGGTGAGAACCAGGCACGCGCTCATGGCGAGGCAAATGACATCGGCGCGGCTTTGCGCAGAAGAGGCGTCGGCGACCGGGGCGACACCGCTGAGCGCGCGGTTGAGCAACAGAAACGTCGCGCACGCGCCGCCAAACGCCGCGGGCGACGCACGGGCGACGTCTTCGTAGCGCTTGAGTATGTCTTGTTCGTCGTCGTTCGCGACGCGCGCGCTCGCGGCGTCACTATCGCCGTTCGAAGCTCGTGGCGCGCGGGACGCGAAGCGCTGACGCGCGAGCGCTGTTCGCGTCGCCTTCGTCGTCGCCGCCGACCCCGTGCGGGCGCTCGTCGACGCTCGCGCGCACGACATTACTCTCGTTGCGTGCGCGTGATACATCATCTCGCGCGTCGTTGACGAATGCGCGCGTAAGCGAGGCGAAAAGTGGTGTGACAAGGCGAAGAAGCGCGCGAATTTCAACTCTTCTGTCACAATCACAATCACAAATCACAAACTATACTGCGGCATCAATCGCGCGTGATCGATGCCCGAGTCACTCATGCCATCGTCGTCGTCGTTGTCGTCGCTGCCGCCGCCGCCGCCGCCGTCGTCATCGTCAGCGGCGTCGTCGACGCGGCGATAATCGACGGCTGTCTTCGCGACGACGGACGCGCCGCCTAAAATACACGCGCTCACCACGAGCAACAACGTAAATCCAGCACACACCGCGCGCCAACGCTCGGGCGTCGGCGAACCACGTCGTTCGAGAAAGTGTCCAAATAACGGTGGCGTCGGGACGTCACCAAAGAGATGAATGATCACCGTCGTCATGCCGCACGCGAGCGGTCGTAAACGCGGCTCCACCGACCATAACACCACGGCGTTAATCGGCGCTTGCAGCACAAACGCGAACATCTCACCCGCGATGAAGAACAACAGAAACATTCCAAAACTCGAGCATCTGAATGCTATTTCTAAAAATATAAATCCGGCGAATGCGGCGCACGCGCACGTGCGCAACGCGTTGGGCAACGTCGAGCCGAATGTGTCGACGACAAAGCCGCCGAAGAGCGTGCCTAGAATTCCGCTGAGCACGGTGACACCGCCCAAGACCATGTCTGCGTTCGTGGGTGAACTTAATTCGTTGGAAAATATCGCGTATCCGGCTTTGGGTCCCCACACCGCGTAGACACCGATGACGGCGGTGTAAAACGAGTAGCCGCACGCGACGTACGCGTAAAGCTTAAACTGCGCCAATTTGCGACAATCCTTGATGAACGCGCCCAGAATTGTTGACGCGCTTCGCGACATCGCGTGCGGAGGCGCGGGAGACGACGCACGAGATGAACTCGCGACCAGACCGCGCATGCGCACCGGTGGCGAAGAGAAACAGTACGCGGCGATTGGAGCGGCGCAGCAGGCGTTCAACGCAAACGGCGCGCGCCATCCGAGCGCTGGGGCTATTGCACCGCCGAATAAAATCCCAAACGCCACTCCGAACGGCACACATAAATAAAACGTTGCCAGCCACAGGGTCTTACGCGCGGGCGGCGCGTAGTCGTCTATAAATGGCGCGGCTAAGGACACAAACGACGCCTCTCCGACGCCGACCAAGCATCGACACGCAAACATAAACCAATACGAAGGCGCCACCGCGCACCCAACCTCGCCGATCACGTACAGCATCAAACCATATGAAATGAGCCGAAATGGATTCACGTCCCGCGCCAACGCGCTAAACGTAGGACAACCGCATAGCAATCCAATCATAAACGCCGCCGTCAGCGCTCCGTACGCCGAATAGCTCGCGTCCAACGCCCCTTGCAGCCCACTACCGCGCGGAACGTCGATCGAGCGCGGCACCCCACTCACGGCCGCGCTCGAAATAATCCCCCGGTCGGTGTACACCACGATGGACGTGGCACAGAACAACGCGAGGAGTTTCGCCGGCGCGAGGGCGCTTTGACTCTGATTTCGGCTCCGCGCCGCGCCTCCACCCTCCGCGTCGCCGCCATCCATCGCGCGCGCGTACGCGTCGCGCTCAACCATGTGCAAGAATCCTGTTCGCACCGCCGCGTCGTTCCCACCGCTTCGTCGTCGTCGAGTCGACACACGCAGCCCTTAAGCGACAGTTGCGCGCAGAGCTCTACTTCGCACCCTTCGCCTTCTCCACCTTGGCCGCCGACGCCGCCGACGCCGCCGGCGCGCCGTACTGCGGAATCGTTAAATCCTCAGGCCCGAACGCGTAGTGCACCACGGACGCGCCCGCGAGCAACGACGCGAGGCTCACGACGTACGCGCGCGCGGGGAGCATAAAAAGCGTCACACACTGGCGACCGGATGCGCTACCACGTGCTCGACGCCGCGCGCGAGCGCGCGACGGCGCCGCTCGCGACGCGCGTGGATGTGTTCGACGCGTCGTGCGCTGTCGACGGCGGCGGCGTCGGATGCGTCGACGGCGACGTCTCGCGAGGCGTCAACGAACGCTTCGCCAGTGGGTTCAAGTTTAGCGCTCGCGGGTCATACGGCGTCGCGTACGACGCCCACGCGCGCGCATTCATCGTGTACGACGGCGCGATGGGAGATGGCGATGCGCGGCGTCCGTTGCCGGCGATGCGCGCGGTGCGCTGCGGCGAAGGGTGCTACGATTGGGCGTGGAGCTCGGGGGGTGGGCGCGAAGGCGTCTTCGCGGCGACGCGACGCGACGCCCCGACGATCGCGTTCGACGCCACCACCGGCGAGGTGATCGCGTCGTATAGAAGTTACGATCAGTATGATGAAATTGCGCCCGCGTGTGGGATTGATTTCATCGAGGCTGGTGGTAAAATTGTATGCGGGCTCGACGGACGGGTGGACGTTTTCGACGTCAGTCGACCGGGCCGCGACGTCTCGGCGACGATGAGTACAAAGAAAACCCAGCGTGGGCTCATTTCATGCGTCGCCGGGTGTCCTACGGAACCGACATTGTTCGCATGTGGGTCGTACGGTGGGTTACGGGCGAAAGATTGCGCGGTGTACGACGGGCGTTCGGGCGCGTACGGGTTGAGCTGGGCGAGCGGCGGCTCGGGCGTGACGTGCGCGAAATGGAGTCCAGACGGAAATTTCTTGTACATTGGCGCCAGGCGTGATAGTAAAATTACATGCGTAGATGTGCGCCACACGGGCCAGGCGGTGTACGCGATCGAGCGCGATACTACGGATACGAATCAACGCGTGTTGTTTGACATTGAGCCGTGCGGCGCGCATTTGATATCCGGAGACGCTCGCGGTTACTTGCGCGTGTACGATTTGCGAGATGGCACGCAGGTGCGCGCGGATAAAATCAGTGACTCGTGTGTGAATTCGTTTGCGTTTCATCCCTACGCCGCGGTGGATGATGCGGCGGTGACGTTTGGCGGGAGACTCGTACGCGGCGCGACGACGTCGGGCGAGCGCGCGTTTAGCGTCGGTTTGGATTCAGATTCCGACTCTGGCGACGGCGCTGCATCCGCGAGCGCCGTAGAAAGCAGTAGCAGTAGCAGTGGTGCCGCAGCCGACGCCACCGACGAGTCGTCGAGCGCATCAGATGATGACGACGACGAGGTCAAAGTCGAATGGATACCTCAGTCGCGAGTGCAATTTTGGAATTGGCCGACCCGCGCAGTCGAATACTAGCACTCGCGTCGCACGCGACGAAAGTCTCGCTGCGCTCACATAGCGGCGTTGTAACGCAAACATAGAAGTAGTAGACCTCGCACACGTCGCCTTTGAGACGCTTTTACGCGCCACGACATTGATTACACGTCGCGTACGATTCGCGTCCGTCCTCACTCGCCGTCGCGCGAAGTCGGGCGCGATGCACCTCAACGATATGCCGCTCGTCGCGCGCTGGTGCGCCATCGCGAGTGTCATCGTCGCCTTTGTGTTGAACCCTTTATTTGCCTTTGACGACGTCGTGTGTTTCACCGCGTACGACGTCCTCGCGCGCGGTCAGCTTTGGCGCCTCGCGTCGGCGTGCGCGTACGTCGACGGCGTCTTTGGATGCGCCATCGTCGTCATTCTCGCCATGCGCGCGATCGCTGCGTTCGAAACACAGCACGGGTCCTTACGTTGCGTCGCAGACGGCGTGCTCGCCGTCATCGCCGCGAATGTCTGCGCGCTGGCGACGTCGCTCGTCGTCGCGCCCTTTGTGCCGAGCGCGTTGTCCCCGACCGCAATCTCCGGCTCAGGCGTCGTTATTGCCGTCGCGGTGATCGGCACTCGACAGTGCCGCCGCGCGGCGATGAACGTGGACGTGTTGTTATCGGACTCGGTGACAATCAGCGCGCGAAAGCTCCCGGCGGTGGTCGCGTTGTTTTTTTTAGTCTTTGGAGCGCGCGTCGCCGAAGTCGCCGGTTGGTACCTCGCCGGCTCCGCCTGGGCCGAAGGACATTTGGATAAATTAGTATTAAGCGATGAGCAATTAGAGGCGCTCGAGCGAGGGGTGTGCGCGCGAGTGCGGCGACAGCAAGGATACGTGGGCGTTCGCGGCGCCTCGCTGCCGACGTCATCCGGAAGCGAACACGCATCGACGGCGCTCGCATTCATGATGTACATGCGCGATCAGTTGAGAGATGTTTTGGATGCATATGCATCACGGCAGCGCGACGCGCCGTCGGCATCGGCGTCGGCGACAGAAGGCGAGAGAAGCGTCGACGCCGCGGAGAGCGCCGCCGCGATGACATCCAGATCTGGCGCGTCTACGCCGTCTACGCCGTCGTCTGCGATATCCGAAGATCCGAGGCCGAAACCGGAATCTCGCGAAGAACGCGCGGCAGCCTTCGCATCCGCGCTCGAGCGACGAATGCGCGCGGCGAACGCATCGAGAGAGGATACCGAGCGCGGGGAAGACGAACGGACGCCGCCAGACCAAGCCTAACGACGCGCGCGACATCCATCCATATATTCATTCATTCCACGCGCACCACCGCGTGCGCGTCATAGATAGATAGCCCCAGCATAGTAGTTCATCCATGTACACATCCACACCTCGCAACGCCACGCGCATTTACTGCACGATCGATCGCAATCGCATTCCACGCGCGCTCGACGTTGGCGCGGCTCCATCGCCGAGCCGCCCTCACATCACGACGCACTTCACGCGCACGACATCCAACTCGCGCACGCACGCACATCACGCGCACGACATCCATCTCGCGCACGCACGCACATCATGAGCGCACGGGAATCTTTAGTGTACTCGGCAAAGCTCGCCGAACAGTGCGGGCGCCATCTCGGTGCGTTGTTTTATCGTCGATTTCAATGTCAAGACTCATGCACACCGCAGACATGTTGGGCTCGATGAAGGTGCTCGCGGCGACGCTCGACGACGATTTGGACGAGCGAGAGTTAAATCTTCTGAGCGTGGCGTTCAAGAACGTTGTTTCTGGTCTGCGTCGCGCGCGGTCGATTGTGAAGCAGATTGAAGACGCCGAGCGAGACGAATGCCGCGCGGGACTCGCCAAGAGTTATAGGGAGAAAATTGAGCGCGAGACGCGCGAGGTGTGCATGGATGCCGTTCGCGTGCTCGAGAGTCGCATGACGAATGGACGTTCGATTGCCATCGGCGGACGCGTGTTTTGTTTGAAAATGATGGGCGATTACTGGAGGTACATGTGTGAAATTGTTCAAGACGATGAGGAATTAGACGCGCGAATGGCCGAGACAAAGGAACGCGCCGAAGACGCGTATCGCGCGGGTATCGAACTCGCGGCGCAGCATTTGCCGTGTTGTCATCCCGTGCGGCTTGGGTTGCACTTGAATTACAGCGTGTTTCATTACGAGATCATGGGTCGTAAAGAACACGCGTGTACGATGGCTGAAGCCGCGCTCACGGGCGCCATGGACGCCGCGGCTGAAACGTTGGATGAAGCGGCGTACAACGACGCGATGTCAATCATGCGTTTAATGGAAAACAATTTACAAATGTGGCGCGAAGACATGCGCGAAGATGCGAGACAGCGTGATTTGGACACGCTTGAACACTTGCATTTACGCGAAACGTCAGCGTCGATGACCGAATCAACCGCCAAGGCGACCGAAATCAAGACGGAAATCAAGACGGACCCGATTTCTACGGACGAACACCCGGCGGCATAAGACGCATCGCACTACACGACGTTGACAACAGACACATTGAACTACAGGCGACACCTCATGACGTCACAGAACGGTCCCGCTGGACCCTACCGTGAAATTCCGGGTCTATCTCGACGACTTTTTTTGAAAGTTACATTACGCACACACGAATCAATTATAAATCGACTCTCTGTTGCATCTTGTACACGATGATACACGAGTTTTAGTGGTACATTAATTTGCGGACGCGTCGTCGAAATCGCCCCATCGAAGACGCTCCAAATCCTCCGTTAATCGCGAGCTGCCAATCTCTCGCAACATCGACGCGTTGCGGTCGAGTAATTCTCCGATATCACTCTCGCCGCTCGCGCGCGCGACGTCACACTCGCGCAATAAATGGAACATCGGATACGGGCTGCGATTTGTGAACGCCGCCGCGTCGGTGGCCTCTTCGCCGTAAAACTTATATTCAGGGTGAAAGCCCACCACCTGCACGTCGCCCTCGAGCCCGACATCCGCAAACACACCCTCACACACGTGCATGACGTCTAAAAACGTATCAAACGACGCCAAATCGACGCATTCCGGCGCCACGACGAGCGACGTTTTGCCCCCGCGTCGGTTAAACCTCGCGTCAGCGATCGACGTTTGCAACTCCAGCGCGCGCGACACGACAGACTCCACCACGCTCTCGAGCGATGCGTCGCCGTGAATCACGTGCACATCCAACCCGCGCGGATCCACGGCCTCTCGCGGCGCGCGCGCGAACGGGCAGACGTCTTTTGCGACGATGAATTCATCCACCCACTTCATCGTTCGCGCGTACGCGACGCCGCCAGACACCGCCGACGACGACGACGACGACGACGCGCGCATCGCGCACCGCGCGCCGCCGCGCCTCGACGCACTCGCAGGCGGCGGCGGCGGCGCGACGCGACGCGCGAATGGGCGCGCGAACACCCGCGCGAGCGACCGCATTGTGAGGCGTTTCATGTCCACCGCGCGACTCGGCGTCGTCGCGCGTGTCGTCGGGAGAACCCACGCAGTGGACGCGACGCACCGCGCGCGCGCGACGTCTACGGTCGCGTTCGCGCGCCGGGGCGCTCGCGCGATGGCGGCGGTGGCGAACGATGCGGAGGACCCATTGGTGCAGTTCATCATCATTCGTAAAGATTTAGGTCGCCAGCTCGCGTGGCCGCTCGGGGCGCTCGCGGCGCAGTGTGCGCACGCGTCGGTGCACGCGGTGTGGACGTATCGCGACAGCGCGGATACGGCGGCGTACGTGAGTCGAGACAATATTACGTCGATGCGTAAAGTCGTGCTCGAGACGAAGAACGCGGGGAGTTTAGATAAATTAGCGGCGACGTTGGACGCCGAGGGCGTCGAGCACGTGGTGTGGGTGGAACAACCGGAAGGTATTCGCACGTGCTTGGCGACGCGGCCGTATAGGCGCAGCGCGGTGGGTGGTTATTTTAAAAAGTGCAACTTGGCGAGCGACGTGTGCGTGGCAAAAAACGCGGCGGCGGCTACTGGGACGGAGTGATTGTAGTTTTTTTGTGTCATACGAGCGTTGCGGTGCTAAACGATATTACATGTGTGTGTCTACCAAAACGATGACGTAGATGGCCATCGACCGGGGGCGTCAGACGTCGGCTCACGCGTCGACATGTACGCGTCGAGCGTATTTAACGTCGCTCCGCTTCCGACATTGAGTCGCCGTTGCAGACTCACCACGGAGCGATTTACAACCTTTTGCGCTTTCAATCGAAATCTACTAGGTGGTACGTGGCCGTTTTCAATCAACGCTCGTCGCGCGATGGACTCCCACGCCTCCACCATTGACATTTCTAATCCGCACGTGCTCAACATGCCGCGCAACAAGAAGACGGAACGAATGGCAAAGAAGCCTTCCTGCGTATTTTTCAAGATTTTATTGTGCACAAATGGCGAGTTTTTGAAGTCCATGACGTTCATTTCCGCCAACGCCGACGGTCGCGTGTCAAAGTACGCGTACGCGAGCGCACTTAACGCCTCCGTCGTAGGCTTCTCCAACCGGACGCTTCCGTGTTCGCGAATCTCGTACGCAATGTTGTAATGGTCCTCGTTGGACATGTACAGCGTTAATCGACACATGTGCATGCGTTCGAGATCGGAAACGCGTTTGGTCTGACCCCAGTCAAGCAATACGAGCTTGCCGTCGTTTGAAACCATGAAATTTCCCGGATGCGGGTCGGAATGAAAGTGCCCGTGGTGCAGCATCATCACTCCCCAAGCTTCAAACATCGTGTAAAACACGCCTCGCCAACCTCGACCACCGATGGCGTGACACTTTGCGACGGGCGACGGGCATCGTGGAATTTTATTATTCGATCGCGCGCGATTGAATAGCGTCAAGAGCTTCATTCCGCGCACGCGACGCATAATCAACACCCGCCGCGTGGCGGTGATAACCGTCGGTACGATGATGCGGTCGCTCAATCCGGCTTCGTCCAGGAGCTTTGCAAATTCCTCCGTCTTTCGTGCTTCAATGGTGAAATCAAACTCATCATCGATGACGTCCAAGTATGCGCGAAAAATGGTGGGAAAATCTAACCCTTCGTTCAATCCGAGCCAACGCATCGCCTTGGTCGTGGACAACATGTTGTAAATGTCACCAATCATCATCGCGCTATCCGTCGCTTGCACCTTCACCGCAACTTCGCGACCGTCGAGTAAACGACCAAAGTGTACTTGCGCGATCGATGCCGTTGCCACGGGTTTGCGACTGAGCTCGGCAAAGTGCAAACCGAGCGGTCCGCCGAGACTGTTCTCGAGCGTCTTGCGCACCTTTCGAAAGCTCACCGGCGGATTGTTATCCATGGTTTTCGAAAAGCACTCAATGTACGGCGCGGGCATCATCTGCTTTGCCGTGCCCGCGATTTGTCCAACCTTGCGATAAAATCCACCGAAATCTTCAATGACATCCCGCATGCGCGCTGCGCCCCATTGATGCTGACGCTCCCACGCCGCGTCCCGCTTTTCCAAGTCATCGAATCGCGCTATGCGCTTCTTGGCCACCATGTACGACGCCAACACCGGTGCCACGCGCATAGAGTAATCAATCTTACGCGCTTGCCGCGGTGCGACAATACGCATCAACACACGCACGCCTTGCCACTGCGCCCAACTCGTCAACGCGCCTCTCGCGACGCTCGGCGCCGCCGCCGCCACCCGGCTCACGCACGCTCCAATCACCCCACCCAACTCCAATCGCTTCACGAACGCCTCCACCACTCCCACACTGCGCGCATTTCTCGACGCCACGGCTACTATCGCCGCAGTCATCACACCATGCGCCTTGGGCGCCCAGCATCTCACGCACGCGTTCGCCAACGCCGCGCCCGCCGCCTTTGCGCCCGCTCGCGCGAATGAAAACAAAAAACCCACCCTCCCCATCGCGCTCCGTCCCCGCCACTCGCGCCCAACGTTCGCCAGCGCCACACACGCCGCACTCACCACCGCCTGCGCGAGCTCAGCGCCCTTATCGCGACGTTTCGCCAGCGCAGCCGCCGCGAGCGCGCGCGGCCGTTTCAACGCTTTCGGTCGCAGTCTCGCCAACGCCCACGTTTTCGCGCGTTTCGGCATCGACCGCGCGCGCCGCTGCGAGCGCTTCGCACGCGCATGCAACGCAATCGTCGGCGCGACGTCTTCTGCGAGCGGCGGCGGCGACGGCGGCGGCGACAACGACAGCGATGCGTCGTGGGAGCTCACGAGTCGCGAATCATCATCACCGCTCGTCGCCGCCCCACCGTCGCCGCGCGGGGTCTCGGGCGCGGGCGGAGCGTAGAGCGGCGCGGGTATCGGTGGCGTCGGCCACGTCGGGAGCGGCGCGCTCATGCGAGACGACGACGACGACGAAGGCTGATGATGATGATTTTGTCGCGTCAATTTATAACGGCTGTCCCGCGCGAGCTCACGCCTGAGTTGACGACGCCGGACGACCGACACCGCGCGGCGCCGCGCGAGCGCGTAGAACCATTCGCGAGCGGTGCGCGCGAGGTGCGCGCGGGGCGTCCATGTCGCGCGCGGCGTCCATGGGCGCGGAAGATGATGCCGTTGTGCTGAGCGCGAGAGCGCTCACGCGCGTATTAGTCGACCGCACGCTCAACGTCGGGGCGTTCGTGCGCGAGGCGCGCGAGGCAGACGTCGACATCGATGCTGTGGTGGCCGCTGCGCGTCGGCGAGCGGTGGCGCGGGCGTATGAGATTTTGCTCACGCACGAGAGTGGTCGAGCTCCGCGCGCGCGCGAACGCTCTGTCCTCGCGGACGCGTGCGACGACGCGACGACGGCGACGACGACGACGAATGCGCGCTGCGTGACGTATGATGATGTGTATTTACGCACGTTGCGCGTGCGCGGTGAGGACGCGGCGCGAGCGTTGGATGCGGCGGTGGATGAGCTGCGGCGAGAGTCAACGTCGAGCGACGAAGAGACGCGCGAGGGCGTGCTTCGCGTATTATTCGCGCTGTGTGCGTCGAGCGAGCGCGTTGAGGACGTCGCGGCGAGTGGTGTGCGGTCGGCGCTCGCGGGTGTTGAGGTGTTGACGAACGCAGGGGATGCGGCGGCGGAGACGAGCATATCGAGGTGGAGCGCGACGCCAGACGTCGGTCGGTTACGTACGGATACGCTTGCGTCCACGAGCGCGTGCGCGGGTGAGGGGGCGGTGGCGACGGCGCGCGACATGTTCACTCTGCCGGGTTTGCAGCGCGGTGCGGTGTTCGGGCTCGCGCCAGCGGCGTCGACGTTTGGATTTGTTGAAGCTGAGAGCGACGACGAGGACGACATCGATAGCGCCAACGTCGCCAGCGACGACGACACCAAAGTCGACGACGATGGCGTGACCACGCACATCGTTGTCGACGCAGAAGCACTAGATATAGAATCCGCCGATAAATGGTTACGCGCGGTTGACGTTCCAATCGCGGAGCGACGTGGGTGGGACTCGTCGCTGGCGCCGTCCCGCTCGTCGGCTTTGGACGCGGAAGCGTTTGACGTCGCGTATAGGCGTTCGTTTCGCACAATCAAAGAGCTTGAAATCGAAACCGTGATCGCAAGCGAACGCGATTGCGTGCACGTCGCACTCGCGGCGCTCAGTGGGTGTGAAACTAGCGCGGCCATGTTAGCCGCGGCGGCCGCGGCGGATGGACGAGTCTCCATGCGATTCCTCGCGAGCTCCACTCGCGCGTTTCAAAACGTACTGAAGACGATAGCGACGTCCGCCGAGCGTCGCTGCGAACTCGGTTACGTCGTTTCTGAGCTTTGCACGCCATACATGCGTCCAGTTGCAAACGCATTCGAAGAGATTTTTCGTGCGCACGCGGCGGCGTTGTATTCCATGGCGGACGCGACGGCGGAACGTCGATGCAGCGAAAGCGACGAGTGTACTCGTTCAAGCTACGGCGCATCGATGTACTTGTCGACGTCGATGCATGCCACGGAAGCAGCCGACATCACGCTGCTAGAGCTCACGGTGCATACGAAGCGCGTGCGGCATCAAATTGACGTCATGTTCCACTTGTTGGCGTCTGAACGGTCACTCGAAACACACGCGGTGTCGCACGATAAGCTCCTGCAACGTTTGCAAGAGTCGCTTTCGCACGTAGAGGACGAAGAATCAGCGTTAATACAGTACATCTACGCGAGAGCGATGAAGCCTATCATCGACGGCGTCATGTCTTGGCTATATTCTGCCACTGCGAGCGACGCCGCAAACGAGTTTCTCATCGAGTGCGCGCCGTCGTGGTCCAACTTGCGCACGTTCGACCAGTGTCGCATCGATGGAGCGGTGCCGTGCTGGCTCGGTGGACCATTCCACGATTCACCGGATTTCGTGGAGACCGCAACGCTTCACCTCGCACGTGTTCGAGCTGGCATGGCACAAGACGTGACGTCTGGGCTCGAGAATGATATTCTTCTCGCTGGTTTACAATTGCGCATCCTTCAACGTTTGCCGCAGACTCGAGAGTTTACACGAGCTATAAAAGATGCATTTGAGAGCACGTCATCTTTTGATGCGTACACTGAACAACACACACGTGACTGGAGAAATCGAGTGCGACTGTTGGAGTCACGCGTCTTGGCGCTATCTCGCGAATGTCTCAAAGACATGGAAGCAAAACGAACCGCTCACGCCGAGAAGGCTGAAATCAAACGCGTAGAGAACGTGGATGCGTTACGCATAGCGATTCAGGCGCGAGAAGAAGAGCGCCTTCAACGTCTCAACGCGACTGCCGCGGCGAAAAAGGAAAAGCGTGAAGGACAGCTTGAAGAGTTAGAGCGACGAGAAGCGAGTCGAATTGAGGCGCGAGAACGTCGCATCGCAGATGAGCGCGCTTGGCTCGAAGCTAAAGCCGAAGAGCATCGCGCTGAAGAGCAACGTAAGCTCGCAGAACAAATGGCGAAAACAGAACTTCACGTGCGACAGGAAGACGCAAGGTTGCGATGGTTCGAATGGCAAAATGCCCGGCTCGCGCTGTCTGACGAACGCCTCGCGTTTATACGACGCATGGAGTCAGAACATGAAGAAGCTGCGGTGGTAAAACTCGCAGATGTCATGAGCGCGGGCTTAACGATCGCACCTCCGAGCGAATCGATTGTCTTGCCGTTCGAAAGCGTTGAGACCGCCGCAGCACACTATGACGACAACGACGACGTCATTGTACCTCTATCCATCACGCATGTTGCCACCGCCAAAGAATCGGACACCGACATCGTGTCAACCGTGTCAAATATCGCCAGCGAGGTCCACGAAGAAACCTTCGATCCAATGGTTACGGTCCCGCAGATGGAGGATACAGTGCTTGATAGTGCGCCGCCGCCTAACGCAGTAACAATTGTAGCCCCGCAAGAGGACGCGATCGAGCAGCGCGGCGCAGCTGCCGACGACGAAGTTATTACTGAGGACACTGCCTTTGGAACCCCGCTTCCTGTGCTTCTCAGGCACAAGATGAGCGAAATCGTCCAGCGACAATGCTTGTCCATCGGACGCTTTACCATGTCGGTGTTCTTTGACCACCTCGCATTTGAAGCGCACTTCAACGCTGTCGTACGCTTCACTTTAGGTGGCGAGAGCGCATTCTTCGATGGTATCGTACGCGGCCTTGAACGTGCGTGCGCGGATACGAGAGCGAGAATCATTCGCTCGAGTCAACACATCGCGCGCAGCGTTCTCGAGGACGCGTTGCAAGAGGCCGGATTGAACGAGCATCCATTGTGTGAGCGTCTGTCCATGCGTGAAAACGAAGATGATGGCATGACGTTTGATGCGTTCAACCTCAACTTGTGCAATGGGTTAACGTGTGAGTACGCGCTTCCGTGGCCATTAAATTTGGCGTTTGTTGGGATGAATGAAAAGTACGCGTTGTCCCACTCTCAAGTCGCGTTGTTGCAAATTTGCCATGGTGCTCGAGCGGTGCGCGCGTGTTCTGCGCTGCTACACGCAAGCAGTCGTTCAAATGCGCTCAGAAACACCACGCAAACGAATCTGGATCTTCGTTCGAGGCGTCTTCGAAAATTATCCCTCTTGGTGACTGAGTTTCAACACTTTATAGACGCTCTGTACGGGCACGTCTTTGAAGCGGTGCATCTCGGCGCCGGGCGCTTTTTGAACACGCATGTTCGCGACGCGCAAGGAAACATCGTTCCGCGCGATTTGCATGATTTGCGCGCCGTCGTGCAGCGGTACTGCGCGCGCGTGCACGAGGCGTGCTTCTTACGACACGTGGACACGGCGCTCAAGGCGCTTGTCGAGGATGGCTTGCAGCTTGCGCTGGATTTAGGAGCGCTCTTTAGCGCGCGCACAGCGGAAACGTTACTCACCGATGGTCCAGCGTACGCTAGTGCACAGCAGATCCACGCCAAGTTTCGCGCGCTTATGACGCAGCTTTGCTTCCGTGTACGCGTGACGTCGAGCGAAGCCGCGGTTGGATTCATCGAGCGCGTCGACTTCAACAGCTTTTATCTTTCAAACACGACAGAGCAAGATTTAGAATTTTAGGGAACAATCGTATTGTAGTATTCAATGTATAGACTATGTAGTGGCTAGTAATCAGACTCTTCAGACTCGTCGTCGTCGTCGTTATCATCATCATCGTCCTCGTCGTCGTTATCTTCATCCTTTTTACCCTTTGGCGTGAACCCGTCCCGCATCAACGACTTCAAATCCTCACCCGAAAGCGCGCTCAATCGCTTCGTCAATTTGCGCGTCTCCAGTTCAATCTCGGTATCGAAATCTTCCATGAGTTCCGACATAAATGGAATCGCTTCGGGTAACAGCGCGAGGTACTCCTCTTGTAATTTATCCACCACTTGATCGATGGTTTTAATCGTCAAGAATTTGCTTCGCGAGAGTTCTTCTCGACCCGTCATGAGAATGGCGCGATGTAAAGGTTTCCAATGCGCATCATCAGGTGCGGCGGCAAGAAGCGATGAGCACGCCGCCACCGCTTCGGCTCCAAACGAATCTTCATCCATAAAGTGTTCGTAGTCGCTTTCGTCAGAATCCGTGGGCGGCGACGCCTTGAGTTGCGCCGCGACGAGCGGGTACAATAGGTTGTACCGGTTGGAATCCATAAAACCGACGGTATCGTACTGGAAACATCGGCGCAATGCGCCTAACGTCCACTTGCGCATGCGCCAGATATCATTTTGGGCGACGAGCTCTGAATTCGAGCTCTTTCGCTTCTTCTTGCTGCTCGTCGGGTCCGCATCCGAGTCGAGCGCGGCGGCGGCTAAATCGAGCAAGTGACGGAAAAACGGCACAAACACTGACCGAAGCTCATCCGCAAGCGATGCTGCGAGACGGAACAACGCGGCAAGGCGCGTTCGAGTGACTTCGGCCTCGCCAGAGCGCGCACGCGCCCACTCGACGCATTGCAAAAAGAAGGGTAAAAACTCGCTTTCGGTGCATTTGAGCGCGAGCGACACGCACGCCTGGACGGCGGCGCCTTCAACAGCATCCAGCGCCGCTTCCGGCGCACCCACAGGCGCGTGTCGCCGAATATCCAGCGCGCGTAGTACCACAATGAAGAGTTGCTGCCGATGGGCGTTCGATGCGTTATCGACGTCACCAGCGGCGGCGATAATCTCCAAGAGGGCGGCGCACGAAGCGGCGCCGTCGGCGCCCTGGTGCGCGACGCACGAATCCCACGCATCCACCAATGGTCGCACTAACAAACGCAGCTCAATCGTTGTCGGAAGCTCTTGTCGGAGCGTGAAAGCCAAGTCGTGCACAGTCTTGACGTCACCAGTAACTTCTGGCGCATCTGTCTTTGGCACCGCGGCGGGGTGCAGCGCCACGTTGATGACGTCGGCTAAAAATGGCGACATGAACCCCGCGAGATGCTTGACAAACATGCGAATCGCCGCGATGCACGCGTGAACAACAAGCAGGTCTTCGTTTCCAGCACCACCGTGTTTGTTTCCGTCGCTACTGAACGAATCGGCGGCGGATGCAGTGGTTTTAATGAGCGCCGGGACAGCGGTGTTGATGACGGGCGCCATGCGAATGCCCAACACTTTGGCGAGCGTCGCGAGCGACAGCGCGGACGATGCCGCGAGCGTTTGCGACTCGGCACCGAGACGAGAAATGACCGCCGGAACGACACCAATGAGAGCCTTCGTGACATCCTTGCTCGACGTGAAGCGAACCGCGGCAGCCTCTAAAGACACGAGCGCGGCTTGCGACGTCGTCGCGCTCGCGGATTGAATCAACGCCGACAATTGTTGAATCAAGGCGACACCCGCGGCTGTTTCGGCGCCATCTCCTCCCGCGGTGTCATGTTCGCCATTTTGCAAACGATCGGTGACGAGAGCGAGCACCTTACGTCGAACTCGTCCCTCCTTGTGCGCGAGAAGCGGCGTCAGAGCGCTCAAGAATGGGCCAGGCGCGAGCAAACCATCGAGCGCGCTCAACAAGTTTTGCCCGCTCGCCTCCGCCTTGGCGGCGTTCTTCACCGGTGACTTGGACGATTTCGATTTTGATGGCGACTTTTCAATCGCCGCCGCAGATTGTAAGAGCACAATCGCAGATTCTGCCAAAGCGGCGTAGCCGGTTTGGAGTCGTTCCGCGTCTTCGACGTCGGCGACGCGCTTTTGGGCACGAATAAACTGCGGCATTGACAAGTGTTTCGCACTCGTTTCCGCGCACAAGCGCACGATACGGGCGCCGTCAGCAGAAGATTCCTAATGACGATACGAAGAAATTGGTTAGTACGCGTGCTTGGCTCGCGAACGACAAATGCAACGATAACAAAACATGTCTCAGAAGGAAAGCAGCAGATTCGTATGTCTCATCAACGGAGTCAGAATCCTGACACAAAAGAATCTTTCATCATAGAAATGGTCGAGAAAAAGAAGAGAAAAACGAGCAATGAAACGTACCTTGAGTGCGGCGACTAACGCGGTGACGGACTCCACGGGCGATTCGCACGCGAGAAGGGACGAAAGGAGTTCGCCGACCCACGCGTCTTCGTCACCGACTGGCACGTCAACGGCGTCTCCTGCGAAAGACTTGACACGAAGTTCGCGTGCAGATTCTTCTAGGGACTTCGTACGACGAAGCATGTTCAAAATGATCACTGGTAGAGCCTCGCCCGCTGGCGAAGCACGGATGAGCGCGGCGCAAATGGGCGCTCGTCGACGCGGCGGAGCGCTCGGGAGAGAGTCAATGAGCCGGCTGACAACGTTGGCCAAACTTTCACCGCTCTTCAACCACACCGGCACGACAGCTGTCAACGCGTTTTCTAAGGCGCGCTGCGACAAAACGTCGTCACGGGCCGCCGCTCGATCGGATAGGGCCGAACCGACTTCAAACATGTGCTGAAGAACGGCGTCTGGAGACACGTGCGCCACTTGCGCGAGGCAAGCTAAAGCCGCACTTCGAGCCGCGCCTTCCGAAACTTCACGCACGGCGCGGATGATGAGTGGGACATCCCACGCTTTACTCTTTACCTTTGCGAGAGCGAGTGATTCTAATGTGCGCAAAGTAAGTGCTTCGATGTAGCCTCCCGCGGCGACGCCAGATTCGTCGTCAGAGTCCTCAGAGTCTGAATCCGAATCATCGTCGTCGTCGCTTTTCTTCGCACGAGCGGCAGCTTCATTTAAAAATGCTTCCAAAAAGTGCTGACACGGCTCGACAAGCTTGTCGAGGTGTTCCGTCTTGTCAATCTTCCAACCAAGAACCTCAAGAGCCGTGACTGCGGCTTGCACCAGTTCTTGGCTGCCCAGCATGACGGTCGAATCCGACTTTGCACTCGCCGTCTTGCCCTTCTTTTTTGCAGGAGTAGGAGCTGGCGCGTTTGACAGTGCAGATTCTAACGTCTTAACGACATCGCCCGCGTCAATCGTGAGTGCGTCGACGGCAACCTGTGCCTCTCTTCTGGACACTTCATCCGCGTCGGCGTTGACGGCGTTGAACAAAATCTTAAAGAGCTGAGCCTTTGGGTCAGTTTTCAGCGCGTGCGCAAACTCGGGCGTCGCGCAGCTAAATGCAGCAGCGCGAACGGCCGGCGGGCTGGGCGGCACCATGCATCGCATGAAAAGCGTCCAGCCTTCGCCACCATCTTTGCCAAACGTCGACGCGTAATCTGGTGTGTACGCTTGCAAAATTTCCACGACTAGCGCAGCCTTGGCGTTCGTGTCATTCGCCATGGAATCTAAAGACCAAGCTAGCACTGGTAATAATACGTCCGCTTTCGCACCTGCGTCACCAAAGCCACGCGTTGAAGCAATTAAGCATCGCGCGCCGTACGCGTCCATCATCGGTATCGCCGCCGTGGTCATTTCCTGCACTGGCTCCAAAAAGGAGACGAGCTCGGACTTCGGCGACTTCGCGGCACTGATACCGTGTTCGATGGCTTCACACAGCTTTGATGCGCCTTTGAGTGATATCTCTTCCGCCGCAGCAACGATGGCCTTTACGACTGGACTCACACTTTTGGCTCGAGAGAACGCGCCCAGAAGCGCGGCGGCGGCGGCGCGCACAGGTGACACAGACGACGCCGCGGCAACAATAACGGGCGCAATTGACGGCATCGTCGATGTGCTTTGACAGAGTTCGAGCGCGGCGACTTGCACGCGCGGGTCTACCACTGACGGATCTGCGGCAAAACGCGCGGATAAAAACGCGCTCGCGCCAGACGTCCCGTAGCACCTATCGCATGCGTCGAGGACATCCTTCAAACGCTCTCCGATTGCGACATCAAACGCGTCGCTATCCTTCGCGCTCGTCATTGCGAGCTGTCTGAAGCACTCTGGCAAGATACTATCCGCCTCGTCTTTCGCCTTCTTCGGTAAAGCGGCGAGTAACGCGCGCAAAAGCCCGCGAGCGCACGATGAAACGTACTTGCCAGCGGATGAATGACTCACCACCATTTTCTGAATTTCTTCCGCATCTACGACGTCACTGACCACGAATTCATCAAACTTGATGCCATTTGTATTGCCGACACCGTCAGTCCAATGTTCTCGAACGGTACTCCAAGCCGCGGCGCGAATCGCCGCCGCCGCCGCGCCGCTCTTGCCAGACGTCTCCTCGACGGCTAGTTTGCACGCCAAAAGAAGCGTCACTCGTCCAACGTTGTTGGCATCTCTGAAACTTTCCCGAATCCAAAGTTGTCGCTCGTCTTTCCCTTCTTCATTCATCCAAGTTTTGTTGGCGCTCGATAAAGAGCTGGCAAACGCGGCGAGCACGGCGGAGTTGCACGCGGCGCCGTACGAGCCATCCTTCTTATCGCTTTCCATGACACCGCGAACGTCGTCTCTGCCAACTTTGTCCAGCGCAGGGTGATTACAGGCGCGAATCGCCGCAAGCGCCGCCTTGGTGACGTTCTTGCTCGATTTTGATGTAGAGAAGAGCGAGTACTCCAACGCCAACGCCGCGGCTCTACCAGCGAGCGCGGACGGCGACGAGTCCATCTCAGACTTCGAGAGCACGCCGAGCGTAAGTCGCAAAGCTTTCTTTGCTACGCGGCGCTCTTCATCACTTTTTGCACTTCCGGCCGCGAGAGCGGTGGTTGACACGGCCAAACGCGCCTTGGCTGCAGCAAACAGCGCGCCGTCGTCATTCACCATGCGACGAAGCGCTTCGAGCTCCATCGCCGCCGCCGCCACTCGAGGATCGTCATCAGACACGCGTCGCAACATGGCTGGGCCTAATGCCGAATTACGCTTGATCGCAGAAGGAGGCTGGCCGTCTTGCTCAACTTCAGTGTCAAGCTGAGCGAGTTGCGCGATGGCGCTTTCCCGCATGCTCGCGTTGGGGTGATCGAGCGCGGCGTGAATCGACGTCGCGTGACCAGACATGGGCGCAGATGCGGAACCGAGAAGTACCGAGCGCAGAAACGAAGCGTCTTCTTCTGAGGCGACCAACTTGTCTTTCTTTGATGTGTCTTCGCCGTGCGCGTCATTCTTTTTCTTTGCCACGGCGCCGCGCATGATAAAATCCACGGCTTCGCTCGTCGCCACTGGATGCTTTTGATCGGCAAGAATCAAGAGAGACTTAACCGTCGCCGCCTCCGCGCTGCCCTTCTTGGATGTTTTCAGCAATATAGGCATCATCACCATGAAGTGCTTGCCATGTAACGGCACCTTTTCAATCACGCCTCGCAAGACGCGCTCGTAATTCGCGTGCACGTCGACGAATTCGGCGAGCGAACGCACCAGCGGAATTGAAAATGCATCAGCTCTGTAACTGTGCACCAAGTCTGCGATTAACTCTTCCAATTCTGGAATTTTTACCAAGTGCTTAAACGCACGTTCGGGCAAAGTCTTCACGCGCTGCGTCTGACAAATCGCAAATAACGCTTGCAGCGCTTGCGAATGCAACGGCACGCGCGACCCCTTTGCGATGCCTTCAATCAACGCCTCCACGAGCGGTTCCGCCATGTCCGTACGCGCAGCGAGCTGCGTAGCCACCATAAGGGCGCCTGCAAACTGTTCTGCATTCGCTGCCGACGCGAGTCCTGCTTCGAGGTACGGTAAGAGTCGCGTCGTGATGCTCGAATCCACCTCCTTCATCACGCCGATAGCCTCTGTCAACAATACGGCGTAAAACGCCGACGTCGACCCCACGTTACCCTGCAAAGCGAACGAAAATAATAAAAACACACAATCAGTCAGAGAACTCAGAGAACATCACGGGTGCTATGCACACGCACACACATACACACACAAACGCGCGAGATACAACAAAGATGTGCGCCGGCACTCTAGGCGTTACGTTTCACCGCAAGCGCAGTACGTTGCGAGCGAAAGAAACAAACGCCGACAATGCCAGTACTTAGATCAAGCGATCAAATATACCACACCAGTTGACAATCCATCCCGGTTCGAATACACGAGTGCATGCGACGGCGTGATTGGACGCTTCAACCAAAGTGGAACTACTAAAAAAACAAGGCGCGCGTCGCGCGCTTTCATCATTCGCATTCATCGTACCTTTGTCGTCGCCATTTCCGCAGCACTTTGCGCACAAAACGTAAAAAACGCCTTATCCTTTGAACATCGCACCGCAAGCGCATCTCTCGGTGGCGCCGCACCGGTTTCTTTCACCCCAGACAACCATTTAAAGTGCTTACTATTCTCCAATTGACACGTCTGCGCGACCTTGACAAACTCCGCCGTCCCGTGCCACGGCATCGCGCACGCAATCAAATCATCCACATCATACACATGAATCTTAAACCGCCGTATCAAATACTCAATCGTCTTACTCGCCGCACGTTCGGTAAAATACCCCGATAAAAGCCTCAAATACGCACGCACAAGCTTCGACGTCGCCGCGTTCGACTCGGCGTCCCTCGCCTCGCGCCTCGCGCCCTCCGCCGCGCGCGTCGAAAACAACCCCTTCGCATGCGCCTCAAATCGCCCATCTCGTCGACACAGCTCCTCAAACCCACTCACACCAATCGCATGGATGCTCTCCAGATCGATATCCGCCGCTTGGCGCGTCGTAAACAGCACGGACGCCTTGGCGTTCGCACCGATGCGCTGCTCCGATGCCGCCACATGCGTCTTCACATCCGCCAACGCGGCGCCGATCGCGGTCAGCGGCATGGTGCGCGAACGCGCGCGTGCGATAGAACGCTTAGGTTGGTATCTCTTCGCGCCCTCCGCGCGTCGGTCGCGGCGTCGTCGCGCGCGGCGCGGACTGGAGCCGCCACTGTTTCTGGGTGGCGGCTGTACACCGACACCACGTGGCGCGCCAACGGCCCGTGTGGACGTTCGGTCGTTCGTCGAGCGCGCGCGACACGCCGACGCGCCGCCTATCGCGCGTTCGCGACCATGGAGTCGTACCGAAAAGCGTTCATTCAAACCGGCAAGTTTGCGCCGATGAAACACTTCATGGTACGTGGCGACGGGCGCGGGATTGGGGAAGGATGGCGCGCGCGCGAGGTTTGCGCATGGATGCGTGACGTGGGTGATTGCGCGCGCGCGCGACGTCGTCGAGCGATGACACGTGGGGTGGATGGGTGATGAAATATATGACTGACGATGTCGATGCGTTCGCGCGCACAGGTGGGCGTGTTTGCGCTCGCGTTTGGGCTTGAAACGTATCACCATCACACGTTTCACGGGCATCACGACCACGGGGACCACGCGGACGCCGCGGGGCACGCGAAGGATGACGCGGCGGCGAGCGCGGCGGCGAGTGCGAAGGAGGATTCGATACCTTCGAGCATGAATGATGTGATGTCGGAGGTGCGAGCGCTTCGGGAGGAGGTGAGAATCATGCGCGGGTCGTCGGAGCCGCGGGCGTAGGTCCAAGTCTGCGAGTTTAAATGAATGGATGAATAACGAGAGAACGATGTAATGTATATATCCGATGTTGTGTACAAAACTATGATGCTGTTGTGTGACTATGTGGCTGCGGCGGTGTGTGTAAAAACTTACGAGGATGACTGGACGCGCTCACTCGGCGAGGCGCATGCCTTGAATCTTACCCGCGGTTTGTTGACATAAATCCGTAGACGTACTGTTGACGCGTTTGGGTTTACTCACTGGCGTGTCGCTTCCATCGGGCTCTTCACGCTTCCTTCCGCGCTGGGCGTCGATGGAGCGCACGCCGCCGTCGTCATTGCATCGAATGATATCGACATCCGCGACGGCGGGCGACGGCGAGTGCGCTTCGACGTCCTCGTCGTCGACGCTCTCGCTCGCGCTTTGAGAATGCGACGCCTCTACTGTTTGCTTCCACGTGCCACCATCCATGGCGTCATGTACCCAGTACTTCTCTCGCACCGTCTCTCGTCCAGGGTAGATGTCTGGCGTGATTGCGTCGTCGCCTCCGCGCAACCAACTCATGCACATGGTCAAGCATTGCATCGCCGTCGGACGCGCGCGCGGATCCTTTTGCATCGCTAACCGACCTAATTCACGAATAAAATCCACCTCTGCGGCGTATGTCTTACGTGTCTTACGTCGTAATTGTTCTATGAGCTGAAAACACATCACACCGTAGCCGTAAATGTCCGAAGACGTGTCGTACGGCTTACCGCGTTCGACTTCGGGCGCGCGATACTTTGGCGGACCGATCTTCGGCGTTAGGCGCGGGTTGACATCCTCACGCGTCGTCCCTCCCGGGAGCGCGCGCGCCAGGCCAAAATCAGTCAGTTTCGCCGTTTTATAATCCTACGTTCACGCGTGATCACGCATACGCGCGCATACAGTCGAGTCGTCAGTCTCACAAAGGCGAAAAAGCGTCCCAACCGTCTTCGCGCCGTCCCGAGCTCGACG
Source organism: Ostreococcus mediterraneus (assembly GCA_012295225.1). Taxonomy (NCBI): domain Eukaryota; kingdom Viridiplantae; phylum Chlorophyta; class Mamiellophyceae; order Mamiellales; family Bathycoccaceae; genus Ostreococcus; species Ostreococcus mediterraneus. The sequence goes on from WMKK01000008.1 coordinate 127,525, forward strand.
CGTCGCGAGTCAATCCGCATCATTAATCACGCACCTCAGTCACCAATACATTCCTCGCCTTAACATCCCGATGCACGTGTCCCATCGCGTGCACGCGAACCAACGCCCTGGCCACGTCCGCCAATACTTTCACCCTATTCGTCTCGTTCACCACGCGCTTGCTTCGCAGCGAGTGCGGAATGAATTCCATCACCATGTGCGCGTCTCCATCCTCAATAAACCCCCCGTACACGCGCGTAATGTTGGGATGCGCAAACGATGACAAATACCATAAATCCCGCTTTAACCCGGCGATGCGATCGGGCCGGGCGTTGGCGGTGACTTTAATCGCCACTGGTTCACCGAGTAATTCCCCGCGAAAAACCTTTCCAAATGAGCCGTCGCCGACTTGCGTCCAGGTTTCGCGCGCGCTCAGTTCGTCGGGATCGAACCCGGGCGGGCCATCGCATGGGATGAGCGTGGTGTTCGGTCCGCGCGCGGCGTCCGCGGGCGCTGGGGGCGACATGCGGCGCCGAGGACTGGCGGCGAAAGTGCCTTGGTGGCGTGCACTTTTTCCTCAACTTTTTCTTTGGTTTTGGGACAAAACGACCAATCATGACTCATGGGGTAGTGTCGGGACAGATTGAGATATTTTGTGCGCGGATGGTTGCGCGGGACGGATGATGACGCTAAAGGTCGTGGCGTATATATATGCGCTTGTGGTTGTGTTACGTCTTCGTACGTATTACACTTGTGGACGCGTTTGGACGATGTAGATTTTACCGTTTCGAATGACGCCTTCGACGTCCTGGGCGGCGCCGAGGGCGCGTTCGATGGCGACGCCGGCGCGCGCGACGTCAGAGAGAAGCTTTTCTTGCGTGACGGGGTCCCAGATTAAGGCGTCACCGCCGTAGTCGGCGTGGAGTTCAATCGTGTGATGCATGGGTACGGATTCGTAGAGACCTGCGCCGGCGTAGCCTTCGAGATCTTCGCCGTTGGAGTCGGAGCGGAAGATGAGCGTCTCGCACGGGACGCGCAATACCGAGTTTTTCGATGGGAAACCGCCGATTTCAGGCTTGGACACCTCGCCGTTGGGTCCTTTCTTCACCGTGAAACTTAACGCGCGCCCGGGGTAATTCCCGACGAGGGTTTCTCCTAACCCTTGAACGACTTCGGCGTATAACTCGGTGGCGTCGTTGGTGCTCGGGTTGGTGGTGTGAATGACAAACGCGTAGTCGGCGTCAATCACCGGCTGTACGAGCACAGACATGCGCAGTTTGCCGTGATCGAGCCTACGGTTGCGCATACTGATGAACGCGCGCTCGTTCCATTTGGACGCCCACACGTCGCACAACGCTTTCCACGCCAGATTCCAGCCATCTTCGTCGCTCGGTGGTGTCAAGCCGCCGGCGCGCATGACGTCGCCGACGGCGTCCAACATCCCGGGCGGCGGCGTCACCGAGCGCGCGCACGTACGGCAGAGCTTCAACGACGTCTTTAATGAATCGCCGCTCGAATCATCAATCTCTCGAAGAAGCTTATCCATCGTCTTCGCTTGTGACGCGTTGACGTCGCTCGCGAGCACGTCTTCAAACGTGCCGAAGGGAATCGCCACCGACACTGGTAGTTGAATCCAGTCRGGTATACCGCCRCTCACGAGCGCGTCTCGTAAAGATTTCGTGTTTCGTGCCTTAGCCCCGACGACTCCATCTTTAAATGCTTCCATACCGATCGCGTACTTGCCACCAAACTTTATATCTTTGATGTGTATGGGCGACGTCGCGTTCGACGACCCGGCGGCGTGACTCTGACTCGAACGCTCTTGCCCGATGGATGAAAACTCAATCTCTTCCCATTTGACGATTTCATCCGCGCCGACGCTCATTTTCAATGACTTCCCATTCATCTTTGTAAACGATAATAAAATACTGGGGTCATAGCACGTGGCGAATAACACGTCGCTATTTCTCGCCCGCACCGCGCTGTGCGACAGCACGTCCACCGAAGACCCGGTGACGACGGCGACCGCGCCAGATGGAATCTCTTCATCTCCGCCGACGTAATCACAAATCAGAATCGTCGGAACTTGAAAGGTGTCGTTCATGACATCTTCGAGCTGCACAACGCGCTTGACTTGACCTGAGCACGTCGCCGGGGAAATGACTTGCCAGTCGCCCATCTTGGCTTGCTCGCGCAAGTACGGGTCGAGCCGCGTGAGCACGAGAGATAACGCGAACGCTGGACCACCGCGAATGACTTCCTCGGAAAACAATTCGACGGTCCACGACTCACAGTTACATCGACGACCGATGACATCCGCTGTGGGTTGCATCAAGTCGAATGTTTTGGACGCGTGTTCGGTGACGGCGAGCCGAATGCGATCGACGGTGGCTTTGGCGCGCAAGGCCCAATCGGCGTCGCCGTTATTCTTCGCCTCTCGAATGCGACGCCAGTTGAGCAAACTGAACAACAAGTCATCATTCGTGGACGGCAACGATAAGCACAAATCCTCGAGTACCATGTCCGTGAGCTCCATTTGGCCTTCGATGCCGCTCACGGCTTCGGCGCCGCGTTGAATCGCGCGATTGCTCACGTCGGCGATGGAAATATCCAAGTAGAGCAATTCGCGAACCCACGCCGGATCTTTGGCGTCGGCCAAGCCAGAGTCACGCAGCCCATGTCTCGCTTCCAAGCACGCGCCGATGACGTGGAAAATATCCCCGCTCGATTGATTCTGCATGATAAACTGAATCGATTGCACGACGTCGTTTGACAGTCGACCGCGACAGGCGTTGAAACTCTCCTCCAAATCCGCGCCGCTGTGTACGGATTTCAAGATTTTCCTATAATTTTCAAAGTCCCGAATGAGCTCGTTTTTAATCTGCGGTCGCCAAATTGGTTCACTCTTGACCGGCCGCTCGAAAGACTCGAGACGTTCGCGAGTGACGCCGCCTTCGGTGAGCGTGCTCCAGTAAGCGTTCAAGTCGCCTTCGGCGCGTAAAAAGTTCAAGTAGGCGTCGCAGATGACGATATCATCCGGCGTCGTGTTATTGTGCAGCTTTTGATGCCACTCTTCCATCCAGATGCCTTTAACTTCTTTAATGTTGTTGCGGTGCATGATGTTTAAGATTTCATCGCGGATTTGTTGGCCTTGTCCGCCTTCGCCACCCTTGCCGAGCGTGCCGAGCATGAGACGGGCGACGTCGCGAAGGTGCGGCTTGGAGCAGTATATTTCAGCCACACTGTGCGTGAGTTTAGACTGTGCGCTAGATAATTCGCGCGGCTTGACGTTGTAATTGCGTTGCCATGTGAGCTGGCGAATGGAGCTGAACCGAAGCCAAACGAAAATCTTCGCCGCCGATTCAATCGCCTTGGACGCGCTCTCGGCGTCGCCGCAATGCTTTTTTAAAAGCGAATGCGCCAAGTTGAACCGGTGCATGAGCGACCACCACGAATTGCCAGCTTCAGCGCGCGTGATGGCATCCACGAGGCCATCCACCGTTCGCTCTTTTGGGTTCACGCGCATGCATGACGCTTGGAAATTCGCGTTCCCGTTGGACGCATCCTTGTACCAATGCGTGCCCGCGGCGTCGCGAAAGACAAAATGTAAACCCATGAGCTCGTTCGGACCAGCACCTGGCAAGTCGAATGTCAAACTCTGCATGAAATAACACGCGTCGAGTTCTTGTTCATCCATAGTCACCGTCGAGGACACGCGGTCGCCGGGAAAACATCCTTCAAACGGCACGAGGGGCGTTTCGCACGACATGTGCGACACAACCTTTGTGCCCTTGGGATGCACATCCTTCTTGGGTAAAATCCACTGCCCGGGCTCGTCCTTGGCTACGCCCCAGTGCACAATGAGCGGCTCGAGCGCATTCGTCGTCATCACCACCTGCCGAGACGTGACCATGTTCCTCGGCGCAGACTCTGCTTCTTCGTCTCGTTCAGAAAACTCAAACACTTGCACGATGAGCTCGCCGTCGGCGAGCGGGTAAATGCGTTCGCCAATGAGCATGCGGCCGTCATCGTCGGCTGACATCGCGCGCCATCGCTCGACGATCGAAGGTTCAGTGATCTTCTTGGTTTCTTGCGTGTCAATCAGTGCGGACGGCGCGAGAAGCTCTCGCAAATTCCGTCCTCGCCGGCGCTCTGACGCGTCATAGGCGACAACCTCAGGCGCGACAATGACGGCGGGCGGTTCTTTATCCACCACCGGTGCTTTCAACGGCGCCTTCGCCTTCGCTTTCGCCACCGGCTCACCAACGACTATCGCCGCCGCCTTCATTTGCGCCTCCGCCTCGCGTCGCGCCTCGTCCCGTCCCGCTTCAACCGTCTTCGCCTCCAGCGCGCGACTTTCATCATCTCCATCCACCGGCGCTTGCCCATACCGCTTACGGATCGCATTCAAACTCAACCCATTCGCAACTTCGCGTTTCAAATCCAACGCCGCGGCTTTGAACTCGCTCGCCTGCCACTCAGGCGTCGTGTTCTCGGGCTTTCCCGTCTCTTCCCAGCGCACGTACGCGCGAATCTGAATCAAATCCCTCGGTACCTCCACCCTATCCAGCTCCTCCGCCGTAAACTCGATCGCCGCAGACGACGCCGATGACGATGCGTTCCCCCGCCGCGCGTCGCACCGCGTCCACCGCGCCGCACGCGGTGCGCCGCGCGCGATCGGCGATCGCCCGCGCGCCGCCGGATGCGCTTTAATCATCCCTTTGACCCCGGTCATCGCCGCGTGCGACGCAGACATGGCGCGCGCGATGCCCGGGACGATGTAAACAATGCACGACGCGCGATGTGCCGCGACAAACTCGCGCGCGCGCGATCGCGATCGCGTCGAAAAGTGGCGTTGATTTTACTGAATTGTGCGATCGATCCGCGTCATCATTGGCGATTACCGTTGCCGGCGCATCATTCGCCGACGCGCGCCGTCGCCGTTCGCCGGTAGACGCCCGCGCAGCAGATCCTCGATTCTCGCCGCACGCACCGCATCGCGACGATCGATCGGATGTCGACGTACACGGAAGCCGACGTGGCGGCGCACGCGCATGCGAATGATTGCTGGGTCATCATCGACGACGGCGTGTACGATTTAACCAAGTTTGCCAAGTTTCATCCCGGTGGGGCGGCGCTGATCGTCGCCGCGGGTGGACAGGATGCGACGGAGGCTTTTTATGGCTTGCACAGGGCGGAGATCTTGGAGAAGATGGCGGGAAAGTATAAAATTGGTGTGTGCGCGGGGAAGCGTCCTCGGAGCGTCGAAGCGTACGGAGCGTTGAGTCGAGTACCGTATGCGGAACCGAGCGCGTTTCAGGGTGCACCGTCGCCGTACTATGATGAATCACATGTGCGATTTCGTGAAGCGGTGCGGGCGTTTTATGATGAGCATATACGACCGGACATGGTGCGCATGGACGACGCGGGGACGTCGCCGAGCATGGATGTCTTCGCGAAGCTCGGCGAGGCGGGCATGTTGGCGACGCGTTTGCAGCCTGGACCGTGGATGATGGATTGCGTGAAGAATTGTGGGATGAAATTACCGGGTGGTATCGCGCCGGAGAAGTTTGATACGTTTCATGAGCTCATCGCACACGAAGAGCTCGGACGGTTGGGCGTGCCCGGGTACTGCGATGGCTTGGGCGCGGGATTCGTCATCGGTATCCCGCCCGTATTGATGTTTGCGCGACCGGAAATCCGTCAGAAAATTGGCCGAGAGACTATCATGGGCAAGAAGACGATTTGCCTCGCGATTTCCGACCCATTTGCGGGCTCGGACGTGGCGTCGATTCAGTGCACGGCGACGAAGACGCCGTGTGGCAAGTTTTACATCGTCAACGGCGTGAAGAAATGGATCACGAATGGCGCGTTCGCGGATTATTTCACCTTGGCCGTGCGTACTGGTGGTAAAGGGTTTCAGGCGCTGTCGCTCATCGTCGTCGAGCGTGGTGAGGGCGTAGAGACGACAAAGATCAAGACGTCATATTCCCCGGCGGCGGGCACGGCGTACATCATCTTTGAAAACGTCAAAGTTCCGGTTGAAAATTTACTCGGGCGCGAAGGCGACGGGTTTAAGCTCATCATGCACAACTTTAACCACGAACGGTGGATGATCGTCGCTGGTACGAATGGCGCCATGCGCAACGTCATCAAAGAATGCTATTTGTGGGCGGCTCAGCGCAAGGTGTTTGGCAAGCCGTTGCTCGAGCAAGCCGTCATTCGCAACAAACTCGCGCGCATGACATCTCAACTCGAAGCCGTGCAGTGCTGGACCGAGGCCATAACGTATCAAATGGGCATTTTAAGCCACGAAGAGCAAGCCAAGCAGCTTGCAGGGCCGATTGCGTTGTTGAAATTCCTGTGCACGCGCGTGGCGAATTTCGTCGCCGACGAAAGCGCTCAAGTCTTCGGCGGCCGCGCCATCACTCGCACCGGCATGGGGCGAGTCATCGAAGGTTTTAATCGCGCGCACAAATTTTCTGCAATTTTAGGCGGAAGCGAAGAGGTCATGGCTGATCTCGGTACGCGCCAAGTGATGAAGCAATTCCCAGACGCAAAGCTCTAGTCGTCGAGCGATGATTTTCCCATCCAATTTACAATGATTTTTGATCTTTCTTTTTCGTTGTCACGTGTATTGACGACGCATCACAGTAAACGTTTATAATGTTGATAAATAAACACGTACACATTACAAATAAATAGCTCTACCGTACTAGCGAGGCGAGGTTGGCGCGCGTTGAGAGGCGTCGGCGGCGACGTCTTCGACGATGAACGAAGGCTTCTTCTCGTCATCCACGGGCTCGGGGTAATCGAGCGTGTAGTGCAAACCGCGGGACTCTTTGCGCATCAACGCACATCGTAACATTAACCTACCGACGACGATTAGGTTACTAATCTCGGCGGTGCCCATGGTGTACCCAGAGCACACCGCCGCGCGGTCTTCGCATGCGCGCGACAGCGTCTGAAGTTTACGCAACGCGTCTTCCATCTCCACCGTCGTGCGCACGATCCCGGCAGCGTTCCACATCGTGCGCTGAATTTCAGCACGCATGTCACGCTCCCACGCGTCGTCTTTGGTGACAAACGCAGAGCTCGTTGCGCACGCGCGAGTGAGCGCCAAGCACTCCTTTTCCAGCCACCGTCGCAATTCGTCTTCGTCGACGTCGAGCGCGGGTAATTCCGCACGCAAGGCGTTGATTTCATCCGTTACAGACGCCACGGCGCGACGCGCGAATACAACGCCTTCTAACAATGAATTGCTCGCCAATCTATTGGCGCCGTGCACGCCCGTGTAAGCGACTTCACCGCACGCAAAGAGCCCGCGCAACGACGTCTCCCCGTTTTCATTCGTCGACACCCCACCGCACATGTAATGCGCCGCTGGGACGACAGGAATGCGCTCCGTCGTCATATCTAATCCACGTTTGGCCAATTCAGCGGCGACGCCGGGAAAGTTGGCGCGAATTTCGTCCGCGCCGACGTGCGTAATGTCTAAAAACACGCAGTTTGACTTTGTACGCTTCATCTCGCTGTCGATGCTTCGAGCGACAATATCTCTCGGTGCGAGCTCTTCGCGCGCGTCGTAACGCGACATGAAGCGCTCACCTAGCGCGTTGTATAACTGTCCTCCGTGCCCACGCACGGCTTCGGTGATCAGAAACGCATTCTCATTCGCCACGAGTTTCGTCGCGCCGCCTGGGCCGGTGAAGAGCGCCGTCGGGTGAAACTGCATGAACTCCATATTTGCCACCGTGGCACCGACGCGCATAGCCATGGCAACGCCATCGCCCGTACTCACCACCGGATTCGTCGTGCTCGGAAACAAGTGCCCGGCGCCACCGCACGCTAAAACCGTCGACGACGCCACGAATGCCGTGGTCATCCCCGACGCTTCGTCCACGACGAGCGCGCCCGTGCATCGCGGCGACTCACCGTCTCGCGTCTTCAGCAGCTCCATGGCGAAGTGATGCTCATAAAATGTAATGCGCGGATGCGCTTGGGCGGCTTCGAGCAGCGCGCGCTCGATTTCCTTGCCCGTCATATCATCCGCGTGCACGATGCGGTGCCTACTGTGTCCGCCTTCGCGCGCCAAGTGCAACGCGCCATCGCTCTCACGCCTCGTAAATCGCGTTCCACGCTCGATAAGCGTCTGCACCGCCGCACGCGAGTCTTCCACCATCACTCGCACCGCGCGTTCGTCGCACAAGTACCCTCCCGCGATGCACGTATCCCGCACGTGCTCATCCACCGAATCCAACTTATCCACTACGGCGCTAATCCCACCCTGCGCGTACGACGTCGACGCCTCGAATGCCGACGCTTTCGTGATAATAGCCACATCCCCTACTTCAGCTGCATCGAGCGCGTAGCTCAATCCCGCGATCCCGCTCCCGATAACGGCGAAATCCACGCGAGCGCACGCGTCCGGGACGACCCCAAACGCCGACGGCTTTCTGAGCCCCGTCGCGCGTTGCTTCGCCCGCTGCGCCAGCGTCGTCGCCCCCGCCCCGCCGCGCGACATCGCCACCGACGACGACAACACCGACGCACCACCACAACCATTCATCGCGTCGTCATCATCCACCGACGTCCCAGCGTCTTCGTCGATCGACGGCGAAATCGCCTCGCGAACCCCTCCGCGTCGACATCCTCCACCGCACCGCACCGTCGCCGTCGCCGTCGCCGTCGCCGTCGCGTCGCCCATCGCACGCCGACGCCGCGGCGCATCGCCCCGGCGCATCGCCGGCACCACCGCCGCCGACGTCGACGTCAGCGTCAACGACGCCATCGCGCGCGTCACAGATCTCGCGCCGATCGTCTACGCGCCGCGACCGCGCCGTCGCCGCCGCCGCCGTCGCCGCCGCCGTCGCCGCGCGAGAAATGCGCGCGCGCGCGTCCGTTCGCGCACCGCTCGCGTCCGTGCGCGCGCGAACCACCGCCGTCGCCGTCGCCGTCGACGAATGGCGACGACGCGACGCGACGGCGGCGCCAGCGTCACAGCGCGCTCGATCGATCGATATTTTCATCGATATGTATGACGCGCTCGATCGATATCGCGTCGGTTTCGATCGCGCGTCGAAACCAACATCGGTTGGTTTCGATGGGCGATGCGTGAGGTATAGAGAGAGACATGTACACCATACTACAAGTACGTGTAATACTGTATGGGTTCCATTCTTTTTATATCAGTAGAAGTAGAAATATTACACGTAGTATGTTGTATATGTCTCTATATAACTCACAATGAGGGCGACCGCGGGAGACGCGTGGACGACGACGACGACGACGACGACGCGCGCGCGCGCGTCTGGAGTCGACGGCGCGCGACGCGGTCGCGGTCGCGCCGGGATGGACGACGCGGTCGCGTCGCGCGCGCATCCGGCGCGCGGCGTCGACGGCGACGGCGGCGTCGGCGCGCGCGAGGCGCGCGACGTCTTGGTGGTGCTCTGCGGTGTTCCAGGAAGCGGCAAAACGACGCTCGCGCGCGCGGTGTGCGCGATGATTGACGCGGGCGAGGCGGTGATGCCATCGAAGATGTCGTGCGTATCGTCGTTTGAGGCGCATCATGTGAGCGTGGATGCGCACGAGCGCGCGCTGCGTGACGCCGCGGGCGCGCGTCCCGAGGACGCGTTCGACGCCGAGGCGTGGAAGTCGGCGCGGGCGCGGGCGCGCGCGCGCGCGGCGGAGCTCCTGTGCGATGAGGATGATGGCGACGAGGAGGAGGATGGTGGTGACGGTGGTGGTGGTGGAGCGTCGACGCGTCGGTGTCGGCGTCGCGTGCGCCGCGTGGTGTTCGCGGACGATAACAACTATTACGCGTCGATGCGCTGGGAATGGTTTCAAATCGCGCGCGAGCGCGGCGCCGCGTGCGTGTGCGCGTACGTCGTCGCCGGGGATGACGAAAATGGTCACATTCCCACCGGTGGTGTCGATATCGCGCGCGAACGAAACGCGAGGCGCGCGAGCGATCGGGTTCCAGATGAAGCGTTTTCGCGCGCCAGACGGACATTTGAAGCGCCGCCGACGCGTTCGCGGCTCGATGACGAATCTTCCCTGTCATTGTGGTCGTTTCCCACCGTGCGCATCGATACACACGCATGCGATTACGACGTTGCCGTCGCGTGGGCATCCATCGTCGCCGCGTGGGGCGCGGCGCCGAAGAAATTGCGTACGGCGGAGGAATTGGAGTCGGCGCGCGAAGAGACGCGCCGAAACGCCGCGCACGCCGTCGACGTGCGGTCGCGTAAAGCCGTATCGCTCGCCATCGCGCGCGCCGACGCATCATCGCGCGCACGCGTGGCGGCAATCGTGAACGACGCGCGTCGTGAGCTTGTAGCGCGCGTACGAAAAGCGAAAAGCGCGGATGAGCTCGAAGCGCTCGAGCGCGCGTTTTACGCCCGCGTCGACGCATAGACCTAGCAGTAGCCACCATAGCCCCGTCGTCGCCGAGCGAGATATTTCCATATACATGTGCATCACATATATCACGTCGTTTTATGCGTCAAATGCGTCGTATCATCCGGCGTTTTTTGGTTGAGCCTCAGAGCGCGACGCGCCCGTAGCCAACATGTACCTCGCCCGCGCGTGGGCGCGCGCGAGCGCCATCGGCGACGTCCGCGAGCGCGAACGCACCGACGCCTTCGCCGCACGCATCGCCGACGCCGACGCGTCCACCACCGCGGCGTCGGCGCGCGATGACGACGACGAAAAGTCCCGACCGAATCAACAGTCATCACAAGCAGCACCATCACCGTCGTCGCGTCGTCGCGACGCACGCCACGGATGTGCCGCGCACCGCGAAGGCGCCTTCATCGCCGCCTTCTCCGGCCCCGTCATCGCATTCCGCGAGCTCGGGCCGCGCGGATGCGCGATTGGCGAGTGGCGCGCGGATGCCGACGACGCCTACGTCGCGCTCGCGTGGCAAGAAGACGCCCCCGACGACGACGTCGACGACCTGCGTCGCCTGCGCCGCGCCGCATCGGCACCGTCACCATCGTATGCGCGCACCGCCCTGCGCGACGTCGAAGAGCGCGTGATGGCGCGCGCGTGCGCGGTGACGGAGAAGGGCGAGGCGCACGCGTTTCGAGCGACTTCGAGCCGAGCTCCGTTGAACGGCGACGTCACCGGTGACGTCGAGCTCGAGCGCGTGCTCGCGCTCGATGACGGTGAACGTGCGACGTGCGTGGCGTCGGATGAGCGCGAATTCGTGCTCGGAACCGATCGCGGGCGCGTGGTGTTTATCGACTGGAGCCGCGGGACGGAGACGCGCGCGGCGGACGTCAGACGTCGGGAATCGGATGGCGGAGCGACGAGCGTGGATTGGTGCGCGAGCAGGTCCACGTGTGTGGTTCGTTTTGACTCGGGTGCGGTGTGTGCGGCGGAAATTGATGGCGACGGAGGCGTGCGCGCGATGAATTGGATTGACGCGTTTCCGTGTCCGTCGACGTGCGCGGCGTTTCATCGACGGACGCGCGCGTTGGCGCTCGGCACCGCGGATGGTGAAATACGCATGTATGACGATGCGATGACCGCCGAGGCGAGTAAACCGAGACGTGTGTTGAGTGTGCGCGCGTTTGGGTTCGGAGTGGAGGACACGGGCGCGGTGGCGCATGTGAAATGGTCCAACGACGGCGTCGCGCTCGCGGTGGGATGGCGTCGGCGAGGCATCGGCGTGTGGAGCGATTCTGGGTGTTTGTTAATGTGTTCGCTCCATCACGGCGCTGCTGCTGGTGGTCATAAAGACACGCGACGAAGTGTGGCGTTTGCGGACGACCTCAAAGGCGATGGCGGCGACGACGACGAGGATGAGCCGCGCGTCGGCGCGTGTCTCGGCGTCCCGGCGTGGGGCGTCGGCGGATTGAGCCTCTTCTTCGTATGTCTCGTCGACGACCAGCACCACACCGGCGGCGTCGCCAAGCTTTTGGAGTACTCGCTCGCGAGGAATATTTCAGCGCCACAAATTCGCGCGCGAAGCAGCGTCGCAGACGACACGCATGCGCAGACGTCTGATGGCGAAACGCACGTCTTGCTCGCCGACGACAGAGCGTTCGTCATTCGCGCCAAACCGAACGGTCAACTCTACAACCATCAAGCGATATGTCCAGCGGTATACGTAGACGCACAATGGCCCATGCGGTTGGCTTGCGCCAGCGCCGATGGCAGTCGCATCGCCGTCGCTGGCGCGCGCGGATGCGTGACGTACAACGCCAGGGATGAAAAGTGGACCATGTTTGGCAGCGTCGCCGAAGAACACGAATTCGAAGCGCTCGCATTGACGTGGATCGACGTCCCGCACGGCAACGCGCATAGTCCAATTTTAGCCATCGCCGCGAGGTTTGGCAAGCCTCGGTTGTTTAGCACATCGCTCAAGGTGTCGCACCGCGTGCAGTTTTATTCGCGGGATCGCTTGGGCGGTTCGGCGACGTTGGGGTCGCTGCCTCTTCCAGCCGAGCCCACGCACTTGAGCGCGTGTGGATCGCATTTTATGGTAGGGTTTGAAAGTGGCGAAATGGCGGTGTATAAGCTCGACATGCACGGAGACGAAGGCGCGGTGCACCCGGTACGAGAGTCGTCGGGGCAGCGGCGAATGACGACGATGCGAAACGGTCGCGCGCTCGTCGCGTGCGCTCTGACGCCGGATATTGCGGGTGACGCTCCGAGCGAGGCGCTCGTGCTCACGAATGCACGAGAACTGCTGCTCGTGGATTTAACGGACAATCACGCGCCGGTGACAATATTACGAGACGTGACGGACTTTTGGGTGTCGCCTCGAGCGCGGGAATCGAGTGCGGCGGGCCAGAATCGGGACGACGGCGACGAAAGTAGCAGTGGATTTGAGAGCGCGGAGGATCTGAGCAATGGCGCCTCGGCGTCATTGGAAAACCCCGTCGACTATGGGTGCGTGTTTGCGTACGGTGCCGACGGCATGCGCATTTGCTACTTTCCGCGTGACGGCGCGCGGCAAATCTTTCGCCTGGGCGCGGCGTGTGTCGACGTCGACCGTTCGACGAAGAATCCCGAACTCGAGTTCGATCGCGAGTTGTACCCGGTGCATGTCAGTGTGCGTTTCAGTCGTATCGTCGGCGTCGCACAAAAGCTATCGTTTTCCGATGCTCATGGAGAGTCGCCGTATTTTTCCATAGCGCCAAAGTCGCACACCATTGTCCCGTGCGTGTTACGCAAATTATTGAGCGCTGGAAGTCACGATGCGGCGTTGCGATTCGCTCGAGCTGAGAGACGACAGACGCCACATTTCACGCACGCGCTTGAATGGTTACTGTTCACCGCACTCGAGAGCGCAAATCGTGACGCGATGACGCACGCGGCGTTGAAACAGTCGTTGGCGTTGTTGCGAGAGTTTCCAAATTATCTCGAGATTGTCGTCTCCGTGGCGCGTAAAACGGAAAACACGCGTTGGGAAGCGTTATTTACCGCCGCTGGGTCGCCAAGTGATTTGTGTCGTCACGCATTGAGGGGTGATAGGTTGCGAATCGCCGCGTGTTACATTCTCGTCGTTGATAAACTCGAAGGCGAAGTCGCCGGCCGCGCTGTCGCGATTGAAGTCATGCGCGAGGCACTCGCGGCGCACGATTACCGCCTCGTCGAGGATGTCATCAAGTTCTTATTGAGACCCGTGCGCGTGACGGCGAGTGGAGAAGAAGACGTCAAGCCTAGTTTAATTGGGCGCGTATTAAATATCATCGTGCCGCCACCGAATAGCGTACTGTCGCTCGGCGCTCGAGCGGACCGCGAGCTCACGCTTGACGTCACGGAGCAAGGGATTTTAAAGGCCCACTTAGACGCATTAGCGCGAGAGAAGGATATTTTCAACATGGGGGCGTTCGTCTCCGACACCTCCTTCGATGGCATCGGGTATTTTACGCACGAAACCACTGCGGGCGGCTCGGCGTACATTGACAACTTTTCCACGGCGCTCGAAGCCGCGGTAATGTCTTTACGACGCCGCGCAGCCGAGCGGCGAGAAAAAGCAACACCGAGCGCTGCGCAACGGCGCAGAAATGAAAGTCAATATAGCCTGCTCGCGGGAGACGCGTTCGACTTGTCGACATCGAGTACGGATACGGCGCGAGCGAACGCGTTGCTCGACGTCGCGCGAACGGCCCGGTGCACGGATTGGTCGCTCTTGATCGCCACCACGCTCGGCCGCGTCGACGTGCTCGTCGACATGTTTCGAGCCGACGGCGTATTAGTAAAACCATGGCGAGACGTGTGTGAGAAATGCGCCGAGCGTTCGGGTGATCAAGAGCTCAAAGAGTTTCTGAAAAAGACTGTCGACGAGGTCGACGCCGCGTGCGGACGAGGATGAACTCTCGCTCTAGCATCGTAGAGATTTAGTAGTCGCAAATCATGCGGTAGGTTCTTACATTTTAATTGTCCAACACGTCCGAAACGTATTGTTTGATTTCGTTCTTACGTTCGGAAAGAGAAACCGCAAACTGGGTCTCGAGAGACTGACGAATGGTTTTCATCGAGACTTCCTCCATGTTTGCGTCTTTGAGCAAGCTCTTGATGGCGTCTTTGATGGCTTCGCTCGACGGTTGCGCGGGCGCTGGCGCAGGTGCGGGCGACGCAGCTGGCGCTGGGGCTGGTGACACAGGCTTTGGCGCTGGGGCTGGCGACGCGGGCTTCGGCGCGGGTTTCGGCGTCGGCTCCGCCTTGGCCCGGGGCGCCTGTTTCGGCTTTTTCGCCGAAGCCTTAAATTCTTCGTCGGAATCAGATTCGTCTTCGTCCTCGTCTTCGTCCTCGTCCTCTTCTTCTTCTTCTTCTTCTTCTTCTTCTTCTTCTTCTTCTTCTTCTTCTTCTTCCTCCTCTTCATCGTCCTCATCGTCACCTTCGGCTTCGGGTTCCTTTTCGCCCGTCAATTTGGCAATTTTCGCCTTTAATGCCGCGTTCTCCGCTTTGAGCTTCTTAATCAAAGCCGCCTGTTTATCCGATCCACCGCTCGCACGCTTCGGCGCCTTGGCTTTCTTCGCTTCAGTGCGCGCACGTTTACGATCCCTCGCCGCCTTCTTCTTCTCTTCCACCTCGGCGAGCGATTTCTTCCCGCTCGCGCTCGGCGCGTCCAAAAACGCGGCTAAACGCTCCACTTGCGCCTCCTTCTTCCCATCCGCACCTGTCCCGCGCGCAAGCTCAAACAAATCCAACAACTCATGCAATGTATCCTTATACGCACGGGTAAGCAAATCAACCTTCATCTCGCGCTCACCATCCGCTTCAAACACCCACCCGCTAAACTCGCCGATGCGCGCCTTCACCGTTTGCTGCTTCGGCACCCCCTTATACAAGATGCGGTACAAAAACTTCAAGATATCCTCCTTGCGAGAAATCTTCGACAGCTTAAACGCAACGTTCGGGATGTCGGCGAGCTTCGTCCCGCGTCCGCGCTTGATGTCGACCTCCTTTTTCTCTTCCACGACCGGAGCAAAGACTTCTACTTTTTTGCGCTCACGCTTCGCTGGGGCGGTGCTGGTCGTCGTCGCCGTCGCCGTCGGCGGCGTCGGCTTCGCGGGCGCGGATTCCATCGGTGCCGTCGTGTTCGTCGTATCCATCATCGTGTGATCCATCGTCGTCGTCGTGCGGCGCAAGGCTGCGTCATTCAATGAGGTCGATGAACTTTAATTTCAAAATTCAAACGACAGCTCACGCCGGGACACAACGACTCGCACATCACCGCACGCGTGTTCGCGCACGAACGGCGCCGGGAGACGACTGAAATGGTATTTCGCGCCATGATAAACGCTATAAAGACGTACCGCGCGCAGACGCGGGCGTTGGAGCACATTCGCGCGGAGCGGGCGGCGATACAGCGCACGGCGGATGAACTCGCGGCGATGGAGCGCACGAATCGCGCCGCCGAGGCTGACCTCGCAGAGTTCCTGAAGTTTTCGAAGGAAGAGATGGAGGCAAATTCGGCGGCGTTGGAGGAGGCGGACCGGGTGTCGACGGAGTTGGCGAATCGGTTGGGCGAGCTCGGGGAGATGCAGATTCGGGACACGTACGAGGCTGAACACGCGTTGGCGGATGCTGCGGAGGGTGCGTCGAGCGCGGCGCGCGTGAAGGAAGTTATGGATCGCATCGTGCGTGGACATGCCTCGGATGGAGGTGATGGGAAGTCCTCGCTGTAGACGCCTCACGGACTTGGTTGGAGTCAGTCGACTCAAGCGATATAGAACGAAATAGTTAGAAGAAGCGGCGTGTCTCGTCGGTGTTGACGTGTATAAATGTATTAATATGTCATAAGAATTTATTTATTGCAACAGTTGTCTTTTGAGACGATCATTCCGTCGAAGAAGGGGGCGGATTTTGTTGAACGCGCATCGCTGGCTTGGACAAAAGTCGGCCCGTGCCGCGTCGAATACTTTCCAATTCTGGGCGGCGAGACAGTACTGGCCGGCCGCTGGCATCCGATTTCGCTGGACTTTCAAATCGCATGTGCTTTTTCAGCGGCTGTCCGGCGTCTGTGGATGGGCTACCAGGCGCAGCGGCGGCGTTCACAGCGCTCAAAATGCGTCGCGCCGTGCCGATTGTGCCGGGCGTTTTCCCTGGCGTTCTGCCCGGCGCCGAGCGTTTCAACGCTGGCGTGCGCGACGGCGTCCTTGATGCCATCACCGGTGGATCGATACCTTTGAGTTGAGCAATCTCCGTCTTCGCCGCGTGCAAAGCGACTTCTAGAGACTCGATGCGCGCGTGCGCCGCAGATGATTTGGTTTTGGACGCCGCGGCAGCCTTTTGAGCATCTTCAACATCACTCATGAGCGCAGTCATCTTCGCCTCCATGTCTGTCGCCCGCTCTTCAGCACGCTTTCTCGCTGCCTTTGCTACTTCTAATCTCGCATCTGCTCTAGACTGCGCATCTGCGGCCCACGAAGCGTCCTCGCCGGCGGTGTCTGAATCGCTTCTCGGCGCCGAAGCCAACCTCCGCTCCAACTTTTTCAATTCATCATCCTTGGCTTCGAGGTCGGCTTGAAGCTGACGAATTTGCATTTGCGCGTGGCTCGCGGCGGCGAATTCAGCCGCGGCTGCGGTTTTTGCTTTGTTCACTTCTTCTTTCGCCATGGCGAGCTTCTTCTCCGCATTGCGAATATCCGACGCAAACGCTGCGCTGAGCGTACTCTTTTGTTCCTCGAGGGCAATCTCATGATCCGCACGAACGTCTTCGAGTGCCTTGTTCGATTCCTCCGTGATTTTCACTCGCAAAGATTCTTCGACATCAACTTGCGTCTCATCCATGGCTGCCAATTGAGAGCGGAGTTCATCAATCTCACGCGCGTGAGTCGCCTTCATCTCCTCGACGCGTGCCGTTAAGCGCATCTCTGCGTCTTGGCGCTTTTCGAGAGTGTGCTCCAGTGCAGTGATTTGAGCCTTGTACTCGTTCTCAAGCGTCTCAAGCGCTTCGGCGTGCTGTGTCTTCACAGCCGCGAGCTCAGCAAAATGTTCTTTGCAATTCATCGTGTCCTCGGCTACGTCACGCGCTTCGGCAATCGCCAGTCGTTCCTCGAAAGCAGCCATTTCACCCGCATGCTTGGCTTCGAGCGCTTCAATTGCCGATGCGTGCGCGGTATTGATTTTCTCGATTTGTTCCGCGAACGCTTCGGCCTGGGCCGAAAACTTTGACGCGTGCGCGTCAACCAATTCCGCCTGCGCGGCGCGTATGTCTGCGCGGATTTTGGCTTCGGCTTCGGCATGCTCGCCGTGTAGTGCCGCGAGAGAAGCTTCGTGCGCGGCTTGAACATCAGTCAACTGCTTGGCAAATTTGGCCTGGAGCTCAGCCGCTTGCGCGCTCAACGCCACAGCGTGCGCCGCGCGCTCGGCGTCAAATGCGCTCTCAGCGTCCTCCTTAGCTTTATTCACGGCTTCGACTTGGGCGTTAACCACGGCTGCGATCTCGGCATCGCGGGATGACTCGAGTGCGCGTAGTGCGCTTTGATGTGCGCTAGACATCACCGCAAGCTTGGCTTGGTGTTCAGCCGCGTGCGCGGACAAGGCTTTTTCGTGCTCGGCGCGCTGCTCGTCGAGCGCCGCGTCGATATCAGCCTTGGATTGTTCGAGTTGCTTGCGCGCCGCAGCGAGTGCCGCGGTGGTTTCTTCGAACGATGAGCTTGCACCTGCGGCTTTGGCCGTCGCTTCGGCGACGAGGATTTCGAGTTCAGCCTTTTCGCGATCGGCTTGCACTTTGTACGCCATCAACGTTTCCAGCTTACCAAACATTTCCTCCATGACTTCCTTATTCTCGGCAAAAGTCGCTTCGATGCGCGCGCGATCAGCCTCGGCGGCTTGTTTGTTCATCTTGTGTTCGTGTTCGAGCACTTCAGCAGCAGCTTGCGCCGTACGTGCAGACTCAGCGGCTTCCTCGCTCTCCACCGCGCGCCGCTCGGCGGCTTCGATGGCGGCTTCCAAAATTTTGTTACGCTGCTCGATTTGCGCGTGTGCCGCCAACGCCTCAGCCTTTTCGTCCAGTGCCTTTGCTGTGAGTTCGCCTTCGGCGACGACGAGCTTACGCAAGTCCTTCAATTCTGCCTCTGCAGTGGCTAATCGACCACGGTTTGCCGAACGCTCGTTCTCCGCTTGCAACGCGTCGGCGCGCTCTTGCAACGCCGCGAGCTCCATGCGCACGCGCACGACTTCGGGAGGATGTTCGACTTGCTTCCGAAGTTCGGCGTGCTCAGCGTCGAGCAACTCGGGCGTGAGCGCCTTTCTCTTCAACGCTTCGTCGCGCAAACGAATCACCATCTTAGCTGACTGCAAATTTTTATCCAAGCACGTGCACAGCTCCTTGGCGTCGGCGAGCTTGGCTTTGAGCTTTTCGAGTTCGCCTTCGCTATCTTTAGCCGCCGCACTCGCCGCTCGATTGGCTTTGGCCATAATCGCCTCGAGTTCTAAGATTTTGACCTTGGTGTTCATGCCGCCATCACCGCCGCCTTCGGCGAGCAACGCGCGCAGTCGACTCACCTCGGCGGCGAGCTCGCTTGAAGAACCAACGGCTTCTTCATTCGCCACGGCGCGAACCTTCACCAACTTGGCGCGCTGCGCAAACTTTAAAGTCGACATAGTTTCTTCCACGTTAACATGCGCGGGAGAAACACACGCGAGAAGTGAACATCGCGCGCGCCCGCCGAGCGCGTCTTTGAGTAAAAACGTCAGCTTGGAATCGCGATACGGCACGTGTCGCTCTTTACCGTCAGCCAAGTCCACCAACGCCTTGATCACGTTCCCCAGCGCCGAAAGCGACTTGTTGATCGCGCTCGCTTCTTTCAAACGCTCTCCCGCGGCATCGGTGCTCTTTTGTCGCTCGCTCCCGGCTAAATCCACCAAGTGCAACAACGCGCTCTTCTTTGTCACCGGCGCCGTGGGATTCGCCTTGGTGCGACTCTCCACGGAAATTGTAAACACGCTGTGCGAACGAGATGAATCAGCATTCATATTCGTCTGCCCAACCCGTCGATTCGCGGCGCCGCGTAAGAACGTCTCGTACGTTTGCTCGGCGCCCACCACGCGCTCCTCCAACAAATTCTCCACAAACGTCCCGCGCTTGTTATCCTCGCGAATATTAGGCGCCGGACCATCGTACTCGGAATTCATCAGCAAATCCCTCAACGTTTCGTTATAAATCTCCAAGTACGAACACTTGACGTCAAATTCCGCGTCACCACCCGCCTCGGCGACGCGCGCGCGTTCGCTCTCCACGCGCGCGAATAACCGACGCAACACGCGCGGAATCAACCCGGCGTGCGCGGCGTTCAAATCCACCTCACCGCCACCACCCATGGCGACATCGCCGCCACCACCACACCCATCACATCCATCGTCATCATCACATCCATCGTCGTCGTAATCCACCCCTTGCATCGTATACGTCTTCCCCGCGCCCGTTTGCCCGTACGCGAGCACGCACCCATGAAACCCCTCCACGACGCCGTCCACGATGGGCGCCCCCACGCGCTCAAATATCGCCTCCTGACCCTGCGTCTCATCGCACACGTAATCATACGCAAACGATGACGACGTCATCGTCCCATGCGCCCCCGCATGCGCGGCGGACCCGGCGCGCGTGACGCTTAATTGCGTATCGCTGTGCGCGTGAATGGATTTCGCGTACCCGCCATCGAGCTCACGCGCGTTCGGCGGGCGCACGCGCACGAGCACGCGCACGTTCTCGCTCATGATCACCGATACGAGTGTCGCGCGCGCGTGCGATCGCGATCGCGCTCGTCGCGCCCGTCACCCGTGCGTCGTAAAGTGCCGCGCCGACGCGTCGCGACGCCGAGAAAACATCCACCCGTCGTCGCGCGCGGTCGCGCGGCACGCCCGCCCGCGCGACGTCGACGCGCGCGGCGGTGCCAGATCAATAAAAAAATACAAAAAAAACCGCATCGCGCGCGCGATCAAACCTCGCGCGCGTCGCGTCGTCGTCGTCGCGTCGTCGCCCGACGCCCCCGAAACCGTCGTCGTCGTCGTCGCCTCGGGGGAACGGAACGCCAACAGACGTTTTCACACGCCGAATGTCCGACCTCATACACCACCCCCCCACACCCCCATCGTCCCCCTCCATCGTCCCCCCTTTTCATACTATACACCATACACTCGCCGTATACGTACCAAAATGAACACCATCGCCATCTGCGTCGGCCCAAACATCGCGTCGCATCGTCCCCCTTTGGGACTAAAACCTGTATGAGGCACACGCGCCTGGTCACGATTGGTCAATCCCAAGCCCCCGCCGCTGACGCGACCGTTCGCGCGTGCGATGCGCATTCGCGCCGCATTCCGCGTCGCGCGCGCTCGCCCGACGCCGTTCACGCCTTCGACACTCGTTCGACGCACGCACCACACGCGTATATATATATACATTCGCCATGGTCTCCGCCCGCCAAGCGTTGAAGCTCCAAGCGCTGTCGATGTGCGCGTTCGCGATCCCGCTCGTGAAGGATCCGCGCAGCATGCTGCGCCACGTGACCGCGCACGTGGTGGCGCAATTCGGCGCCGCGGCTGCGGTCCACGTGCTCGCGACGGCGGATAAGAAGACGGCGAAGCGCGGAGCCAAGGTGTACTTGATTGTGAACCTCATGGCGTTGCTTGAGTTGTATGCCGAGGGTGATTTGTTCGCGCTCGACGTCGACCACGCGTTGGCGTACGCAAAGGCGGGCGCGTTGTTAGCCGCCGTGGGACTTCGTTTGCCGAAACTTCCGTTTGCGCTTCCGGCGATGGGTCGATCTTCTTCGAAGAAGGTTGTGACGCGATCGAAGGGTGTGTCGAAGCCGGTGGCGAAGAAGTCGGCGTCGCGCTCGAGCTCGAGAAAGCGATAAGCGCGACGACGACAGTTACGACGACGTCGAAAGTTTTGCGCAAAAGTCGCGAAGAACGGCGCGCCGCGGGCGAACGAAAGCCAGGGTGTTTCTTGAGAAACATGCTGGCGTTCGCTCGTGCGTTGCGGGCGGTTTTATTTAAAACACACATATAAACTGTAATAAGTAATGGATACCAAATATTCTGCGTGGCGCGCGGACGCGAGAACGACTGGGAAAAAAACGGTTGTTTGCCGCTCGGTCCGTCTTCGGGACAATATTCTGCGTGGTTTGGCACGTGGTGGTGGTGCGTGGCGAACGATCGTGAACAATACAAGAGCAACGAGAACGAACTATGGATTCTAATTGAATGACTAGGGCATGAATGACGACGACGACGTGGGCGTCGCCAAGGCGACGGATTCGCGCTTTTACGCGCGCTTTGGGACGAACACGCGAAACGCGCTCGCGCACAACGCGAATCGACTTCCCCACCGCGCCGCCTTGGCGAGCGCGCGTAACGGTGCGTCTGGGAGCGTCTCAGTAGTGCGTTTACCGCCATCTGAAGCGACGGCGGCCAACGCCCAGGCGACGACGGCGCTGACGATCGGGTCGCCAGTGACGACGGTGACGCCAGCCCCGAGCGCCGCGCCGCCAAACGCGCTCAGAAATCCCATCGCCAGTTGCGTGTCAATCGCGCACGTCTTCGCAACGAGCGAGTTCACGTTCACCAAACTCGCGCACATGATCCAACCAAAATGCAACGCGAGCGGGACGAGTACGCCGCCGTACGTGAGCGCGCTCACGCTCGCCACGACGCGCCGCGCCTCGGCGTGCGCCCGACCCAACGCCCACGCTTCGGCGATTAAGATTGCCGACGCAAGCCAAAAGTGCCGAGGCGCGCGGAACGCCGGTCGAAACGCCACGCACCACAGCGTTTGTAACGCGCACGCGCACGCCCAGTACGGAACGACGCCACGAACCGCCGCGACGTCGCCCGCGTTCGCGACTTGCAACGCCGTCCCAAATCCTTCACCGAGATAAATCACCCCCCAAATCGCAAACGCCCATCCCGCGGGGGTGAACAACGATCGGAACTCGCTGTCCTCGGGGATGGCTGGCGACGACGCGCTCGCGTTCGCGCTCTGCGCCTTGCGACGGCGCGCGTGCTCTTGCATTTCTCCATCGATGCGTCCTGGGATGGACACCGCGACGACGTTGACGGCGTACGCCACGGCGGAGACCGCGCGCCAGTGCGTGGAACATAAGGAGATGAGCTTTGGTACGGCGGCGATGGTGACCGCCGTGGCGGCGGTGATGCAGGCGGTGGCGAAATCTGCGCGAGTCATGGCGCGTCGGCGAATGAGGCGCGAAGCGCGTCGTGCGCGTTCCGGTATCCGTCACGTGTGATGCGTATGTGATGTGCCCATCGTGCGCGTGCACGCGGGATGGATTAATTATGCGCACGCATGCTTGAGCTGTTTTTAATTTACATGTGAACCAATGGCTCGACTCGACTTTCCGCATCGCGGCTAAGCGCCGTTGGCGAAGACGGTTTTGAGACTAGGAAACGGGTCGATTTTGGAGAGCACGACCACGCGGTTTTTGTGCGAGATGTACCCTTTAATAAACTTGCGGAAGATCAAGTTTGCTACGATGCACTCCACTTCGTCCACGTCCACGTCGGCGCCGCAGAACTTCAACGCGATTTGAAACTTGCTCAACGCGAGCTGATTCGCCTTGGCGGGTTCGAGCTCGCCGTGAATGGCGTGAACCTTCTTGAACAGCGTTCTATACACCGACATGCGGAGCTTTTCTAAAATCAAATACGTACCTTGTTTGATAAACGTCGCCTCGCCGTCATCTAATGCGCTGTTGAGCAAGCGAGCGTCTCCGCGGCGCATCGCTTCGACGATGTCGCTAAACTCGCGCACGTCGTACGCCGACAATAACTTTTGCGTCGGAAGCGAGCCTAAAATCAATCGCACCGGAATCAAATATTGTAATATCAATCGCTTGTTCTTTGTCGCTTGCGCGTGACACTTTTCAAACGCATACGTCAAGTGTTGATCCGCGCGTTCGTACGCGTCTTCAAACACCGCCAACCGCCCGACGTAAAAGTTATACGTCACCTTTTCCGACTTGGCAAACTGCTCAAACGGCAAAAACGTCGGCAAATTCACGGCGTTAATCAAGTTCTTACACAAATGTAACGTGTTCAACTTGAAGTAAATCCTAAACAACGTGTTCACGACGTATAATTGGGACGCCTTTTTCTCCGGCGCGCTCGTCTGCGACACCGCGCGATACACCAACATCAACGTCGACCCGACGTCAGCCAATTTCGCCGCTTTCTCCCCTCTCGCGCGTAACGCTCGATCCGCCTCATCCGCACGCATGCGCGCGTCATCCACGATGCGATATATCGCCGGCGTCATCCACGCGCCGTATTCATCATTCTTGAAGCACTTTACGAATTCTCGCGTCGCGCGCGCGTGCGCCTCGTACCCATCCTCCGCCACGCTCGCATCATTCGCGCACGACGCACACGCCACGAACGCACCCAGCACATCGTCCCACTCCGCACACGCCCCGCTCGGCGCCGCACCGCGCTCGCGAGCGGCGCGAACCGCCCCGATCGCCGTCTCCACATCCACCTTGAAGTGCTCGCGCGCCGACGTCGCGCCACCCAAGCTCACGGCGGCGGCGCGCGCCGCGCACGTCGCTCCGCCGCGCCATGGGTGCGATGAGGTGTTTACTACCGTCGCGAGCGCCTGGCCGTCGCGGCGGGCGATCGCATCGCGCGCGAGCGCGACGTAATCATCCATCGCGCGTCGGTGTCTGTCGCGGTCGAGCGCTCTCGGTCCTCCCGCGTACCCACACATCGACCAATCATGACTCAAGAGCAACAAAATCCGTCACGATGTTTTATCCACCGGCAAACGCGCCGACGCGCCACCGTCGCGCGACGCGCGGTCGGCGCGCGACGTCGACCGCGGCGATCGATCGCGATGCGACTGTTTTCGCCACGCGCCACGCGTTCGCGCCGCATTCGATCCGCGAATCGCGCACGAATGCGCATTTTCATGCATGATGTCTGAACACTTGGGCGCAACCGCAGCCGCATCGACGGCGCCGCCGACGCCGACGCCACACGCGCGCGCGCACACACGACGCGATGTTGACGACGACGATGACGACGACGATGACGACTATGGTTCCGCGCGCGGTGCGCGGACCGCGCCACGCCACGGTCGCGCCGGCGGCGGTGCGACGATGCCGCGCCGGCGATGCGGCGCCGCGACGTCGCGTGGCGGTGCGCAACACGCCGGCTGGCGCGGGCGACGTCGAGCCGGCGTCGCCGCTCGGGGTGTTTCGCTTGGAGTATGATATTTCAAAGGTGCGTGCGGGCGCGGCGCGGGCGGGCGCGGGGAGCGACGCGCGAGGTAACGGCTGGGAATGATGATCGGGTGTTTTAGGGCCGCGCGAACGAGCGGGCGTCGTTTCGCGCGGGCGATGGCGATGCGTGGGCGCGGGATGTCTCGAGTGCGTCGCGTATGGATGTGCGTGTGTGTGCGATGCGCGTGACTGACGGTGATATGGTTGATGGGCGATGTGTAGGATGCGAAACGCATTCCGGCGAACTGGAAGGAGCCGATTACGATTTGCGTGAGCGGCGCCGCGGGTCAGATTTCGAATCATTTATTGTTTAAGATTGCGTCTGGTTCGGTGTATGGTGAAGATCAACCGGTGATTTTGCGATTGCTTGGTTCGGAGCGCTCGAAGCAAGCGCTGGAGGGCGTCGCGATGGAGCTCGAGGATTGTTTGTTTCCGCTGTTGCGCGAAGTGGATATCGGCATCGACGCGAGAAAGGTTTTCGCGGGTGCGGATTGGGCGCTTTTGATTGGTGCCAAGCCTCGTGGACCGGGGATGGAACGTGGGGATTTGCTTGAAATGAATGGTCAAATTTTTGTCGAACAAGGACAGGCTTTGAACGAGGTGGCCAAGCCGACCTGTAAGGTGATCGTCGTCGGGAACCCGTGCAACACAAACGCGCTCATCGCTTTGACGCACGCCCCGAACTTGAACCCGAGAAACTTCCACGCATTGACCAAGCTCGACGAGAACCGTGCGAAGTGCCAACTTGCGCTCAAGGCGGGTGTTTTCTACGAAACCGTGTCCAACGTCGTCATTTGGGGTAACCACTCCACGACGCAGGTGCCGGATTTCGTCAACGCGAAGATTGACTCCGCCAAGGCGACGGATGTTATCACCGATAGCGAGTGGCTCGAGAACGATTTTACCCCGGCTATCCAAACCCGTGGTGGTTTGCTGATCAAGAAGTGGGGACGATCCTCCGCGGCGTCCACGGCTGTGTCCATCGCCGCCGCCATCAAGGATTTGGTCAACCCGACCCAAGACGGCGACTGGTTCTCCACCGCGGTTTTGAGTGACGGTAACCCGTACGGTGTGCCTGAAGGCATCGTGTTCTCGTTCCCGTGCCGCTCCAAGGGTGATGGGTCGTACGAAATCGTCCCTGGTTTAGAAATCAACGACTGGTTGCGCACGCGCATCGACAAGAGCGCCGAAGAACTCACGAGCGAAAAGGGTTGCGTGGGCCATCTCATCGGAGAATACGGCGCCGCTTGCCCTGTTCTCCCTGACACGCTATTGCCTGGTGAAATGTAAATGCCCAATGCGCGCGGCTTCACCAATTTAAAAATGAATAATCAATCCACCGATTTCGTTCGCCACGCTAGTGCTGCGTCGGCGTTCAAAGGAGGTTTATAGAATAACTCACCACCCAAACTTACAGTAGTCCGTTTCCAAGAAAACTAAAATGTAATAGGATGACGCGACACACAAGACAAGAGTGATGAATTAAATCAATTTACAAAACAATCAAATCGCGACATCACGCCGCCGGCTTGCGGCAGACGAACACGCCCCAGGCGAAGACTCCGTGGTCGCGTTGGGTATCGGCGCGCTCCGTCAAGGATGACAACCAGTTATCCAAATACTGTTCTGAAAGCCCCTTGGACAGCATCTCTTCGCGGTGCGTATTGATTTGGTTAATCATGTCGCGGAAGTACGTCTCCAAGTGCACGCTTCCATCCCACCACGTGACGTATTCCAAACCGGCGTCCTTGATGCACTTCAAGTAGGACGAGGGACGACCCATGACGGTGGTGGCGTTACGGTCGGTGAATCCCTTCAACGTGGCTTCATCGGCGCCGTCGGCCCCCATGATATCAGAGAACACCAAGCACGCCCCGGGCTTCAAGCAACGATAGATTTCCTTGAACAGTTCCGGCTTATCGCCCGCGTGGCACAACACTTCGCACGACCACGCGCCATCAAACGTATTCGTCCATTCCGCCGGGAAAGGCTTGTTAATATCTCCCACCATCGCATCGACTTGGTTTTCAAGACCCAACTCTTTCGCGCGCGCCAAATTATGCGCATTTTGCCCCGGTCCAATGTTATACCCGAGCACGTTGCAGCCGAAACGTTTCGCCAGCGCGTGCGACCCGCCCCCGTGTCCGCTCCCGATATCCAAAAGTCTGTCACCCTTTTGAATCGGTCGTCCCATATCCAACTGCGTCATCATCCACTCCGTCGTGTTCGCCCCGGATTCTCTCACGCCATCGCCCTCGTTGCGATAAATACCAAAGTGAATGTCATCCCCGCCGCCGCCCATGACGATGGTGTAAAACAAACGCTGCTCGGCTTCATCGTACTGCTCGAGCACTTTCGCCCCGACGGTGTCCTTGTCGAATTGTTTGCCGACGAAATCAGCCTGCGAACAAGGGAAACGCGGCGTCGTCAGTCGTCAGTCGCGATGCGATGCGGCATCTTATCGATAATCATCATCCACGATCATCGTCGCGCGGCGCGCCGTGGCGCGCGCGTGCGCGAGCATCACGCGCTATGCGCGCGACGAGGTCGTTGTGCGTACCATGATGTGCGTGTTCTTCGCGCGCGTGAACGTAGACGCGTGGTCGGGACGTCGCGGTGTGACGCCGAGCGAAGCGACACTTGGCGACGTTTGGCGCCAAGACGCTTCGTCGGCGCCACGCCGCGGCGGCGGAGCGCGGTGGAACGCGTGGCGGAGGCGCAAATGTCGGTTCGAGCTCGCGCGCGGGCGTTTCAGCGCGCGCTCGATGGCGTAGCGACGTTGACGACGAATGGTTTTGATGTTGATGATGTAGATGATGATGTTATTGTTGATGAACGCGGCGCCGACGACGTCGCCGTCGCCGTCGAACGCGCCGAGCACGGCAGCGATGCGACGCCGATGTCGATACCGTCGCTGCGCGGTGCGCGACGCGACGAACGCGAGAACACGGGCGGCGACGCGCGCGCGGAGGATGTCGCGGAGCCGGTTGCCGACGCGCCGGCGGACGCGGCGCCGTCAACTACTGACGTACGAGAGGCGTTCGAACGCGCGCGGTGCGCGCTCGCGACAGCGCGCGCGACGGTTGCGTCGCTAGAGCGCGATCGCGCGATGGGGCGCCCGCGCGCGGCGACGTTGGAAGCGCGCGCGGCGAAACGGTTGGACGCCGCGAACCGCGCCTTCGCGGCGCTCGCGGATGAATTACACGTGCGCGTCGAACGTGTGCGTCGCACGCCGGTGCGCGCAGCGTCTGCGTCGCCGCATGCGAGCGATGGCGCCGACGGCAGCGCGGTGCGGTCGTTTTCGTTCAATCAGCAATCGCGCGAGGAGCCAGAGGCAGAAAAGACGCCGACGTCGCGCGACACCGCCGACGCGACACCGACCGTGGCCGACGCGTTACGAGCGATCGATGACGCGCAGCGTGATTTGGACTACTTGTTGCGAGACTCTTCGGCACTAAAACGCGACATAGCGCCGACAACTTTAAAGACGAGCCGAAGCGACGCCGACGTCGCTCGAGCCGTGGCGCTCGACCGCGTCGCCATGATCGATAGCATCTTAGCCGTATTAGAAAGCACCACCTAGCGCGTCGTAGACGTAGAACGCCAACGCGTTTGTATCAACGTATATTTACATGTGTACAGTATTATTATCGCTCTTGCTCGCATCGCTCGAGCGGCGGCGTCAACCCGTCGCCGCCAATCATATCCAACCGAAACCCAATCGGCGTGCGATACCGCCCGCTCCCTAAACACTCTGCGCAATTCGCCCGGCCACTACCGCGACAATCCAAGCACCATCGCGGCCACTCGCCGCGCGGCAACGCATCTGACGCGCGCGCGTTCGTCCGCCCGCGACCGAGACAGTGTCCGCACCGCACGCGCCCGAGCCCCGCGCACGGCTCGCACGCGCGCTCGTCCGCGCCCACGCGCGCGAAGAGCGCGAACGGCCGCACGCGCGCGATCGTCTCGCCGTCCGCGTCGTCATCCGCGGCGGCGGCGCTCTGGACTCGAACGCGAACGCGCATCGCATCGCCCGAGCGCATCATCGCATCGTTCGCGCGCCCGCGGCGCACCGCACGCGCGTGCCAGACGCCGCGCGCGCGCGCGACGTCAACCGCCGCAATCATCGCCGTCGTCGCCGCGCCCGCACCGTCGCGTCGACGGCAGCCGT
Organism: Ostreococcus mediterraneus; assembly: GCA_012295225.1. Lineage (NCBI taxonomy): Eukaryota > Viridiplantae > Chlorophyta > Mamiellophyceae > Mamiellales > Bathycoccaceae > Ostreococcus > Ostreococcus mediterraneus. The sequence continues at coordinate 156,379 of WMKK01000008.1, forward strand.
CGACGCGTCTCGCCGTCGCGAAGTGTCGCGAGGTCGTTACACGCTGACGCGCGACGATCTCAATCAATCATCTCCATGCATCGCCGTTTCGCGCGCGAACTCGTCGCGCGCGCGCCGACGTGCGGTGCGAACGCATCATGTGCGACGTCATGCGCGGGTTCGCGAGGCGCGGTCGGCGCGAACGGTGCGACGGCGAGAGGGATCCCAGCGGTGGCGATGATTATGATTAATCGTCGCGGCGCGGCGGATGATGCGTCGGCGTCGTCGTCGCGGTCGTCCATGCGGATCGCGATAGAGACCATGCGCGAGCGTATGTTTACCACCGCTGCGTCGTCGTCCCCATCGTCGTCGTCGTCGTCGGATTGGGAGGCGCTTCGTCGACGCGGCGTGGATGTGAACCCGTGTAACTCGCGAACGCATCCCGCCGTCGTCGCTGGCGTCGCGCCCTGGGACGCGTCCCGACCGAAACGTAGTTTACAGGAAGCGTATGATCCTGGATGTATAGATTTCACGTGCGGACGCGCGCACGAATCAGAGGCAAAGATTGGTTTACAGACGTATAGGTGCGACGACGACGAGGGCGCGTTGCGAAGCGAGTTTTCATTTCCAGAAACGTTTGAAGAGTTCCCAGGCATCATCGGTCCAGCGATGTACGGCGTGGTGGCATCGAGCGCGGGGAATTGGGCGGCATCTATCGCCCTCATGGATCGCGCGATTTTACCTCGTCCACCGTTAGTGGCGATGAAATCGCTCGCCCTCGAGGTGCGCGACCGCGTCGGTCCGCGCGAGCCGCTCGAGATTACGTCAACCATTCTCTCCATCGACGACACCGCCGAGCCATTCACCGTGCGCGTGCGGCTCAACATCACATCAAAATCCTCCACCGTGGCCATGGCGGAATGTACTTTCGAGAAAATAGGCGCCGTGCGCTCCATGCGATAGTAGAAACGCGCGCGACCGAGCGTTGAATATTCCACGTCACGCAACCGACGTTTCGCGTACGCGTCGACGCGCCGTCGACATCGACCTCACGCCTCGCTCACGCCATCCCGCCCAGCGCCGTCGCGCGCCATCGCCGCGTCACATCGCGCGTCGCATCGCGCCCGCATCGCGTCGCGGGCGCGTCGGACCGCGCCGTGTCCATGAGGGCCAAATCCATGAGTCGCGACCACGCGCGCGCGAGAGGGTCAAAAAATCTCGCCTGTCGCCGTAGGGCTCGCATTCGAGTCGCGCGCTCGCCGCCATTCGTCGTCGCCGCGGCGTCCCATCGCGCGCGCCCGCGATCTGATCGACGTCACGCATCGCCAATCGCACGAACGCACTGTTCGTGGATCATCGGCGAACGCCGCGCGAGCGAGGGAGAACTGCGCGCTAAACGCACTCGATGATGGCGGCGATCGCACCAGCGATGCCTGGCGCGGTGTGCGCGCGCACGCAGGGCGCGGCGAGGCGCGAGAGCGCGCGTGGGGTGAGTGGAGGTGTGCGCGCGCGCGTGGCGCGCGTGGCGCGAGGATGTGCGGGGGGTGGGCGCGCGCGGGGGGGTGGAGCGCGCGCGCGTCGCGCGGGAGGGTTGAGCGCGGGCTCGGGCGCGGAGGGTTCGCGTGATGTGCGCGTGCGCGCGGCGAATGATGACAGCGTGACGGAGGATGCGCAGCGTGGACCGTCGTTGGATTCGATTTTACGCGCCAAGAGCGGGTTTACGAAGATTTTGTGTGCGAATAGAGGTGAGATTGCGGTGCGGGTGTTTCGCGCCGGCACGGAGCTCGGGATGCGTACGGTGGCGGTGTTCGCTGAGGCGGATCGACAATCGACGCATAGATACAAGGCGGATGAATCGTATGAGGTAGGGCCTGGGAAAGCGCCGGTGGCGGCGTATTTGGATTATGAGTCGATTATTCAGTGCGCCAAGGAGAACGGGGCGCAGGCGATTCACCCGGGGTATGGGTTTTTGAGCGAAAACGCCGACTTTGCTCGGCGTTGCGAAGAGGAAGGGATCGTGATGATCGGTCCGCGTTCGCAAACGTTGGCAGAAATGGGTGATAAAGTGATCGCCAAGCAAAAAGCCACGGAGGCTGGTTTGCCACTCGTGCCTGGTACGGATTCGGCGACGTCCAACGTGCAAGACGCGTTGAAATTCGCCGAGACTTTTGGCATGCCAATCATGTTGAAGGCTGCCATGGGTGGTGGTGGTCGCGGCATGCGCGTCGTAAAGCAGTTCAGCGAGCTCGAGGATGCGTTCAAGCGCGCATCGAGCGAAGCGGCGACTGCCTTTGGCGACGGTCGTATGTTTTTGGAGCGTTACGTCGAGGCGCCGCGACACATCGAAGTGCAAATCCTCGCTGATGCCTACGGCAATGTCGTTCACTTGGGTGAGCGTGATTGCTCCGTGCAGCGTCGTCACCAAAAAGTTGTCGAGCTCGCGCCGGCGCCGAATCTCGATCCGGAGCTTCGTCAGCGACTTTTCGACGACGCCGTGGCGCTTGCCAAGCACGTCAACTACCGCAACGCCGGTACAGTCGAGTTTATGGTTGACAAGGAGGGTCGTCACTACTTTTTGGAAGTTAACCCGCGTATCCAAGTTGAACACACCGTCACCGAAGAAGTGACTGGTATCGACTTGGTGCAGTCGCAGATTCTCATCGCCGACGGGCAAAGCTTGGCCGACATTGGCATCAAGTCGCAAGACGACATCGTTCTCAAGGGTTTCGCCATGCAGTGCAGAATCACCACTGAAGATCCATCCATGAACTTTGCGCCCGACTTTGGTAAGGTTGAGGTGTACCGCCCACCGGGTGGCATGGGTGTGCGCCTCGACGGTGAAGTAGTCGTCGGTTCTCGCGTGTCGCCAAACTACGACTCTCTTCTCGTCAAACTCACGTGCAAGGAGAAGAGCTTCGAAGCGACCGTGCAAAAGATGTACCGCTCTCTTAATGAGTTCCGTATTCGCGGTGTGAAGACGAACATTCCCTTCTTGATGAACGTCTTGCAAAGTGAGACTTTCTTGAGCGCAAACTTTGCGACTGATTTCATCGACAGCACACCGAGCCTCTTCAAGCTCGACTCGTACATCGATGACACTCAAAAACTCCTCAACTACCTCGGTGATGTGGCCGTGAACGGTTCAAATCACCCCGGTGCGGTTGGTCCGGCGCCGACGTGCATCGAGCCCCCCGTGCCAGAGGCGAAGAAGTCCCTGGATCAGCTCAAGAACTCTGGTTTCAAGGCTATTTTGGACAAGGAGGGCCCGGCGGCGTTCGCCAAGGCGGTGCGCAACCACAAGGGTCTGCTCATCATGGACACCACGTGGCGTGACGCGCACCAGTCGCTTCTCGCTACTCGTGTTCGCACGCACGATTTGCGTCGTTCGGCTCCGCTCACGCGAAGCGCGCTCGATGGTGCGTACTCTCTCGAAATGTGGGGCGGAGCGACCTTTGACGTCGCTCTTCGATTCCTTCACGAAGACCCGTGGCGTCGCCTCGAGCTTCTTCGCGAAGAAGTCCCGAACATTCCATTTCAAATGCTTCTTCGCGGGGCTAACGCGGTGGGCTACACGTCGTACGCCGACAACGTCGTGCAGGCGTTTGTGCATCAGGCGAAAAAATCTGGTGTCGACGTTTTCCGCGTGTTTGATTCGCTCAACTATGCCGACAATCTCATGTTTGGTGTAGATGCCGTACGCAACGCTGGTGGTGTTGTTGAAGCTACTATTTGCTACAGTGGTGACGTGAGCGATCCTAAGAAGACAAAATATACGTTGGATTACTACGTCGATCTCACGACGAAGCTCGTCGAGCATGGTATTGACGTTCTCGCCGTCAAGGACATGGCTGGTTTGCTCAAGCCTCGTGCGGCGACGATGTTGATCTCCGCCATTCGCGCAAAGTTCCCAGACCTGCCTATTCATGTCCACACGCACGACACCGCGTCTACCGGCGTGGCGTCGATGCTAGCCGCCGCCGCCGCGGGCGCAGATGTCGTCGACGTGTGCATGGACGCCATGGCTGGTACAACGTCGCAGCCTGCGATTGGTGCAGTGCTCAACTCCGTCGCGGGTACTGAACTCGATACGGGTATGGATATTGAAGAAGTACTAAAGCTCAACTTGTTCTGGGAGCAAACCAGAGGTTTGTATTCGCCGTATGAAAGCGGCATCAAGAGCGGTAGCTCTGATGTTTACATTCACGAAATGCCTGGCGGTCAGTACACCAACTTGAAGTTCCAAGCGTACGCCAACGGCTTGGGTAGCGAATGGGATCGTATCAAAGATTCTTACGCCACTGCGAATAAGGTTTTGGGTGACATTGTCAAGGTGACGCCGTCCTCCAAGGTGGTTGGCGATTTCGCACAGTTCTTAGTCGCGAACAACTTGGACGCCACATCCGTTGTCGAGCGCGCTGAAACTTTGTCGTTTCCGACATCCGTGGTTGAGTATTTCCAAGGTTATTTAGGTCAGCCCGTGGGTGGTTTCCCCGAGCCCCTTCGTTCGCGCGTCGTCAAGGGTAAGGACATCATGGAGGGACGACCGGGAGCGACGATTCCGGATTTCGACTTGCAAAAGTTGCAATCAGAATTGTCCTTGAAGCACACCGGGCGCCGCTCGGTGACGCACAAAGATACGTTGTCCGCGGCGTTGTACCCCAAGGTTTTCGACGAATTCGTCGTCAAGCGTGATACGCTCGGTCCGGTCGGTTTGCTCCCGACCAAGGCGTTTTTGAGCGGCCTCGACATCGATGAAGAAATCGAAATCAAGACGGACCGCGGCGTGAGCTCCACGCTCAAGCTCAAGGCTGTTGGTGAATTGTTGCCCAGCGGTAATCGTGAAGTATTCTTCGAAGTCAATGGTATCCCGCGCGTTGTTGAAATCCAAGACAGGAAGATTCTTGAAACCGCGAGCAAAGGTGTCGTCGCCGCAGTGCGCGAAAAGAGCGATCCGCTCGATCCGGGCTCAGTCGGCGCCCCCATGTCCGGCTCTGTCGTTGAAGTTCTTGTCGTTCCGGGCCAAGATGTCAAGGCTGGTGAACCCCTCGTCGTGCTCAGCGCGATGAAGATGGAAACCACCGTGTCGTCTCCGGTCACCGGGAAGCTCAAGCACGTCGGCGTCGTCAAGGGCGATTCGTGCTCCGCTGGCGATTTAATGGTCGCCATCGACCTAGCCGCGTAATCGTTTTGCATTAACGCATTCGATCATGAACGCACACAGTATATACGCCGCCGTTGCTCGTCGATCCGCCGTCGGCGATGCTATTATCGACGCGTATTTGACATTGATTTTTATTGACGCCTCTCAAAAGCAAACCTTAGAAACTGTAATCATTCACCCACACATCAAGAGGCAACACAAGACGCGTCTTCCGTCGAATACGCATCATCGCATATTTCTCGTCCCGCAACGGTCTGCCTCACATGTCGATCAGAAGGCGATGTGCGACGTCGACGCCGACGCGTCTCAAACAAACCACACCAAACCACAACCACCAAACCACCTCAAGCGCCACTTCATGCCCCGCGTCGGCGCGCGGGTGAGTCAGCGCTTGACGCATACCGTCGCCGATCGCGGTATTTTTCGCGTGTTTCACTGCGTCAGCGACCGTCTCCGCGAGCTCAGCGTCGCGCGCCGTCGCGAATTCGCCGCCGCCACCGCCGCCACAGCGCACGAAGCCATGTCCTCCGCCGCGCACGCGCGTGACGCCGCCGACGCCGCCGACGCCGATCCACCGACGTCATCGTCGACGCACACGCGCGTCGTCCATCGCGTGTTCAAGTTCCCCGCGAGCGATGACGACGAGATCGTGCGTGACGCCTACCGCGAGCCTCCAGGCGTGGCGCGTAAACTGAAAGGGTTTGCATTCTTTGAATCCATGGGCTCGCCCAAGTACCACGTCGCACCGATGGTGGATCAGAGCGAGTTGGCGTTTAGAGAGTTATGTCGGCGTCATGGTGCGACGCTGGGGTACACGCCGATGATTCACGCGCGGTTGTTCATGGAGAGCGCAAAGTATAGACGGGAGATTTTTAGCACGACGGCGGGCGATAGGCCGTTATTGGCGCAGTTTTGCGCGAATGATCCGGATGTGTTGATCGAAGCGGCGAAGATGATTGCGCCGTATTGCGATGGTGTTGATATTAATTTTGGATGTCCGCAGCGCATTGCGAAAAGGGGGAATTATGGGGCATATTTGATGGATGATTGGCCGACGGTGGAGGCGTTGATTAAAAGGTTGGATGAAGAGCTTCCGGTGCCCGTGACGGCTAAGATTCGCGTGTTTGATGACTTAGAGACGACGTTAAAGTATGCGAAGATGGTCGAAGCAGCTGGTGCACAGCTTGTGGCGGTACATGGGCGCACACGCGAGCAGAAGCGATGTTCGGAATATCGCGCAAACTGGTACGTAAACACTCGCGCTTTTTTTTCTGCGAAACGGCGAGCGGCGAAGCAACGAATCATGTTCCGGTGACGATAAAACATAAAAATACACCATAGATCTGTTCCGAACACTTCTTGACGACAAAAACATGCACCACTAACTGAGGAATCATGGTTGCGCGCGCTTTGCTTCTTTTACTTTGTTTTCTTTTTCAATTCTCTTCGCGCGAGCGAGGATATTTTCTGCGCGATTTCGCTGACCGAGTGAGCGCGCGTTCCGATCACATAGGGCGTTCATTAAACGCATTAAAGAAGAATTGAAGGTGCCTGTACTCGCGAATGGCGATGTTCGTTCATTTGCTGAGGCTCAGGCGTGTTTAGAAGCCACTGGTGCGGATGGAATCTTGAGCGCCGAACCGTTGTTGAGCAATCCGGCGTTGTTTAGCGACCCACCGTATTACCCGCCGCCGACGGATGGATTCGCGCCGATCCCGCTCGACGGCACCGCTGGTGTCGACTTGCTCATCGAGTACATTGAGATTTGTCGAGATTACCCCGCGCCCTTCTCGTCGGTGCGAGGTCACATCTGGAAACTCGTTGGACATTGGCTCGCCGAGTTGGTTGAGTTTCGGGATGAATTAAACTCATCCAACGGATCGTCGGTATCCATGGAATCGATTCTCGATTGGGCAAAACGGCTCAGAGCAGCGGTTAAAAATATTGAAACTAGCAACGAAGGTCGTCGTCGTCCGATTCCGAAAAAGACTGAACGCGCGCTCGCGCGGGAAGCTGCCGAAGAGGCGAAGCGGGCGGCGATTGCCGAATCGCAACGCGAAGAGGACGCGTTAAAAGGTACGATGTTAAACGAGCGCTCTCGCTCGCGTGCGTCCGCGCGACGATTAATCATGCGACACTGTGGCATATGAGGAGACCCAACAGATAGGGACATCTTACATTCGAGAGTGCTGAGATTCTGTGCAACTCGATGGAGACATCGACGTTCTGCCGATGCCACCGGGACGCGCGCGCCGATTCGCCGATTCTCGCGCCTTTCATCGCGCCTACTAACCATATAAGCACTTTGTGTATCACGTTCGCATCAAACAGAAATCGAGGCAAACTCGAGTGGTATTGACACGAATAAACGTCAAAAGATAGACACGCCGCAACCAGCGACGGCATAGCGCACGCGGTGGACGTGCTGTAATTTATCATCGCAAAGCGCATCCGAGGATGGTCTCGGATACGATCCATACCTCACATCTCACGCGCGCGCGCGTCGCGCCCGCGCCGCCAGCACACAATGCCGCAAACACCAACGCTCGAGCAACTTCACACCGACGCTGATGACGTACAAAAGTCACTCGAACGTACGATTGACAAGGCGCTCGCGCGCGCCGAAACCGTAGCCGACATTGAGCATCGCGCGGATGCTTTACGCGAACAAGCTCAAGACTTTCGCCGCGTCACGCGCACCATGCGCCGCCGCGAATGCTACAACAAAAACGTCTTGCTATCATTCTACATCACCATTGTCTTGGTATTGCTCATGTTTATCATTCTCGGCGCGTGCGTGTTTTCCAGAGGATGCTGAATGAAGCGGCGCCGCGCCCCCGGGACGCGTCACACACCGACGCACGAGATGTCCCGAAGCACCGCATCGGAGTGGCGAACGATAGACAAGCCCATACATACCGCTAATGTCGCGCGCGCGTTGTACGATGCACGCATCGCGCGCGGTATAGCTCGATTAGAGGACTTGGAGGAATTCTCAAATTTGGAGACGTTTAGAGCTTTCGGCGCCGACATGCTCGCCAAGTCACCGCATCTTCACCCGCGGCCGGGATTCGAGCACACCGAGTACTTCCGTCGAGACGTCAAACGCAAGTATGACGCTCTTTTCGGCGACGACGACGACGACGCGCGGACGATGAGCACGTCAGGGGACGTGGACGTGGACGACGCGGCCGCCGATGCCGACGCCGACGCGCAGTCTCCGTTGAAAACGCAATCGCATCGAGACGCCGCGCGCGCCGAAGAACGCGCACCGCTGCGACACGCGCTACTTTGGCCGTTGTCGATATTCGCCACGACCATCATCGCCGCGCTGATGGCGATTGTGCTCGTATTGCTCTACGACGCGTGCCGAGACGCGGCGTGCCGCGACTAACCAGTTGTCCTCACACCTCCGCGAGTGTCTGATACAAGTGCCGCCCGTACGGCTTACGACAATAGCTACACACTGGTTTGATTGATTCGACGGATTGGCCGACTCGTCATTCGTGTTCGTGGTCGCGGGCGGTATGCAAAGACAAGGTTTGACGTCGAAACCGTCCGAGTCGGCGTGTCGAGTCGAGTCTGAAAAAGCTCTTGCGTGCGCCACGAGGCAACCGCCTGATGATAAATCCGCATGCGATGCGCTGTTCATCGCGTACAGGGATTGCCGCAAGATTGAACACGAGCGCATCGTCGCCGAGAGAATAGCGAATAGAAAAAGCGCGTTTTAGTACAGTAGTAGCGTCCCGCCGTTGTAACGCAAGCAACCTCATACGTCGATGCGCCGCGATGCGTCGCGTCGCCAGCGCCGAACGTACACTCACTGCGGCGCGTAAGCACGTCGTCGACAGCGCGACGCGAGCGAATGCGAACGCTCGCTCGCTCGTGCGCGCGCGGTTTGGACCGCAGCCGCAGCCGACGCCTCCGCCGCACGCGCTCGTGTCGCCTCCAAACCCGCCCGGCGATTCAGACTGGCAGAATATGACGATTTTGGTGGACAAACCGCAAAAGTACACGTCATTTGACGTCGTAGCGCGCGTGAGACGCATGAGCCGCGAGCGTGGAGTTAAAAAGGTTGGACACTGTGGAACGCTCGACCCCATGGCCACCGGTCTGTTGATTCTGTGCACCGGTAAAGCTACGAAGATTGTCGACACGTATCAGGCGAGCGATAAAACCTACACCGGGACCATACGGTTGGGCGAGGGCACGCCGTCGCAAGACGCAGACACGGAGGTGAATGAAAGAGAGCCTTGGGAGCACGTCACGGATGAGGCGTTACGCGACGCGGCGGCGGCTATGCACGGCGCGTCAAAACAGACGCCTCCGATGTACAGCGCGTTGAAAGTGGATGGAAAGCGACTGTATCAATCCGCAAGAGAGGGTGTGGACGTCGAACGCAAGCAACGGGATGTGTTTATACACAAGTTTGAAGTCGAACGGGACGCCGCGGACGCGCAAGCGGTGCACTTTATGGCGGAGTGCTCAAAAGGCACATACGTGCGTACGCTGGCGTTGGATTTGTGCAAGAGTCTGGGCACAACGGGACATCTCACCGCACTACGTCGGACGAAGATTGGGGAGTACAGCGTGGAAGACGCGTGGACGATTGAATCGCTCGCTGTGGCGTTGGGAGACGACCCGAGCAAATACTCGAGGAGTCCTCGACCAAAGAAACCTCCCTCACCCACGGTTGATGAAACGAGTTGACGTAATAGATTAGACGCATTGACGTAAACGTACTAGCATATTTGTATGTTTTTATTGAAAGTTGTTTTTAAATCACGAGCGCCATGCCAATCTTCTTTTCTCGAATGAGCCGAGCCGGATTTCGCACCACACGCACGCGTACGCGCTCCTTATTCCCGACATTGAACACGCGATAGATGTGGTATTCCACACCTGGCTTCACCGCGAAGTCCCACTCCCATGGGGAAATCTCGAACGCATTCTTGTCTTCCCATCTCGTGGCTTTGACTTCGACGTACACGACGTGCCCGCTCGCCGTGTTTGTGACTTTGACGTCGTAAAAGCTATTCGACTCGTGTTCAGCATTTAACCATTCGACTAAAAAACCCTTATTCGCGGGATATTCTACCAAGAGATAATTGTACACCAGCATTTCTCCCCATCGCCCGACGTTCGACGCGTTCATCGTTTCTAATTCTTGCCACCAAGGCATGTATCGTCTAAAACCATCAACCTCTTCGCCGGCTGAGGGCGCGGCGGCGCGCATTCGACCCTGCCAGTACCCGTCATGGTCCTCTACCAGCAGCGAGACTCCGCCGTTGCCGTTTTCTACGTCTATGTCATCTCTTATCTCGCGCACGGGCTCGGGAACCTTGCGCTTACCTAAAGTCGGCGCTTCATCTATGACTTTTGTAACTACCTCGTCCTCGCGAGCGCCGCCGCTGTCCTCCTCTACGCTTTCTACAACGTCTTCTACATCCTCCACCGCCTCGTCCTCGAAACACTTTGCACGATACTTCGTTCCCCCGAGATGCATCATCACAAACTCCGTCAATGCTGTCACGCACTCGTTCGACGTCGTCCCACGAGCCGCGACGACGTCCTCCACCGCTCGCTTCGCCTTCGCAAACGATGGATGCCACATCGTCCCATTCTCACCCTCAGTCAACGCCTCCGCCACGCTCGTAATAAACGTTTTTGTCTCTGACTTTGTCGGCTCACGCAACCGCGGCACGTACGCGCGCGTCGCGCGCATTTTCGCCCGCCGCGCCGCTTTCGCTCCCGCCTCCGCCTCGGCCTCGGCCTCCTCCACCGCTGACTTTGCGCGCATCCGCCGCGCTAATAGCTCGCGATCGATGCTCGCCTCAATAATATCATGTATCGCATCGTACTCAGCGTGCTCGCACGTCGCGCTCGTGAACGACCAGTCGCCATTCGGCGCTCGAACCGTCGCTCGCGCGCTCGACGTCAGCGCCGCGCGCGCGCTCGGCAGCGCGTTCGCGCCCTCGCCATCGCACCCCACGCCGTGCGACGCCAGCACCGCGCGCGCGCGCAGCGCATCATCCGCGCCGTCCTCGTCCGGCAGCGCGATCGCGTTGGCGTCGCGAGCGCCGCCGACGAGCACGAATGCATCGAGACAATGCGCGAGCGCGAGTTCGAGCTCACGTCGACATCCGCGCCGTCTCGTCGCGAACCAACGCCCGGCGAACGCGTCGGCGATGTCTATGACGCGTGCGTTGACGCGGCCGACGTCGTCGCGCGCGGACATACCGCGAACGCGCGCGCGGCGGCGAGTGCGGCGCGGCGTGGAGATTTGAAATCATGTCGTCGTCACAGTGCGCCGCGTCTTGCGCTGCGCTGGCGTTGGCGTTCGCGCTCGCGTGACGCACACGCGTGGGACGCGTTCGTTCGGGTGCGTCGGCACCGCGCGCGCGGGCGTGAGCGACGCGCGCGCGACGTGCGCGAGCGGTGTTCGACGACGCGATGGAGCTCGCGCTGGCGAAACATTTGAGCGACACGCTTTCGCCCGATGCGACGACGCGCGCGGAGGCTGAACGCGCGCTCGAGGTGGCGGTGCACGATGAGGGGTACGCTACGTCGCTGTTGAAGATTGCGCTGGCACCGATCGAGGAGCACACGAGGCAGTTGGCGGCGGTTATTTTGAAAAAGTGCATTCGCGAGCACTGGTCGAGACACGACAGATTGTTCGTGGCGCCGGAAATCTCGGCGAATGAAAAGGCTGTGATTAAACAGGCGCTGCCGAGTGGATTGGGGGAGACGAATTCGAAGATTCGGACGGCGATGGCGATGGCGATTGCGCAGGTGGCGGTGAATGAGTGGCCGGGGGAGTGGCCAGAGCTGACGACGACGTTGGTCGACGGAATCCGCGCTCGACGATCGAAGGCGGAAGTTTTGGGGTGCTTGAAATGCTATGAGATGATTGCGAATGATATGGATGAGGTATCCGTCGCTACGGTCGGGCCAGTGTTGTTTCCTGAGCTTTTGACGTTGGCGCGCGTGGCGGAGCACGCTGATGTGAAGCGCCGCGCGACGAGCGCCTTTGCGGCGACGGTGAGTACGCTGGAGAACTTGAGTGGATCCGACCAGCGCGCGGTGAGAGACTCACTGGTACCATATCTCGGAAACTGGCTCGAAACCGTCGCTATGGCGCTCGAGCGCGTGCCAAATCCAAAAAGCTTTGAACAATGCGCAGCGTCGTTGGAAGCTTTGAAATCGCTCGTGCTCGCGGTGACCTTCTTCGCCAAGCCCGCGGGCGATGCGTTGATGCCCGCGTTGTCGCGCGGAGCGGCGTTGTTTCACGGCATCGCGCCTGTGTACGCACAGTACGCGGAGGAGAACGACCACGCGACGGATGGAAATGATAGCGACGGCGACGAGGTGAGCTTTGACGCGGTGGCGACGGAGCTCCTAGAGCTCATCATCACGATTTCCGAACAACCCAAGCTGCACAAGATCTTGGCACCGAGCTTGACAGACACGTTATATGTTACCATCGGGTATATGTCCATGAGTTCCGCGCAAGAAGAGCAGTGGATTGACGACCCGAATCAATACGTCGCCGACGAAGACGACGATTTCTCCACGTTGCGCGCGTCTTGTGGCTTAATGCTCGACTCTTTATGCTTGCAATTTGGTCCTAAAGCCGTAACTGCACTCGCAGATGTGGCAAATAGACGTATGTCCGAGTCCATCGCTGCAAGAAACGCGGGCGATGAAAAGTGGTGGCGTACTCGCGAGGCGACATTACTCGCCGTGGGCACGATGAGCGACGCCATCACCACGAGCGCCGAGCGCGCGCAGCAGAAAGGCTTACCAGTGCCATTCGATCTCTCCGCGTTCTTACAAACCGTGATCGATGTTGATTTACATGAGAGCACGGCGCAGTCGGCGCCGTTTTTGCGCGGACGCGCACTGTGGGTTGCGGCTCGCGTATCGAGCGGCGTGCCAGCCAACATGGCGGGTACGATTTTATCCGCGTCAGTGCAATCTCTCGCTCCAGGATTGGCAGCGCCGTTGCGCATCGGTGCCTGCCGAGCAATCGCCGAGTTCATTCCATTAGCCAAGCCCGACGTGCTCGCGCCACACATCGGTAATATGTATAAAGGCTTGGGTGGATTGCTCGGCGAAGTCAGCGAAGAGACGCTGCATTTGGTTTTAGAGGCGCTCCTCGTGCTCATAAAGGCAGACGGCGCTGCCGCGTCGGCGTGGCTCAACGCTCTTGCTCCGGCAACGGTGAAGATATGGGCGGAGCACGTCACCGATCCGTTGCTCAGCGCAGATACGTGTGAGATTTTCGAAGCATTGGCTGCGGTGCCGACGTGTCAGCCGCAGTTGCACTCCATGTTGGTACCGACGCTCGCTCAGGTGCTCTCGGCGCCTGACAGTCAACCTCCCATGTTAGTGGAGGCGACATTGGATTTATTGACGATTATTTTACGCCCCGCTGGGCTTGCAGAGGCGAAGGCGACGCACGAGGCGTGTTTTAAATACGTGCACGGGCTCGTCATGCGAGGCGACGATGCGGGCGTCATGCAAGGCGCTGCAGAATGCTTGCGGGCGTTTCTTCGGGCGGGTAATGAGTCAATGCTCGAATGGGGCACTGGTGATGCATCCATCGCCGGTGGAGACGTGTTGCGCGCGATGTTTGAAACGGCGGCGCGTTTACTTGACCCAACTTTGGAGGACAGCGCGAGTCTCTACGCGGCGCCGCTACTGTGCCAAATGCTCCGCCGGTTACCCACCAGAGTCGGACCGGTGTTGCGCGACATCACAAGTGCTGTCGTCGCTCGTTTGCGTTCGTCGACGCAGCCAAACTTATCGGCGTCGTTGTTGAGCATTTTTGCGCGCATCGTGCACTTTGACGCAAACGCGTTCATCGATCTCTTGTCGTCGCTCCCGAGTGGAGGCGACGAGCCCAATGCTCTTGATTTCGTCATGCGCCGATGGGTGGAGATTCAACCTGATGTTCACGGCGCATTCGACATAAAGCTCACGACATCAGCACTCGGACTGTTGCTCAATACGCACAACGCCGCGCTCGGTGCCGTGACGGTGCGCGGCCAAATCGTCGAAACGCCAGCGGAGAGCGGCCGCATCCGCACTCGCGCCCGCGCCGTGGCTACCGGACCGGAAGTATGGACGCAAGTCCCATTACCAGTCAAAATAGTCGAGTTATTAGCCGACGTGTTGCTAGAATACGCTGAAGGTGCGGCGGGCGCCGCCGACGAAGACGAATGGGAAGAAGACGACGAAGACGTCGACGGCGTCGACGATGACGATAACGCCGGCGGCGACAACGACGACGATGATTTTGGCGCAGAAGAAAAAGGCTTCACTGGTGACTTGTTCGAACGCCTTCTCATGCGCGGCGGTCTCGACGCATTCGACCCAGACGACGCCGACGAAGCCGAAGACCCGGTGAACGACATCGACCTCGCCGCTTTCATCACCGCCGGTGTCAAATCCTTACACGCCAGCGGTCATCTCGCCCCGCTCGCGCACGCCATTCCCGAACGGCACCAACGCGCCATACATGACGCGCTCGTGCGCGCGTAAACGTGTCAATACAATCATACCCGTCGTCCACCCGCGCCCGCCTTCGATGCGTCCCCTCCGCGCGCCCAAACCTCACAATCACGCCCCCGTACCGTCACACGCCTCGCGTTCCGCACCCCTCGCGCGCGCACACGCACGCACGCACGCACGCACGTCGGTCACCGCACGCGCGATGCGCCGCGCGTCGCCGAGCGTATTCGTCGCTGCGGGCGCGACACCGCGCGAGGCGCTGCGTGCGCTGTGCGCATCGATCGCGACACACGTCGAGCACACCGCGTGCGCGCTCGCGTTCGACGATGTCCACGCGCGAGGACGCGCGCGCCGTGGATATGCATCGACCGCGCGCGGCGCCGTGCGCGAGGGCGCGCGCGGGATGAGGGATGAGGACGCGAGGAGCGGCGCGCGAGGATTCGCGGCGTCCGCCGAGCCGCGACGCCGCGGCGCCGCGCCCGCCAGCGCATGGGCGCGCGACGCCTTGGTTGCGGGATATTCGCGAGATGTGCGATGGATGCACCCGCGCGCGTCGTCGGAGCGCGCGCGTGGGGGTGATGGCTATCGCATTCGACGCGGGTTCGCCGCGGAGCCGTTGCGCGCGGAGACGCCCAAAGAGGACGAAGCCCCGGCGGCGGAGCCTATACAGCTTGATTTAGCCGCGTTGGATCGCGCGCGGGCGGAGATTGATATGCTCCATCGCGAACGTCAGCTCAAATCGTGGCAACGCGTGTACGCGTCGACGAAAGCGGGTGTGATGTACGTCGCGTCGCTCGGCCCGTGGGCGCTCAAGTTGAGCCGAATGTCAAAAAGTGAATGGCGAGCCACGGTGAGCGAAGGTTGGGTGCACTTTAAGGAAGAAATGTCGCATTATTGGTCTGGTGCGAAGTTACTGTGGGTTGAAGTGAAGATTGCATCGAGGCTTTCGTGGCGATTGATGAGCGGGCAGGAACTTTCTCGAAGAGAACGCAAGCAGCTCACGCGGACGACGGCGGATGTCTTTCGCTTAGTGCCCTTTGCGGCGTTCGTGTTGATTCCGTTTATGGAACTTTTGCTCCCCGTAGCGTTGAAGCTGTTTCCTAACATGCTTCCATCCACGTTTAGGAACGAGCTAAAGCACGAAGAAGAAATGAAGAAGAAGCTCAAAGCCAAGCTCGAAGTGGCGCGCTTTTTGCAAGACACTGTCAAGGTGATGGCGAAGGGTTTAAAACACTCGAGAAGCGGTGTCACGCGCGAACGCGCGGATGATTTGTATGTCTTTATGAAAAAAATTCGCTCGGGGGCGCAAGTCACGAATGATGATATTCTCAAGTTTTCCAAGCTGTTCAGCGACGAGTTTACGTTGTACCAGGTGAACCGCGCGCAGTTGGTCAACATGTGCAAGTTTGTCGGTCTCGCGCCGTACGGCACGGATACATTTTTGCGCTTTCAGCTTCGTAACAAGCTACGAGAAATAAAAAATGACGATCGCTTGATTAAACTTGAAGGGTTGGAGACGATGACGACGGGAGAGCTTCGTAGCGCCGCGCGCATGCGTGGGATGCGCTGGGAAGAAGACCGCGAGAGTCTTCTCGCGCAGCTCACGGACTGGATCGAGTTGAGCTTGAAGCACAACTTACCGTCAACGCTTTTGTTGCTGTCGCGAGCGTTTGCAATCACCACTGAAACTGGTGCGGCTGTGGACGCCAAGGCAAAGGTGTTCCAGGACCTCACGGATACGTTGGCATCGTTACCCGAAGACGTCGTCTCCAGCGCCGCCGTGGACGAAGGTTTGTCCCACGAAAAGGAAGATTACACGAAAAAGATCGAGTACTTGCAGCGTGAAGAAGAAATCATTGCTCAAGAATCAAAGGAGACGAAGAGTATTCAAGAAGCAGAAAAGGCGCTCGCCGAAGCCAAGCAAGAAGCCCCACCCGTCGCCGCTACTGCTGAAATGGCGGCGCCTATTGATGTTGTCGTCGACCAAGCCGCGGCGGAAATGACGGATGTCACGGGTGTTATCATGAAAACGGATGCCGAGCCGCCGGCGCCGAAGAAGCCGGAAGCTTTCAAGGAGGACGTCGTGTGCGCCGAAGAACAGGCGACGTACGAACGCGAAAAGCGCGCCAAGAGAGCTGCGCAACTCTCGCGCTTACTAACTATGATCTCCGATCACTCATCAGTAAGCGTCGAGCGTCAAGAACTCATGGCTCTCGTTAAAAAAGGGTTGGATCAGTACGAAGACCGCCTTGAGGTTGCGAAGGAGTCCACCGCCGGCGACGAGGCGAGTCCGTTTGATGCGGATGCCGTCTCTGCCTCCGTGGATGTATGCGAGAAAGAAGCCGCGCTCACAAACGAGCTCGCCGACCAAGTCAGCGCACGCGTCGACAAAATGCTTCAATCCGCCTCGAAGGATATTGATGAAGCGGAGAAACGTATCGGCGACAAGCTTCGCGTGCTCGACGCCGATTGCGACGGTAAAATTACAATGTCAGAGTTACTCAAGGTTCGCGAAGCCTTTGGCGCCGATGCTTTGAGCGAGTCCGACGAAATAGAAATGGTGAACATTTTAAGTGGCCTTATCAAGGCGGATGGGTCCATCGCTGTCGAAGATTTGCGTAAGCTCACCGGCGATATTATCGCCACCGATTTCCAGGATGGCGAGGACGAACACGAAGACAACGAAGACGACGCACCGCCACCACCCACTAGGGAGCCGCAAGAATCCGCAGACGTACCGCCGCCGCCACCATCCACGTGATTCGCTGTACATCATAGACACCTGTACGTTAAAGACCGACAGTTTTTTTTTATTTCTTTACGCTCGTTCGAGTTACGACGGAGAGCTCGTGGAACGTCTTCCTCACACCGCACCACGCGCCGATCGCACCACCGCGCACTCGCATCCAACATGTACTAAACGTTCATTACATGTCATCTTACGCCCCGTCGTCGTCATTGAGGTCGCAATCGCGCGCCACAAGCGCGAGGAGCCGCAGCTCAAAGCAACGGTCTGAGCACGGGACGTCGTCTTTGTCGACTTACACCTACGACGACGCGCCCGCGCCGAAGATTCGACGCAACGCACGCGATGCCGTTGATGCCCATCACGCCACGGTCGCCGTGAACGCCGACGTACGCGAAGAAAGCGTGTGGGAGACGTTTCTTCAAGTCGTCTCGCACTTTACATCGGCGTCCCAACCGACGAGCACGTCCCGACGTCGTAAATTTTGCATTCTCGTGCGCGATATGGCAGCCAGCGATCGCGGATTATACGGCTTGAAACGATTTCCCGGTGCCGTGAGCGCGTTGAAACGGCTGGTGGTTGATGCGGATTTAGAAACGCGATTACACGCGAACGACGCGGTTGCGGCGCTCGCGGCGTCTCGAGAGGGCGTGAGCATGCTTTGTTCGAATGATGACGCTTTATTCGACACCGCGATGCTCATTCGCGCGTGGGAATGGCGCTTAGCGTTAGAACGCATTAAAGCCACGTTTGGTTTGCGCGTGTACTGGCGTTGTCGATTGCGAGTCGTGTTGTTCAAGTCAAAGGCGACGAGCGCGTTTGTCAGCCAATTTCTCAGCCCGCGCGTGTTTGATCCGCTTCAAACGCACGTCGCGAAGCGAATGCCGCATAATATAGACATCGGTGCCTCGTTATCATCTGTGATCGGTCGCATAAATGACGACATCACGGTGTTGAACGCCGCGACGAAGGCGATGGAGGTGTTATTAGCGACGGCGACGGTGAATTGGCTCGCGGAGGAACCGATTCCGTACGCGGATGACGTGCCTCGCACTTCGGATTTTCATTTACGGCGCGCATCACCCTCAGAACTCGGCGGGATAAACCCAGTCGAGGCGTTCATGGGCGACGGGTTCATAGGCGGCAGTCGCACGCCAGGGTGCGTATCGAATGTATGGAGGATTCTCTCGTCGCGTTTTCGTAAACGCGCCGCCGACGAAGACGAAGCCGAAGACGACGTCAAGAGCGATGGTGGCGAAGCGTTCGGGTTTGAAAAAGCCAATAGCGGCGAAGTATCATTCTCCATCACGCAGAATCGGCTAGCTAGAAAACTCATGATGCTTACGCGGCATGAAAACGATAGTTTGCGTGAACGGGCGTGTCGGGTGTTGTACGAGTATAGCGCGCGTGCGAGCAATGACACATTTGGCGAACGCGTGTACGACATGCTCATCGGGACAGACTCCAAGCTTCGCGCCGGTACTTTATCGTGGTTGGCGTATCTGTTCCTCCAACACATTCGCAACGTGCGTGCGTTCTCGCCGCAGAACGCGGATGACAAACCACCACTGTCGAATACGGTGCGGTTTCTGTTGTCCGACGCCGTGGTGCGTTCGGCGAGCCAAGGATTGACCGAGGAGGACGCCGCCATTCGCGAGAGCGCCGCGCGCGCATTACGCGTCGCCTGGGACGCCGTCGCCGTCGTCCCGAACGAACGCTCTTCTGTTTCACGCGACGATGACGAGGACGATGTGCGCGTCGCGATGGATGACCGATTAACGTTCGCGCTCGATGATCGATGGTTGACGTTTGTCAACGCGGGAGCCGCTCGAGCGTTGTGCGACATGCAATTAAGCGACGCCGTAGGCGCGCCACAGCTCGCCAATACCGTGCTCGAGCACATGGCAAAGACGGACCGCGATGCGGCGCTGTATATTTTAAGTCGCGAGCACGCTTTGGATGCAGCGGCGGAACGCGCGTTGACGCGTCGACGCGTCGAGGAGCACAAGTCGACGTTCAAGTCTCATAAACACGTCCCGGCGTTGCCCGCGGCGGCGGATGTCGACGACGAGGAGGACAAATCACAC
The DNA here is from genome assembly GCA_012295225.1 of Ostreococcus mediterraneus. Lineage (NCBI taxonomy): Eukaryota > Viridiplantae > Chlorophyta > Mamiellophyceae > Mamiellales > Bathycoccaceae > Ostreococcus > Ostreococcus mediterraneus. The sequence continues at coordinate 175,868 of WMKK01000008.1, forward strand.
GCGCTCGCGCTATCGAATGCGGGCGATAGTGGTGGAGAATACTCTCAGCATCACATTGCGCGTTGGCGCGAATACAGAACGCAGTATACACCAATCACCGCAAAGTTTGTCGAAGGAGAACTTCCCGAACGCGCCGCGGACGATTGGCGCGCGCGGGCGGAGGAGTACATTCTCGCTGGAGGCGCGGCGTCGAATAAAAACGGTCGCACTCGACGAGGACCGTATGAGCGCGCAATCTTGCACGAGGGTGGCATCGGACTCGCGGCAAAGTATGATAAACTTCCTGTGATTTTCCCCGACGCGCCGGCTGTGGGTCCGTACGCGCACGACAAGAATTTCGTGAGTCTACATACGAGCGCGAAGAAGTACACGAGACCTTCCGATCGACACCGCACGCGCGCCACGAAAAAGATGATTGTCGAAAAGTTTAACGCGCGCGAAGGAGCGTAATAGGATTAGCATATAGTTGTTGTCTAGAAACGTCTAAAATTATGTCTACGGTACATGTCTATGGACGACCAAAGTACTCTAGAACGCCACTGGTTGCATCTGGTCCATGCGTTTGAACCGGATCGCACGCTATTAATTTTCTCAACTCTGACGTCCCACCTACGTGGAACGTGAATTCTCCAGGCACATTGCTCCACTTTTTCTCTTTGGTGCTCCAAATTTGCAACGCTCGAACGGGGAGCGCGAGCGACACTTGTTTCGTCTGTCCCGCCGCCACGACAATCTTTTTAAACGCCTTGAGTTGTCGGGGCGGCTCTTGAGCGTCTCGAGGGTACGTGACGTATACTTGAACGACTTCCGAAGCGATGCGATCGCCGGTGTTCGTCACGCTGAATGATACGTTGGCCGCAATAGAAGAATCTACCGGAAACGTTTCAACTACCGCGTCGGTGTATTTGAACGTCGTGTACGTCAATCCATGACCGAAATGAAACGCTGGCCTAAGTCCTTTCGCGTTGTACCAGCGGTATCCAACGTGCAGGCCTTCTTTATATACCACCTTGCCGCCAGTACCCGGGTATTGCTCTTGGTCGAAATTACCAAGTTCATTCTCGCTATTTGGAATTGTAATCGGCAATTTACCTCCTGGCGCATGCTTGCCGAATACGACATCGGCGAGACCCAAGCCCGCTTGCTCGCCAGGCAAGAACGACAATAGTATCGACGATGCGTCGGCATGTTGTGGAATCACGACATGTCCGGGCGCGGTGACGATGATGACGATTTTCTTGCGAAACTTTTCGCTAAAGCGACTCACTGGCTGTTGATGCGCGTTGAGAGTAATTCTAGGACGATCGAGCGACTCTCCTGCACCGGCGCCGTCGCACACGATGATTGCCAGCAAATCATCACCCATCTTTGTGGCCTCGGTCAAGGCTTGATCGAGTTGATGCTCGTCGTACCACTTGAAATCTTGCCCAGCGTCGTGCAACCCGTCATTCACGGTGAACACGTTTTTCGCACCCGGGTCTACGTGTCCGCTTCCACCTCCAGATAACGACCAAGGTTGCGCGCACATCGCGCCAAACGTGATGATAGTCTTGTTTTGTGCGTCCGGATCGAGCGGGAGTAAGTTCCCATCATTCTTGAGCAAAATGGCAGACTTCGCGACAATATTACGCGCGAGCGTCGTGTCGTTGTACGTGCGCACGTTGGCGTCAATCGCACGCGGAATGGTCTCTTCTTCATCCATAATCCCGGCTCTGAACATGGATGTTAACACTCGCGTTGCCGCAACCTTGATGCGCTCTGCACTGAGCATTGGCTTCCCAAGCGCATCCGTCGCTTCGAGCGCGTCCTTCAGTCTGTCCCTGGAAAACAGCCCCGCCGTGGGCATCTCCATGTCGAGCCCACTTTTCAGCGAAGGCACCGTGCTGTGCGTCGCTAACCAATCCGACATGACGAACCCTTCGAACCCCAAATCATCACGCAAAATCTCATTCATGTACACTGAGTTTTGACACGCATGCGATCCGTTTACTTTGTTGTACGAACACATGATGGATCCCACCTCCGCATCCTTAATTGACGCCTCAAACATCGGCAGATACATCTCCCGCATCGAACGTTCGTCTACTTGCGCGTCATAGTACATTCGATCCCTCTCCTGCTCGTTGAATATAAAGTGCTTCGCCGTGGCGATGACACCGCGCGACTGTATACCTCGAATCACCGCCGGCGCCATCGCTGAGCCGAGCGCCGGATCTTCGCCGGCGATGTATTCAAAATTCCGTCCACCCAACGGTACGCGCGCTAAATTCATCCCAGGCCCCAAAAACACATTCGCACCCTTCCTCACAAACTCCCCTCCCATCGCACCTCCCCAGGCATGCGCTAAACCTACATCAAACGTAGCCGCGACGGCTAACGCGCACGGCCACTGCGTCGTCGTCCCCGGCTGGTTGTGCGCCCGAAACCCCTGCGGCCCATCATTCATGCGCAATTCCGGCACTCTCGCCCTCGTAGACGACACCACAAACCCACTCGTACTCCCTATGTATGCCTCTTCGACTTGTCCACCCAAGAGCGTGAGCTGTTCGTCGAGGGACATTGTCGACGCGAAGCGGTACGCGCGCGTTCGCGCCGCGCTCCCGCCCACGCCGGCGTCATCCGACGCGCGCGTGACGAGCGTCGCCACCGCCACGAGCGCCGCACACGCGGCGGCTGACATGCGAAGCGCGCTTGACGCGATGCGCGACGTGGTCGATGCGTGCGCGCGTCGGGCGGCGCGTTCGACGTCGACAAAGTCGCCGGCGAGCGCAGTTTCGTGTTGCGACGCCGTCGACGCTGTCGACGCGTCATCGACGGCGATGAGCGGGCGGCGCTCGGTGGATGGTGATATGGGTGGCATGTCGCGTGCACCGCGCGCGCGCGTGGACGACGTGCGGGCCGATGGGTGCGGCCGAGGCGACGTGTGAGAGGCGAGGTGATCGACGTTGGGTGTTGGCGTTTCGGCGTCGAGACGCGCGAGAGGCGACATTCGGGCGGCGTACGTGCTATTGCGCCTGTTTTCGCGCGGTCAAGCGATGCGAGGTGAAGGATGATACGTGCGTGATTGACGCCATGGGCGATGCGCGCACAGGTGGATGGGATAAAGAGAATTGCTTGCTGAATTAAGAATGAAACGGTGGACGAATGCGCCGTCCACGCGCGAGGCGAGACGCTGTCTTTACGCGCCAATTAAATTCACGTGGTGACCCCACGCGAGGCCAGTGGCGAGCAAACCGAAGACTAAGAAAGGTTGCGCGCTGGCTTGGTACTTCACATCGTTCTTGATGGGATCCGGAAGGAAGAATTTGAATTGGAAGAAAATTTGCGGCGCGATGAGGCAGAACAAAACGTTTGAGTAAAAGTCCTCACCAATGGCGCGCAAGTAGAACGCCACAAAGAGCTGCGTGATGTCAATGGACGACACGCAAATCCATTTCGCCTTTTCCACACCAAAAGCCACGGGAAGAGACTGCAAGCCAAGCTTGCGATCGCCCTCCATGGACTTAAAATCGTTGACGATGGCGATACCCAAGCCAGCGATGGAGTACAGCACAGTCAAGAACATCACATCCGGAGTCAACTCACCGAACACCGCCATGCCCGCCCACCACGGAAGGGCAATGTAGGACGAACCGAGGGCGTAGCACCCCTTCCAGCCTTCAGCCTTGAGCTTCAACGGCGGCGCGCTATAAATGTACGACACCCACGACCCGAAGAGCGTCAACAACGTGACGATTGGGAAGTCATGCTCGCACCAACGATCGAGTTGAATCGCACACAACCAGCCACCAATCAACAAAACCGCAATCTGTGCCTTGACTTCATTCTCCGAAATAGCTCCACTCGGAATCGGCCGGTACGGCTCGTTAATCGCGTCGATATCCCGGTCGTACCAGTCATTAATCGTCTGCGTATACCCCGTCAAGAACGGCCCAGACATCGTCATACACAACAATGCCTTCCCAATATTATCAATATTCCATTCGTAATGTCCACTCGCCGCCGCGCCGCACATCACGCCCCAAATCAATGGCACCCACGTCCCGGGTTTCGTCAACTGCAAACGAATCTTCCAAATATCATCCGTCTCACTCGCCCCCTTGAGCCCTAACAACTGTCGCACTTGCGCCCCTTTCTCGCTCACGCCCGCGGTGTTATCCGCCTTGATGTTCTCGTCATCGCTCGTCGCGCACACCGGCGCACGCGCGCCGCGAAACGTCACCGCCGACAACGATCGTCGCGGCGCCAGCGACACCTTCACCGACGTCTTCACCGACGTCTTCACCGACGTCGTCGCGCGAGACGCGCACACGGGCGCGCGCAAAGTAAACATCGCGATGCGTGTACACTTTGGGTGATCGATTCGCGCGCGCGACGGCGTCGAGCGGCGACGTATGCGGCGCTGAACACGTTTGGGCGATCGCGCTATCCACTTTATCACACATTCAAAACGAGTCCCATACCACGCGCACGGTCGTCGTGCGCGCCGCACACGTCGCCGCTCGACGCCGCGGCGCGCGCGGCGATGGACGCCGATGGCGCCGATGACATCGACGTCGACATCGATGCGTTCGTCGCGCTCGGACGCGCGCGGTTGTTGGTGCTGTACTCGTTGGAGCACGTGATGGTGAATTATCGTTCGAGCGTTCGCGGCGCGGATGTGGACGAGAATGTCGAGCGAGAGGAGGCGCTGTGGGCGTGTGCGCGAGGATTTTGTGAGGATGATGCGATCGGTGAGGCGTCGAGCGCGGCGGCGGTGAAGTTGGCGCTGTGCTGCGCGGAAAAGGCGAATGATGATGGTTCGCGTCGGTTGCGTCCGTACGAGTACGGGTGCGATTGGTTGGCGCGCGTCGAGGCGTTGTTGACGCGCGTGCGCGTGGCGAATGGTGTAGAGAAGATTCCAGATGATTTTGCAACGCCCGATTGCGAGTTCGCACGCCCGGAGGGTGTGGAGAATTGTGATGTGGGCGCGTGGATGACGTTTGAGCGCGCGTACGTCGCGGCGCGGAGCAGGCGTTCGCCGCTCGTAAAAGATGGCTACGTGTACGTCACGCGTACGCTGATGCCAGATGTGTACGCAGAACACCGCGAACGATGTATACGGAACGATTTGTCCGCAACGTTTCGACGGTTGCAGCTCTGGTTGAGCGAAGGACGGGCGCCGCCAGCGTTTGATCCCAACGCTTCGTACAACGCGCTGCGCGCGATTCGAACGTGGGTCCCGGACGTGAGCGAGTTGCCGGATATACCCACGTCGGCATCCACCACGAACTGGGGTAAACGTCGTCGCGAGCGACGCAGGGCGAATGGTGTGGCGCAACATGCGATTGCGATCGAAGAGGACGTGAACACGACGGCGAGCGGCGCCGTCGGACCAAACGCGACGTATCGATACGTCGCCGGTGAAGACGCGAGGCGCGCGCTCAAAATGGTTGATCGACACGTAAGTGCGATAACCGCGCGCCCATTCCCGCCGTGCATGCGAAGTAAATTTGAGGAGCTTCAACGCAAGGCGCACTTGACGTTCACCGACAGATTTCAACTGAATTTATTCTTGAAAGGCATCGGGCTCACCGTGAACGAAACTTTGAACTTTTGGCGACAGGGCGTGTTCCCGAAAGGCAAGATGAAAGCGTATCAAGGCGAGCACACGTACAACGTCAGACACAACTATGGTCTCGAAGGTGGGATGATTGATTACACTCCGCACAACTGTGAAAAAATGCAGCAAGAGCACAAGGACGGCGCCGGTCGATGCGCGTGTCCGTTCGCCACCGACATCGAAACCTTCCGCAGCAACACGCTCGGACAGTCGTGGTACCAATCGGTTTCCATTGATGCGCGCGATAAAATCGAAAGCGCCGTGCATGCCAAAAATCCATCCGCGGCGTGCGAGCACGTCTTTGAAGACGCGCACGGTGGCTTCTCCATCGGCCCCAAATTTGAATTCCCTGACGCGTACTACGACGCATCGATGGAAATCGAAGAAATGTGCCGCGAACGTGCTGATCACGCGCAATTCGATCGCCAATCTTCAGTCCCAGAAGACGTCACTACCGCTGCCGGTGCCCGAGCGAACGTCGCCGCCGACGCCCATCCGCTCCCCACGAATTTCAACCTCGCGCTGGAAGATTTATCCTCCGACGACGAATAGCACGATCACTAGACCCTTAGCCGTAGTCACGTAGCCTAGTCGCATGTAACATATGTCCACGCACTCGCGCGCGCGCGACCGACGCGTTCGAATCGTAACTCTGTACCCATTTCAACGCGCGTTTCGACGGCGCGCGCCGTCGAAGCGCTCAACACCATACGAGTCAACACCATCACACCGCACTTGCTGGCGCACCGCGACGCGCGACGCGATCTCACGCCCGCGCGCGATGTCGTAACCGACGAACACACACACACACTGAGTCATCCGCGCCATCATGGGATCAGGCGGCGGCGGCGCGTGCGATTGCTGCGGCACCAAGTCGACGGATGAGCGCATTCAAGTCCCCGCCACGACATCGGCGCCGTCGTCGTCGCGCTCCATCGGCGTCTCGCTCACGTCGCTCAAGTCGTTTGATAAGAAGGGCACTTGTGCGCGGTCACTCCGGTCGCTGACGATGAGGGACGGGGACGGCGGTGCGCGAGAGGAGCCGCGCGAGGCTGGCGAGGCTCGCGTCGAAGACGATCCCGCGACGCACTATTCGGATACGAAAAAGCCTCGCGATAGAGCCGCAGCGATGGGTGGGATGTACATTCAGCCCCATTACGATGAGAAGTTTGATTCGCAGCGTTTTAAGAGGCGCGTGGGCGATCATTTGGCGGCGCAAGCGGCGTTGATCGCCAAGGAGTCGGCGCCGTTGCTTTCGGGCGCCGACGTCGGCGGAGGGTACGCGGCTTCGGATGACGCTGTCAAAGTAAAACGCGAAGCCAAACGGAAGAAAAAGGAGCTAGAGTCTAACGAGAAGGAGGATAGGAGGGAGCTCAAGTATGCGGCGCAGAGACAGCGCGAACATCAGAAGCAGATGTGGCGCGCGCTGGTGACGATTATGTTGGTGGTCGTCGTGCTCGCTGGGATTATATTTAGCGGCGACGTGGATTTTAAATTTGGCTTCAACACGAAGAAAGGTGATGGTGGTAAAATCAGTGATGTCGTTCGTGCGCGAGCGCGCGACGATGACTCGACGTTGCTAGCGATGACGGAACCCGCGACTGGTGAGTATTCGGCGTCAGAGACGCGAGACGAAGACGTCGATCTGTTGGACCCGACGTCACGCACGTGGTCACCGAAAGAGTGGAAACGACATAATGACATGATGCGTAAGATCAGACGTCATGCAAAAGCCACGGCGAAGGCGCATGTGCGTGAATTTGTCGAGAGCGCGCATACTGAGCTCGGGGTGGAGGATGACGACGTCGACGAGTACGAGACGAATGACGCCAAAGATGACGTTCGCGAATCAGCACGAGCTTCCGCCGCGGCTGTTGGTAACGGTGACGGTGATGAAGACGACGATGACAACGTGGAGAACATTCTCGCCGCGTCTCAAGCGTCGGTGTTATCCCATAGTTTGATTGTTGATGCTGTGAATTCGACGCGCATGTTCACGAGCAAGGCAAAGCGTCCGACGACGGATATAGCAGAGGCGCTCGCGGCGGCGGTACTCGAGAGTGAAGGAAATTCAAAAGTCCTGACCCCGTCAGCGGCGACGAGCACCGCGAGTGCATCACTGCCACCTCCACCGCCGGCGTTGCAGCTGTCAAATTCAACCGAGTCGACGCCGACCGAGACAGACGTCGTTGTCGTAGAGAGCACTCCCACGGAAGGCGCGTTGACGATACCTGGAATCACACCAGTACCTGTGCGTGCTCCACCGCCAAGCGCAAATATAGAATCGATCGACGTTTCGTCGCGCGGTAGTAAATCCAAGAGGCGGGACAAGTACGGCTTTGGTGATTTATTAGTCGCTGAAGACGATTCTATGCAATCGTTGTTCACGACGCCTACGCCCGTGGAGGCGGCCGAAGTTGCGGCATCGTCTACGCCTCGTCGCGCATTACGATGAGAGACATAAAAGACGTCGATTGGGCGAAACCAATTGTAGAATCCAATAGCATCCAAAAGTAGTCACGCAAAGTGAATCTTAGCAGTAGCGCGTTTTGTGAATGGAAGAAAAGCGCGTTTCGAGAGACTTAACGTAGTGTACAGTTGCGTCGTATTAAAACGGTGCGATTAAACCTATATAGTGCATGTAGGCGCGTCGAACGTGTGAGGAGCAACCGGCGGACGTCGTAACGCGCGCGTTTACATGATGACGCAACCCTTCTTCTTGCCGCCCGCGCCAGCTTCGGGGATGGACTTCATGCTCCCAGCCTTCATCTTCAACACTCGCAAGATTTCATCCTTGTTCTTCCCAGCGGCGAGTTGCGCCGCGGTCTCGCCGTCATTGTTCTTAATATCAACCTTTGCTCCCGCGTTGACGAGGCGCTTGACGTTTTCGACATTGTGCGAGCACACGGCGTACATCAACGCCGTCCAACCATCTTCATCTTGCTTGTCCAAATCACACTTCTTATCGATAATGAACTGCAGCACGTCCGCAAACCCGTGCGCAGCCGCAGACATCGCCGGAGTACCGCCATCCGCGCTTTGCAAGTTCAACAAACTCGGCCCGCGTTGCATCGCCTTGAGCACGTCGACGTGACCGCCGCTCGCCGCGAACATCGCCGCAGTCTTCCCGCTGTTGCTCTGCGCGCGCCATCAACCACAACGAAACGATACACCACGTCAGTCTCCACTATCTACGCGTATGCGCAACCCCATGCGCATCGCTCGCGCGCGACGACACACGAAAAACACCGCCAGGAAACGCATAATCGCGATCACAAATACCCTGGCGCAATCATCATCGTGCATTAGAACCCCTCTCCCCGCTCGCGCGACCTCGCGCCCGGGTCATTCGCGCGCGAATCACGTGCAAAACAAAACGTACCTCGCCATTCGCCTGAATGTCCACGTCCGCGCCGTCATCCATGAGCGCCACGACCTGGTCGAGCGCGCCCTCCGCCGCGGCTTTGTGCAGCGCCGTGAGGCCGGTAAAGGTGTCGTGATCGTTCACGCCCATTGGTGATGCGTGCGAAAGGTGCGGTGGTGCGTGTGCGTTAAATACGGATGAAGTCGGATGCGATGCGTGCAACCGAGCGAGCGCAGAGGGCGGCGGCGGCGGCGCGAGGGGCGGCGCGTGCGTGGAATGACGGCGCGGAATTCGGTCCACGTCGGATCGAGACCGCGAAAAGATCTCGGCACCTTATACATCGTAAATCGTCGTACTGTGTATGATGTAAAACCATGTGTGCCATATGCGTGACGGTTGGAGAGGCTCTGGTGGCGCACATTACATATTGTGGATATATGAAGCCTATACATTGCAAATCACACATATGTTGCGGTGGCGTGACGTCGATCGGCCGACGACGACGTCGCGGCACACGACGACGTCGCGCGCGACGACGACGACGACGACGACGACGACGATGTACGCGGCGATGATGACGACGACGACGACGATGACGGCGAGCGCGACGGCGCGACCGGCGGTGCGCGCGCCTCGCGCGACGACGACGCGGTGCGCGGTGCGCGGGCAAAGCCTCGAGCGCGGGCGTCGCTCTGTCGCGCGGTCGTCCGGCGCGAACGACGACACGCGCTCGAGCGCGGACGACACGATGTCCGCCCTCGACGCGCTGCTGCCGAAGACGCCCGAGCCCGAGCGCGAGCCCGAGGCGGTGGTGAAGGCGCCGCGCGAGCGCAAGGCTGGGGAGATATCTCCAGAGATGCGCAAAAAGCTCTTGGGCGAGAGCGTCGGGTTGGGTGGGCTTCCGGAGAAGCCCATGCCGTCGAATATCTTTTTGAATATCATTTTGGGGATTAGCGCGATCGTGGTCATCGCGTATATCGGTGGAATTCGACCGTGATGCGTTCGTGAAGGGTGAACGAGTCGTCGACGGGGCGTCGGTCGAGACGAGCGCGGGGGACATCTGCGCGATTCAACGCGCGTGCTGTGCGTTGAACATACACACAAGACTTAGCTTTGATGCCAATGTAACACTATATATCTTCCCATTGCCGAAACGAACGATGCAAAGCGAATGAGCGTACGCGCGTCTCGCGGAGGCGCGACTTCTGGCTTCGCGAACACCGTGTCATCCTCATTCGTCGCCTCGCGCGCGACGGTCGCGTCATGGACGCGCTCGAAAACGAACCACTCGTGCGCGATGCATCGCATGCGTCGCGACGCGCCTCGTCGACGTCCACCGCCGCGTCGCTCGCGCTCGCGTGCGGCGCGTCCCGGCGCCAAGCCCGATGGGTGTTACTCACCATCGCCGCGGTGCTCCTCGGATTTACCATCGCCGCCGCGCCCTTCACCGAGCGCGATGTGCCGGACGTCATGCGTAACAGCCTCGGTGACCGCCTTCGCCGCTCGCTGTCGCAAATCAGACACGTGCGCGTCGTGCGTGCGGGCAAGCGAAGCGCGCGACGATCGGCTCGTCACGCGACCGCCGACGCCGAGTCGTCAGTCTTCCCGAGCCTCGGCGTCGAACGCCCGCACATGCGCGTCCCGCCGTTGGACGGATCGTTACAACGATTGATTAGCGATATCGACCATACCGCGCCGTTCCCGCGCGATGCGTCGTGTGAGGTGAAATTCAAATCTCCGACGGGCGCGTTGTGTCACTGCGACGCCACAAACGCGGGCGACACGAGCGGACCGGCTATCGCGCGCGCGGTGGCGCAGTACCATTTCGGTGGGTGCGTGGCCGATGGATTACCAGAACGTGCGACGTCGTGTTTTGGTGCGGAAGAGGGCGAGTGTTTGATTGTCATCGGAAGCGTTATTACGAAAGCCAAGCGAGGCGACCACGTGTGGGGCACGGGGGCGTGGCACGAACGGGACATGCGGGACGCGTGGAAACACGATGGTGCGGTGATTCACGGCGTGCGTGGACCGGGTACGGCGAGTATATTAAATAGCGCGTATTTATCCGAGGAGAATGACGCGTTGAATGCGCCGGCGATTGGGGATCCGGGGTTTTTGGTGTCGTTTACGCACGGGTATTTGAAGGATTCGGCGGCGCCGCGCGGGTATTGTTTCATCGCGCATCATTACGATGATACTGTGGCGCCAACGCACGTGCGCACGATCACCACGCACAGCGGATGGGAGGTTATGGTGAAAAGTATTTTGGATTGCGAGTATATATTTACCTCGAGTTTACACGGGTTGATTTTCGCCGAGTCGTTTGGCGTCAAGGCGCGATGGTACCAAGCGCCCGACGGCGCCGTAGCGAAGAACGAAGGACGATGGAAGTATCATGATTGGATCAAGTCTACGCCGCGTGCGCCGCAGTGGTTGGAGCCCGCGCCGGATATCAATCAAATATTCGATCCATCGGCGTACCCACCGCCATTTACGATGGATGAGCGTCGCGCGCTCGCGCGTAGACTCGTCGAGAGGTTCCCGTATGAAATGTTTGAAGTCGTCAAGACTGGCCAAAGTTTGTTCTAGCGCGCGAGTGATCGACGAGAAATCACGTAGAAGTATTGATAGCACACACAACGTATCGAGAGCTGTATTTATTCAAAATAATGTAATATCAAGAACGAACACAGCCACCGTTTACGCGTTCGATGAACCGACGACGCTCGCGCCCGCGCCCTCGCAGCCTCACACCTCGCCTCGCGGACGCTCATGGCGAGCGCGTCCCCGCGCAACGGGAGTCACCATCACGCGACATCAACTGGAGCGGTACGTCCGCATGCGCGTGACGCCCGCGTCAAACGAATCGACACCTCGCGCGCGAACGACGCGCTAACTGTATGGTGTCGTGTCTTTCCACCAATTCTTCACAGATGACTGCGAACGCACATCGCACGATCGACGCGGCGTTGGACGACGCGCCCGTGTTCTACCCCACCGCGGAAGAATTCTCGGACCCGATGGTGTACTTGAGTTCGATTGAGCCCAAGGTGCGACGGTACGGGATTTGTAAGATTGTCCCGCCGCCCGGGTGCGCGCCAGCATTCAACGAAGACGCGTGGGGGCGCGACACCGAGCGTTTTGACACGAAACAGCAGCACATTGACGCCTTGAAAGAAGGTCGGACGTTTAAGTTTGGCAAGGAGTACACGAAGGCGGAGTACACGACAGCGGCGATTGAGTTTGATAAGCAGTTTTCTTCGCTCGCCGGTGCCGGCAGCGAAGCGATGGAGCGACGGTTTTGGGACGTCGTGGAAACACAGAGCGAGAAAATCGCCGTGGATTATGGGAATGATTTAGACGTGAATGTGTTCGGCTCAATGTTTGCGGCGACGAGCGATGGGCTCAGACACCCGTGGGATCTCGGACATTTGTTTGCGCACCCATTGAACTTGTTGCGCGTCATCGAGCACGAAATTGCAGGCGTCACCAAGCCGTGGTTGTATTTAGGCATGCGTTTCGCGACGTTCTGTTGGCACGTTGAGGATCACTTTTTGTGTTCGTTAAATTATCTGCACCGTGGGGCGTCGAAAACGTGGTATGGGATTCCTGGGGTTGACGCGGAGGCGTTTGAGAATTGCGCGCGCGCGACGGTACCGCATTTATTCAAGGACGCGCCCGACATCTTACATCAAATCATCACCATGGTTCCGCCCGGAGTATTAGTGCAGCACGGCATAAAAGTATCACGACTCGTTCAAAATGAGGGCGAGTTTGTCGTGACGTTCCCTCGCGCATATCACGCGGGATTTTCGCACGGATTCAACGTCGCCGAAGCCGTCAACTTTGGACACATCGGCTGGCTCAACTTTGGTCAGAAAGCCGTAGATGTGTACTCAAAGGGTGCTTTCAAACGTAATGCGGTGTTCGCTCATCAACGTCTCATTGTTGACGCTTCAGAGTCATTCGCGCGCGCGTACGATATAGCGCGCGCAAGCTTACAAAGTAAATCCATAGGCGCCTTGACGTCGGCGCTTCGCAAGGAGATGGAGCGCATGCTCAGCGACGAACAATACTTTCGCGCGTCGCTCGTTCGCCGCGGCTTGCAGTTAAAAGAGGTCAAGCCACATGCGGATAATGATGACGTATGTTGCGTGCGTTGCAAGGCGATCCCATTCCTATCAGTCGTGCGATGCCGATGTTTACCGACGGCGGTGCGTTGTTTATCGCACGCCATGGACGCGTGCTCGTGCGAACCAGAGCATCGGTGTTTAGAAATCCGGGCGAGCGTGCACCAGTTGAGTAACATCATTTTGAGGTTATCTCATGCGAGTGCGCGCGGCGCAAACCATCAAGGTACGCGTGAGACGGCGACCACGCCGCTGTCGCGCACACCCGCTCATGGTAAAGACGCCGAATCGATAAAGTCCGAGCACGCGCCGCTCGGGACCCCCTGGACGGACGAAGAACTCATGCAGCTCGTAAAAGGCATCAAAATCCACAACATAAATCTCAAATCACAAAGTGAGTCTCGCGCCATCATGGTCATTTCCATCGCAGCCATGATTCCAACTCGAACGCAAACGCAAGTGCAAAGCAAGTTGAAGAAGTTTGAAGGGCAAGTTCGGAGAATGACCGCGGAGCGACGGGCGCAACTTGGGATTGAATTCACGCCGAATCACGCGGATCCAAGAGTATTAGAATCAAAGCGAGCGTGGGAGAAACGAGCCGTAAACACTGGTGCTGGAGAAGTGAAACGACAAAAGACGCAAGGAGCCACCGGTGCTTGGACCGACGAAGAAATGAAAACGCTCGTAAAAGCCCGCATGGACCATGGAAAGAACTGGGCTCGCATCGCGGCTGAGCTTCAGACGCGAACGCTCGAACAAGTTGCGCGGAAATGCAACAATCTCCGAAGAGACTTGATCGCCATGGACCCAGCACGACGGCCGTCATACGTTATGCCGCATCTAGAAGAATACTTTGCCGCCCTCGAGAGGCGCGACCGCCATGAATGAGACACAAGCGCTTTAACAACCAACTGTTTACGTCTTCGACGCCACACCACGACGCGGCGGGGGCGGCGGCGGCGCGCGACGCCGTCGACGCGATATCTATACGCAAAACAAATACGCAACCATGCCCAAACGTGCGCTCGATGATACCGCCACGAACCCGCGCGTGCGCGCCACTCGAGAAACGCTCAACCTCAAGCGCGCGCTCGAGAGTTGGGGCTTGCACGACGTCGCGCGCAACGTCCCCGTAAACGTCCGATGTCGCCTCGCGCCCATGTGTGCGACGGTCGAAGCAGAGCGCGAGGCGATTCTTCGCGCCGAGCCGACGCTGTGCGCGTCGAGCGCGTCGTACGCGGAGGATGTGTTCGCAGAGACGTCTGGTCGGGACGCGCTCGCGTGGGCGTGCGAAAGCTCTTGGAGTCGTTTTCCAACGCCGAAAGTCGCCATGGTGAGCGGTTGGGGCGCGCCTGGGTCATTGTTGCACAGTAATAAGCGCATGACACTCGTGCATGGGTTTGATGAAGTGCTCCATGGGGAGGAGGCGTTGAATTTGCAAATGTTTCACCGGGCGGATGGCGACGAGGTCCCGGTGCTCCCGCGAAAGCTCAAATGGCCCGCAGAGGAGTATTTCGCCACCGAACCAATAGCAGGGTCGCGTGTGGACGACGTGCGTAGCGTGGTTTTAGACGACGCGACGCGCGTGAGCGCCAAAGGTGCGCTCACGTGGTGGCATTTAGACGACTGCGGGGAGTTTGTGTTTCAAGTCGGTCTACCAGAGGCGAGAGAGGTTGAACCAACGTGTTTACTCGGCCAAAGCGGTAAACCCGTAGTTAAGTTATTTATATTCGCTGAAAAGCGCGACTATGCGTGGATCGCACAAGACGCGGAGATGAACAAGAGCATGCGAAATAGTGCGTTGGACATATTTGATACGCCGGCGCACTTTTTCCCGACGGCTGCAGAAATGCGAGCGCCTTCGTCGACGTCGTTAGATGCATCTAATCCGTCGTGTTTCGATGGAGAACCACGCGTAGATACGACAGTTTGCGATCCAAGTCCTATATTTTGGATCGCACCGCTCGAAGCCGGTGGACCTCCATTGCTGTCACCGCCGAATTTAATCCATTGCGTGCTCACGGTGCGCGACTGCGTCATGGTTGAAGAGCGACGGCTGTCGTTGGCGTTCATGGATGAAGTACTCTATTTCCAGCGCCGCGCGTCGCGGTGGATCGAGCCACCGATCTTCTATTCATTCGTGCGCGATGATTTAAGTGATCCGGTAAAGGCGCGGCGAAACGCGGTCGAACCTCTCGTGCGGTTGTTGGACGACGACATTCGAGAAGCGTTCGACGTCGACGCCAAAGGCGAGCGAGAGACGGAGCGCGCGCAGCACTTCGCGCGTTGTTTCATGTCCTTACGCACGCTCGCCGAGCACGCCCCAGAGTTTTACGCACTCGACGCCGATGGCGTCGCATTCGCGAAGAGCGAACTAGCTCGATTCAAGACGTGGTGCGATGGGGCGTCAACATTCGCTGCTTCGTGTCGCAGAGCGTTGGACGAAGACGTCCGCGTCGCTGAACACGACTCGCTCGCCGAGCAAATGCTCAATGAAACTCTCGGTACGCACGTGATTTCGGATAATCGCGTGTGTGCAGCGATTCACGAAAAGGGGCGTCCGCGTTGGGGACCCGTACGCGAGAGCTCGACGGCGGTCGAGGAGGACAGACGAGAAATGAAAAAGGCGATTCGAGCCGGGACGCTCGACAACCTTTTGAAAACGTATAGACAACATATTTTAGCTACGAACGAGTCTGTCTAATAATAACAACATGTACCGATACCACTACTACTACGTCTACGTCTACAGCGCGTGTCGTCGCTACTTGCGCTTTTCGGCGCCAGCTAAAATCTCTCGCGCGAGCGAGACGATTTCGCGCGTATGACTACGCAACCCGTCGTGCGCGCAGTTCGGCAGCATGACGTAATAATTCGCCCATGCCGCCCATTCTCGCATGTCTCGAAGTGGCGCGGCAAAATCCTTATCGCCTGCGATGATGCCCACGTACACCCCGCGCGACTTTAACGTCCGCAGCACGTCCAAAGCTCCCGTTTCGTGCCCGTCCCACACGCATCGAACCCACGTTTCGGCGTCGAGCCGGTTCAGCGACTTAAAAAACGGTCGCGCGAAATCCCCATACGCGCTCTTTAAATACCCCGTCGCGCGACCGATGACGTGACTGAGATACGGAAACGTCGACGCGCATCGAAGACTGGCGCCGACGACGGCTGTCGACGCTCGAACGCCCAAACGACGAGACGCCCAAACGACGCACCTCGCCACTGCGTGCGGCATCAAGCCAGATAAAATTCGATTCGGCGATCCAAGAATAGACACAAAGCACGTCACCGCATCGGGTCGTTGGCGAATCATCTCTAAACCGACGCGAGTGCCGAAAGAGTACGTCACGACGGTGACGTCGGCGTCGGCGTCGGCGTCGGCGTCGGCGTCGGCGTCGCTCGCGGAAAGCGCGCGCCTCGCAGCGTCCACCACCGTCCACGCATCCCTCGCAAAGGTTGTTGCGGTGACGGAATCGTAATCGTTCGGATCTTCTGACATGCCGTGTCCGCGCATGTCGTACGTCACGACCACGCGGCCGCCGCGCGCGCACGCGTCGTCGGCGAGAGGTGTCAATTGGAAGCAGGCGTTGCTCAATCCGTTGACATAAAGTACCACACCTGGCACGCGCGTCGACGATCCTGGCGGCACGCGAACGTTGTATGACAATAACGCGCCGTCATCCGCGCGCACGCGCCCGGGATACTCGTCACGCATGCGCCCAGTCGCGTCGAGGTGTGAGGTCACTTTTTACTTTTTCTCCTGAAATTGCTTGAAATTACAACATACGCGTTCGAAACCTCGAACGCTTGAAAATGAACAAAAATAGATGAAATAATATACGTTTCTCATTGTAATGTACTCCCGCCTCTGTATCGTCTCGCGGTGGTGTGTTTCGGATTGTACACAAAAGTTTTTTTCGCGCGATTACGCGTCTTCGAGCCAGGATTCGCTCTCGCTCGCCGACCTCGCGCCCGCATCGTCATCATCCTTGACGTCATCATCATCCTCGACCGTAACCGCGCTTTGATCACTCTCATGCCCACTCACACCATCGCGCAACCGGCGTAAATTCAACGTGATGCTCACGACATCCGTCGAACGAATCTTCGCCGACGGCGCCACGCCGAGCGGCGTCGCCAGCGCCTCAACGCAAAACTCCCGCTCTCGCGCATCGACGCCCGCGAATACGCCTCTCGCACACCCGCCGTCGGCAGCAAACGCAAATTCGGCGTCGACGCCGACGATGGATCGCCAGAAATGGAGCGAACGGAGGCGCAGAAACGCGCACGCGTTGGCATCGGTCAGCGCATCGGCACGCATCGGGCCGATCAGTTCCGGTTCTGGCGCGTGCGCGAGCATGGCGTGCGCGCGTAAGTGGCGCGAAGAGCGCGAAAGAAGCGGTGACGTTCGATGCGCCGCGCGCGGGTGAGGACTCGGGCGGGGCGTGGACGAATGTGAGGCGTGTGAGTCAAGATGGGCGCGTATTGCATTGACAGCGTGTCGACGGGACAAATATCTCGCGCGCTCTGAAATGCTTTCGCGAATTTACATGGTACCAGTTAACGAGACACCGCGGATTGAAGCGCGGATTTCGTGGCGAAGACAACATCGATGACGTCTTCGACCACCTTGTCCGGCGTGGAGGCGCCAGAGGTGATGCCGATGGTCACCGGGCGGTTCGGGAGCCAGGCTTCGGTGGTGACGAGTTCCCCGTGCGCGAGCTTGTGGGTGATGGTGTTCGACGCCGGGTCCAAGCGCTCGGCGGTGTCGACCCAGTAGCTCGGAATTTTCTTGTCTTCGCTGATTTCTTGTAAGTGCGAGGTGTTAGAGGAGTTGAAACCACCGACGACGAGCATGATGTCGGGCTTGTCGTCGACCAACTTGTACATGGCGTCTTGACGCTCTTGCGTGGCGTCGCAAATGGTATCCATGACGATGAAGTGCTTGTCGACGTTCTCGACGCCAAACTTTTCCATCATGGTTTGTTGGAATAACTTACCGAGCGCCTCGGTCTCACCCTTCAACATCGTGGTTTGGTTGGCGATACCGACGCCGTCCAAATCCGTATCGGGGTCAAAGTTTTCAGACATCGCGTGCTTGAACTTTTCCAAAAACTCCGCCTTGTTACCGCCATTTAAGATGTAGTCGCGCACGTAGTTGGCTTCCTTCATATCCTTCACAACCAAGTACGTCGTCGCGAAACTCGCCGTCGCCACCGTTTCTTCGTGAGAATACTTGCCGTGAATGATGGATGTGAACTCCTTGCGCTTGTGCGTATCCACGGCGTTCCACACCTTGCTCACCCACGGGCACGTCGTATCCACAATATTCGCCCCTTTATCCGCCAAGAACTTCATCTCATGCACGCTCGCACCAAACGCGGGCAAGATCACAACTTCCCCAGCGTTCACGCCGCTGAAATCCTTCTCGCCCGACGTTTCTTTGATAAAGTTGACGCCCATTTCGCTCAAGCGTTCGTTGACCGTCGGGTTGTGAATAATCTCATTCGTAATCCAAAGCTTGGACTCCGGAAACTGCTTACGCGCCTCGTATGCCATTTGGACCGCGCGCTCGACGCCCCAGCAAAACCCGTACGCATCCGCGAGCTTGAACGTCAACCCGTCTCTCTCGTACGTGAACCCGTTTGCCTTCATCTCCGCGACGAGCCCAGTCTTTGAATACGAAATCCCATCATTCGTCATCTTCGACGCCGCTTCTTCGTCATTCAAAAACTTACGCGAGTACTGGGAAGACTTTCCGAGCTCACGACGGTATTCGCGCGGGTCGAACGGCAAGTTCGGCGCCGCGGCGACGATGGATAACGATCGGCGCGCCTTGGTGCCTCGGGACGCCTTTGGCGCGGAAAACGACGTCGTAGACGTCGACAACGTCGGCGCCGTGCGCGACAGAGCGTTGGAAAACATCACCACGTGCGTTATTAATGCGAGTGCGGCGTGATGTGCGCGCGACGATGACCGTGCGGGCGGTCAGCGGGCGGCTCGTTGTGCAGATTACGGATCGTGAGAGAAGCCTTATCTCTGACGCGCGCGCTCGAGCGCGCGCCAAATTTAATCGTTCATCGCGCCGTCGCGCGCGTCGAACGGCCCCATGCGGGCGCAATGTGCGAAAATAAATATACTCATTCATGTTACACGCTATTATACGACGATTCGCGCGCGAGCGCGACGATCCAACACATCCCGGGACGGCGCTACCGCGCGACGGCCGGAACGACAGTCGCCACGGGTAAGTCATCATTTCTCGGCCGCTCCCACTGCACCTCACCCGTATGCACGTTCCAATAATACGGAATCTTCTCTACTGTTTTACTTTTCAATTCGCGCCAGCCACTGGGCAGCGCCGCGCGCTCGAGGAGCTCCGCGCGGTAGACTTTGGTCGTCGAGCCCTTCAACGCGCGCGGCGTTTCCCATTGCACGCCCTCGCCAATCTTGCTAAAGTAGTACCGTCGTCCGCGGCTCGTGATGGCTTGACCCCACACGCGTTCGGCTTCAGCCAAGCGCGAGGCGAGCGCCTCGGTTTCGTTCGCCACAGAGGCGATGGCGCGCGCGCGTTGCACCAAGGCGGCTAAATCAATGGCGTCTAAATCGTCGCCGTCGTCCGCCGCCTCCGTCGCGGTGGTCGCGGCGGCGTCGCGCGACATGCTCGCCGTCACGTGCGCGCGTTGTGCGTCGTCCGTCACTCGTGCGCGCGCGGCGATCGTCTGGCGAACGACGACCGCGAGGCTGGATGTGCGGCGCGAATGCCGCACACGCGCCTCATTCATCGCCACGCTCGACGCGCGCGCGGTCGGTGCGCGAGTGACTGCGCACGC
This sequence comes from Ostreococcus mediterraneus, assembly GCA_012295225.1. NCBI lineage: Eukaryota > Viridiplantae > Chlorophyta > Mamiellophyceae > Mamiellales > Bathycoccaceae > Ostreococcus > Ostreococcus mediterraneus. The sequence continues at coordinate 195,800 of WMKK01000008.1, forward strand.
GCGGGCGAACAGAACGAAGTTTGCCGCGATGTTGCGCGCGGTGGCGAAGGCTGCGGCGTCGTCGACGCGACGCGCGGCGCACGCATCGCGAGCGACTTGCCCTAGCGATCGGTTGCGCGCGTTGAGCACGTCCGCCGACGCGTCGACGACGGCGACGGAAGGCGAGGGCGAGGGCGAGAGCGAGGATGGACCCAGCGCGGTGAATCGCAAGCTCACGGAGAGCGCGCGCGCGGTGCGCAAGCAGTCGTCAGCGGCGATTGGGCAGCGCAGGGACACGTGGGGTTGGTTGTACGACTTGACGGATAGCGGAGAGACCGCCGAGCGTTGGGTGAACGGCGCGAACGCTCGATTGAGTGATCGAGTAAAGACTGCGATGTATTTGATGCACAAGGAGGATCCAGAGACGTGGACGATGTCGGCGTTGGCGACAAAGTATAAGATTCGCGAGCAGCGGGTCGGGGCGATCGTGGCGTTGAAGCGCAGCGAGGAACGTTTCGTGGAGAATAATGAGACTTTGTATCACGATTTGGAAACGCTTATGGAACAGTCATATGGCACGGTTGATGTTGGTACGGGAGAGCGACACGTGACGGATGTTCCGACGACACCAATGTTTCAAACGGTGAGCGAATACGAGCGCGGGCGCGCCGCCAGGCCGAAAAAGTTCGTCGAGGCGAGCGAGCTGGCGCGTAGGGAAGAGAAGGTTTTGGTTCGCGAGTTCTTCGAACGTTTGCGGTATAATACTTTAGAGACCGGGACGAATTTGAATCGCGTCAGTCGGCGTGCGAGCGCACCGAGACGACCAGAAGGTGGATACGCGTTGCACGTCACGCCGCTCGGCGATACGCCGTTGGAGCCTTACATCGCCAACAAGGATGGTACACAGCGCGTGCTCAACGATGATGAGCGTGAATACGTGCGCCGACGAACACCGAAACCGCGTCGACGTATTCTTTAATCGCGTACGGAACTAGCAATTCATACAGCCTCTAGAGATTTCATATTACGTAGAACTTTTTCAATGTCGTCTTTTCAATCGTCTCTTTACATTATAATTTCTACAACCATCAGCGGCGATGTCGTCTACTAAAGCATGAACTCTTGCGGGAACGGGGCATGGAGGAACGTGTGAAGCGTCTTCGCCTGGCGCGCGTCTCCGAGCACCTCGGCAATTTGTTCTTCAGTCAGCTCGCACAACTTTTCGACGCTCTCCACCTTGGCCACGACGCGTCTATAATTGTTGTCAGTAATTCCAGGCAAACGGCGGAGTAAATCAACCGCGGCGTCATTGACATTATCCGCGATGAGTTTCCCCGTGGCACCATCGGCGTCCGGAACACCGATGCGCTGCGCGACTTCAAGCACTGGTTCGTCTTCGACAGCTTTGAGCGCCGCGAAAATCTCCGCCGTCATTTGCATCGACCGGCTCCAAATCAATCGAAGTTTTGGAAATCTATGAATGAGCATCACGAGTTTGGTGATGATGTGATTTTGATTCGGATATCGCGGCAAATCACCTTCGGCATTGAGCGCAAACGCCTTGGCGCCGTCGAACTCAATGAGCAACACTGGCGTCTTGTAATATTTGCACATTGCTTCCACTTGCGTGATGAGCCGTCCCGACGCGAAAGATTGAATTAAATCCGGAATGGCTTTACGTTCAACGCAAATTTCCGGAGTCAAAATGTAATCACCCACTTCTAGCGTCGTCGGTCGCACTTTGAACCCCGCGGCGTGCAGCACGCACGGAAGCGCCGACATGAACTCACGCATATCCACGATGACTTCGAGCGACGTGCGCATCGTCAACGACCCCCCACCTTTTCGCGTGCTCGTCTCTCGCGACTCTTCAATCCGTTGACGGGCGAGGGAGTTCGGCAATGGCAACGGTAGCGGATTCTGCGCATCCGTGCGTCCTTCTTGCTCCGCGGGCACCGCCATGTGTTGTTTCGTGCGAATCAAATGTTCAAACGCCGCACTCTCGCGCTTAATGCTGCTCAAATACTTTTGTTCTTCGAGCGACGTGTCGTACACCATAAAGTACACCTTGAGCGGGGCGTCGGGATGTTGCGCCTTGTACACCTCTAATTCGCGAATAAACGCCGCATCCGGGTCATACATCACCACGAATGATGGTTGAATGTGATTCAACACGTTGACTCTGCGTTCGTGCGCGTAGACGAAGATGTTATCCGCGTCGCGTTTACGTCGACATCGCGTTCGAGTGTCGCCGACGACGATGACATCGTCGTCGTCATCATCGTCCGCGGCGCCATCTACTCGTTCCACCGTACCATCGCTCGTGCCGGCGCGCGCGGTGGCGACGGTTTCCTTTTCCTTCTTCTTGACCGCAGCGGCAGCCGCGGCGAGAAGCTTGGCCTCCTCCGCTCTCGCGCCTCCGCCTCCGCTCGCCGGCGCCGTCGCAATGTCCCCGGTTTCTGGAATCTCTCGCCCTTCCATGCGTGCTTGAATGCGTTCAAGCTTGGAAAACACCCGCGGCGGCGCAGATGTCGACGTTGACGCCTGTGCACCGTCGCGACCACCGCGTCCGCCGCGTCCGCTGCGTCCGCCAACACCAGCGTGTCGCTTCGCCGCATGACTCGCGACGTGTTGTCCCGACCCGCGTCCGGTGAGATACGACGCCCAATGTGCGTGCATCAACGCCTCCGTCCCGTACCGCACGCACTGTTCAAGCTGCCGCGCCGTCGATTCTTCCTTACATACCACGAGCGTGGCGCCTTGCTTGTACTTTAAAAATGTATTCGTGCAATCGTCGCGTTGGGATTCGTACGGCTGCGAAAACGTCAAATCCACGACAGATTCTGCGCGAGCCACGGCGAACGCCGCGCCTCCCTCCGCGCGTTCCTCCTCAATTTCATCGAGAATGTCCTCCACAAGCGTCCATTTAGGCATGGGTTCGAGAATGGGTATCAATTCTGTCGACATTGGTGGGTCGAGCGCGGCGCGTTTGCCTAAACCTTTCGGCGCGGATTGACGCTCGCCGCGTCGGCGCAAGACGTAGACGCGCTTCTTCGCGTACTCAAACATCGCGTGCGCGGCATCCGTAAACAACCACATGCACTCCTTTGATTCGGATGCGCGACAGATATGGAGATACTTGAGGAAGGTGACCGAGTCGTACTTTAATAACGCCGCGGCGATGCTTCGTAACGTTTTTAAATCGTATACGATTTGTTTCAATCTTCTCGGCGCCACGTGCCACACCTGGTCGAGCTGTCGCTGTAAAATCAAATCAAAGCTCTTAAACAACCCATTCTCGAGCGTTAAATCGCTCGTATCAATAAACCGACTCTTTTTTAATTCCTGCAAGCACGAATCCATCACGCTCACGATGGCTTCTTGAATCTTGAGCACGTTTTCGCTCAACGGTTGACGGAGCTCGACGACGTCTGGCGGAGCGACGTCCAAATCCTCCTTGACGCGCAAATGAAATCGCGGCCACAAATGAATCGTCGTCACCATGAGCGCCTTCAAACACCGTTCAACAGAATTAAATCCTTTGGTCAAATCCCCGGGGCGGTCGGTGATGGCGCGGACGAAACCGCGGCGATTGCCTTCGCGGAACAGTCGAACGACAAATCCTTCGCCGCTCGAGTCGTGCGTTCGGTGCGCGCCGCACACGATGATTCCGCGAACCTTGGCTGGGTCTAAACGCTTGGTCAATAAGTCGACGCTGGCGATACGCGTGGTGATGAATGCGACGCATCCGCTGGCGTAGCGCTTGGCGCGAGCGTCGCCGTTGGTGTCGGCGGTGAACTCGAGCGGCGCCGGCGTTCGCGGAAACAACGCGCCCAAGCGCTCTTTTATGGATATCTTCTGCGCATCGTTGGCACCGATGATGATGGTGACAAGTGGAACGTCGCCTAATTGTACCCGGCGATCCTCTTCGGCGGCGTGGGCGATGAGCGCGGCGACGATGGCGGCGCCGCCTAAGCCTTCGGCGCAGACGCACAAGCCATCTTTGGCGATGAGCTCCTCCGCGGCTTGACGCTGGAATGGCAGAAGGTTGGCGTCCGCGATGACGTCAACGTCAGGGGCGAGCGCGACAAGCGCCATGTGGTCACGGCGACGGAGGATGGCGTTCGACGCGCGCGCGCATGAAGGGCGGTGGATGTACCAGAGGCGCGCTCTGAAGGCGGTGGGAAAACAATGTTTGTATACCTATTACCAACATCACTTTGACAACGAGAACATGTCGATAGTTTCAGCTAATATGCTCTTCTTCGAAATGCGATACTGCAAGCGCACGCGTTGGGCGTCATCGGTGCACGTCTGTAACGCGCTGACGTCGTCGGCGAGCGTCGTCGGCATGCCGGCGAGGAGTTGCTCGCATCGCGCGGCTATATCAGCCTGCGCGAATTTCAATTCGTCGCCTTGAATCGGGCCATCCGTCGCTCCCGATGCTTCGGTTCCGGCAAACATCGACGCGTAGGCGCTGAGTAAGCGCGCATCGACACGACCGGCGCTGAGAATTTTCATGCGCGGTTCGGCGGCGGCGAGCTTGGCGTCGGGCGATCCGTCGGCTTCAAGTGCCTTTGTCACGCTATCATACGCCGCGTTGGCCGCCTTTTCGCGTACAGCGCCGTCGTCGCCTTCCCATAACTCTGGATGCGCCACCGAATGCCACACCATGGCGTGCTCGAAATTACTAAACAACACTACGTCGTCGTGCGGATTGTTCTCTGGCGTAAAGCCGTAATAAATCAAAAAATGGTCGTTACTCCTTTCACCGTACGACATCAACGCCTCTTCGCCGTCGACCAAGTCTCTCGTCGCCGCGAAATGAATCACCCCGTCATCCCCTAACACCGACCACGCAATATTATCCGTGGCTCGTATTTGTAAATCCGTCGTCGCGCCGGTAACTTGGTCGCGCTCGCGCCCGACAACGACATCCCCGCCGTGATTTAACATGTCCGCCAGCGGTAATAGCGCACGAAAATACCCGACGGTCGCCGACTGTTCGCCGCTCGCGTCGTCCCCAGCCACGCCGTACGTGCGCGAATGCACCACGCCGACCGCGTTCGCGAAGGCTTCGTAGTCGAAAAAAGCGTCCCCCAACGCCTCGGGCGCCTTTTCGCGCAATTTTTCATGCCATGACCGACACGCGTCTTGCATTTCGCGAATCTCGCTCATCGCAGGCGGATACTGTACCTCTGCGATCGTCTGTGCGTCGTAGTGTATCGGAGACGTCGCCACTCGATTCGGCAACGTCGCGACATACGGCGCGTACTCGCTCGCCTCCCCGAGCTTCGTCTCTTGCAGCACCCGACACGCCAGTCGCACGCCCCACGGCGCGTCTCGCATCACTCCACGCGCACTCTCGGGATGTCCATCCTCATCGTCCACGATGCCGAGCGTGAGCGGCGTCGCTAAAACGCATTCGCCCGCCGCGACGTCTCGCGTCGCTTCGAGCCCGCGTCCACCCTCGTTCGCGCCCTCAATCGCCACCGTGAGCCCGCTCCCGCGCGCGCCGCGCTCGACACACCACCCTACGAGCGTCTGGATGCGTTCGATGTCCGCGGACATGTCGTCCGCGGCACTGGCGGCGGTCAACACGGGGCGAATGCGACGACGCAGGCGAGGTCTATCCACTTCACGCGCAGCGTTTCGGGCCCGTCCCGCGTCTCGCGCGCCGTTCGACGCGCCGAGCGCGCGCGCAGCGATCGCGCGCGACGTGCGCGATGCGCGCGGAGGCAAAGATGCGGTTGGCGACGACGGCGACGCGCGCATTGTGACGCGCAACGTCGTCAGTCGGTGGCGCAACATCTTCATCAACGTTGATGTTGCACCGCTCAACGTCGCGTCGCGCGGTGGGCGCGCGCGCCATCGCGCGCGGCGTCGCCATCGGACTCGTTTTGGCGTTTATGCGCGTCGCGCGCGACGCGCACGCGGACGGGCGCGCGCTCGTGGCGACGGTTGATGATGCATTCGCACCATCGAATTCAGCTAAAGCGGCGTCAACGTTAGGCGCGGGGCGTTTCGCGCGCGTCGAGCTCGATGGTCAGGTCGTACGCGATGCCTCGAGCGTGGGCGCCACGGCGTCGGACGACGCGTGCGCGCGCGCGTGCGAAGACACGAAGGGATGTAACGTTTGGGTGCGCGGTCGGGACGACGCGAGCGTCGACGTTCGAGGCGCGTGTTGGTTGAAACGGCGCGACCGAGCGTCGATTGATGTCGTCCATAGGAGCGAGGGCGTTGGGTGCGTGTGGAATTCTGGGACGCTGGCGAAAGATTTTGCGCGAGAGAGCGAGGAGGTGGTGTCCCGTCTCGGCGCGAGCGCGCTGGCGGAGAGTCGTACCGCGACGTTAACCATTGAGGGCTTTGGCGATGTCGTGCTGCGGTTAAAACCCGAATGGCATCACGAGAGCGTGCAATTCATACGCGCACTGGCGCTCGAGCGCGACTCGTGCGAGGGAACGTGCGAAATTTATAGAGTTGAGCCTGGATTTTTGGTTCAAGGGACGTTGAAATCAACCGTCGTCGCGTCGAATACGCAAACCAAGGATGGCCCAAAACTCATGGAGCGCGGTGACGTGGGTTGGGCAGGCGAAGGTCCAGGTCCAGACTTTTTCTTCTATCTCGGCGAACGTCCAGCGGCACATTTCGGGAAGAAACACACGGTGTTCGCCGTCGTAGAAGACGACGCTTCGATGCGCGTCCTCGAGCGCGTCGTTCGCGCGCCATCGAGCACGCCAGACGGCCCGAACACCATGCGCTTCATAAACACACGCCCGAAACTCACCCTCCGCCTCGACGCGGCATCGCAATAGCATCACAATAGCACCGGCAGCGCGCCTCGCGCTCGCTTTAGAACCATAGACGCGCGTTAGCTTTGGCGTCGTTGCGCTAGTCATTTGTAATAATACAGTGTCGCTACGTACTTCTACACTTCTGCCCTCGCCCTTCATCGCCCCATGCGCTCGCGCAACGCGCATATCTCCTTATCCTTGCGTTCCACCTCGGCGCGCGCAGTGTTAAACAAACAACTCATGTTCTTCTCCAGCGTCTCACACCGCGCGCGCAGCGTCGCATTCTCCTCCTCGAGCGCGCCGAGACGCGCGTTGAGCGTCGCGATCGCCCCCGTGGTCGCCCCCACGGAGGGCTTCACCGCGCCCTGGGCGTCGATGACGTCGTCGTAGAGCACGGCGGCGGCGTCATCCGCCATCGAGCGCGCGTCGCGTTGTGGAGCCATTACTTGCCTCGCGCACGTCGACTGGGCGTCCCATCGCGCGCGGCGCTGGCATGGTGGCCAAGACGGACGACATCGCGATCAAGCCCACGCTTCAGGCGGTGGTGCTCGCGGACTCGTTCACGAACGCGTTCAAGCCGCTGACGGAGGCCACGCCAAAGGTTTTGTTGCCGATTGGACATGCGCCGAGTTTAGAGTACGTGCTCGAGTGGCTCGCGGCGCAAGGGGTGGAGGAGACGTATGTGTTTTCGTCGTGTCACGCGGAGGCGATTGAGGGGTATTTGCGTCGCGCGGGGTGGTTGAGCTCGGGGGCGAAGGACGCGGCTGGGTCCAAGGATGGGAGCGGCGGCGCGGCGGCGATGGCGGTGCACACGATAGCGAGCACGAATTGCGTGAGCGCGGGGGAGGCTTTGCGATTAGTTGATCATAAGCACGTGATTCGGAACGATTTCGTGCTCATCAGCGGCGATGTGATTACGAATGTTGACTTGAGCGCGGCGTTGAAGACGCACCGGGAGAGACGCGCCAAGGAAAAGCTCGCAATCATGACGGTGTGCATGCGCCGCGTCGGCGCGGATGTGCGCGAGTTGTCGTATGGAGATGGCAATTTAACGGTTGCGCTCGATGCGGAGACGAATAGAATTGTGCATTACGAAGAACATGGAGGTGGAAACGCGAACGCGCCCGGGGTGAACTTGGACGCGAGTTTGTTTGGCGAAGTGAAAAACATTCGTGTGCGAACGGACATGATGGATTGCCACATTGACATATGCGCTCCCGAGTTTTTGATGTTGTTTACGGATAATTTTGATTATCAGCACATCCGTCGGGACTTTATCGTGGGTACGCTGAATGAACGAGAGCTGGGGAATACGTTGTACGCGTATGAAATTTCACCGCACGACTACGCGGCTCGAGTTCACAATCTGCGTTCGTACGACGCAGTGTCTCGAGATATTTTGAATAGATGGGCGTTTCCGTACGTACCGGACACGCGCGTGGTACCTGCGAACAATCCAGAGACGTTTAGACATCAATTCGGTAACAATTACTTTAGTCCGGCATGCGCCGTCGCCGTCGGCGCCAAGGTTGAAAAAGGTTGCTTGATCGGCGCACATTCAACGGTTGGCGCCGGTTCGGTGCTGACTCACAGCGTGATCGGCAAAAACGTAAACATCGGTGCGAATTGCGTGCTCGACGGTGCGTACATTCTCGATGGAACGAGAATTAGTGACGGAGTCAAGGTGACGCGTGCGTTCGTGAGTGAGAACGTCGTCATCCATCGCAACGCGCATGTTACTTCGGGATGCGTGCTCGGCACTGGCGTTGTCATCGGTGCTGGTTTTACGATGAAACCAAAGTCTCGGGTGTCGTTGAAGGTACAACCAGATTTGGCTGATGATGATTATGATTCCGATGACTCGGCTGAGTCGACGGGGCTCGCCGATTTGGACATGGAGCACATCCGTGACGAAGCGCTCGGCACGCACACATCGGAGCAACTGCACTCATTACTCATTTCGGCGCAAAATACAGAAGGTGTAGACACGAGTGCGATTTGGCACGTGTCTTCAGTAGGTGTTGGCGGCGCTGGATATATGTGGGCGCCTCGCGAAGAGGGATGGCGTCACAGCATCGCGCCAGCGAGAGTCCGCGAGCCGTACGATTGCGCGCAGGAATATGCCGAAGAAGAGGCAAAACGTGGTCATGCGGCAACGCGTGCGGTTGCAGCGTCAGCATCTGCCACTGCGGGCGACCAATCTGACAGCGATGAAGATGAAGACGTCAAGCGAGAGTCCGTTTTTCAGCGTGAAGTCGCGGAGACATTTTTGCGATGCGTGAAACAAGGATACGCGCAAGAAAACGCCGTAGTAGAACTACAAGGATTAAAGATGGCTGAAAACAGAACATTTGCAGATATTGCACGGTATGTCCTGATGACGATAATTGGCTTGACTTTACCTGCACACGGAAAGACATCGCGTGAAAACATCAAGCTCTATCCTGAAACGGCGCCGGCGTCCACTCCCGAATTATTGAAGCGCTTGCGAGATCGCCTGAAAGAGTGGGCACCACTTTTGGCGCGTTTCCTAAAGAGTGAAGACGATCAAGTCGAGGCGTTGCTCACGTTTGAGGAATTCTGCCTCGAGGACGAAGTGTTCAAGGGTATGGGCGGAGGCGCGTGCGTGTCCTCCTTCCCAAAAGTACTTCACATGTTGTACGACATGGACGTCATTAGCGAAGAAAGCGTCTTGGCCTGGGCCGAAGAGAAAGCTGAAGCCGAAGAGCACGACAAGAAGTTCTTAAAACTTGCACAACCGTTTATCGATTGGCTCAACGACGCCTCCGAAGATGACGATTCGAGCGAAGACGAATCTGACGACGAATAAAACGACAAAAAAAAGCATGGTGTTTATACAAACAACGTCAATATTCTATTACAGCACGCCACTAATCCCATCCAGTAAACGCTGCTAAATCTGTTCCTACTCTATTCTTCCAAAATCCTTTCCCGTACGAAATCAACACTTCCGTACCTTTATTGATGGCTTCGGTCGCGAAAATGGCGAGCTTTGTATCGCCGCGTTCGTCCACGTACGTGTCAAATTTAGCGTTCGCTCGGCGTGAAGTTCCCCGAAAATCATTACACATGCGGGCTTCATTACCTTGGCGTTCAGCATCAATCGCGAGCTCGTTGCGTTCGCCAAACGCGAGCGTGTAATCGCTCGTCTGCGACGCGTGCTCACTCAAAGTAACGACACCGTGGTAATCTATCAACCTCTCCTTAGCGCTAATCTTAGTCGCGGCGAACAGCCCGTATTCGCCTTTCGCAGGATGGCCTTCTTCATCGACTATTTTCGGCTTCACGCGTTTCGCACGTGGGTGCTTGAGGGCGCCACGATCGCGCGTGCTCGGAGCGTAGCGGTCGAGTGCTTCTTTGGGGACGCGCTTGTCCCAGACTAAAGTTTCTATGAACGCGCATGACGATGGCCATGCTGACGCAGACGGCGTGGAGGGTTGGTGTTGCTTCGGCGCGGCGCGGCGCGGCGGCGGCATTGCCGCGACAACGTCGCGGCAGAATGTGGTGTTGTGTATCTAAAAATGTGTGGTGGTTTTACAAAGTAGCGTTGCGTTTAGAACCACGGCGCCCATGTGGATTCCATACGTGCGACGTTTCTAATGTTAAGCGCGGCATCAACGAGGTGTAGTACCGCTTTTTGAACGCTCGCTGTCGAGTCGGCAGCGGAGTTGGGGACCGGCGCGGGCGCGATGATTGGCAAACGTCTAAGCACTTCTTGGACGTTTGCGCGAGCCATACTTGCAATTTCTGTTGGCGACGGATTCACCGCCGGAGCGTTGGATGTGCCGTTCATTCGGCGCCAAGGCCACACCATGAGCTGATCACGGAAGAATAACTCGAGGTGAGCTTCTAAATCGGCTTCAGGAGCGGCACATGCTTGCGCCGCGCTCGCCATGGACGCCACAAAGTCTCCCTTAACGCCAAACGGCGTAAAGAACGTGTGCAAGTTTCGAGTCAATCGGAATGGCACAGGTTCAATGTACTCGATGATGCCCTTGTAATCAAACGCAGGGTGGAAATCGAGCATGAACAACTTGCCAGTGTTCTTGGCGAACATTATTTTACTCGGCGTGCGACCGCCGATGCGTAACAACGCCGACAAGAAGCTCGACATGGCGAGCTGTTGAGACAGCTGACGTTTGAAGGTCCACAGGTGCGAACCGTTAGGAAGGGTCTTGTACATATACTGCGAGAAGATATTCTCGGTGACGTGTTTTTGCGTGATTTCCATCAAGGCCTTTAGTCGAAGTTCCAAAACTTCTTCAGTACCAGTGACTTCGCCGAGAATGGCGGGGTCCAACGCAGCTTTGAAGAGTGCAACAGGCAAGTCTGCTTCGCGGCCGTAGCGGGCGCAGTTCACATCGTATACTTCTCCATACGTCGCATGTGCTGCGTCGTCTTCGAAGAGGCGAACTTGAGGCCAGGCAGGGATGACCGCTGGCGTGTAGTAGCACATTCCGCGTCGTCTAGTCTCTGTGTGCTTAGCGAAAACAGTGTTGAGGGTGTCCAGAAGCTGAACCATGCGCTCTTCACCGCGAGCAGCGGGCGTCAGCGATGTTTGCACGAGGAACCGTTTCGATGAACCGTCCACGCCAACGAACTCTAATCCTCGGTAGCTGCTGCCGTGACGACGAACCACGAAGACGTCCGCGCCGATGCGCTCAAGCTTGGTGAATCGTTCCATAATGCCAAACGAAAGATCGCCCGCGTATTGCCCGGGAATTTCAACCTCATTGAATGTGACGTTACGCAGCTGCACGGACTCGTCTTCTAATCGCAACGTCGATGGGAGTCTGTCCTCCACATCGTTCAACAGACGTTGCTTCCAAGCCTTGAGTTTCATCATAAGCTCTGCGACGGTGCTTGGGAAAGTATCTTCTTCGGGATTCAAATCACGTTCGTAGCTCGCTTGGTATTCGTTTACGAAGTCAGAATGTTTCATAGACGTATCGGTGCTGAAACAGGCGCGGCAGACGCCGACGAGCTCCTTCTTAAACGTCTCCGGAACTTCACCCGTTGTAGCCGCCGGGTACTTGTAGCAGCGGTGCAGCAACGTGTACACAACGACCAGGAGACGCTCTTCAGGCGTGCATGCGAAACGCGTGCCTAACTCGCTGAGCAGAACTTCAAGTTCACCGACCAAATTGTTGTATCTTAGCCTCAAAGCTTCCATAAGCTCTTTGGCGGCTTCAAACGCGACCGTTGCTTCTTGCGCACGTTGCGCAGCGGCTTGTACGGAGGCTTTATCGTCTCCTTTGCCTTCCGCCAAAGTGCGAGCCGTTTGTGTCAACCGAGCCGCGATTTCGCGACGCTCAAGTAAACACGTACGTAGTTGATAGTAAATCGCTTGAGGGTGTGCCTGAATGACGCGGAACAAAATAGCCTTGACGTGTGGGGCTTCGCTGTGCGCGAGAGACAACAATAATTGCGGAATCCAAGGAATCCAAACCCATGTCGGTAACGTGTCGATGTGTCTAGCGAGCGCGGCGCCAACAGCCTGCGAATTTGCGCTGAACGCGAGCATTCGGATGATATTGATGAGCTCGTGTCGCTTCTCCTGAACGTTATTCTTCACGCCTTGGAGGTAGCACGTCGCCGTTTGTTGCACCCAGTTCGCTGAAGAGTCGTCTTGTCGATCTCGGCAAAAGTTACCCCATGATATCCAAGCGTCACTGAGTTGTTTGCAAAGTGACACTGCTGTAGAATATGACGAGTTTGCCGAATCAAATTCTTGCAATTGTTCCTGAAACTTGGCGCGAAGACAGAAGAGTTCTGCCTTTTGTGGCGGCGAAAAGAATTCAAGACTCGTCGACTCAAGAAGATTGAGACCTGTGACGGCTTGATCTTCAAGTGCGAGATACGACTGGCACTGTTCACGAAGCTTAGCGAACGCTTCGGAGACTTCGACTTGCCCTTGATGTCGAGAAAGAATCGCCAAGGCTACTTCGGGCATGCGCTGCTTGCGCACTGCAGTTGCAAATCTATTCAAGCTCCATGCGCGCTCGCGCTGCCCAAGTTGATCAAGTTGCTGCGTTGTTTGCAACATCGCTGGATTTTGTTCGCCAATTTGCTTGGCCGCGTGTGTCATAATGTTGTGCATGTTTCCGCGCCACATTAAAATTTCACTCCACCAAGGCACTGGGTCCCAGTCGTTCGGCGTGCGTAAGCGCCAAGTTTCCATGATGTCCTGCACCAAAGTGCGGTTATTCACTAAACCTTGTACGCCACGACGTTGCGTATTCGACAGCTCGAGTAGGATTCGCGTCGATTCTTGCACTTCCGCAATAGCATTGAACATATGAAGCGACGGAATGTGACACGTCGATCCCGTCTCTGGAAGACGCCACCAGCGATCGAGAGAACTCTTCACAGCATGCGCCCAATGTTGTTCAGCTTCACGTACTCGTCCACTGACTAGCGAAGCAAACGCACGAACAGTGATAATTTCTGGCGTTTCTTTAATTTCATTGAGAGATCCGCTCGGCATGAGTTCTTTCACGCCCGTCCAATCGGACAAACGCCACATGCTTTGCACCATCAACTCGCTGTGTTCGACGGTTCTGCTGAAATCAGAAATCAAATCCCATTGGTTAAGCTGTTTTGCGGAGTTCAGCCACTGCGTTTCCCAAAGGCACATTTCAGTTTTCGACACACCAGGTGCTTGCCCAGCTGTTGCGCGTTGAATACCCTTGAAGAACACTTCTTGGGCGTGTTGCCAATGCCCGTGCTGGACGAGAGACAATCCGGCGCGAGTGATGTCAGATTGACATCTTTGCGTCCAAAGACCCACAAGAACGTCGTTTTCGCTGAGCAGACGGTACAGTTCGCTCAATGCATCGAAGCAGCGCGCTTCTTGCGGGTAGCGCACGACGTGATTTTCGAGCAACGCAATGGCGGTGTGCCAAGCATTGAACGTTTTGCCGAGAAATTTGATCAGCTCACTTGGAATCTTAAGTTGCGGCTGAGACAAAGAGATCCCTTCCAATAGCGCCTGGATGACATTCGGGCGCACTGCAGCCTGTCGAAGGTGCGACTCTTTACTCAGCAGGCCAATCATCGGCTTGGCAAGTTGGAGCTGCTCTTCGCGCTGAAGCGTGGCCCACACGATGGGGAAAATCAGAACCCACAAGTAGTACGCAATATTCGCATTTCTAGTCGCAACTTGTCGAAGAGGGGTCATCAAATCAGCGACGCGAATCGATGCCTTGTCGTGCAAAAACGCTGCGTTTCTTTGAATGAGCTCTTTCACTTCAGATGAGGCCGTCTTTGCGTTCTTTGGCTTGGCCGGAACATCCACTGGCTTCTTTGTCTCTGAATCACTCGGCAACAAGGACGGGATTAACGCGCTGTTGGGAGCCAGTGCGATTCGCTCATCCTCGGCAAGTGTACTGAGAATCAAATCCAAACCTTGCATTAACCAGAAAGTGTCCGCCATGGCATCCCAGTCTTGAATAGTCAAGATGTACTGCAAACGCTGGAACAGCGTTTTACCTATGGCTTCGTGGTAGAGCGCGAAGAACTTATCACGCAATTCTGGTCGACGCGTACGTAACCCAAGCAAGTGCGTGCGTTCAACTTTTAAGAAAACTTCGCTCCGCAAGGCTTGATCATGTTTGCCCTCTGCTGCACAGAGTTTGTAAATGGTGTCGAGGAGTTTCTCCTCCCATTCTTGCGTCTGTGTGATCGCAAGGCCCATACGCGTAAGCTGAGCGAGCTTCGACAAAAATAACACGGTCTCTTTAGCATTCAAGCTGCCCGCGCGTGTTTCCTTCTCTTCTTCCGAAGTTGGCTCACCGAGAGTGGAATCATCAGTCCACGCGACCATTGCATCGAGAATGGCCATGAGGACGTTCCCGTGCGTCGCCTTGTCATTGATCAGCTGAAGAAGGAGGCGAAGGAACACCTGCTTGTGTTCAGAGCCACTGGCAATAATGACGCGCACGGAAATCAACTTGATGCATTCAACCATACAATGTGCGACGCTGCCATACTCAGGCTGAACAACCTCCGGTGGACCTTGACCACGTTTGGGCTGGTCCGTCTGCAACTCGCCCGCGGCGGAAGCTGCATTCAGTTCAACCGTTAAGCGCGCGAGAAGCTTCATCAAAGGTGCCAAATGGATGTCGACACTACTTGGCTTGTGTTTTGCCAAGGCACTGCTGACTTTTAGAACGCAGATGAGAGACGGGTTTGCTTGGCTTTCGTTCGGCGCTTCAGCCTGCTCGCCAGCGGCGCCGGCACATTTCTCATACAATCCCGCAAGAGCCTCTTTGAGTTCGGTTGCACTTTCGGCGTATTCCGAATTATCCAGTGCCTTACACGATGCACTCACAACTTCACCAAGAAGATCGTGCACTGCTTTACTCTGAGATGCGTAACACGGTTCCAAGAGAAGAGTTATTTGCTGAATGTTTTCGCTCACAAACTCGTACTCTTCGGTCAGCAGTGCCGTTTTCAGTACCAACAGACCCATAACGAGCGTGGTCGTTTGGTCTCGTCCAGCTTGCTTTGCAAGGTTGAGGAGCTTGTCGATGAAAGAAAATTTGATACGCACACCTGGCCACATTTTCAAAGCTCGAGACAAAAGCGTAAGCGCGCGATCATTCAAAGGCTTGGCATCCGGCTCTTTGCTTTCTCCAGTGATGAAAGACATACGAACAAGGAAATTAATGATGATTTCGGCCATGTTTGAAGACGGCTTGAACTCCTCATCGACGACACCGATGGATGGCATGGACTTGAGGGTTTCCGTCTCCGGCAAATCGCTCACCATTTCTTCATTCTCTTCATCGTCCTCCTTTGAGCTCTTCTTGGTAGAACGAGAACCACGAGTAGCGCGTCCGGGAGATTTTGATTCAGTGTCATCCTTTTTCGTTTTCTTGCCACCCTTCTTTCCGCGTCTTGGAGTCGTGGGTTCCTCTTCTTTTTCTGGACTTTCATCGGCCTTGCGTTTACCAGGATTCGAAGCGCTCGGTAAGTGCTTCACATCACCAGCACCCGATAGTCTATCCGTCTCCCAGTTCATAATGAGCTCGACGAGGTCAATAGAAAGTGATCGATTTGCTTGTGACGAACTCGTAGGCAACCCTAAGCGCGATAAAGAATTGACCATTTGTGGAACGAACTGCGCTCTCGATGAATAGAAGAATTTGGAGTGGCGAGAAATCAGGTTCCATATGTGCACGAGTTGCGGGAACGAGTGACCGTCTTCGACCAGACTCTTCTTCGTATATCTAATCCAAATCGGATACTTGTGGTCACCTTGCGACAATCGAATCGGTAAAGCCGGAGTAAGAGCGTCGAGCGCTTCTGTCACCAATTCCGCTTGTTCGGGTTGGCAAGCGCGGAGCAACGCAACAAACACTTGTAAGATGATCTTCTCGGGTGCTTGATAAGCCTGCAAAAAGTAGCTGACATTTACGAACGCCCACTGCTTGCTCGACGATTCATCGCGCTTGAGATGGTTCCAACCAAACTTGATGAGCTCCTTGCGGTGCTTTACCAGGTCTTCGGGTAAATTGCGAATGAGCAACGTACTCAGCTGAAGCAGTTGCACTCGCAGAGTCTCAGAGTAAATCGTCTTTTCGTCCTCATCCGCAGGGTCCAAGACGTCTGAAACGAAACTGTCAATGAGATCCTCATCTAGGGATGCTTGCGCCGCATTCATAGCCTCAGATGAATCTTGACACCCAACGAGCACTTTTTGAAGCATTGGAATGACAAGCACCTGGAGGGCGCACACCAAAACCTGCGGGTCGGCGTCGGATTCCGCTTCCGCCTCTTCGTTGAATTGATCTATGAACTCTTTGAATACAGCCTTTCGCTCACTCGGTTCGTACAGATTGACAACCTCATTTGTGATGAATTCACGTACAAACGTGTAGTCAACTGAACTTCTGTTGCAAAGCACTGGCATGAGCTTGAAGAGTAAATGTACTTGAGAACGATCGTGTCTCATCACAGAGATGAAACACTTTACGAGATACTTGGTTTCCATCATAGACGCGAGCGAGTTTGTGTCCTCGTTGTTCAAGCGTTCCATGCGATCATCGCTACTCCAACTTTCTTCCAAGCGTTCGATGACGCTCGGCTCTTCAGAAAGCCACTCTGGCGCGAGGATCGCCATAGTTGAAAGTAATTTCAAGCCGTTGTAATACGAGAGTTTATCATCCGAATTCGTTTCGACGCCTTGTGTAGCGAGCTCGTCAAGTTCGTCATCCGATTCGCCGGCCACGTTGAAGATAATTTTCATGAGCTTTGAAGAATTCGCGCAGAGCGTCTTCAAAAGCTCGTTACCTTCGGGGAGTTGAATGATGCGGATGAATCGCGCAAAGTAGTCCGGCTGATCGATTCTCGCCAAGAAGAACTCAACAGATTCTTTTGGATACTTGGCCAAGAATTTGGTAAGCGGGACAATATACAATGAGTTCACTTCGCTGTACACGCTCTCTGGTGGCATGGTGGACTCAATCGCCATGATGTCGCGCACCAAGGGACTGATAAAATCATATGGCAGCAAGCGCTTTTCATTCGGCTTCAATTCTGCCTTTCCATCGCGAAGTTTTGGTAACAAGTGGAATAAGTTCACGATCGCCGCAATAAGCTTCACATCCTTGGGGGATTTCTTGAACTGTCCCGGTGCGACTGGGGCGTTTGCGTCCAACTCGAGCCAGTATTTGATGTGCTCAAGGAGCTTTTCTCCCAAAGTTGGGCTGAACCACTCAGAAAGGAGCTCGAGTAAATACTCAAGCGCCCCAAGCAAAGGAATAGAGAGCTTGGAAAGATGCTGCAAATTCATCAAAATCGGACTCACTGACTGCTTCAACGTATTCTTGTTCATGTGTGGTTTCACTTGCACCAAACCGAGCTTAGCGATGGCCACAATAGCTGCATTTCGAGATGTTAAACTCGAGAAAAGAACCGTAGAAATGCGTTCGCGCAACGCAAGAAGCGACGGTGTCGCATCGGTGCTTGACAACTCAGGCGTACTCAACGCCGTGCTGAGTAGTTGCACGCATGACTGCCTCAACGTCGAGAGACGCTCGTTCTCACTCGTTTCGACATTCATGATCGATTGGTCCTCACTTTCAGCAATGGATGACGCATCTTGGATCACGACCAAGTAGTTATTTTCGAGCTTGATTAACGGTGGCGATGCACTCAAACAAAACGTCATAAATTTGACCATTTGGATCTGAGAGAGCACGTGACGGCTTTGAAGCGGACGTTCTACGAGCGCCGTCATCATTTCATCCTTGAGCTGCAGCAATTCTTGCATCGGTGTGTTCGTGCGCTTTGAGATACCGACAAGCGCCTGCTCGACAGCAGCGCGCGAACTGCACGCACTTGACACGCTACAAAGCTCTTCGACAAGGACGGCGACGCCAGCTTCAACACTCGATTCTTCACCTCGAAGCGTAGCACTAGCTGGCACGCACCTTTCGATGATGCGCAAAAACACCTCCGTCGCCTCCTTTGTCTGCGACGCCGCATGCACTGGTAGAGACTGAATCGCTCGAATCAGCGCTGGAATCACGCTAGCAAGCTGCTTCTGCATAATCACCGCGGGTAAGCACTTGTACATCGTATCTAACGCGACAACGCCACCGATTATGCTATGGTGGTTCTTTCTGTAGCAGCAGTGCACCAAGCGCGGCATCAACGCATCAATGAACGCCGCAAGTATCGGATACGAACTTGCATCTACATCCATCGGAGATACGCTGTCAGCCTTGGATTTTTTACTCTTCTTCGGTGTACCACTGGATTTGTCTAGACTATCTTCTAAAGCTTGGAGTTCAACCAGCTCATCCTTTGATAAAATGAGCACCGCATCAATAAACGTCTGAATCGTCTTCAACGTCGCCTTCATGTGCATTTGCTTTCCAGCTTCAAATGAAGTCATGAGAGCGTCTAAGAATAACGTGGCGTTTAGGACTTTGAGATTACTCAATCGAGGGCGTTCGATGGAATCTTCATCCACTGGAGATGGCGGAGATGACTCTGGCTTCAGGGCGTTACTCACGAACAACATGGCCATGTGTTCGCAGATATTGTCCACAAAGCGCTCATCAGTCTCCTTGAGCAACGGATCGCACTCTGCGCCAATGACGGTGACGACTAATTGCTTGAATACGCCTTGCTCCGCCATCAGCTGACTCTTCGTCTTGTTTCCCAAAGATGTTCCTGATTCTATGTTTTGACGTGCGTCAACCTTTTCACCCCAGCCATTTGTAACAGCGACTTCGAGAGCGCTAGCTATATCGTCTTGCGTACCAGAGAACGCGTGACCGGCGTTGAGGTTCAACACGGACATCAAGCATGTGCGAATAAACGCCAACGCCTGTCGTCTGTGTCGAATCAATGCTTCCGATGCTTTGATATTTGGAATCATTGGCGTAGACAAAATATGTTGCATCAACACTATGCATCTGTCGAGGGGCACGAGGAATGACGTCTCGGGCTTGAACATCAGTATCATACGGAGTCCATGCTCTGGGTTTCCCTTGGCATCCAACTCTAATGGATCGCGAAGAAACGCACGATTGCGTCCACCAAGTTTTCCTAAAAGCTGCATCGCCTTGGCGCCGAAAGGTGACCCACTTTGCTGCGGTTTGAGCATCGCCCAAAGCGCGAGCATCAAGTCGGATTCAACTTCAGCGATGCACGGATCTAAGAACTCCGGATTAAGTGAATCGACCCAGAACTCTAATGTTCGCAAACCTAATAGATTCAACTCGCTCACTGGCGCGCGCAACGCCTTGCATAGCGGAGTCGCAAGCTTCGGTAAATGTGGGAGAATTGACGACAAACGCGCCGGCAAAATTAAACACAGTTCGACGACAGTGTCGTGCAAGTCGTGCGGGTCTGGTCCATCAAGCAAAGAAAGTAAACAATCCAAAGTTGGCCCTAAAATAGGCACAACTTCACGATAAAGCACGTCGAACTTGGCTTGCGCCATGGCTCGAAACAAGTACCGTAATAAACGCACGTACGCCGACGGATTCTCAATGTCTCGAATAGCTTTCAAACACGACTCAATCATTGGAATTACGTGCGCCGCGAGAACTGCTTCACAGTTACTATGCTTGCTAACTGCATGTAAAAGCAAAGAGAAGAGCTTGAGCACCAGTTGCGCTTCTTGCGAAGATGGATCATTGAGACACGTCAGCTTTTGTTCCAATAAGTACGTCACCAGGGCGTCAGCAAAGTATTTGCACAGCTTTTGATTTCCTAAAAGCAAGTGCGGAACTTGAACCATCGTCGGCAACTCGAGCATTCCCTTGAAGAAGTGATCAAAGTGCAAGCAAATGATGTCAACGAAATTCCTCGCCTCCAAAACCACCAACGCCTCTGAAAAGTGAGCGCACATTTCGGAGCACTCTGTGCCTCTGAACAACTGCATAGATTTCATGCCGTTACGGATGAAACCAGCAGCGCGCTTGAGCTCGGTGTGATTCAATCCAGACGCCGGCGTCACTGCTTCGGGCCCAAAGTTAGTGATGCTCCATAGCAATGTTTTCATACCAATTGTGAGCGTTTTCACGATCGCCTTCGTGTCCGATAGGGACTTCAACTTCTCGTGACTGGGCATCTTAGGGACTTCATCGGTTTTTGCCGAGTCGTCTTTCTCTGAACCGCTCGCGTCGGCACGTTTTGGCGTCGTCGGCGGCATTGCAGCGCGAGTTTCTTGTTCAGATTTTTCCTTCTCGTTCGGTTGCATTTCATCGTTCACTTTTGCTTTCGCCTCGATAACCTTCTCCAACTCRTCCGCAGTCACTAAGAGCTGAGCGATTTGAGGTCGTAACGATCGAAACTTGGCAACCGTGGCGTACAGGATGCGAATCAAGAACTGTCGCGCCTCTGTCGCTTGCGCAGCATCAGCACGCATCCTGAAGATAGACTCAACCAAATGATGCATCAGGCGTGCGCATGTCATGTGCGTGGACAATGGCAAAGTGTTATCCTGCATGTTACGGCTGAACACAACAATCGAGCGGCGAATCTGGGGCAACGTCAACTCAGCCTTCATGTGGTGCACAAGCTCCGCGAGAAATGAGTACGCTAATGGTCGCAAACTTTCGATGCACTTTCGTCCCGTACCAACTAATACTTCGTCATCCATCATCAAATCTAAGTGTTGGAAGAATCCTTTGCAAAATGTTTTCGATCCAAGAACGTGCCGAGTCGCCACCAAGAGCTCCTTGCGCGTCGCGACAACGTCTGGACAAGATTGCAGCAAACCAACGATTGCGGCTGAAATCGCCTCCTGATGCGGCTCAACTAATAATGCATTTCCACGAAGAAGGTACGTGATGAAACTCACGGTCTTTACTTGTGCGGCTTTCAAATCTATGTAAACATTCTGAGCGTCTTCAGACATTGCACTGAAATCGCCACCACCCAACCCCGTGACGTGTACCATGAGCGGTATTATTTCCGCCACGCTACTCTGAATGTTTTGATTGTACAACTGAAACAGCAACATCACAATTAACGGACATTCTGTCATAACCTTGAAGGACTTTGTGCCTTGTAACTCACACGACGACGGTAACTTGTCCTTCTTTGCCCGCTTGCGACCATCTCCGCCCAACAGCTCGGCAATTGTCTCCTCAGTACCTTGGTAAACATCCTTCACGAAACTCAGGAAAGGCAACGCCTTCTTATTCATAGATGGTCTAAAGTTACGATGCAAGTCAAAGATGATTCTCAGGCAAAGTAAGGCGTTCTTTTCATTCTCTTCCCGCAATGGCGTCAACGCCAAGTCCAACAGTTCAGTCTCAAACGACCTTAAAATGTCGTTAAACGGTAGGCGATTCAAAATTTCGAACACAACGAATCGAAGAGTATTCTCATCGTCATCCTCCAACGTCGGACTGGTCAAATTCGTCAACACATCCTTAAACGCCGGGAAATAACTCTTCAAAAAGTTGCCATACTCGTTCGAGTGCACGATCTCAATCCCATCCTTCACCGCCGTCGCAACCTCTAAACGCTCCGATGTCGTCGCTGATTTGTCCATCAATCGCCCGGCATTCGTTTCAAAGTCTGAAGGCCGCATCTCGCGTGTCGCGTGCTATCGCTCTAGTCGATTTCACGTCCCGCGAGCGCCGATTGTCCTGCCCTAGGTTGCCGATCGCGCGTCAAGACTCAAAATGCGGCGACGACGACGCTCGATGGCGCACCGGCCGATGGTTATCACTCGTATCCGCGCTCACGTGCGTGGTTTGCACGCGACTCGGGCGCAAACGCGGCCGCGCGTGCAGCGCTGTAACGAGAAATGTCAATTGCGATCGTTACAGAATTGGCCACCGACGTCAGTCCGATTGGTTGAGGGTATGGGCGCGTTGATGTTTTCCCTCGGCGATCGTTCGACAACGCGCGAAGAGCGCGACTGTCGCATACCGTGGCGACGATGACGCAAAACGTGTCAAATAATGAAATGAACGCAAACAGTTGTATATATTAGAACAATACATGGTGAGAGTGAAGCTAGGACGATATATGTTGTAGAAAATTGAAACGTTAGCACACGTCGTCGTCCGAATCGGCGCCAGGTTTGACGGTAGCTCCTGGATCAATCGTTGGAGAACGTGCGACGTAGTCGGCGTCGTCGATCCACGTAAATCTACAGAGCACACCTGCGCATGATTTATGATCGTGGACATATGAGCCGTTGGGTGCAACCATTGGAACCACGCGTATTCCAGTGCGCAAGCCGGCGACGGGGACGTCGTAGTGCGCCAGGAACTCATCTCGACTCCCATCTCTATCCATGGCTGAAAACTGTAGCGCTGATAGCTCTGGCTCGCAAATTTCTATATCAAACGATTCGTCCCAAATTGGTTGCGCACGCGGACCTGTTCTCTGATCTTGATAAATACTCGTACGTTTGGACTTGTGTGGCCCGACGAGCGCGTGTCGGTCGGCGACGCAACCGTAAACGGAAATTTTGATCAAGCTATCGGGTGCAGTGAGAAAATCGGCATCCTTAAAGTTGTCCCAACCGATACCAGCATAGACGTGCACGCGTAAAATCCTAGGTTGGATGGGTCGCGAAATCTTAGGATCTCGCAAGTACGCCGGTTTCTTCACGTAGCCGCATCCTCCATTCATAGCAAACTTTGCAGCATTCGCCCAAATGTAGCGATCTTCAGCTTGAAAGTTCAACGCAACCAAAGATGCCCCAACGCTCCATGCGGGTGATGGATCGTAGTTGTTGCTCAACACGCGTTGACCTCCAGGGTAAGTACGCAACAGGTGTCGACTCGTAAACTCTATGATGGTCTTCTCCTTCTCGGAGGCGAGTTTCTTCTTGACTTTGTTCTCACTCCAAGAGCATGAGAATTTCGAGCTCACCGTTTGCGCTTCTTTGAAACTCTTAAACTTGGCATTTTGTATGGTGACGATATCAGCAACACCGCTCTTGTCTGGGTCTGATTCATCTGTATCTGAGTCGTAGTCTGAACTATCCGCCTCACCTTGCGGTGCTGAATCGGGCAGCGAACTGCTGGTCTCAGATTTCCGCCGATTGAACTTTGACTCCGTTATTGATGACTCCATTAATGAATGACCAGGAGATGTACTCGAGCCTTCATTTAAGATCGACCGCTTCGACTTTGTGCCCAACGAGAGCGCATTTTTTACAGTGTCGATGGTCTTCGCGAGCGCTCCTTGCACGTCCTGCTTGTGATGCATCTTGTCGCGGATGATAACCTTGTCCTTGAGTTCGAAGGGACTTGGCCATTCACTCATCACATGGTCTTTCCCATCCGCCGGATACCATAATTTCTCCCCAAAGACTTCTTTCATGATCCTGGCCATAACCAACCGCTGCGGGCGCGTTGCGTGGTTCTCCAACGTCACAATCACCGGATACCTGCTCGCCACGTGACCATACGTATTCACGCATTTGATGGCGTCCTCAAACAGCATCGGTCGCACCGCGGTGCCACCATGCGTGACAATTGGTCCGTTTCTTCCATCATACACGTCCAACTCAATCACCCGACAGCCCGATACGAGCGCGCGCTTAATTGCCTGTGTGCCCGACCGCGAAAACAATTGATCCCCCATTAAATACGTGTTATGCGACGAATTAATGAAATACTGCGACATCTCATCCTTCATCTCCTCGTCATCAACCTCGGTGTGCATCATCGGAAAATTCGACGCCGTCACCACCGCGAGCTTCATCGCCCGTTTCAACGACACCGTCGTCCCCGGCGCGACGGATTCCAACGCGCGCTCCGCCAGCGCCTCCGCATCCCCCTCACTCTCCCCTTGCACCTCCATCGCCCAACGCCTAATCGCATCCCGCGTCAACGAACGCTTCCCTTCCCCATCCGTGTCGTAATACCCATCAAACACCACCGCACCCGCGTCAAACTTAGGATTGAACACGAATTTCCCATCCCAATGCTCGCGTCGCGTTCCTGACGCGCTCACGCACACGCTCGCGCACGCCCCCATCGCGCTTCACCCCGCGCGGTGAACGACCGTGCTCGAGGGGACGTATTTTTTTGCGTCGTTCCGCTCGAACGTGCGGCGCGTCGCGCAGGCGCGCGCGGGGAATTGGCGACGCGGAGGCGAACTGGCGCCGATTCAGGAGTTCCGCGACGCCGAATGTCCGAACGACCTCCAGTGGTCCGTGTTTGACATTCGTGATACTCGCGGTGGACCACTCGTCGACGGCACACGGCGCCGCGACGACGACGACGGTGGCGACGACGACGGTAGCGACGACGACGACGACGACGACGACGATGACGACGACGGTAGCGACGCCGCGCGCGTCATTCGCGCACCGGGCGGCGCACGCGCGCGCGATGGCGCGGCGTGGGGCGGAGGTGACGCACGCGGTGGCCGCCCGCGCGCGGTGCGGGGCGACGCGCGCGATGGCGCGGCGCGGGGCGGTGGTGACGCGCGCGAGCGCTGGGTTCGTGTTGAGGAACTGTGGGGATAAGTCTATGGCGCATTTGGATGCGCCAGTGCCGGTGCCGGGGGATTTGGAGATCAATCAACCGAAGAGCGTGATCGGGAGACAGATGAGCGCGGCGGTGAATTTGCCGATTGAAGTGCCTACGGTGAGTGGGGCGCATGCGATGATTGATGTGGTTGATGGTAAGGTGATGGTGACGGATTTGACGTCGACCAATGGGACGTTTATTGACGGGGAGGAGTTGCTGCCCGGCGTGCCGACGCAACTGTTAGTGGGTGGCGAAGTTATATTCGGGGACGAGTTCTTGGCGAGATTTGAGCTCGTGCAACAGCAAGTCGATGCGGCCAAATGACTGATCGAAGGCGTTGTGCCTCGGCGTTGGTGACCGGGTGCGCGCCTCGCCTCGTGAGCGGACTCGCGCGTTGTAATAATATGTGAAGCGCAACACACTTCAAGCTCGTCCAATGTCGCTTTTTCTCTGCCGTCGGCATCGTGTACACATCATACTATACTTATTATATCGCGCGGCGCGTACCTACTGCATAAAATCTACTGCGGTTGTGGCCGACTTTGAACGACGACGACGTCGTCGCCGAGGAATCCACCTTCGACGTCTTGCGCCGAACCAAACTCAGATTCTAACGTATTCGCAATCTCGAGCAACTTTTTACCGATCGCATTCCTCGCTTCGACACTTGTACTCAAATCTTGGCGCGTGTAATCGACGCACTCAACGACAACTTGACCAGCGTTTGGCGGCGTCGCGCGGGACCGCAAAGACGTGGCGTGATTGGCGTACGCCAAAACATCAACCTTGCCCGTGTTGCGATCAATCTCAAAGCGCCACGGCGTGCCATCCGTACCATTTGCGAGCGTTTCACCTAGTCCAACGCATAGCTCGGCTTGAACAGAAGTCTTACCTCGAATGGGTGACTGCGTGTGGAGCACGAAAGAAAGCGCATTCGCTGACATTTCCTGCGCAAACACGGCCATGCGCGCGTCTGCTTGTTTTACGCCCGCGACGCGACGAGCGAGAACGGCGCGACGCGAGTACAGTGACGCCCATACCTCCGATATTGCACGCTGAACGTCTCCGACGTTTACCGCATCGACACCGATGACGCTTTCGTACAATCCCGCGGCGGACATGCCGCTCAAATCTTCCACGTTTGCGCTCGAGCGCACGACGAGACGCATCCCTGGATCGGCATGCGAGCACACGTGCTCGATGACAGCATCTGGTGGAAGTGTATTTGAGATGAACTCTTGCATGGCGGCACACGCGTCGTCAATATTATCGAGAGCGACCGTTTCAAGCGTGGAGAGAAGCTGTGCGAATCGATTCGCATCCCTCACCGCAGCCTCCATGCAACCGAAAGGTAAAACAAAGCCTTCCGGTGCTTTAAAGTTGCCATGCTTGTGCGCAAGATTCATTAATTGACTGCATGTCGCCGCTTTAGCGCCTGAATTCATCAGCGTCGCATCTTCAATGGCAATCCAAGTCACTTTATTTACCGTATCACACGCAATCGGCGCAACAGAATCCACCCGCTCATCGGCACAAGATGCGTTCGAGTCCGAACTCGCATTAAAATCACGTATTTCTGTGCCGTGTGCGGTGGTGGACATAAAAGTCTCCTTACCCAAGCGCTCACGAACCTTACTGAGAGCGTCTGCGCTCAACGCGCTCACGAGTGGCGTACGATCCTGCCGAGCGCGAATCGCCAAATGCGACAAGTGCGCGAGCTCCTGGCGCAGAATGACCCCCTTGACGTTCAACCCAGCCGATGATATTTCTTCGTCGCCGTCAACTTCGTTGACAAGCGCGATGATATTGTGATCACCTTGTGCGCGTACGGATTCCGCGGTTAATCGTTCCAGCTCCACGAGCGTCCCTCGCGCTTCGCCGAGCACGATTGGATCGAATCCATCGCCTTGGACTTTTGATTCCACCGCGTACATCATCATCGTCACCGTACGCGAGAGTTGAAAGGGTATACCGGCGCGAATGACAGATTCGACAAAGGTACTCCCAATGAACGCATCTAAACCAAAAGCGTTAGCGAGCTCAACAGGCGCGCGCAAAAATCCATCCATCGCGGCGTTTGTATGCGATTCAATCAGGCGTTTGGTGCGTTGAAGCGTCGCCTTCATGCGTCTCGCAGATTCATCGTCGCGCGTTGCCGAACCTGATTTTGACCACGTTGCGATCTCTCTCGCCGTCGTACTCGCCTCGAGAGCCTTCCACCCAGACAGACCGATGTGCTTCAACGCGTACGACGAAACGCTCGAAGCGTAACGCCAAGCCTCATCGTTTCTGTCACCGTCGGCCATCGCATTGGAGGCCTCCATGACGTTATTTGCACGCGAAAGCAACACGAAAGCGTACTCTTCGAGCGCCATTTCGGCTTGTCGCCATGCATGTCGTTGTCGGACGGATTCGTCGGGGGCATCGTTGCGCATGCCAGTGCTTAAACCAGCGCAAAAATAGGCGCGTAATTCAGTGGCAACTTCGAGCGCGCGACGAATTAAATGGCCTTCGTCCCCAAACCACCCATCGTGGGCATGGTCTAAGCTGTTATGAGCATTAATGAGCTCGGTCACGAGCGGTTGTGACTCCTCATCGAGCGTCTCGACCAAGCTTTCCAAGCGCTCGAAAACTCCACTGGCGTTGAAGAAGCGCTTGAGCTCCGCATAGAACGTTTTGAATTCTCGAACAAAATCTTCCGAATAATCCCCAGGTGATTGCGTGATTTGCTTAAGAACCATTTCTGTAGCAACTAAATCCTCCGGACCGGCGTTGCGATGCAACTTGTTCTGAATCGTGTGCTTGATGGTTTGCTTCAAGTCTTGAGGAATGTCGTTTCGGTGCGCAATGTCGCGAATGCGAGTCAATGGCACGGCCGTGGTGAACTCTTCGTTGAACGAAGGTAACCAAGGGTGGATGTGGCGCATCAACAGTCGTTCAACTTCACCCAAATCTGTGCCGTGTCTGTACATCGCCCCCTGAATTTGTTCCATACTAATGAAAATTCCACGCCCAACTTTTGCCGGACCGTTTGGACGACGGTGACCACCGCTCTCCACACATTTAATCGTCCCCGTGCTCACCCAGCGTAAATACGTCGCACACGCAGCAAGTTTATCGCGCGTGATTTCCCTACCGATGCCGATTTCGTTTGCCACGACGGCGAGCTTCTCAAACCACGAACCCCCATCTTTGTCACCCAAAACCACAGCCTTGACGGCACTGCCTTCGGCTAATCCGCCCACGTCCCACTTCATCGTAGACGGTCGTTCGTTGGTGTGATCGTTCGCTTGCATTAAGCGCACGTCGCCCGACCACGTCGGCGCGGATTCGGCTTCTATAACAACCGCCGGCGGAGCCTCAACCGTCTGCGCCTCCACCGGTGCCGCCATGGGAGCGCCTTCGTCCGACGTCGACACATCACATTCACCGTGACCGAGCCGAGCGGAAATCACGCACGCATCGCCGCGACTCCCGACAATCGTTGCTCGTTTGTTATCGCCGCCTTCCCAATCGAAGTCGCCGCTCGCGCGACGCGTCACCGCCTTGAACTCCAACATCTGACCCGCTCGCACGCGTGCGGTGCCGATCCAGATATTACCATCACTCCACGCGAGTTCGACGCCGCGATCGACGTTCCATGCGCCGATACAGTCGTCGTCTCCGACGACGAAGACGACGTCCCCGAAGCCAACCTCGGCGGCGACGCGAAAGCGAACCTCGACGGCGTCATCGTCGCTCGCATTCGACGCTCGCGCGTGCGCACGGGCGACCGTGCGACGCGCGCGCACCCGTGCGTCGCGCCCGAAAGACGGCAGACAGACGCGCGATGCGGCGATGCGCGCCGCTGACGCCATGCGCGATTGAGGTCACTTTTTTTCGCGTTTTTCGCGTAAGTGTGTCGTCGCTTCGCGCGCGCGTGCGATGTAAAGTGGTACACAAGTATTTTACACTATGCGCAGGAGTTATTTTCTGCGGCGCGATGAGAGCGTGCTATGCCGCGCGCGCTAGAATGCGGTCAACGATGTCCGCGACTTCGAGAGCCGAGCCTCTGGCGAGCGTGACGCCGGCGCCGCCGTGCCCGACGCAATGCACGACGCGCGTATCGCCATATACTTTATCGTCGAGCTCGAGGCGCACGGTCGATCGAGATGGTCTCAGGCCCACGCGCGTGCCGACGATGAGGCTGCGGTCGAGTTCGGGCCACAGACGTTGACATTTGCGAATAATGTCTTCTTCGTCCTCTGCGCTCGGCTGGATGTCAAACGAGCCAACCTGCGCGGTGCCGCCGAGTACGGTGACGTCGGAGCGTGGAATTAAGTACGCCAAGTCAGTGGCGGATGAATCGTCAAACATTCCGACGTCGCAGTCTTGCTTTATGTACACGACTTGGCCTCGTATGGGAACAATTTCGTCGTCGTCAAACATGTCGCGCGCGCCCAATCCCGCACAGTTAATCACCAACGGTGCGTGTGCGTCCTCCACGCGATCTAATTTACGACGCTCAAAGGTTACGCCTCGCGACTTGCACGCGTCGACGAGCCATGGTAAAAATTTGGGCATCTCAACGACGGGGACATCAAACTCAAAGCCGCCAACGTAACTCGCCGGTACGTCGTCTTTCGACAGTTCTGCAAAGTACTCTATACCGCTCGCCCATCCCGGAACAGTCGCATCGGCGGTCTTCAATAGCTCTCGACAACGTCGCATCTCCACGCCGCACCGTTCGCCGCCCTCGCGCGCGCGTAGTTCAACAAACCATGAATAGCTTTGGAGCGCCCACGCGTCCGCGCGCTCCTTTGGACGCACGAGAAAAGGGTACCAAAACGCCGCCGCGACGTCGCTCGTGGTGTCGGGAGAGAACTTTTCGGCGATGACGGTGATGTCGTATTCGTCGCGTTCGGCGAGCGTCAGCGCGCACGTGAGCCCGAGTACGCCCGCGCCTATGACGACGACGCTGGGCTTGTGCTCAACCGCGCGTGCGACGGTCAAGTCTGCGCGCGCGCGTGGTCGCGATGCGCATCGCGGCGTGTGAATCGAGTGCGATCGTTGCGGTGCGGTGCACGCGAACATCGCGGCACCGCGCCGCGAAGTGTCGCCTTGTGAGGCGCGGAGCGTCAACTGTTTTGTTGAGAAACGGCGTTTTGAGTGAAGCTAAAAATCTAATAACAACGCGCGCACAAATGCTCATCAATACCTAAATTCTCCTATGTCACTTTCAAAAACGACAACGTGGGCTCACTTCTTCGCCGGCTCGGCTTCTTTAGCGCGAGTGTTGACAAAGTAGATGCCCACGAGCGTGACCAAAGCTCCCGCGAGTTGCGTCTCGTCGAGCGTCTCGCCGAGCGCAAAGTATCCCAGTGCGGTAGCAAACATCGGCGTGAGGAATGTCAGCGAACTCAACTTTGTCAACGAACCTTTCGATGCAAAGTAAAAGAATGCTCCGTACGCCAAGGCGCCGCCAAACACCGACGCGTAGGCGAGCGACGCCACGTCGCCTCCGCTCAAGTGCATGTTCGCGTACATCTCTGGCTCGGATGCGATAGAATACGCCAACAGCGGCACGCCACCGAGTACCATGTGCCACCCAGTGGCCATGACTGGGTCGACGTACTTGCACACCCAACGCACCATGACGGTGCCGACCGCCATGGATTGCGCCGCGAGCAACATCCACCACTCGCCGCTGTCCCACAAATTTCCATCAAAATTCAACACATTCATCGTCGCATCGGGGCCGTCACCATTTAATATCGACGTTAACACCTCTGGCGGCGCCTCGAGAAGCACCAAGCCGAGAACGCCGAGCATGAGGCCCGCGACGCCCTCCGCGCCGAGCGTCTCGCCAAAGAGCAACGACGCCAACACCGCCACCGTAAGCGGTTGAGAATCAATAATCACCGACCCCAAACCCGCTGACGTGCGCTGCAATCCTTCAGCCAAGCACCCTTGGAACATTGTGGCGTCGACGAGGGCAAACGCGGCGATGGCGCCCCACGCCGCGCGCGTCTTTGGCATCGGACGACCTTTACTCCACGCCCACGCCACGAGCAACGCGCCCGCGGGAATCAATCGAATCGTCGCCACGAACATCGGACTCGTCGCGGGTAAAACGCCTTTCATCGCCACCATGGATGTCCCCCACAAAAAGAACGGCGCCACGAGCGCCGCGCCGCCCAACGTTTTACTCGTCGTAGACGACGTCTTCAACCGCGTCTTCAGCCGCCGCTGCCGCGTCGCCGCCGCCACCTCCACCTCTCCCCCTAAATCTAAATCACACGACGCATCCATACCAACCCCAACGCACTCCACCCCACGCTCGTCATCGTCGTCGACGACGACGTCGCTCGGGATCGCGCGCTCCGCGCCCGTCGCGCGCCCGACGCGCTCCGCCCCAGCGTCATCCTCCGCGACGCCATCGACCGCATCACCCACCTCCGACGTCGACGTCGACGTCGAACCCACCATGGCCGAATCCATCCCCGAATCCTCGGCGCGAACGACGCCACCACCGCGACGCCGCATCCGCATCGGCATCGTCAGCGGCATCGTCATCATCATCGGCATCGTCCGACATCCACGCCGCATCGACGCGCACCGCGCGCGCGCCGTCATCGCCGCCGTCGCCGTCATCGCCGCCATCGCGCGCGTCCAGCGCTCGACGCGCGCGCGACTGTCGCGCCAACGTCGTCGTCCTCCTCCTCGTCGTCGTCGTCATCGTCGCTCGCGACATCATCCACCAGCCTAAACCCTAACACACAACCGATCGCGGCGTCCCATCGCCAGCGCGCGCGCGTCGTCCGCACACGTCGCCTCGCGCGCCCGTGACCGCGCGAACGCCGCACCGCGACGCACGGTCGCCACCATGCACGTACGTCGCGTCCGCGCGCGCCGCCCGCGCGCTCGCGCGCACGTCGCGCGCGCATCATGATGATGATTCGTCGAGTCACGATTCTAGGGCTCGCCGCGCGAGTCACGACCACGGATGCGCATCGACGGTTCGGTTCCCCCGACGACGACGCGAACGACGACTGACGACGACGACTGACGACTGACGACGACGACGTGATTCGCGCGCGCGCGCAGGCGAATCGCGCGGTGTTCGATAAGGTGCGCGCGAGCGACGGACGCGGACGCGACGAGGCGACGCGCGCGAATGCGAATGCGAATGCGCGTGCGAACGGCTAGTGCGCGCGAGGGTGCTTCGTGTGGGTAAACAGTATGGAGGGGAATGTATGATGTCGCGCGATGGACTGACGCAAAGTGACGCGCGCGCGCGCGCGGCGTGAACTCTCGTAGCAGGATGAGTCGTCTGGGGCGCCGTTGAAACCGCCGAAACGGGCGCTGACGGCGTATTTGATCTTTTGCGGGAAGCATCGACGGCGGGTGATGCGGGAGGTGCACCCGAATAAAAATGGAAAGTTTTCGCGAGACGAGATGCAGCAAGTGACGGTGGCGTTGGCGAATATGTGGAATAATATTTCGCCTCAGGAGATGGCGGAGGTCAAGGCGAAGGCGGCCGAGGCGAAGGCGGAGTATGAGTTGGCCAAGGCGGCGTTTGAGCCGAATCAATTGAAAAAGTTGGCGCGCGCGCAGAAAAAGCCAAAGGGGATCGTCGTCGTCGAAGCGGTGGGTACGAAGCCAGTGCGTGCGCGGACGGCGTACTTGATTTACTGCGATCAACACCGCAAGGCGGTGATGAAACAAATTCACCCTGACCCAAGCGCCAAGTTCACGCGCGTGGAGATGCAATCAGTCACGAAGAGGTTGGCGGAGCTGTGGAACCGCGCGTCGGCAAAGGAGAAGGATGCGTGCAAGAAACAAGCGTTGAAGGAACTCGAAGAGTATCGTGTGCTCAAGGCTAACTATCAGCCTCCGATTTACGGTCCTGCAAAGAAGCCGGCGGCGGTCAAGGCGTCGTCAAAGGCGATGAACAAGCCCAAAAGGCCGCCCACCGCCTACTTGCTTTTCGCCGAAGAGTTGCGCCTCCGCCTCAAGCAAGAAGAGCCGACGCTCGACCACGTAGAAGTGTCCAAGCGCATTTCTCAAGCGTGGAAGGGTATCGATCTCAATCTCAAGAAGGAATACCAACGCAAGGCGGACAAGGCGGCGACGAAGAGCGGCGGCGAACGTTTGCCGCTGATGAATAATCAGTCCATGCTGCAAGGCATCGAAATCATCCAACCGCAAAACTACCACGGTATGCTCGAACAATAAATGAACTGCTTGCCACAGTCGTGCAATAATGCAGTTTTTTCGCTACGATCTAAATGTTATCCATGAAATGTAACCGTCACTAACACTCATCAATGTCCATGTTCACGCGAGTACCCGCCGTGACGTGAAATGTTGTCGTATTAATCAATCTATGGCTACTGTAATGGTCTGTATTTGAGCGCACACTTTTACTCACGCGCCTTCAAGCATACGCAGCGCGCGCTCCTCGAGACTTTCAATCGTTTGCGGCTCGTCGTTCGCCTTCATGCCCGCCACCGCCGGGTCAATCTTCCCAGACTTGCGCGGCGCAGGTACGCGGGCGTCGCCGGAATCACTCATGAAACCGCTATCGGAAGCATCATCCATCGAGCTGTCGTCACCACCACCGAGTGTGTACTGTGGACCGTCATCGCCATCGGAACCTTCGGCGTTTTTAAGCTTGAGCTTCTTGCGCAACCTGCCTTCGCGGAGACGCGCTTTTTCGCGACCTTTATCCGCTCTATCGGCGGCTTTGCGCTCCGCAGCAATGTCGGCATATCTTGCCTTGACAGCGGCACGCAACGATTCACCTGGTGCGCTGACGTCTTCTATGCCACTCTTGACGCCAAGCGCTTGCAGCGGCGCCATCGACGTGCCTTCCTCATCGAATACGACGCGCTTATTCGCGCCGTGGCCGCTATCCTTGATGCGTAATTTACCCTTCAACGCACGCTTTCGCGCAATTTCGGCAGCCTTTTCATCGGCATTGTACTTCTTATCATCCTCCGAATCGCTCTCGGCGTCATCGCCGTCACCGAGTCGGTGGTTGGCGCGTTTGACATTCATAAAATCGTCGTCGTCGTCGTCGCCGTGTTCGACAACCAAGCCAAAGCGCCCACCACCCTTGCGCTGAATAACGCCCTCTTTTGGCATCGGCGCGTCGGGCAACGATTCAGATTTCTCGTCTTCGCTGTTTTCTTCTTCTTCTTCGTCATCCTCCTCGTCACCGTCTTCGCTATCGTCGTCTTCGCTATCGTCCTCCTCCTTGGCTCTGCTTTTTGGTTCTTCGTCTGAAGCGTCGTCGCTTTCGTCGTCATCTTTACCGCCAGCACCTTGTAAGAATCGTAAACGCGGTGCGTTCGGCAATCCCATCGAAAACGAGTATGCGTCAATGTCGAGTGTCTTAATATCAAACACTTTCTTGTTTGATTGTAAATACACCGACCGAAGGTAGCACACGACGGCGCGTTGGGACAGGTACTTCAAATCGGAGTCCTTTGAAAGCAAGCCTTGGATCGAACTTTGCACGCGCGACGACTGTTTTTTGGGGTTGAGTTTAATCGACTTGAGCGGAACTTTAGCCTTTTCGAGCTCATTCATGAATTCAGATTCGCCGGGTGTGAGAATGAGCAACCCTTTACCCGCCGCCGTGTATCTCGCCGTGCGACCGACGCGGTGAATGTACGTCGCCACGTCTTCCGGGCAATCGGCCTGCACCACCCAGTCAACGGATGGAAAATCTAACCCTCGACTTGCGACATCTGTGGCAAACAATACCGTCTCTTTGGCGTTGCAAAAGTTGTAAAACACGCCTTGTCTTCGGGCTTGTTTCAGTCGTCCGTGAATGCAACTCAACGGCACGCCGGGCCGCATACGTTTGAATATTTCGTACACAAATTTCACTTGCTTGCAGCTGGAAAAGAATATTAACGTTTTTGACGTCAAGTGCGTTTTAATGAACGACCAAAGTACCTCCATCTTCTTCTCCAATGCACACGTGGTGACCATTTGTTGCAACTTTGGTGGAGTCGAGTGCACGCTTTCGGCGTGCACGGACAAGTACTCTGGATCTTTCAATCCCAATCGCGCCAAATCTTTCACACTCTTCGTTTGTGTCGCGCTAAATAACAAAGTCTGACGATCTTTGGGAAGATTCTGCAGAATAGCATTCAAGGTTTTCGAAAAACCCAAGTCTAACATGCGGTCGGCTTCGTCGAGCACCAACACTTGCAACGAAACGCAGTCAAACATCGGTGTCTCGTCCATGTGTTGCAACAACCGCCCGGGCGTGCAAACTAATATATTCATTCTATCCACTCGATCCGCTTCAGCTTTCACGTCTTTACCGCCGATGAGCAAGCCCGCAGACATCGAGTGTCGCGCGCCCACCTTGGTTAAGCATTGAAAAATCTGAATGGCCAACTCCCGCGTAGGTGAAATAATCAAGCCCCCGACGCCGTCTTGCCTGCCCCACTTTTTACGATACAGCGTCTCAATTAGCGGAACGACGTACGCTAATGTCTTCCCACTGCCGGTTTTCGCCGCACCGAGCACGTCCCGTCCGCAAATCGCGTGCGGCAACGTCGCGCGCTGTATAGCCGTCATCTCCTTGTACTTGCACTCCTTCAACGCAATCTTCGTCGACGTACTGATGGGTAAGTGCGCGAACTTCCGTACTCCAGTCAATGACATATCACTCGCGCGGTCGCTCGACTTGCGTGGCGCGACCGCCATCGGATTTTCCCCGCTCGCTGGCTTGGTGTCCTCGATGATCGATTCGAGCTCTTGAATTTCAACATCGACGCGCGCCGACGCCGATAAACGCTTGCTCAGCTCCTTCTTCTTGATTAATTTACTTCGTTCATCGCCCTTGACGCCCATGGCGCGAGTCGCGACGCGGCGCGCACGGGTGTGGCGTGTGTTTCACGAGCGTTCGGTGGCGGCGGCGGCTGGAGGCCAAAAAGTGCTTGTACCGTGGGGCGACGAAATGGTGTCGCGTGCGACGTTCTCGGGGACGTTTCAATGCATGCGACGAATGGAACGTGATATGCGTCGATGTGCGCGCGAGAGTGGTGCGTATTTTATTGCATGCGACGCATGCGTCGGCAGTCTAACTACGACGCGTCGTGCGTTTGTAATTTCTCGGGTAGCCGATGCTCCGAGGATGGTAAAGAAACGACGGTGTCAGCCTTCACTGTGACCTCATGAAGCGAGCGTCGATA
Source organism: Ostreococcus mediterraneus (assembly GCA_012295225.1). Classification (NCBI taxonomy): domain Eukaryota; kingdom Viridiplantae; phylum Chlorophyta; class Mamiellophyceae; order Mamiellales; family Bathycoccaceae; genus Ostreococcus; species Ostreococcus mediterraneus. The sequence continues at coordinate 231,764 of WMKK01000008.1, forward strand.
GCGGTAACGAATGCGAAGGAACTTGTCTTCGCCTGGGCATGGGTCGCAAAATCCGAGAAGGTCGGACATGGAGACATTTTCGTACAAATCGAGCGTGTCGCCGTCCACCATGAATTGCGTTGCCTTGGTGACGTCTACGTAAGGCGGAGGTAACGTTGTGGGCGGCGGTGATTGCGGTGTCGCCGCTGATGGCGCACCATCTTCGGACGCAGTCGGTACTCTCGCGCCTGGCGGCGCCCACGGCTTGAAATCAGGAATTATTGGTGCGTTCTTGACTTTGTTTGGTTTGGGATCAAATGCGCCGAACACCGCCGCTTCGATGACGAGGCCGCCGCGTGTTTGCGCGGCGCGAGCTTTTTTATCAGCCGCTGCCTCGATAACTTTCGCGTCATCAAATGCCGCGCGCATGGCTGCCAATACTGCGCGTTTGTTTTGCTTTCGCGCCGCTAATTGACGTTTGCGGACGTAGCTAAGCACTATGGGCCTAACCAAGAAGCGACGCACCAAAATGAGCGCGATTGGTGGTAGCGTAAACGCCACGAGCGATTTACGCCAACTCACCAGTGGTGTCAACAACACAGGAATGATGAAGCGTTGACCTTGACGATTCATCCTAAATTTAAGCGTGAGACCTCGAAGGCTAACGACGATGCTGAAACCGAGCGCCGTGTCTTCGTCCACTTGGTTTGTCGTTCCAACCTCCATCTCCATGCCAGTCGTCCCAGCCTTCACCGCGGCTCTATACACTTGCGTGTTACTGACCTGACGCACGTAGCTTCCAGCGATACCGGTCGCCGCCAAGCCTACAGTCAAGTCGCACTTCACGGCGTTCTTACCGAATGCGTGCGAAGCGCCGGTGGACATCGACCCGATTGGACCAACATTCCAAGACAAGTGTCCGCGCGTTTGCGGAAACAGTTGGCGTTCCAACATCAGATTCAACCCCAAGCCTTGCTGCGCGATATAATTATACGAAATCGCACCGCTCGTATGCGTCGTGAGCTGTCTCGTAATCGTCGCCGTCGCTGCGCTCGTCAATCCAGTTTGCGCGCTCACGTCGACAGACGTTAACGGCGAAACCGCCCGACGCCATCCTAAGATGAAGTTCCCGCCACCTCGACCACCGCGCATCGACCCTTGTGTGACAAAATACGCCACATCATCATCACTCAGCGGAATCTCCATCGAATTTGATAACGAAACGCTCGTCAAATCCAAACCCGGGTTCGCCGTATACCGCGCGCGCCTCCGTCTTATCTCCTCCTCCACTAAATGCGCCGCACTAAACCCAAATATATACGTCCCATTAAAGTTCAACTTGGCCTCAGCCGCCTCCTTTGCCTCCTTCGCTTGCTGGCGCGCGAATTCCACGCGTAGCTCCTCCACCGTCTTGCCTCGCGCGCCCAACTCGCGCCCAGCTCTCGCGCCGTCAATCCCGTACACATCATACACCCCCCGTCGCTCACTATCGCTCAATATCTCATACGCCTCACTCACCGTCGCGAACGCGCGTTGCGCCGCCTCCCGCACGCTCGTCGCGTCCTCAGCGCCGCTCGACACTTTATCCGGATGAATCGCACTCGCCTTGGCGCGATACGCGCGCTTTATATCTTCCGCCGACGCGTCCCGTCGCACGCCGAGCGCGGCGTAGAGGTCTCGCGCACTCGGCGCCGACGTCGACGCGTCATCGTCCGACGCCGACTCCGACGCGTCGCGCGACATGGACGCGGCGCGGCGCACAGTGGCGCGGCGCACAACGACCTCATTATTTGTCGTCATGGGTATCGCGACGACGGGCAAGGGCAAGGGCAAAGGGAACGCCGCGAAGGGTGACGGTGCGGTGGTGAAGCGCGAACGCACCGCGGCGTCGGCGCACGCGCGTCCGGGCGCGAGAACGGACGTCACGGTGGTGCTCGATGCGGGTGGTGGGTCTATGAAATGTGGCATCGCGGAAGACGGCGCCGACGCCGCGGTCGTGGTTCCGCACGGCGTTGCGCGCGCGAAAGCGGGGTCACTCACCGTGAACGTTGTTGCGGATGAGATTTTGGGCGTGACGGATATCAATGGGTTGAGCGTGCGTCGACCGGTGGATCGAGGGTACGTCGTGAACTGGGAGCTCGAACGAGACGTGCTCGCGCGCGTGTTCTATGACGTGCTCGGCGTCGATACGCAGACGTGTGATTTGGTTATCACCGAGGCACCGTTTGCGCTGCCGAAGATTCAGAGCGCGCTGGACGCAATGTTTTTCGAAGAGTTTGGGTTTAAAAGCGTCGTCGTGGCGACGCCGGCGATGTTGGCGAAACGATACGCGGACGCCGCGGATAAATCTCGCGCGCTGGATGTGAATACTACGGCGCGATGCGGCGTCGTTATCGACTGTGGATTTTCGTTCGCGCATGCGACGCCTATTCTTGATGGGAAAACCGTCGCCCGCGGGGTGAGAAGATTAAATTTAGGAGGCAAGTCGTTGACAAACTATTTGAAGGAGTTGGTGTCGTATAGGCAATGGAACATGATGGATGAGAGCGTGGTGATTGAGGACGTCAAAGAGAAACTGTGTTACGTTGCCGACGATGCAATGGCTGAGCTGGCCAAATGCAAAGTGAAGAAAGGGAACGAAGTGACGAAGGAGTATGTGTTGCCAGACGGAATCCACGTGTTGCGCGGCTTTGTCCGCGAAGACAACGCCGAGACGGCGAAAAAAGGTGAAGGCGATGATGACGACGACGATGATGACGACGATGACGACGACGATGACGAAGACTTTGGTGCCAAGGGTCCGAAAAAGAAGAAGAAGGCACCAGCGCCGAAGAAACCGAAAATTGTCAAACCCACCGAGGTGGAGCACCAATTTCTGACGCTCACGAACGAACGCTTTATGGTGCCTGAGACGTTGTTTAGGCCCAGTGACATTGGTTCAACACAGTGCGGCGTACCTGAGCTCGTCGTCCAGGCAGTAGAAATTGATGATTTGAACGACGCTGAACGTGCGTTATGCTACTTAGACGTTATTTTGGTTGGAGGATGCACGTTGTTTCCAAACTTTGTCGAACGATTTGAACGCGAATTGCGCGCTCTCGTCTCACAGAGAAACATGATTCGTGTTCGAAGGCTAGACGATCCCATCAAGGCGGCGTGGTTGGGAGGATTAGACCTCGCTCTTGACCGCGATTTTTTCACCGCCAACGCGTTGACGCGTGAGGAGTATATGGCGAATAAGAAGGCTATTCTTGAATCGCAGGAGAGCTTTGAAGTCGTGCCGTCGACGCGCACCGGGCGACTGCTCGAATTCGCAGAGATGCCGGAAACTCCGAGCGAAAGTCACGTCGCAGCCGAAGTGAAGCGTCTAACACCAGTGTTAATCTAGCAAATGTAAGTTACGACTCGTAGAAGAAGAAGAATATAAAATTAAATTACAACAGTTCGATTGGAGCGAAGCGTAATCCAAATCGCAAACCATCCTTATCCGCGAAGTCCTACGTTTTCTTGCCTATGACCTCCGACAAAGCAGCACGATAAGCCGCAGCACCCGTCTTCAGCAGACCATTGCTGAGCGTGCGTGCAATCTTCGCGCCAAAGCTCATGATATACGCGCTCTTGCTCAGCTTTGCTAATGCCGACGATGTCCATCCAGACGCGGTTACTCTTGAACTCGTTCGCGAATTGAAACAAGTACGGCACCGTGACTGGAACGAAAATCTTCCCCTTGAGCTCGTCCCTGAGGCCCTCATCCATCTTAACATACAAGTCTGAGTAAAATCGACCGCGAACCGAGTCAGATTTCCACGTCGGTCCTTTCTTAGCCGATTCCTCCGCCTCGGCTAGTCGTTGAAGCTCCTCAGATTTGTACACAATATCATTAATACCTCGCGCCGACTTCTTCGACGTCGTCGACTCATCGCCATCGACATCCGGTTCGGCGCCTTGAAGGGTTTGCTCGCTAGCTTCCGTCACACTTCTAACGAGTTCGTCGGGAGAAGTGATGATACCGTCGTCATCCGTCCCAACCTGCGCCGAAGCATTCTTCTCGGACGCGGATTCAGCAGCTTGCTTGTCAGCCGCCTCTTTGCTAGCAACGGTTTTTTCAAACTCTTCATTGACGCGATTCAAGTCGTCGACGATGGTGCTGATAAAATCATCATTCAATTTGCCAAGCAATTTGCGCGCGCCGCCTTTCCTTTTGAGATCAATTTCATGACGTACTGGAATTGAGTATCGTCGCAACCACTTGTACGGCAACGGAGGGATTTGACCGTTATTAGCCATGTCGTGTAAACGTTTGACGTGCGGCTCGAACATTTTCACCAGATGTTCGGTGGCGTGGACGTCACCCTTCTTCTCTAAGAGAGAGTCCTGCGAATCAAAGGCGATGGATCGAAGACCAGCGTCGTCACTCGATGCGACGGACGTCGTGATATACTCGCCATCCTTCGGAGGAAGACCGAGATATTCTTCAACCGCGGCGGCAACTTCGGCTGGGTTCTCTTCGATGTCATCTGCGTACAACACGAGCATGTCTGGGAATTCCTTGAGCCAAATGTCCAAGTACTCGGCGTACATGCTCCAACCTAAGAACGAGTGGAAATCCAAACACTCGCGCGCGATGGTGCTTGCATCGCTGCCATCGGCCTCAGAAAGGCACTCTTCTAAAAACGTTTTGGTCTTCGACGCCGTGTCCGCCCACGAATAATCGTTATCCTTGAGCGCGCACGCGCTCAACCCGCCCGCCTCCATCGGCGTCCCTTGCGGATGGTTCTCTTCAACGTATCTCGCCATCGCTCGCCCCACTGGATCGCGTAACACCACAATTGGTCTTAAATTCGGCATCAGTGATTTCATCGTCGACGCGCAGCACGCGCAGTTGAAGTACGTATCGCTCCAGTCGCCAGTCACGACGTCGCCTTCTTCTCTTTCAAACGGATCCCCGTCGCGCGTAAAGGTATAGTCATCCGCCTCGTTCGCGACGACGGCGGAGAAATACGCCTTTAATAGCGGCTTTGGCGGATCACACATCTGCACCCCTTGCGCGGCGCCGTACACTGGGTTGAAAAAATGCAACGTCTTTTGCGTCGAGCCAATCATGTCGTGCTGCGACATCAACGTCTTCAACGAGTTCACCCCACCCACGTGGCTTCCTATCACCGCATACGACGGCATGCACACCCCATTACCAGTCACCTCGCTATTCATGTGACATTTCATGACGCCCGAAGAATCCCCACCGCGCATCGCCGCCGAACGCGACCGGTGCTCGAAGACCCAAATTGGGTGTTCAACAAACGTCGACCCGATAAAGAGCACGAGCGCGCACGCGCACAGCGCCAGCGCGCCGGGAAGCAGGTGCGGAAAGTTAGTTCGAGCTATGCGTGCGCGTGACGTCACCCAATCGTCTTCGGGTGCGCGCGACGCCTTGGGTTCGCGTTCGAGGCTGCGATCGCGCACCACGTCTATGACTGCCGCAGCGGATGTTGACGGCTCGCCAGCCGTCGACGGCGCCGTGGCTGGCGCGGAGACCATCGGCGTGCGCTCATTTGCGCTCGTACTCGCGCGTGTTTCCACCGCGCGCGACGCCGCGCGGGCGGTTCGGCTCCACATCGCGCAATGGCGCGCGGCGATGGTGTTGAGCTCAAACTTGAGCGGTGGCGCCGAAATCGACGTCTGGAGTTACACATGTGAGCTAAGCTATTCCCTCATCGTGGCGAGTAAGTGTGAAATCAATGGCAACGCGATAGATAGGTTTTGTCGACACGCGTGCGGGCGTCCGGGGAGGTTTAAGACGAAAGCGCCGGAATGGGCGACGCCGGCGACGGCGCGGGAGAGGAGCGCGTGCGGCTCAGCCACGGCGGTCGCGGCGCGAATTGCCTCCGGTAATCCAGAGATTTCTCGCGCGAGCACGCGCATGGTGGCTTCCGGGGTGACATCTCGTGGTGCGCATCCCGTGCCGCCGGTGGTGAAAACGATATCGCATCGAGAGGTTAAATCAACGAGGGCTCGCTCGATGACGACTTCGTCGTCGGGGACGAGCGCCGTTGAAACTTCAGAAATATCAAAAGCGCCCGACGCTAAGGCGTACTCGCGTACTACGCGCTCGATAGTAGGTCCGCTTTCATCCGCGTACATGCCTGCGGAGGCGCGATCTGAAACCGTCAAGATGCCTACGCGCGTCGAGGAGCCGCCGACGCGGGCGGCTCTAAAACCACCGCCGACCGCGCAAGCGCCCCCCCCCAGCAACTCGTCAGCTGGCGTGCAGCACACCTCGGATAGACCGTCAACGGCAATAGGCTGCAACCCAACGCCCGCAGTCGTCATCGAGGCGAACGAATTAGCCTTGTCCATGTCCAACGCTTCGTGCTTTGCGTGTTCCGCAGCGCCGGAGGCGAAGGCTTCTAGCTGCTCCGGCGTCGCTTTCGCCTGATACTTTGTCTTCCACGTCGCATATGGCTCCCCGTATACGTACTCGCACGCATCGTCGTACGTCATGCTGTATCCAACCTTTTGCGCGCCCAAAAGCGTCCACTTTGCGAGACAGTTGCGGCAGAAACCAGCCAAGTTCATGACGTCAATGTTTTGGACGTCCGTGCGCGTTCGCAAGTGCGCCAGTAGCGAGCGAAACGCAAACGCTTCAATTTGTGTCTGCAGTGACGTCATGTTGCGCGCGTACTTTCACACTGGCAGGCGACGATGTGTGACGTTTGGCGCTCGCGCCGGCCCTCTTCTCGCAAAAAGCGCGCTCGAGCGTTCATGTTTACGGTAACTTTTAACTTTCATTACATTCATATCACAGCATATCATACCAGCTCGACGCGAGTCACGGCAACCAATCGTCGTCGACATCATAACAAATCACTCACGCAGGGATGGGACTGCGGAACTGCGGGCCAAAAATGGATAGCAACATGGGTAGCACGACGACGGCTTGCAGGTAGCTCGCCGACAACGTTAATACGATGAACGTGGCGAATTTCGTGAAGAATACAATCGTCGCGCCGAGCAAGCACGACGCGGCAGCTACGGTTGATACACAGCCGGCAGTTATTGCACCGCCGACAGCTTGTAGCGCCGAAAGCGCGCGTTCATCTTTGGTCATCGCGGTTCGACGCGTCGCCACGTAACACAGCGTCACGTGCGAAATCGGATCGATGGCCAATCCAACCAAAATTTGCACGCAAATAGCCTCGATGATCCCAAGCGACCATCCTCGGAGATACATAAACGCGCCAAAATACATCACGACGGACGCGATGCACCACGTAGCTAACAAGGCGCATCGCAAGTTACCCGTGCACAGGAGCAAAATGCAAAGCGCCATCACCATTGAATACGCCACCGTGAGCAACGCGCCTCCTTTTAATTCCGAAATCGTATCCAGCAGCACCCAACTATCACTCGATTGGAACGCACCGATGGTTTCAGGTGGCCCATTGGCGATCCGCGCCGCGAACCAAGACGACCAGAAATCGTGCGCATGTTTGACATCGAGCGCGTTGCCTTCTCTGTTCGTCGTCGTCACGACGCTCACCGCCGAGTACGCCACGCACGCGTCCGCACATTCATCCTTAAATCCAATAATTGAGTGCCTATTCACCTCTCGCATGTACGCTCCGAACACGTCGCGAAATTCGTCAATGGGCAGCGGCAATCCCGCGCGATGCGTGCCGCCGAAACCGCCGCCTCGAATCCACGCGTCGACGTCGGAAATCCAACAATTCACCGACGCGTTTGAGCGCACGTACGGAACCATGTCGCTCGACTTGAGCGCGTCGCACAAATCAAGCAAGAACACCTGCGAACGTGGATTAGCGAAATCATACGACGCGCTCGGGACGTCGAGCCACACTGGATCACCGTCGTAATGGAGCTGCTTATCCGTATTCGCGACCGCCGCGGAGCGTTTGACGTCGACGCCAAACGTAAATTCCACTCGCACCGCGTCTTCGTATCGCGATGAATTGAAACTCCTCGCCGCGGTTGTGAACTTATACACCGCGTGAGATTTCGGCCAGAGAGACAGCGCGTCATGTCCATTGATGTTGGCGCGCGAGGCGAGCGTGGCGGCGACCGCGACGCCGGCGACGCTCGACGCGACGATGACCCGACGCCATCGAATGGCGCACGCAAAGCATCGCTCGAGCACATTTCGCCGTCTCGGTCGCGCGCGCGCATTCAACGCCAGCGCCGAAGACGACGCATCGATCCATTCATCAATCAACGGGTGCACTTCGTGACCGAGACGCTCGAGTACGACGGGTGGAAACGGATCGAATACGCTCAACGCGCGTCGATGCGTGAAGAAGCGTTCGAGCGTCCCCACGTCGCCTAAATCAATCGTCGCCGAGCGCTGCGTTCGACGCGCTCGGCGATGCGGCGGCTCGTCCAGCGTCGTCGGGGCATCTGCGACGCGATTTCTTGCCCTCACGCGACGCTGAACCTTGGCGATGATCACCAACACGCTCGGAATGACGAGTATCGTCACCGCGAGCAAGTATACGATTTGCGTCGCCATGTACATCGCGAAGAGCTTTAACGGGACGATCTTGCTAAAGACGTTGCTTGCAAATGCCACCGCGGTGGTGCACGACGTGATGCCAATGCTGAATGCCGAATGTGAGAGGCACGATGTCATGATGTCCTCCAATGCGGAATCGTCGGGAACGTCATGTAAGTCGCGGGATTTGGACGCCGCGCTCGCGGCTCGCCAGCAGGCGACGATGACGAAGACGTCATCCGCCGCGATGCCGACGGATATAAACACACCCGCAATGTGTATGACGCCAAACCATTCTCGAGCATAGATGAAATAATACGTCGCATGCGTGAGTATCGTCGCACCGATGATGGAAACGGCCGCACCGAGCGCGACGAGCGTCGATTTTGCGTACGCCAGCACGAGCGCCGTCGTCAACGTCAACGCGCCGACCGCCCACATGCAATCCGACGCGAGCTGTTCGTCCACGAGCGCATCATAAGCTTTATAATGTCGCCACGTCGCGCTCGCGCCGGCGTTGCGCATGGACACATCGTCGTTAAAGTGCTCAACCACCGCGCGGCCGACGGATGTGACCCATTCCGCGGCGTCTTCGCCGTCGGACCGCAGACGAAACACCAGCCGTACGCTCATCGCGTCGCTCGACTCTTCATTCACGAACGCATCGTTGAGCAGTATACCAAACAACCCCACGCCCATAGCCTCCAACGGCGCCCATGCAGACCACGCGATGAGCGTACGAATGCCTCGCGCGGCGTCCTCGACGTCCTCGACATCCGTGTCGCGGCAGTCATCCGCGACGTCGTCGAGCCGAACGGGCATTCGCGCGACAGACACCAAATCCTCCGTCGTCACCGCCACGGCGTTCATGAAATCGCACATCCCCACGCTGTCACCAATCATGCATCGAACGTCCACGTCTGCGCACATCACGCGCCCGCACGCGTCGCCGAGCGCGTCGCACATGACGCCGTGCGCCGCAACAGCCGCGGCTCGAGACGTCGACTGACCCGCTAAAGCGCATTGCTGTCGAATCAACGCCAATCGCCCCGCGCTCACGTCCGCGCGCGCATCACTCAACGCACGAATGCCCGCGAATATTTCACTCAAACCAATCACCGCGTACGCGTCGACGATGTTAAAGACGCTAAAACATCGCGCAGGTTGACCGTCGACGTCGCGAACGACGCGCTCGAACCCGTCTGATTCTTCAATCATCCGTCGCAGCACGCACGCCTGCCGCATCGCGCGCATCGCGGCATCGGATCTCCTGACATTGGTATTCACGCTGACGATGACGTGGAATTCATCTTGCCCGCTGTGGCCGTCGACGCCGGATTTACTCGTGAGGCCGAGAATCATTCGATCGAGCGCCGACGATGTCAGTCGCGTCGATGGAAATCCGCGCCACGGCGGCGGCGGCGGCGGCCCGGGCGGCGGTGGCGGTGGTGGCGATACAAACATTGGCGTCGGTGGCGTCGACGGCGGTGGCGGCGCGTCGACGGCGAGCGTGCGACGCGATTTCGTCGACGTCGCGACGCGCGGCCGCGCGCCTCGTCGAGCCACCGCGGCGGCGATCGCCTTTGTCGTCCGCGGCGTCCCGCGCGCGCGGTACGATTCCAACGACGTATCAATCGTGAGCGCAACGCGCGCGTGCGTGACGATGCCGGCGATGGCGATGGCGATGGCGACGGCGAGGACGAGGAGCACGAGGGACGGCGCGCGGACGACGAAGCGCGCGTACGCACGAATCGGACGCCAGGCGCGCGCGTCGGCGGGCGACGACGCGTGAAGCGATGGTCGGTGCATCGGTGCGCGCGTCGCGGAGGCGTTGCGATGGCGTCGGCGTCGGGCGCAGTGGTGGCGCGCGTATGCGTGTGACGATTGGTCGCGACGCGACGGGCGTTGACTGGCAGAAGATGAATGGACATTTTGTGCTTTACAACACCACGGACGCTAGCCACGTTTTCATGTCATCTTTGATGGATGGAATCACGGGTTTTGTGCCGAGGTATGCGTCGAATAGGGCATCGCATAACGCTTGGTCATGAATGATACCGATTGACTGGCCGCGGATGCGCGTCTCGAGCGCGCCGCCGATTTTGGCGTGAAAATCAAGCGACGCACCCTTTTGAAACGTCACGCCGTTAAATAGCGCCTCGAATCGGTGCAAACTCTTGGAATTCGCACCGAGCGCGGGACGAATGCGCTCGGCGAGCGCGTCGGCGATTTTATCCCCGCCAACGTCTCGAGCGAAGACGAGCCGAGCCGCGCGTTCGCATCGTCGCAACGCGTCAAACGCGCGTTCCGACTCAGCCATCTCGCCCATCGACGCCCCCGCGCCAAACACCGCACGCATCGCCTCGCGCACATCACGCGTATTCACATATATCCCACACGCGTAGACTTTAATGCCGACACCGGCGATGCGCTTGATTCGCGCGCCTTTCGCCCGCAGCGTCAATAAAGCGTCGCCAAAGCGCGTGGATTCAGGAATCTTCAACCCCGTGCGCGGCTCGGTGACGAATCGCACGACCGCTCTCGACGCGTCATCGCGCATCGATGCCGACGTCGACGCGAGCATCGCGCGTCGGCACGTCCACGGCGACGGCGCGGCGCGAATCACCCCGCGTTCGCGACGATGCGCTTTATCCATCTTCATCATCGTCATCCGCGTGTTCTCGTTCTCGTCGTCATCTTTATCATTCGCCACATCTCGCGCGCGTCGACGACGCCACGCATCGTTGGCGAACCACGACGCGTCGCGCGCGGCGCCGCGCGTCGTCGTCGCCGGCGCCATGCGACGTCTGACGAGTTCGAGGCGCGCGCGTCTCGGGCGTCGTTCTCGCTAAACCCTCAATCGACCAATCGTGACCCAAGGCATGGGGACTCGGTGACGCCACCAGGGTCCTAGAGGGACTCGTCTTGGGTCAGGACTCGTCGATTGGTGAGTGATACATGTCCAGCCCCGCCACGCGCGCGCGGTCCTCGTCGTCGCATCCGTCTTAATCACGCACGCAACTCTCACGAAAACATGGGACACCAAGACGTTTGGGCGTCGCACCCGGCGCAATACGGTAAAGGCTCCCGCCGATGGTGCGTACACGCGCGTACGCTCGCGCGCGCGCGCGACGACGGCGACGGAATGATGGATGTGGTGTGGTGTGGGTGGCGCGCGCGATCGATCGCGGGGCGCGCGTGTGGCGGTCGCATCGTCGACGCGGGGTGCGACGGCGCGCGACCGGGGCGGGAATTGGCGCAAAGATATTCGCGGCGCGCGTTTCGAGCGCGCGAGGGCGCGTGTGGGCGAGGGGCGCGCGGGCGGCGGGCGGCGGATGGATGCGCCCTAGGGCTTTGCTTGGGGTTTGCGGTCGCGCGCGCGCGTCCCTCGCGCGACGGCGTACGGCGGCGACACTGCGGTGGCGCGCGCGCGCGTGGTGTAGAACGCGTTGACTGACGCGATTTTGTCTATGTGTGCACGTTTTCACTCGACAGCCGCGTTTGCGAAAACCAGTGGGCTATCATTCGCAAGTACAACTTGAACATTTGCCGTCAGTGCTTCCGCGAGTACGCCAAGGATATCGGTTTCGTCAAGGTGAGTGCGCGGCTGATGATTGCGCGGCGTGCGCGATGTGCTTTGCGTGCGATATGCGTGATGTGTGCACGTTCTGCGCGGCGTGCGCGCGCGTGTGTGTTTGTCGAACGCGTCGACTGACTTTGGATTTTTTCGCTCGGCGGCGCAGAACAACTAAAAACTTGAGCGAATCTCGCGATTCCCTTTTAGGTAGCCAACGTAGTCACGTGGTCAGCTCGATGGTGGTCGAGATTAGTTGTTGATGTAATGAGACCCTGAACTATATAACATCGATTGATGAACGCGGCACGAATCTAGAATTGTCGACGTTCAACGACCTCGGACGCTCAACCACAAACGCGGCGTCGACGCTATTCGTCGGCGTCGGCGGCGTACTCGACGCCCTCTACATCCTCGATCACCCAGTCTCGCAAGTTTCTAGACAACACAACAGCATCTGGTGGCTCTATGCGCTTGTAGTAGTTTTTCAACACCTCCCCTTTGACAAATCCAAACCGGTCGTAAAACGCGAACGCCTGCTCGTTGTTCGTCTGCACGTGCAAATACGCATCCTTGATGTACTCATCCCTCGACGCCTCGTTCAACGCGTGCTGCAACAGTCTAGATCCTATTTTCCCATCCCTATACGCCGCATAGACGCCGAGCGTCATGATATACAAGCGCGCACCATCGCCTCGAGGGTCGAGCTCCAACCGACACGCCACAGCGCCGACGACGGCGCCATCCGCGTACGCCAACTGCGTCGTCTTCCCCGCGCGCGAGCAATCCTCATAAAACTTATCCTGCGTGATGTAGGCGATACACATCATCGACGTCTCGTCAGTCACGCGCCGACGCACCGCGCGCGGCGGCGAACGCAGCCTCGTCACCGAAACCGCGCGACAGCCAGTCCCATCGAGTCCAAATCATTCGCAAATCATTCGCGCCTCGCGCCTCGCCGCGCCTCGACGCACCACGTATCGCACGGGAAAAATCACCGAATTCAGCTTTCGCAACTCGTGCTCGTTCTCCGCGCACACGTCGCGAAATGTCACGCGCGTGCCCATAGGCGAGGCGCGCACTCGAGTGTGGCGTCCGCAGAGCGCGCCCCTCGCTCCGCGTACATGCGCGCGACACCGCGCGCGACCACGCACGCGCACCGCACGGCGTCGTCTCGCGCGGAGTCCACTGCGTCGTCCTCGAGCGCACCGCGCGCGATGCGATCGATGCATCGCGCGGGCGAGGCGCTGACGCGGGCGTTGCATCGTGATTCAAACGCATCCACAGCGCGGCGTTGGGCGTCGTTTTCGACGCGCGCGTCGGCGCTTCGGCAGCCAGAGGACGCGCGGGCGAGCGTGAGTGATGTGGCGAGAGTGCGATTGGAGCGCGCGGCCAAGGCGTTGAAGCTTGAGCGCGAGCAAGGGTGGATTGATGTACGCGGGCAACGGGCGACGTTTAGCGAATTCGCGAAACGCGAGCTCACGCGGTTATCGGATGCGTTTGAGTCGTCGAGCGCGGAGAAAGCGGAGTGGGAACGCGTGTGTGCGGATAGGTTTGGCGTGTATGCGTCGCTGACGGCGAGTGAGCGCGAAGCGGTGGTACGGGCGGCGGAGGAGTTGCTCGCGGGCGGGACGACGACGACGTCGGTTACTCGAGGCGTCGAAGAGGAGGCGGCGAGCGAGGTAGTGCAGACGACGACGCCGACGTCTCAGAAGAAGGCGGGGAAACAGAGTATAATTGAGGGCGAGGCGTGGGGTCACGCGCTCGAGCAAGGGCAGATTAGAAGGCGTGAGGTTGAGGCGGTGATGCGTAACGCTGACGGCGCCTCTTCGAGCGGCGACGACGTATTGGGCACGGGCGGAGGCAATCAAGAACAAGGAAGTGGTGCGTGGTTTCAGCTTCGTGCGAGTCGATTGACTGCGAGTGCGTTCAGTAACGCCATCGGGTTCTGGAGGGAAGGTAGAAACGAGCTTTGGGAGGAGAAACTTGGCTTGCGCGAGGGATTTTCTGGCAACGAAGCGACCGAGTGGGGGTCGTCGAGAGAAGACGAGGCCGTTAAAATTTATGAAGCTCTTACGCAAAAGAAAGTTTCGCACTTGTTGTTTCACTTGCTTTCGTCGGATGAAGCTGAACTATGGATTGGGGCGTCGCCTGATGGGTTGATTGGAACCAACGCGGCGGACACCGACGGCGGTCCCGGCGGCGTGTTGGAAGTCAAGTGTCCATTCAATAAAGGCCAACCAATGTCCGCCAAGCCTTACCCTACGGTGCCGTGGTACTACATTCCGCAAGTCCAAGGTTTGATGGCTGTATTCGATCGTCCATGGGTTGATTTGTTTTGTTACACCGTCAACGGAGGATGTGCCGTGTATCGCGTCGAGCGCAACCGCGAGTACTGGGCGTTGATGTACGAGTCTCTGAGCGATTTTTGGTGGCAGCACATCATTCCAGGCAAACATGCTTTGGCAGCGGGGAAAGATTTCGAGCGATATCGACCAAAAGCTGAACATCCGACATGCGCAAAGCTGAAGCAGTGGAGTCGAGACATTTCGAATTCGAGCGTGACAACGTTCATCAGCCCGCGAGAGGTTGAGGAGATTCGTCGCAAGTTGTAATTTGCGTTTTGTAACATTAAAATAATAATCATGCGTCCCAATTGAGTGCATGCTGGTACACCTCCTCGTATGTGCTCACGAAATACACTTCTAAGCCTTCTCGGATGTCTTCAGAAAGCTCGTCGTAGTCCTTCTTGTTTCCCTCCGGAAAGATGAGCGTCTTGACTCCGCTTCTTCGCGCGGCTATGGTCTTCTCCTTTACGCCCCCGATCGGCAAAACCCGACCAGTGAGAGTCACTTCACCAGTCATAGCTAAATTTGGTTTCACCGGTTTGTTCATAGCCAGCGACATCATCGCCGTAATCATGGTGCAACCCGCGCTGGGACCATCCTTTGGCGTGGCGCCGGCGGGCACGTGCATGTGCAAAGACGTATTCGCTAAATACGTGTTACCCGGATCTTTCGTTTCAAGAAAGTGTCGCGAAAAGGTGTGAGCAATCGTCGATGATTCCTTCATGACGTCTCCGAGCTGCCCGGTGGTCTTCAATGCGCCCTTGCCTTCGCCTTCGTCGACTGGCGTGCACTCAATGTACAACGTGCTGCCACCCATAGCGGTCCAGGCCAAGCCAGTGACGACACCCGGAGGGGTCACGTCGTAAATTCTATCCGTCGCAAACGGAGGATGGCCGACGTAATCGAACAAGTCACCAACATCGACGGTGATTGACTCGATTGGTTTGCCTTCGCTCTTCGCTCGGGCAACCTTGAGCGCGACTTTACGGTAAATCTTTTCGAGGTGCTTCTGTAAATTACGCACGCCGGCTTCACGGCAGTAATCGCCAATAAGCTTCGCCATAGCCTCGTCCGTTATGTTAGTTGACACGTCCTTAAGACCGCTCTTCTCCTTTGCGGTTTTTTCCAAGTACGTCCGCGCAATCTGCACCTTTTCATCAGCAATGTATCCTGACAGTCGCACAACTTCCATACGGTCGAGCAAGGGCCCTGGAATGGTGTCCAGCACGTTGGCCGTGCAGATGAATAACACTTTACTCAAGTCCACTGGCACATCGAGGTAGTGGTCTAAGAACGTGCCGTTCTGTTCGGGATCTAAGAGCTCGAGCAATGCGCTCGCCGGATCGCCCTGGTACCCTCGACCGAGCTTATCGATTTCATCAATGAGCACGACAGGGTTGCACACTCCAGTGGTTTTCAAGCACTGCACCAGCTTCCCGGGCATTGCACCCACATACGTTCGACGGTGACCTTTAATTTCTGCCACGTCACTCATGCCACCGACCGAGAACCTATAGAACTTGCGATCGAGCGCGGTGGCGATGGATTGCCCAATCGACGTCTTACCAACGCCAGGGGGGCCAACCATGGTGATGATCTTCCCTTGCGTCGAACCCATCAACTGACCGACAGCGATGAACTCCAAAATTCGTTCTTTAACGTCTTCGAGGCCATAATGATCCGCATCGAGTACAGTTTGCGCATGCGCGATGTCCAGCTTTTCGTCGCCGACGATGCCCCACGGCAACGACGTGAGCCATTCAAGGTAGTTTCGCGTCACGTTGAACTCACTCGACGATGGTTCCAGACCACTTAGCTTTTGAAGTTCCTCATCAATTACCTTCTTCGTCTCTTCAGGTACGCTTGATCGCTTGGGCTCAAATCTTTTTTCAAACTTTTCGATGAGCGCCGTTTTATCGTCGCGCTCCATGCCGAGCTCCTTCTTAATTGACTTAAGCTGTTCCATCAGAAAATACCGGCGCTGGTCACCCGAAATCTTTTCTTCGACCTTTTTACCAATATCCGCCTGAAGCTTGCCAATCTCAACCTCTTTCTTGAGCAACTCGAGAGTGGCGTCTAAGCGCTCCTTGACTGAAAGCGCTTCGAGAATTTCCTGCAACTGCGTGTCGTCAGCGCTGCACATGGAAGCCCCTAAATCTGCGAGCTTGGGTGGATCCTGAAAGTCATTAAAGTTTTGTGCAAAGTATTGCAACGTTTCTTTGTGCAAAGGGTTCGTTTTGAGCAAATCTTTGATCGTGGCGACGACTTCGTTGGTCGTCGCTTTGATGATGTCATCGTTCGCGTCGTACTTTTCATCCTTCAAATGCTCCACCTTTACAACCATAGGATCGCGCTTCATCGTCCCGAGCTTGCGCAAGCGGCGATGCCCGAGTAATAACAACGTCGCTGCTTCCTTTTCGTTGTTCGAATCCGCCGGAATACGCACGATATTATGCACTTGCGCAAACGTCCCGATGTCGTGCATGTGGTCCGCGGGGTCGCGCTCCTCCTCCTCTTCCCCATCCAGCCCCATCGTCGTCGTCGTGCGCGCCTTACTCAACCCAGCAAATACGTCATCGTCATCGCTCGCGTGTCTGCTTTTCGCCATAGCCGCGATGGCTTCATCGCTACGCTGTAAGAACGCCCCCACGTACGCCTGTCCCCGGTTACGCATATCCTCCAATTCGGCAATCAACTTTTCATCCGTAATCTTCACCGGCATGATAATGCCAGGCATGAGCGGCCGACGAGGCAATGGCACTGCGAGTACCTGCGGGTGCGAACTCGGATGCCCCGCGCTAACCATGATCCCACCGGTACTTGAGCCAGAGTCGAACGACGCGCCCGACGCGCCGTCGCCCTCCGCCCCACGCACAAACGCGTTGGACCCACGCGCGCGTCGTATATCCCCAGCGCCCAGTTTATCCATCAATGGCGTCGCTAACTTTGCAGATGTGTTATATAAAGCTGTGTATCGTCAATGCGGCGGCACACACGTCAGTCTTTGTGTTCTTTTCGCGCCGTGTTCGCGCGCGCCAGGCACCCATAACGCCATCGAATCTTACACGCACCTCCACTCACACCATCGCGCACGCGCCCTCCGCGCGCGCGAACACACACGTTCAGCGCGCCTTCACGCGCGAACACCGTCTGCGCCCACCGTCGACGCGCGTACGCGCGCATAAGGTGCGTCATTCAGAATCAATCCAATCGAAGGACAACGAACCACCGCTTGGCGTTCCGTGCGTTCGGCGCGCGCGCCCCGTCGCCGTCACCGCTTAGAGTGCGTTCGTGTCGTCCGTGTGCGCTGCTCGCCGCTCGCCGCTCGCCGCTCGCCGCGTCGCGCGGTTGCCTCAATCGCCGTGCGCGCGAGTGACGTTGACGTCACTTCGCGCCCGTCGAACGAGTCGACCGCACTCGCGATGGATTACGCCGGCCAGCGGCTCGCCGAGCGCGTCGCGCAGGTCGTCATGACGGCGTTCACGTGCGCCGGATTCGCGTACGGGTATTACGCCGGGTCGTATCGGGCGATGTTGACGGTGTTCGCGAGCGGGTGCGTGGCGGCAACCGTCGCGAGCGCGCCGGCGTGGGGGGTATATCGTCGACATCCCGTGCGGTGGGCGAGTGCGCCGACGAAAGCTAATCGTTAACTTTGTGTGGATGCGCGCGAATAGTCGTAGTAGGCGTTGTAATAGCGTATAGATAGTGTTGAGCTCGCGAGCTCGCGACGCGACGGTTTGTTGGCAATCGCCCTCACGCGGGTCGCGATATCACAAAAGTTCTAATCCCTAATACACACACTCACACACCACACGCACAAACGCACATCATGTCCATCATATCCCAAGTTTCGCGCGTTCATGCTCTAATACTTTTTGCACGCGTTCCTCGGCGCCGGGCGTGGAGCCGCACCCTTTCGCGGCGTCGTACGTTGGACCGCTCACTTTCACTTCATCCATAACCACAATGACGTCGGCGTCCCATCGGCAGGGTAATGTTCGCGCCAACGCGTCGAAGACGTCCTGTGCCAAGGCGCTGACGTTTTCACCAATGTTATCGGCGGCGACGCGCGCGTGCTTCAACGCGTTGGCAAAGCGTCGCTCGCGTCGCGGATCATCAATGTCTGGTAACTTTCCAATCGCATTCACCTTGGATGTGTCGACTTTGACGTCCTTGGCGTCGGCGACGTTGATGAGCTTCAAATCGTACGAGTTTGAGATCTCGCCGGGCGTGCGGACGGCGAGCATCGAGGTCGATGCGTCGTAAGCGAAGATTTCGCCTTGAAACTTGCCACCGGTCGCGAGCGTGCCGGTGACGGATGCGCCGGGGTTGTAGTCTACCATCGTGCGCGTGAGATCGGAGGTGGGATGAACGATGGAACAGTGCGTGCGACGCCGCGAGACGGACGCCTGGCGTGGGCGTTGTGAGGTCGATGCGTTGTGAGGTCGAAGCGTCAGTGATTGTCCGGATGTTAAAAGCGAGGCGATGCACGTGCGTGTGGATAATATAAGTTCTACCGGTTCTAAGCATCGTGGCGATGCGCTCATTGAGCCTTCTTCGATGGTTGTACCTTTAGGTCGAGCCATTTGAAGGGAACGCCGTGTTTGGCGTCGTCTAAGAAGACGGAGACGATTTCGTTCGAGCCGTCGATTTTGACTTTGTACTTGTTCTTGACTTGGTCATGATCGACAATGACGCCTGCTTTTGAGACGAGCGTTTTGGACTTTTTGCCACCGAGCGGAAGCTTCAACCTCAGTCGGCGATTGAAATTCTTGACGGTTTTTTTAGACGCGTCGAGCGTTCCGCGGCACAGCGGATGTCCGCACATGCACACGAACGACGTCGCGTTCTCGTCACCAAAATGCGCAAAGTTGTAATCATACGTCAATTCTGTACCGCTTGGAATGTCTTGAATGGCGAATATACCGACTCGCGTCTCACCAGTTGCCGCGTCTACCCACCGCTGCGTCTCGCAATTTGGATGACAGCTGCTATTAATGAAGCGCGCGATCGATCCCTTGTACTTGGCATCGATCACGTAGTTGTTTGAAATCTCCATCAAATAAAAGTTTTCTTCACCAATTTGCTTGTCGTAAAATAAACGCGCCGCGGACTCGCGCTCATCGATGATTTCTCCCGCGTACTCGACGATGAAATCGCCCGCCGCCACGGGTTCTTGCAACACCAATCCCCAACCGCGGTGAAGTGTGCGCGTTATCTTCGTCTTCGGGCACGGGAGCTGTCCGAGCGGTCTGTTCGAACACGCATCACCGCACGGACAATTTCTAGGATCGCAACTGTAGCGTAATTGTCTATTCATGCACTCCGCGCCGCACCCAGTCTTTGGAACGTCTTTTTTAGACCTGCCGTGCGTCAACGCGCCCGCCGGCGCGACGCAATCACACGTCGTGGACTCATCTTTGCGCATTCTCGACGGCGGTGGAACGCTGACAAAGACACTTCGATGAATGCGTTCGTACGGTGGCGGTTTCCCCGCACACAGCGCGCTCAACGGCGGTTGATATTCGACTCGGCTCGTCGTAAACGCTGTTGAAATCGCGGGAAACACAAATTCGTCGCCGCGAGTCAACGCATCGTCTCCATCCGTCATCAACGACTCATCGTCATCTACACCGCTCGAATCACTCAATGCATGGCCACCACGACGACGTTTGGCGCCAGTGGCGTTATTTTTAGCCCCACGCCCGCGCGATTTTTTCCCAGAAGCGACGTTCGACGTCGCCTCTGGCGTCGTCGGCGGCGGCGGTTGACTCCACCAGCCACGTTCTCGCATCTCTCCATCGTCCACGTACGCCCGCGCGTTCTGAATGGCATAAATCAAACTCTTCTGCTTCGCCTTGTCCGCGAACCCACACGCGATGCCATCCGCCCATTCTCGCACCGCGACGTCCTTGCCGACGACGCGTCCGAATTCGCGCGTGCCAAAAAACTGCACCCCAAACGGCGCCTGCATCGATCCCATCACCGCTCGCGGACGCGCGTGTTCGGGCATGGCATCAATACTTTCATCCGGAATCACCTCCGCGGGCCAGAATGGGTAGCCCTTCACCTGTGCGCGCGAAACCCCCACACACACCGCGTCAGTCCACTGACAGTTTGCGCGCACGCATTTGAAAAATCACACACGACGCGCGAGCGCATCGCCGCGCCGCGCCCGCGCGCGAGACGCGAGACGCGAAACGCGAAACGAACATCATTCTAAACGCGCGCGCACCTTGACCCACACCACGCGCGGCGTCGACATCGCGGGCGCGCTCTGACGCATCCTCGAGGATGTAGCCCACGAGTCACGACCAGGGAGACTCGAGGGACTCTGATGACGCCACCAGATGTATCAACGCACGCGACGGCGAGGGACGTTCGCGCGGTCGTCGTCGTCGTCGTCGCCACACGCGCGCGCCGACGCCCGCCTCGCGCCACCGCACGCGCACGATGCACACGCGTGGGAAATTATTCCAACACCTCGCGCGCGCGCAATGCGCGTTCACCGCCGCGAGCGGCGCGCAGAGCGCCGCGGGCACGGCGCCGTGGCGCGCGATCGCCTCGAGCGCGCGATCGGTGACGACGCCGATGCATGGGACGACCGCGGCGGCGGCCGCCGTCGGTGGGTTTCGAGGTGCGTGACGTGCGATGGCGTGGTTTTTGTGTGATGCGTTCGCGCGCGCGGATGGCGCGCGCGGCGGTCGCGCGCGACGCCGAGGGCGCGAACGCGCGCGCGGGTTTGATTCGACGTGGTCGCGCGAGCAAAAAAAAGAGACTGACGGATCGCGACGGCTCGTGTGTGTGTTTGCATCATTATCACAGCATACAGCACGGATTACGCGACGACATCGGTGAATGGCGGTGCGATCGCTCGCGCGTTGAAGACGCCGGCGCATCAGGTGCAGTACGATACGTCGAATCATACGATTGACAAGGTTGGCGATCCGGACAAGCGCGCGTTTACGTACTTTGTCATGACTGGCGGTCGGATGATCTATGCCAGCGCGTTGCGCCTCGCGGTGTTGAAGTTTTTGCTCTCCATGAGTGCGTCTGCGGATGTGCTCGCGCTCGCGTCTTTGGAAGTTGATCTCGGCAAGGTTGAGGTTGGGTCTACGATGACGGTCAAGTGGCGCGGGAAGCCGGTGTTTATTCGCCGACGTACGCCCGCGGAAATTGCCACTGAAGCCGCGGTTGATGTGGCTTCACTTCGCGATCCGCAAACGGACGCTGAGCGCGCGCAAAACCCCGAATGGTTAGTCACCGTCGGTGTGTGCACGCACTTGGGTTGCGTTCCCATCGCCAACGCCGGCGATTTCAACGGTTGGTTTTGCCCGTGCCACGGTTCGCACTACGACGCGTCTGGTCGCATTCGTAAAGGACCCGCGCCTCTCAACTTGGAGGTTCCTGAGTACGCTTTCTTGGAAGGCGACAAGATGCTCATCGGTTAAACGAGGACGCCGACGCCGACGATGATGATTCGATAACGAGTCTATTGTCTTTGTTGAAGCGCGTACCGCATGTACCTTATGTGTTTCGCGCGCGCGCGCGAATCACCACCACCAACAACCAACCATTCGCGTGAGACTCAGTGTGAGCTCGCGTTTTTTACTCATACATAGATAGGATCTTAGAAATTTCAATGTCACGCGACGTTTACGTCCAACTATTATCTCTCCACCCGCGTCGCGAGCTCGAACGCAAAACCCACAAAAAGTAATCCAGCGCGACACTCTCCTCACTGTACCGCACATCACCCATTCACTCGCTATGAACTCCATGACGACCATGAACACCACCCGCGTTTTCGGCTCCACCAAAGGTACGCATCTCGACGACGACGACGGCGAAGCGACGACGAACGAACGAACGAACGAAAAGTCGAGGCCGCCAGCTGAAAAAGTGACGTCACGGGACAGTAATCTTATCTACGGCTCGTCGCCGCGTACCGCGCGCGGCAGGCTCACGAAGCGCGTGGAACCATGAAACTGACGACTACGTTGTGGATTTCGTGCCGCACACAGCGTTGAAAGCGACGCGAACGACCACGAAGCGCGCGCAAGTTGCGACTCGCGCGTTTCTGGACCCCGCGACAGCGGACGCCGCGCGCGTCGTTTTGGCTGCGCCAACGATGTATGCGTTGGTGTCTATCAACGAATACATCACTCACAGATACTATCAACACGCGGAATTCAACAAGAATGAAACGTTGAAGAAGGTGTGGTGCTTTTTCACGGGTGCGAAGGAAGCGCCGAAGATTGGCGGCGGCGGTCACATCGAACACCACGCCGAAACTCTCGACGACATGAGCTTGAAGACGGATGACGCTTGGTTGAACTCCAAGCCGGCGGCGGTTTTGAAAGATAACACGTACCGTGGTACGGCTTTTGAGTACGACGTGACGGGTTTGATGACGCTTCAAATGATGCCGACGTGCGTGCCCGTGCTCGCGTTGATGGGCTACACCCCTCTCGCGATGGCTGGCCTCATCGCCGGTGCCGTTTTCGTGCACGCGTGCATTTGGAACTCTCTCCACCCCGCTATGCATGGTCTTAACGAAGTGCCGATCTCTGACGGCATTCCGTCCATGTGGCTCGCGTTTCTTCGATCGAGCAAGTACTACGAGTACTTGTACGAAAACCACCAAGGCCACCACGTGTTGAGCGGCGAAAAGAACTACAACGTGTGCTGCCCGCTCATGGACCACGTGCTTGGTACGTATGTCACGGCAGATGAGTGGAAGGCCAAGGCGCGCATGCCGATTGGCAGCGAGCACCGCGAGTACTACCCTGCGGGCGAGTACGCGGCCAACTTGGCGAAAAAGGCGCTCGCCAAGGCGACGAAATCCTCCGAACGCGAAGGCGAGGCCGAGCGCGAACTCGTGAGCGCGTAAATTATGCACCCGTTATTCTTTACTTTATCTCTTCTCTCTAGATTGATTATTTGTACGACTTTCATTTCTTGGTAAAAATTCTCTCGTGTCCCGCATTCAAAGGCTATACTTTACAAATACTATTGAATGCGTGTGCGCCGTGTCTGAAATACGACGAAAATGCGTGCTTGTACTGTGCTATCGTCTTTCTAAGTGTCCTCTACATAGCGGCGCGCGAGCGCGCTCATCGCTTCGCCGTCGTCACCAAACGCCGCATGTCTTGAACTGGTTGCGAGCATTTAACGCACGGACACGTCGTGCGGTCAACCATGCGAGCGCGCAGGCAGTAGTAACAATACGGATGTCCGCATGGTTCGGCGACGAATGGGTGAACGGGCTCTCGACAACCACACGCCACGCATTCGTACGCTTGCACGGTGACGCCTCCGCGCGGCTGCGTCGACGCAGATGATGACGACGATGACGACGACATCGGTCGTGTGAGCGCACCAAACAACGAACGCAATCGCGTAGAGTACAAATACGGCAGCGTAAATAGCACGAGCTCTGAAAGCTCGCGCCAGGCGAGTTGCTGATTGAGATATTCAAAATCAACGACGCGCGCCATCGACGGCCGTTGATACACCAATCGAGCACCCAAAGCCCTGTCGAGCAGCGTCGGGTACGAACCGTGACGCAAAAACACACAAAAGTTGACAAAACTCGCCACGGCGTGCGCATTTTCTGCCGTCTGCGATAGACGCCACGCGCGATACTTCCAACTGTCTCCTTCGTCTTCGTCAAACCGCTCGCGCAACATTTTCTCCTGCCACTTCCCCCACGCGTACCTCCCCGCACATCGCACCACACCATACGCCAAGCGTGTTGCCACGCTCAATCCTTCACCCTCAACGCCAGTTTTCACCGCCACATCGCCGCGCGCCGTGGCCGCGCGCCACGCCCGTTCGTCCCGTAATCGCAAATTCATCAAATCCTGCCCCGGCGTCGGCCTATTGATCCCCGTCGTGCACGCGAACAACCCCACGTCGAGTGCCAAACGCATCTCCGCCGTTATGTTCCACACCCCGCGCGGTGCGTCATCCAAGACGTCGTACGCGTGCACCACGCGCGAGAGCTGTGCGCCGAGCGTCTCCACGAGCTCCGCATCGAGTCGCCCGGCGTCGACTTGCGACACGCGCAGAATGTCCAGCGCCGGCATCGACGACGTGAAAGACGCGTTCGTCGTCTTCCCGGCGCCGCGCTCGAGCGCCGACGTCGACGTCGCCGCCGCCGACGACGCGCGTTCCATCGTCGCGCTGTGACGCCACTCATCAGCGCTTCGACATCTCAAGATGTCGGTGCCACGCCGCGCGGCCGCCGCGGTCGCGCGCGCCATCGCGGTGCGCGACGCGGCGTCGCTATTCCCGCGCGCCGTGCGCGTCTGCGCGCCGAACGCGTCGTCGGCGACGGCGGCGGCGTCGGCATCGGTGCGTAAGATGGCGACCGCCGCCGCGAGCTCAAACACCCGAAACGTCGCCGTCATCGCGCACGTCGATCACGGCAAGACCACGCTCATGGACCGACTGATGGCGAATGATACCGAGCGCTCGTCGTCGGCGCCCGCGGCGGAGCGAGCGATGGATAGCAAGTCGCTCGAACGCGAACGCGGCATCACCATTCAAGCAAAGTATACAACCTTTGCGTACGGCTCGACGCGCATCAACGCCGTGGACACTCCGGGGCACGCGGATTTCGGCGGTGAAGTCGAACGCGCGCTTGATATGGTGGATGGGTGCGTGCTCTTGGTCGATGCGAGCGAAGGCGCGATGGCGCAGACAAAGTTTGTGCTCGGAAAGGCGCTAAAGAAGGGCTTGAAGCCGGTGGTGGTGATTAATAAAGTCGATCGCGATGGGGTGACGAAAGCGGGGTGCGATGCGGTGGAGAGCCAGCTGTTTGATTTATTTGCTTCGCTCGGGGCGGATGACGAGCAGTTGGATTTTCCGGTGGCGTATGCGAGCGCTCGAGCTGGGGCGTCGAGCGCGTCGCTGGAGGAGTGCCAGAAACAAGTGCGCGAAGGAAGCGGAAGCATGGAAGCGCTGTTAAAGTTACTCGTCGAGCACGTACCGGCGCCGAGTGGTGAAGTGAATGAGCCGTTTTCGATGCTTGTGAGTATGATTGATCGGGATCCATTTCTTGGGCGCGTGGTGACGGGACGCGTGGTGAACGGGTCGTGTAAAGTCGGCGACAGGGTGCACGCTTTGAAGCGACAATCCGGGGAAGTGCGCGAAGTTGGGCGAGTGTCGAAGATTTTCACCTCGAAGAGCTTGACACGCGTGGCGATTGATGAGTGCGTGAGTGGGGACATTGTGACGATTGCCGGTTTGGGCGAGGCGACAGTGACGGATACGTTGTGCTCGGTGGACGTCACGGAGCCTCTTGAGTCGACGCCGATTGATCCGCCGACGTTGAGCATGACGTTTGGGGTCAACGACTCTGCCCTCAGTGGTAAAGAAGGAAAGCAGCTCACGGGAAGACAAATCGAGGCGCGGCTCAAGGCGGAAGCAGAAACGGATGTAGCGTTGCGCATCAAAGGCGGGAGCGACGAGAGAATCGAAGTTCAAGGCCGCGGAGAGCTTCATCTCGGTGTCCTCATCGAAACCATGCGTCGTGAGGGATTCGAGTTGTCGGTTTCCCCACCAGCCGTTATTTATGGCGTTGATGAGCAAGGGCGCAAGACTGAGCCGCTCGAAGAAGTCGTCGTAGAAGTTGACGACGCGGATGTCGGCGCGATTATTGAAGCCGTGTCGCACCGCAAGGGGGAGATGATAGACATGCAACCGAACGCAGGCGACGGCGGTCGAACGCGTTTGGTGTTCCTGGCGCCATCTCGTGGGCTCATTGGATTTCGTCAAGAGTTTATCAACAATACGCGGGGCACTGGATTGATGCAGCGCGCGTTTCACTCTTACGGCCAATCGCGTGGGCCGATGGAAAAGGTTCGTAAAGGTATGTTAATCAGTACCACCAGCGGCGTCGCGACAACGTATGCGCTAGGTGCGCTAGAGCCTCGCGGGACTTTATTCATCGGACCGCAAGCTGAGGTGTACGCCGGGATGATTATTGGCGAACACAGTCGCGAGAATGATTTGGAAGTCAACCCAACGAAGGAGAAAAAGCTCACCAATATTCGCGCTTCGGGCAACGACGAAACCATCCGTCTTGCGCCTCCAAAAGTAATTAATCTTGAGGAGGCTATTGGTTACGTGCAAAGTGACGAACTCATCGAAGTCACGCCTACGGCGATTCGTTTACGCAAGGCGGAGCTCGCGAGCTCCATGCGGCGACGAGCGGCGAGACAAGGCTCGTCAGATTAGAACACAGACATAGACAGACATTCACATACGTATTTGTGCATAGCATCTTTAGGTTTTACCGGTACTGGTGTCGGTATAGCGCTTTGTATTCATTTCTACTGACTTGTTGATTGTACAAAGTCGTCTCGCCCCGCGCCTTCGCCTCAGTCTCGCTCTCGCGCGCCATGTGTCACGATCGAACGCTCGCGTAAACGTCGTCGCTAAACGCGCACGGGTCATCATGGCGCTTACCGTTCGCGGTACGAAGAAAGGCTCCTTCGCCATTAGCGTCGCGAAGCGACCCATGGGCAAAAAAGTAACCATTTTGACGAACGTGAGCGGCGAAGGCATCAACGCGCTCTTGAGCGCGCTGAAAAAGAAACTCGGCACGGGCGGCACGCGCACGGCACACGACACCATCGAAGTCGCGGGCGACCGCGCTGTGGCGGTGGAGAAAGTGTTGCGCGAGGTGTATCCCGACGCACTCGTGGGCGTCAGAAGGCTCGCGCCGCCGGCGGAGAAGGCGCCGCCGCCGACGACGACGACGACGACGGCGACGACTTCGCGTGAGCCGAGAGCCAAGCCTCGGCACGGTGCTTCGATGCAAGCGAGGCGTGCGGTGCCGAAGATTGTGGTGTTTTCAAAGCCCAAAGAGACGAGTAAGACGTTTCAAGGCTATCGGCGGTTAATGACTGATTGGATTTACTGGGACAGAGAAGTGTTGAATTTGCACGACATGTTCGATCGGCACGTGCGCGAACACGATACGTCGTCGTTACTTGAAGAGTGGTCGACTGAAGGCGGTGACGAGGTGCGCGCTGGAGACGGTGTGCCGGCGCACACACAGAGCAAAGAGGAACGGCGCGCGACGCTA
Source organism: Ostreococcus mediterraneus (assembly GCA_012295225.1). Lineage (NCBI taxonomy): Eukaryota > Viridiplantae > Chlorophyta > Mamiellophyceae > Mamiellales > Bathycoccaceae > Ostreococcus > Ostreococcus mediterraneus. Next base: position 259,270 of record WMKK01000008.1, read on the forward strand.
ATGGACATTGGAATGATTGCGACTCCGAGCGCGTTCAAGATGTCAAGTCGTCTCGATCGACGACGCGAAGCGGCAATGTCGGCAGCAGCACGTAAACGAGAATCATCGAGTACAACTAGTGCATTTTCTTCTTCAGCTTTGCCGTCTCCGACGTCGTCGAAGATGGTACACTTCGATCCCGCGACTGAATTGTTGCGCGAGCACGGTTTCGCGCCGGCTCGCGGCAAACACGAACCGACGACCTCCCAAGTACGCGCCCCTAAGACCGCACCGAAAGCTCGTGTATATCGTGTAACAAACACAAAGGCGCGCGCGCGACCGACAGGTGGGATGTATACGTCTCTACGTAAAGGTGTTGGAAGTTTCAATGCCGTCGATTCGCGTTTCGCAGAAAGAGCGCTTGATTCATCAGACGAAGACGTCGACAATCAGACCGCGACATGGCGCCAAGGATTTGAAACTGGATTTACTCGAGATGCGTCAGGCGAGTTTACATTTGGCGATGAAGTCGTGCGGCCGTTACCGAAAGTAGACGTGCGGAATGCTACTCCGTCTCATCAGTCGAACGGCGGTTCCATGCGAGAGCGTCGCTACAACGAACACGATGACGATGACGATGACGATGACGATGACGATGCTGACCTCATTGAAGCCATGCGTCTGTCGCAAATGGAATACGATACAACCCAACAGCACGCGATGCACGTGGAGTGTGACGATTTATTTGCAGGCATGACGGAGGAGGACATATTAGCGTACATCATTTCGATGAGCGAAGCGGAAGCGTTCGAGGCTAACGTTCCAATCGCGGACGACGAGTCGCTAGAAAATATGCCTTCGCGCACGGAGTGGATTGAATTACGCCTCGGTGAATTATTCTATCCCAACATGGACACCGCGCGAGAAGTGGCGCAGATCTTGCCCGCCATGGTCGGCGCAGACATGACGCTCGATTTACTCGAAGGCGCCGGAGCGTCGCGCGACGACGCACAGGCGTTCCTCGACGCTTACGCCTCGCTCACGCTGACAGATACCAACACGCACCGCGATGGCGCATCTACCACGCGCGTCGACGAATCGCGCGTCGACGAATTTACCGCATGGGCGAACGCCTTTTTGTCCCAATTCTCACGCGAAGACATCGACGACGACGCCTTTGTGGAATTCCTCGCCGCCGTTGAGGACCCCACCGAAATCGCCGCGTTCATCCTCGACACCTTCCCAAACGCTGACACCGTCAACGTCAGCGCATTTGCACACGAATTTGCCGCTCGAGCACGGCGTAGATAGCTATAGTTTAGCGAATTGTTTTAGAACTCCGCGCCGCGCGCTTTTTCTTCCCTCACTCCTCGACGAGCATCAACCCATGCTCGCGCACGCCACACGCACCGCCACGCGCGCGTACCTCGCGCGAGCGGTCTCAACGCACGCACACACTCGCCATGCGCGCTCCGCCGCACCCGCAGCGCCATCCGCGCCCGCGCGACGCGGTGTGCGCACCGCAATCGTCGCCGCCGCCGGGGACATTGGCCGCGAACGCGCCGCTGATTTAGCGAAAAATTACGACGAGTACGACGTCGAAGACGATCCCTTAGTGCACATGGGACGCGTGAATAAGTCGGCATTGAAACGACTCGGTAAGTGTTTGCGACGCGCTCGGTTCGATGCGCGATGTGTCGCGTGAAATGCCTGGCTGACGTAGTAACGCGTGTCCCGTCGCAGCGAATGAGAAAAAGTCTTTGGCGAAAATGTTATTATCGCTCCCAAAGTCCCAAGTGACCGCCATGGTGGTGCTCCCGAGCGAAGTGAAGGAGGCGGTGCTGCAGGGCGTGGGGATGGGGTCGCATATTGCGATTAAGAGACACGAAGGATTGGTCGCGAGACGGCTGAGAGGGTTGACGGAGGGCGAAGTGGCGGCTATCGCCGGGCAAGTCGCGGAGATTGGGAACGGTACGGCTGGGGCGATCGATCCACGCGTTGAAGCGTTGGCATCGTCATGGCGGGAGGTTTTATTGAAGGGTGACGATGACGCGCGCGGTGCGACGCAGAGTGAGGTGTTTGGAGCGCTCACGGCGCGCGACGGCTGGAAATTTACGCGACAGGAACTGGCGCAAGCCGTGGATGCCGCGCGTAAAGAAAGCATCGATCGCGCGGACAAAATTCGCGCATTGAACGATGCGATTGATGCCGAGATGGAAACTCTCGCTCGCATCGATGACGCCGAAGCGCTCGCGGAGACTCGCGCGTTCATCGCCAATAAACTCAAGAGTTCCAGCGCCAAGCCGAGCGTCAAGGCGTCGAGAAAATTATTAAAACTTCTTCGCGTCATCGCCGCCGTCGTCGTCGTAGATTAATGCTGTATGTACTCGTTTTGCGCGCACATCGTCATATGTATCACCACATCCGCCTTGTAATCTAATACACTCCTCGGGCTGAAAATCAACAAAAGTCAAAGTCAACGCGAAACGCGCACAGACCTCACTGTGTGCCTCGCGCGTCTGCTCCTCCATCACCGCACGAACGCACATACATCATCAACCATGAATCAACCAGTGATGGTTATGAACCAAAACGCCAAGCGAGAGACCGGGTCGATCGCGCGTGCGAATAACATAGCCGCCGCAAAGGCAGTGAGCGACATCATTCGCACCACGCTCGGCCCGAGGTCGATGTTGAAAATGATCCTCGACGCGTCTGGAGGTGCGTTGCGTGCGTCCCGCGCGCGCGTGGTTCGCGCATCGATGCGTGTTGATGTCATTCGTGCTCGCGCGCGGGTGTGTTGGCGTTTACACAGGCGCTTTCGCTCGGTCAATAGTTTGGATTACAGACGCCGATCTACGACGGCTCGCGCGCGCGCGTTTTGAATTCCAAAGACTGACGACGGATGATCGTGTGTCGCGCAGGTATCGTGCTTACGAACGATGGTAACGCCATCTTACGTGAAATCGACGTCACGCACCCGGCGGCGAAGAGCATGATTGAGTTGTCCCGTACGCAAGACGAGGAAACGGGCGACGGCACCACGAGCGTGATCATCTTGGCGGGTGAAATTTTACACCTCTCTCAACCGTTTTTAGAAAAGGATATCCACCCAACGGTGATTGTTCGAGCGTATATGAAGGCATTAGACGCGGCTTTGAAGGTGATTGATTCGATTAGTTTTCCCGTGGATGTGAACGATCGCGAGGCGATGATGAACATCGTGCGCAGTTCAATCGGGACAAAGTTTACGTCTCGAATGGGCGAACTCGTACCAAATTTAGCGCTTGATGCGGTGATGTGCGTCGCGCGCAAGAACGAGGACGGTACGAATGACATAGACATCAAAAAGTACGCCAAGGTGGAAAAGATTGCTGGCGGGTCGATTGAAGACTGCAAAGTTTTGAAAGGGGTGATGATGAACAAGGATGTCGTCGCGCCCGGCAGAATGAGACGACGCATTGAGAACCCGAGAATCATGTTGTTAGATTGCCCGTTGGAGTACAAGAAGGGTGAAAACCAAACCAACGTCGAGATTACTAAGGAGGAAGACTGGGCAGTGTTGCTCAAGATGGAAGAGGATTGGATTAAAGAGACGTGCGCAAAAATCGCCGAATTCAAGCCAGACGTAGTCGTCACGGAGAAGGGATGCAGCGATTTGGCGTGCCACTATCTCTCCAAGGCGGGCATCACCGCTCTTCGCCGCGTGCGTAAGACGGACAATAACCGCATCGCTCGCGCAGCTGGCGCGACGATTGTGTCGCGAGTGGAGGAAATTCGCGAATCAGACATTGGAACCGGCGCTGGTTTGTTCAACGTGGAAAAGATTGGGGACGAGTACTTTACGTTCTTCGTCGATTGCAAAGACCCCAAGGCGTGTACCATCGTCCTTCGTGGTGCAAGCAAGGATATCTTGAACGAAATTGAACGCAACTTGACTGACGCCATGGGCGTCGCGCGCAACGTCGTGCACGATCCACGGTTGTTACCTGGAGGCGGCGCCGTCGAAATGGCTGTCTCTCGCGCGCTCGCCGAGGAAGCGACGAAGATTGAAGGTGTGGAGCAATGGCCATTCCGCGCCATCGGTGTCGCTCTTGAAGTCATCCCTCGCACGCTCGCGCAGAATTGCGGTGCAAACGTCATTCGTACGTTGACCAAATTGCGCGCCAAGCACGCCGAAGGCGAAGCCGCGAAATCCTTTGGTATCGACGGCAACCGTGGCACCATCGTTGACATGAAAGAACTCGGCGTCTGGGACCCGTATGCGGTCAAGGTTCAATCCATCAAGACTGCGATTGAATCGGCGACGATGTTATTACGCATCGACGACATCGTCTCTGGCTTGTCCCAAAAGAACGCGGACGGCATGGCGAGCGCGGGCGTCGCCACCGGCGGCGGCGGCGACGACGACGAAGAGTAAACCCATCGTGCACAAAACAACAGTAGTAGTCATATCGAATTTCATATCAGTATTAGTACACACCTCAGTCAACAACCGTTCCATTCAATTCATTAATCACTTTTGAGCTCAAAACAAGATTCGTCAACTGCGCGATCGACCACGTCGCAACCTCCATACCTACGCGCGCGGACGCGGCCGCCCCAATGGACGTCGCCCCACACGCGCCCACGAATCCCGTCGCGCACGCCATCGCGCGACGCACGCTCGACGCGTACGCGTTATGTCCACACACGTGGCGATGCATCGAGCGTCTCTACGCCTCAACGCCCGACCGCGCGGAGCCCGCTTCGCGACTCCTCGCGCTCGCGTGCGTCACGTACGTCGAACACATGGCGGCGTACCGCGCGTGGCGATCGACCGCACACGTCTGGGGGGCGTTATCGCGCGGTGACGGGCGTGAGAGCGCGTGGAAAGTGTGTGAATCCATTGCGCGTTTTGCTTTGATTGTCGAGCCGTTGCGTTGCGCTCGACGCACGTATCGCGCGCTCCTGCAGCGCGAACTCGCCACGGCGGTGGGGAGTGATTTGATTCGTAAGCTTATGCGCGCGGATGCGCTGTGTGCGCATGGCGACGGGCGCATCGTCGGGGCATCGGTGGCGGACGGCGCGGCGGCGGTTGGCGCTCCGGCGTGCGCTCGAGCGGCGTTTGACGCGTGCGCGGATGCCATCGAAGCGTGCGTGGGGTTGCTCTATCATGGGCATTGCTTATTTGCGAGTAATATGTGGGCGGCGCCTGGGTTGTTGGCGTTTGCGATGATTGGTGAGAGCGTGCGGGCGAAGGAGCGCGAGGCGAGCGAGGCGAAGAAGGAGGCGCATCGAGCCGAAGGCGCGGCGACGCGGCTTCGTGAATTGCTTACGCACGCTCGCGTGCACGGTGAGGCGATCGCGCTCGCGAATGGAGCGAAAACCGAATCTGAAGAAGCCATGGCGACGTTAGAGGCGGGGCAGGAGTTTGTGTATCGAAGACAGGTGCTGAGCGCGCGGGCGAGTTACCCAACGGATGTCTTTGCCGCCGCGTGTAATTTTTTACCCATGGTTGCGGTGATTCCGAGATTGATTCGCGGAGAAAACGTGTCGATCTGGTCGATTCAGGTGGCCATGACGTCGTTTAACGGTGTGCGCGCGGCTCTCGCGATGCTTTCAGGAAATGTGGAGACGTTGAGGGCGGCGGAGGCGCACGCGGCGTACGTAGACGGCGTCTACGACGAGCTCGACGCCGTCTCGAGACGGGCGATGTTCGACAGCCTCGCGGGTATTCGCACCGAGAGCATTTTAGCGGTAGACATGACGACGAGCGCCGACGGCGAGGAGAGATCTTCGACGAATGGTGTGCTCTTGCAAGTCTCAGACTTGAGCGTGTGTCTACCGCAAAACGGTCGAGAGCTCGTGCGCGCGCTTGAATTTGAAATTCGTCGCGGTGACTCGCTAGCCATCGTCGGCGACGCAGGATGTGGAAAAACCACGCTCGTAAAATCTCTCATCGGTTTATGGTCTTGGGGGCACGGCACTACGCGTATTGTCGATCGCGCATCGGTGTGCGTGTTGTCAAAGAAGCCGTACATGCCGCAAGGCGGCACGTTGCTCGACGCGTGCACGTATCCGACGCCGTCGTTGGACATTGGCCTGGAATCGCGCGAGCTCGTCAAGGTCATCCTCGTTGAACTCGGTTTGGCAAAGTACCTCGAGCGTCTCGATACGTTCGCGGCTTGGAACGAACGTTTGACTCTGGATGAGCAACAGAGAATTGCGATGTGTCGCGCGGCTGTAAGTCGAGCTGAGCTGTGCGTGCTCGACGACGCCACTAGCTCAATGAGCGACGCGAATCGAACAAAATCGTACGACATTCTCAATCAATACGTCGGCGCGGTGTTAAGTTTGGGTGATGAGCGCGAGATTGCGCGGTACCATACGCGCGTGATTCGCATCAAAAATACTGGTTCATGGGTCGTCGTTGACGCTGCGCGCGTCGAACCGACACCGTCTACATCTGCTGAAAGCGATACGACCGCTGGTTCAGGGTTGTTTAATCCACTTGGCAACGTCGTGGACACGAAGAAGACTGAAAACCAGTTTATTCGACGTCAGAAAAAATCCGTGGCTCGCGTACTTGGCGTCGACCCAATAAAGCTCGGCGTCGTGCCGACGCCAACTAAAGAACAGAGAACGTTAACGAAGACGCTTTCTTTTGATCCGCTCAAAGCGTCACCGGCGAGATCTTCGAACAAATAAAGATAGGTAGTAGACTCTAATCGTTACATGTACTATTAGTTACACGCGTGAGCGGGTTTCAAACTGCCGCTATACAAAGCCAAAGCCTTCGCTGCAGTTTTCAATCGCGTACATTAATCGCTCGCGGAGGACATCTTTTGAAGAATACTCGTGCAAGTCGAGTTGGTTGAAACATGTATGTGCCGATGGAAGCTTTTGGTCATCGGCGTGTTGTCTGTGAATTTGGAACCGCTGCGGGCCCTGCATGCCTTGCAACGCGGCAAATCCATCGAGCGGGACCTTTGATGTACCCGTGGTAAACATGAGCAAACGCGCCAAATCGTCTTTGGACATTTCACGCACGACGTCCCAGAACCATTGAATTTGCGACGACCCCACGGTGTATCCGTGATATTCCGTGTTTGCTCGTAAATCCTCAATGTCAATGTCAGGAGTACCGCTTATCAAGAGCTCGAGCTCGGCGGCGTTGAGAATGGATATAGTTTCACGTGGAATGATCTCTTCAAACCCTTTCACAAATGCTGCGACTTGATCCTTGACTGCGTTTGTCATGCGATATGCAGTGACCAAATTGACGTAATCAAACTTGTTTTCATCCGTTACGGGCACATTGCGGCCATTCTCAATCAAATCTTGCACTTGCGTCTCGCCAAAAAAGGATGTGGTTTCGCTAAACGTATACTCGAACACGCCCTCGATGGAATTCTCCAGCATCCATTTTAAACTCTTGTAGTAATCTGGATCGACGCCTTCCATGTCGTCGTATGTCAGCGGCATGCCGAGCATGTGCTTGTAAATTGGGCGCGTGAAGTATGCGCTCAACAAGATATCGTCAAACAACGCCTTGGCCACGAGCCGACCGACAAATCTAAAGTACAGCAAGTGTTCTTCGTTGATGATGCTGTTCGGGTTTGGCTGGTAACACCCCTTGTCATGCGATAACTCGAAGAGCGCGATGTTCGGGTTGAAGATTTCTCGGGCGAGAATGGTAAACCATTCCCTGATGAGACCACCGCCGTCCACGCCTTCTTCGTTGACAAACGCGATGGATAACTTACCGCGAAGTTCGGCGACGCTGCGCATGCGAAGTTGATTGTACGAATCCTGAAGAATGTGCTCTCGCCTGATTTTGAGCTGATTGTTTGCCCGACCAGCTTTGTCGCGCAGCTTTTTAATTTGACTGCGGACGTGGGCGCGCTTGTTGTCGAAATCAATCAACCGCGGGCTTTGCAACATCACCTTCAATGGACCCGATAAAAGCTGTGGAGAACTCTTAATCATGCGGTTCAGCACGTCTCTGTGCGTCTCCATGAATTTCCACATGTCGCTAATCATCGCTGCGACGCTTGCGTTTTCGCCATCAGCGTGGATGAGCGTGTCGAGCGCCTGGCTCGACGCTCGACTTAGCGCGCCCATGGAGGCGTGAGAACCGCGCATACCAAACGCCGGCGACTGCATGCGGGGCGGTGAAAGAATACCGCCTACGGAATGTCGTCTACTTTGCGTCATCTCCTCTTCGAGAAAAGGCAGTAGCGCGCTCGTGATCATTAAGTAAGTTGTAATGAGCGTCTCCATCATCGACGTATCCATCGTCTCCTCGACGCGCGCCTTTGACCAATGTTCGTGAATACTTCCTACACCCGAATCATCGTCGCTTTTGCGAGCCTTGAGCTTGAGCGTTTCGGCGTGCGCTGCCAATAACTTCCATGCCGGCGCACAATTCCTGAAGAATACCATGAGTGCGTCTTTTGCTTCCTTGTCCAACGGATTACTCGTAGAGACTCGCTCGTTGTTTTCACGCTCCTTGTTTTCACTCGACAGATGCGTGAGTAAGAAAATCAAGCTCTTCGTCAACCGTAAGAGAAACGTCGGTGCGAAACGACGTTCACCGGGGTTGGTGCCGTCATTGGTGTCTAGCACACGCGTGCAGTTAACAGCATGCATGTTCAACGTTGCGATGATGAATGACGACAGCTTCGGAACATTCGGCGAGTTTGTACACGCGACGCAGAAGGTTTTCAAAATGTTGTTAATTTTGTCCAAAATTGGCGCCGTCAGATGACGAATCTTCAACAGAGCCGGCAACTGACCGACGATATTGGACTTTGGGATCGCGCGCTGGAAAACACTCTCTGGTTCCCACTTGTCTTCCGCGGTCTTGCGCTGTTTCATCAACATTGAGTCGATGGCTTTTACGCACAATGCAATGAGCGACGCCGTTTTGTCAGAGTGCGCTGATGTACCCAGACTGCGATCTGGATGCGTCGCGAATTGCAGCAACAACAAAAGAATCGAAAAGTCAACTGTGTCATCTCCGATGGTTTCGTTTTTCGCAGCAAACTTGTACCACTCACGACGATCTCTAGAACTCGTACCCGTAGTACTGTCAGTAAACATGTCCTTAAACGCCTCTTCGATGCACTCGAAGCTCATCTTCGATACGTACTGCATCTTTGCCACGTGCTTGTTTCGGCTAATCAATGACTGTAACAGCAACATCAATTGCATGGCGAGCGCCTCATATGGCGGCTGACCGTACCGCACGTCTTCTATCACTCCTTTGCCTTGCGTGCGCTGGAAAATCATCTCAAATATCAATCGCAGCAAAATATCACGGTTATGCTCCGTCACCGCGAGACTTACGCAAATCTTCATCGCTGAATCTCTCACATCGTTATTCTTGGTTTGAAGCAACTTTAATAGCGTGCACACATCAAGCTCGCTAAAGTCGACAGAGCACGTAAATGCCTTGTACTCTTCGGTGTCGACGTACTCTTCTTCGTCGCGCGCGCGGCCGATGCGGTCGATGTCGTGCGCCCAACTCGCAAACGACTGATTGATTTGACGCATGATTTGAGTGGACGCATCTGCGGCGGGAGCTGACGGAATCACTCCATTCGCCGCCGAGACAACCGCAGGAGCCCCGAACGAAGTACTTGAGTTGCTTCCTATGACTCTCGTCGCCGCTTGCGTTGTCGATCGAATGATTTCGCTTTGCAAATCTGACGGCAACGCGACGATAAACTCTGGGTCGATGGGCTCGACAACCGCGGTTCCGCCAAGTGTCATCGCCCGCGCTTGTGCGACGAGCCTATTCGCGTTGATGAATGACTCGCGTACGTCGGCGGATAACATGGCGAGCACGGAGGGGTCGATGCCGAGCTCCATCGCGGCTAATCGAAGACGTTCTTGCGCTTGCTCGGGCGACTCAGCCGCGTTCGGCGCTGGCGCTGCGCTCTCAGCGTGCGCGGCGTTTGTGTCCACAGCCTTACCCGCGGTACCAGTCGCCACCGTGGCTGACGACGGGACGGCGTCCTCGCCGAACAAATACTCGAGGTTACTTGAGATGGATTCGCCGACGCTCATGCAAATCGCGCTCGACCAAAAGCGAGAACGCGCGTGCCGACCATCTAAACTCCACGCCGCTTGGTCGCGCACGGTGAAGTGCTTCGGGGCATTGGTTTGAAACCCCCCGTTACCGAGCCAAAGAATGGGCTTGGCTGACGATAGAGGGTCCAAGAACTCCATCATGTGTCCCGGGCGCACGGCGAGGCGCGCCATTTCGCCACTAATGGACGTGAGCACATCTTGTAACGATCGCGAGCGCGCGCGCGCATCCGTGGGCGCAGTGAGCGTGATGTTCAGCGACTGGCCCACGCGCGAGACATTGATACCACTCGCACGATTTTGTAAAGAGTGCGCGCCTGCGTCATCCGTAGAGGCGGCGTCTAGCTCTGTCGCTGGCGTAGTGGCCCAAATGTTGGACGAACGACGCGACCCAAACGGAGCGATGCGCGACGTCGGGGGACGGGTCGAACCATCCACCAACGGAACGGGTTCCGCATCTTCCGTCACGCGAATGCTTCGAATGTGTGACGCCACATGGCGGTCAAACGTTTGAAGTTGTGAAATCGACCGCGCGGCGTTTCGTGGATCGACGCCGCTCATGATGGTGCCGTAATCCGTGGCAAGCCATTGTTCAATTTGTGAGCGACTGATTGCGTCTACAGTCGGCCCGAAACTGAATGGATGCTGCGTGGGCGGGATGATTCCCGACGATAAAGCTTCTGACGTCGGCGTATGTCGCGCCGACAACGAAGATTCATCCGCTTGTTCAAAGTCGCCCTCTTCCTCGTCGTCATCTTCGTCCGTATCTGTCATCGGTTCAAACGCGTCATACTCGTCAATGTCGTCGCCATACAATCCATCATCGTGCTGGACGTCTTCATCGTCTTCATCGTCGTCTTCTACGGCATTTCCCTCTTCTTCGTCGTCTTCTTCTTCTTCCTCTTCATATTCGTCTTCATTATCTTCGTCATCTTCGTCGTCTTCATCCATGGCCATTTGGTCGTCTTCGTCTTCGTCTTCGTAATCGTTACCTCCGTCGTCATCACCAGAGAATATTCCGTCTTCTTGATGCTCGTCGTCGAGCTCATGATTCATCGGGTCGTCAAAGTGATCGTCTTCGTCACTCTCTTGCATCTCGTGATCGTCCTCGTCGTCAGAGGCGTCTTCGCCGCTAGTCGAATCGTCGTCGTCGGAGCGCGCTCGGTTGTCATTCACAAGACGGAACCCTGGCATCGAACCATCGCCCAAGATTTCAAAGTGCGGCGCCGCACCCTCAACGCCTGCCACTGCGCCGATATCCATATCGTCCCCATCAAAGGGTAAATTCTCAATGACGGGTTCACCTCGTTCGTCGTCGTAGAGACGCGTGACTTGCACGTGCCCGCGTGCGCCGCCCGCGAGGAGTTGTTCAATCATCGCGACCGCAGCTTCATTCCCAGCCGCGTCGCCTCCGGATGCGTTGACATTCGATCGAATCGCATGTTGAATACGGGCAAGTCGATCTCGTCTTTTGGGTTGTTTTGATCGAACCACGAGTGCTTCGAGTACGTAGAGCGTCACGCGAAGAAATCCTCGGTTCGCTTCGACGCCCTTGGATTCAATGCGCCGAATCAGCGCCACGAGCTTCTCTGGAACCTTCGAGTGATACATCGCCTTAACGACGCCTTGTTGTGAATTAAACACGACGCGATTGCGAATCTTTTCACCGCTTTGGTAGCCTCGAGCGAGCCCAAAGTCCATGAGCGCATGAAGGAAATCCACCAGAGCGTGGTATGGGACAGTTTCTTCGCGGAGATCCTCATCGGACAACAACTTCAAAAGCTCTTCCACAATTCGTGTACGAGCTTTGGAGCTGCTTACGCATAGCGTGGCCAGAAAGAAAGCCGCGTTTTCCGCACCATTCCAAACGCCAGGCGCGGAAGGATGCTGCGATAAGGGCAACTGCTGCAGTAAAATGGACTTGAAAATCCCCATTTCGTCATCCATCTTAAGCAACAGCTTGATGCTCGCTGGATTCACCTCAACGAGTTCGGTGAGATAGCGCAACGATACGGCTTGTCGTTCGAGTTCGTGCGGCGACGCTTCTCTACGAATGTCATCTCGAATGGTATCGACAAGCATGTCAAGCACCGCACGTAAACCAGTCGACGACTTTCCATCAGGAAGCGATTGGAGCTCCTTGATATGCTTCTTGGGAACGACGTATAGACGTTCGCCATTCGACCCTTCACTCGAGTTTGATATCTCCGCCACGTTCCTAAATGCGCTCTGGAATACTTCAAAGTCACGTTCAATGACGTGTTTCATCGCAGTTGCAAACGTCTTTAGTGAGACTTTACGGTCTCTTCCGAGCGGTGGCTTTGTGATGCTCTTGATTATCTCCAACTCCATCGACATCTGCAAAGACTTCAGATCATTTGCGACGTGCCGCATTATGACGGAAACACTTTCTTGCTCGAAGTTCCAGAATGAATCAAACAATACCCGCATCACACTTTTTCCTTTATGCTTTGACGCACCAAGTATTCGACTCGCCACGGCCGGATGGCGTGAAATGTTCGCAAATAGATCGAGAATAGCGCTTGTTACAGAGTTATTCGTAAACTCGTGCGATTTCTCTTTCTTTTCCGCAATAACTCTATCGAGGCAGTCGATGCATGTGTCTGCCACGCGGAGCAAGTTCTCTTTTGAGAGGAAACCAAACTTTGCAAAGGATCCGTCGTCGTTGACTTTTTGCATGCACGCAGATGTGTTGATGCAATTTGTAATGGTTACGAACGACACTGGTATATCCTTGATTGAAGCACTCATAGCTTTGAGAACGGTCGCAGAGAATCGATCGATTTCAGCGTTCATTAGTTTCGGGTCGCCCCAGAGCGCGCGCCTGACTTCATCATCGCCTTGCTTGGCGAGAGACGAGATAAATGCGTACAACTTGCACTCGAATACACTGTCTGCTTCAGTACCTGTGCTTCTATCGCGCAAAACCTCTGTTGCAACAAGTTGGATCGCGTCTTTCCTACTCGTTCCAGTCAATTTGTGTTGATTGATGATCGCGAAGAGTATTTGCGCAGCACGCTCTGCGCTGCAAAGGAACAGGGAGAATACGGCGTTTACGACGTCTTGAACACCAGGCATCTCATCTGCTGTAATGGCGTGAGATCTATCACCAGATTGAGTGCTCGAGCTCGCAAGATGCATTGATGCGTCGTCGGGCTTGGCCACAGTAGTGATTGCGACCGGTGCGGGCACGGCTTCAACTGGCTCTTCTGGAGGGACGTCGGAAACGTCGTCCATCGGATGCGTAAACAAGTATTCCATCGCGCTCTCTATGCTTCGTCCACGGACTGCGGTGATAGCGTGATGTGCGTGCCCTGCACTGAACCCCATTTCAGTTATCGCGCGCATCATATCGGGCGAAGGCACATAACGCGCAGGTGGTGGCGTAGACACTGGCCGTGGCGGCGGCGATGGCCTACGTTGTTCAGCCACCATCGCTTGCTCGGTGCCGCCCAAAATATGAAGAAAGCAGTTGAGCAAGCTATCAGCGGATTCCGCAGGCATAAGTTCCAACACTTTGACATTTGCATGGTCCCAGATGCATTTAAGACCAATGTTCAACGAGCAGTGAATCCAATCCATCGCCGCGCGATTGGTGGCGAATGCGTCCGGAATGTGCGAAAACATCGCCATGTCTGGAAAGTTGGAGCCAGTATCCTTGACGGATTCCGGAGGTTCGCACGCGAGTACCAACTTGAAATGCGCACCGGCAGCTACTTGCTTGACATCCGTCAGAGATTCGAACATTTTCGCGAAGCACCTGAGTGAATTGAAACACTCCCGTGCCGCGTTTAATTCGGCGCTCTGAATCTCAACCGTCTTGCTGGGTTTGGCTAAAACTGATTGCGTGCGCGAGACGGTCTCTGCAAAGTGTGTGAGTAACTCTCCAAACAAGCCAGTTCGAGCTGCGTAGTTGATCATGACACCGTTCGGTGAATTACGGCGATCGTCGAAAAACGTCTCATAAGTCAACGCCAGCAGGCTTTGCAGCTCGCGTTGATGTAAGTTGACATTTTCGGTGACTGATTTAGACGACGCGCTCGACTTTCCTCGGATATCTATGAAATCTTTCTTCAACTTGAGCGCGATGTGCCAGCAAATTTCGCTCGTAAGCGCGACAAAGTTACTCTTTGAATGACCCAAATCTTTTCTTCGACGCATCGTCGTAGAGACTTTGGCGAGCGATGCAAAAAGAGAGCTCGTCGTTCGCATCAAGCTTTCTGAACATCTATAGAGCCATCTCACGGGTGAAAATTGCTCACGACTCACATCGACTGCGGCGTTCACATCACGTAAAATGGATTCTATCTTTGAAGCCGCACTGAAAGCGCTAAACGCTGCTGGCAGAGTGGTTTTATCAAGCACGGCGAATAACATCGCTGGCATCATAGCCACTAAAAACGTCATCAACTCGCAACTTCGCTCACAGCCCGCCATGAGTTCGCATACTCGCTTGGCGTTTTCGCACACGCGAGCCTGATTTTCAAGTTTCTCATCCCCCGCATCTTGGTTGTAAATGTCATACAATTTATAAGCTTCCAAGTCAGCTTTTGTCAGTTCGCTGTACAACTCATCCAACGTTGCGTGCACTGTATTTGCCACTGCGGTGAGGCTTTTGCACACCGCACCACACGAACGATACGCCGTAGCGGACTCATCCGGAGGCGATCCTGTCAAAAACGGAGCATTCACCTCGAGTGGGCTCACCAGAGCTTTGCATGCTGTCGTAAGCGCTTGATGTGCGGAACATTTCGCAAACGTTGCTGGCGCGGCACGTGATACGAGTTCGAGCATGTGTTCCAACGCGCCTCCGTCCAAAAGTGGTTGGCACAAATGTGGTGTCTGAAGTACCCCGTCCATAAATCTTGCGACATTGTGCAATCGTCTCGTCACATCCATCTTCTCCACAACTTCTTTACTCGCGAGCGCAAAGTTGCTAGAGAACGCTGTAGCCTTTGCGTCTGCAAGAATGGACATAATCGACGTTACACCGTCACTTTTCAGCGCGGGGCTATGTCGAATCAGCTCATTCATGGATGATCCAATTATTTTGGACACATCTGCAGTCATGATCTCCGACGCTTCATTCATGATACGCCGGAAGCACAATATCGCACCGCTTGAAATCACTTTTTCTTGACCACGCGCGTTGAGCGCGATTGCGTTCAATGTCGTCGGCACGGCGCAAAGCACCTTGACCATATTCTTGTTCGTACCCACCGGCCACATGCTCGTGGTGATGAAATACAGATACGCATCGATAATGCCCGCACCATCTAATGTTGCAAAACACGTCGGTTCGTTGTGGATGACGTCGCAGAGTAAATTTGCCGCGAGCGACGATACACCTGGACCAAATGCTTGCGCATTTCTAAGAACAATTGACAGCGTCTCCGTCAATGTACCATCAGCTAGGCCTGGAATACGCGTGCGAGATCCACCCACGGCGAAACTTGTGTAAGCTAAAGTCCGCATGAGCGCTTTCAGTAGTACCCTTCTATGATACGATACGCGATTGGGCGAATCCCCACCGCCAGGCGTGGAGCGCCCAGACGTCTCGCCACCACCGTCGAGCTCCATGCTGTTCGCTTTACGCTTTCTCTCTGGTTCAGCCGCGGATTTAACTTCTTCAAGAGATGCTAATGCCTCATGACGCATGCGTGACGATAACATGTCGACTCCATTCAGTTCTCGAAACGTGCTGACTTCATTTTGTGAAAAATCCAAGTACGACTCAATCGTATGTACCACGTCGACTAATATCGACAAGCGTTCTGCCGCCGTATCTTTTAGCATGTCGACCAAGCAAGGTACGATCGATGCATCTTTGATTGCCGAGCAGCCAGGTTGAGAAGTGCTCAAAATACCCAAAAAGTACATAAAGCTCTGCATCTCGCGCAGCGCCTCGAAATGCCCATCGGACCCAGACGTTATGCTTCGTTTGAAATCATCCAGTAAACCTTGCATGATTTTACTCACAATTCGCAAAGACTCGCTGCGTCGTATAATCTGACACACCGGAAATCCACACAGGCGTTCGTTGATCAAAGCGCTCAAGCAATTCAGAGCGTCTTGTCGCAGTAATGACTCGTCGCCGAGTGGCCGCGACGAAAGCGCCGGCGCGTCTGTTCGATCAGAGTCGAGCAGCTCGAGCGCCGAATGTGCAATGTTCGAGCTCTCATCAACTAACTGATGGATACAGCTGCCATGCGCGGTGTACGGACTCATGTCTTTCGTCTTCGTGTGCAAAACTATTTGCACAGACAGGCACGTCGCCGCGCGCGCTCGTCGCCGGCTCTGCGCGTCTGTCGCGGTTTCAAAGAAGCTTCGCGCGGCGTGCATAAACTCAAAATGCGCCGCAAAAGCCCCGTATGCGATCTCCATCACTTCAGGATTTTCGTCTAATCGAGTAATTGCGCCATATTTGCTTGCTAAGTACGCCCCAGTAGACGTACTCGGGTGAAAGAATTCCATTTTTTCTAAAGCGGTCGCATCCCCGTCGACAAACGTAAACACATTCACAACCTTGTCCGACAATTCAAACTCATGCATATCAGGCCTGAACGTGGTCTCAACGTCGTGTATCTTTTCACCGTTATCACCATCGCGCGTACGCATCGTGAACCGGATGCTAAACTTCTTCCCATTTGCGGTTTCCATCACGCGCAAGCCGACGCATTCGCCTTGCACGAGCGTCATCGACGTCGACGTCCGCCCGAGCGCAATCTTCATCCCCTCAAACTCCTTGGTATTGAAGTACTCATTCTTCATCGGTCGACCCGTGACGCTCTTCCTTGACGCTGTCGCTAAAAGCCTCGCCGCATCCATCGCGAGTTCAGGCACCGCCAGTAATCGCGTCGCCGTCGCTCCGTGCTCAAACGCCTCGCGGTTGCCGCAGTGCTCGCACACTTCATTCATAAATCTCAGCATCCATCGCACCGCGGCAAACACCTCCATATCGTCCCCACCCCGACCTGCCACTCGTTCGTCATCAATCACCCCTCGCACGTCATCTCGCGCGCGTAATAACGCCCGTTCCATCGCATCTCTCCCGACGTCATCCGCGTACGCCGCGCACCGCGCGCACGCCTCCGCCCAATGCCGCATATCCCCCTTCCCGTACTCCCAACGAAAATCCTCCCGCCGCGCGAACGCGCTCGGAAAACTCATCCCCATCACATCCCGACGCATCGCCAACACCCCCGGACTCTGCTCTCGACGAATCAACGCATCGCGACGCCACGCTCCGTCAGTCTCTCGGCAACCACCTCGGCGCATCTTCGCCCCGCGCTCGCGCACGCGCACCGCATCGAATCGCTCGCGTTCGCGCGCACGCACCGCATCATCCCTCGCGCGACGCATCCCCGCGTCCGCGCGCGCCCGCGCGCCCGGCGTCGTCGTCGACATCGTCGCGCGCGTCTCGTCTCGGTCCACGCCGCCGCGACCGCGGTCGTCGTCGAATCACCGTCCGCGTCGTCCGCGCGCGCGCGATGGCGTAATCACGCGGTCGTCCTGGGGCGTGGGACGGAGGAATCGCCCCGCGTCGTCGTCGTCGTCGTCGTCGTCGTCGTCGACGACGTCGTCTGGCGCCCGTCGTCGTCTGGCGCCCGTCGTCGGTGTCGTCGTCGACCGGGCGATGCATCGTAATGACGGGTTTTGTTTTCTGGCGTTGTGAACACACCCGCGTGTGTGGGGTTTTCGCTAACGACCTCGCGCGCCGCCGCCGCACACGACGACGCGCGTCACGCGACGACGCGCGCGCGACGACGACGACGACGACGTCGACAATGTTTGCTTCTCTGCGCCGCACCGCACAGCGCTGTGCGATGACGCGCGGCGGCGGCGCGATGATGACGCCCGCGCTGCGCGCGCTCACGCCTGCGATGCGCGACGGCGGCGACGATGTGGCGCGCGCGAGATCGCACGCGGGCGCGCGTCGCGCGACGCATCACGCGTGTAAGGGTGGGAAGATCACGGGCGCGCCCATGGTGTACGTGTCTGGGGAGGAGATGACGGCGTATGTGATGGATTTGATTTTGACCAAGTGGATCGAGCCGCACGTGGACACGCGCGCGTGGGAGAGGTTTGACTTGAGGGCGAAGAATCGCGATGATACCGAGGATCAGGTGTTGCGTGACGTCATAACGGCCGGGAAGCGGTTGAAGGCGATATTTAAGGAGCCGACGGTGACGCCGACGGCGGATCAGGTGAAGCGGCTCGGGTTGAGAAAGAGCTGGGGGTCGCCAAACGGAGCGATGAGACGCGGGTGGAACGGGATT
Organism: Ostreococcus mediterraneus; assembly: GCA_012295225.1. Classification (NCBI taxonomy): domain Eukaryota; kingdom Viridiplantae; phylum Chlorophyta; class Mamiellophyceae; order Mamiellales; family Bathycoccaceae; genus Ostreococcus; species Ostreococcus mediterraneus. Next base: position 277,626 of record WMKK01000008.1, read on the forward strand.
ACGATTTCTCGAGATACGATTCACATCGAAGGTGTGGAGTTGGGATATAAAGCACCTGTGTATTTTGAACGTCACGCCGTGGGTGGTGAGTATTCGGCTGGGTTTAAGAATGTTGGACGCGGGAAATTGGTGACGACGTTTACGCCGAGCGAAGGCGCGGACGCCGGGAAGACGATTGAAGTTGACGCGCGCGATATCACCGACGCCGAAGCGGCGGTTGTGACGTACCACAATCCTTATGATAACGTACATGATCTGGCGCGCATCTTTTTCGGTCGATGCTTGGAGGCGAAAATCACCCCGTATGTCGTGACGAAGAAGACGGTGTTCAAGTGGCAAGAGCCGTTTTGGCAAATCATGAAGAAGGTGTACGACGCCGAGTTTAAGCAAAAGTTTGTCGACGCAGGCGTGGTGAAGCCTGGTTCCGAACTCGTGCACTTGCTATCTGATGCGGCTACGATGAAACTCGTGCAATGGACGCAAGGCGGTTTCGGCATGGCGGCGCACAACTACGACGGCGACGTTTTGACGGATGAACTTGCGCAAATGCACAAGTCTCCAGGCTTTATCACCTCCAACTTGGTTGGCGTGGATGAAAACGGTGTGTTAATTAAAGAATTTGAAGCATCTCACGGCACAGTGGCAGACATGGACGAAGCTCGTTTACGCGGCGAAGAGACCTCGCTCAACCCGCTCGGCATGGTTGAAGGTTTGATCGGCGCCATGAATCACGCCGCAAACGTCCACAACGTCGACAAAGATCGCACCCATGCATTCACTGCACACATGCGAAAATCCATACACGAGCTATTCCGCGAAGGTAAAGGCACGCGCGATCTCTCTGGCCCATCAGGACTCACCACAGAGGCTTTCATCGACGCCGTCGCGGAGCGCCTCGATAACCATTAGCGCGCCCATCAGCGGTGCTTTCTCGTGTTGATATACGATCATAAAAGCTCTCTCATATTTCATTTTCCATTCACCATCGCTTTTCGCTCGTGACGCCCACCGCACGTGCGCGTGCGCATCCAAATGTGTCGTTTTCGTCGCCCCGCGTTCGCATCCCCGCGTTCTGCGCCTGATCTTTTTTGGGGTTTCCCTCGCGCTCACCCTCACTTTATCGCCCGCGCGCGTCGCTCTCGCGAACGCCAACGCCAGCGCAAAGCATGAATTTCGCCCAGAGCGCGGCCAAGGAGAACGCGACGAAAGCCGCGGAGGCGGTCGCGCCCGTGCGCGCGGTTGAGCTCGACGGCGGCGCGGCGCTTAAAATCATCAAACACTGCACGGATGCCGCGCCTGGTTTAGCCACCGGTGCGTTGTTGGGGCTGGACATTGGCGGCGCGTTGGATGTCACCGCGTGCTTTCCGTTTCCCAAGGCGTCGACCGGGGGCGATGGGGAATTCGCGTACGATGCAGACGGGGCGTTCGCCGCGGAGGATGGCGCGCAGTATCAGCTCGATATGATGCGCTGCTTGAGAGAGATTAACGTCGATTCGAACACGGTTGGATGGTATCAATCGACGTACTTGGGGACGTTTTACAACGAGGAGTTGATTGAGACGTTTTTGTCGTATGCGGAGAGCATTAAGAGATGCGTGTGCGTGGCGTACGACCCGACGTACGCCGAGCAAGGGGTGTGCGCGTTGCGAGCGCTTAAGTTGAGCGAAGCGTTTATGGAGGTGTACGGCGAAAAGGGAGAATTTTCGATTAAAAAGATCCATGAACGCGGATTGAAGTGGAGTGACATCGTGGTGGAGGTGCCGATTACGATTAGGAATAGCGCGCTTGCGTCGGCGGTGATGGGCGAGTTGGCGCGCGGCAAGGCGGCTGAGCTGAACACGACAGATTACGATCGCTTGAGCTTGAGCACGGCGCCATTCGTTGAAGAGAACATGAAGTTGTTGGGCGAGTGCATGGAGGATTTCGCGAACGAACAACAAAAGGTGGCATACTTTCAGCGCAACATGCAACGTTACCAAAGCCAACACGCGCACTGGTTGCAAAAGCGTCGTCAAGAAAACGCGCGCCGTCGCGCGAACGGTGAGGATGAATTGCCGGAAGAAGATGATAACTACAAGGCGCCAACGCCGCCGAGCAGACTCGAGAACTTCTTGATCACCAACCAAGTCGCCGAGCACGTGCAAGACCTCGACGCGTTTACGACGAAAACTATGGCCAAGCTCGAATTAGTGACCGCTATCTCTGGATCGAAGTAAATGTTGTGCATTGGTTAATTTGAATTGTTTTCTAGTCGCGTGATGACGAACATTCAGGGCGCTAAACGACGGATTCATCCTCGTTCACGCCTAAATATTCTCGTCTCGCCTCGAGGGTAAACTTCACTTGGAATATTAGCGTAAACCTCAAACATCGCCACACCTCCGTAATCCACCACGCGCGCGACTTCACGCGCACGATACGCGTGGCATATATAAGACCATGCTGGACGCTGTGCATGACTTCTTCCAAGCGCTAGAGCCCTACGTTGAGGCGCCCGCGCGCGCGATTGCCGCGCTGTACCCGACGCCCAACCGCGTCCTCATCGACCAGTTCTTCATCTACTTTCTTCTTAGCCTGTGCTTTTGTCTGTGCATGTTCATCACGTCTCGCGCATTCACGCACGCCATCGTGGGTAAGGCGTACGATAAGCTGCTCCCGAGTGACCGAAGAACGTGGCACACCAATCTTGTTACTTTTTGGCCAGCGTTTGCGGTTACCGCGTTCGCCCTTCCCGCCATCGTCGAATTCGATGTCTCCATGACATCCTTCGCATCTAACGTGAGCCCATACACGGTTAAAGCGTGCGGGTTGGCGATCGGATACATGACGTGGGATTTGGCGGTGATGCTGCTGAACTGGGCGGACCAGTGCTTGGCGTACGGCGGCAAAGGGGCGATGTATTTATTCATCGTGCATCACTTGTTATCCATCGCGCTGTGGCCATATGCGTTAACGCGTGGGTTGTGCGTGTACCATATCAACTGGTTCTTGGTCAGCGAGGCGACGAACTTCAACATGAGCTTGCGTTGGTACCTGGTAAAGCTCGATAAGACGGCGAGCAAGGCGTACTTGTTGAACGGCTTGGCGTGGATTCCATTGTTCATGGGTATTCGCGTGGTGGTGATTCCGAAGTTGTTTATGCTCTATTTCCATGGAGACTGGTCGGTGTTTACCAGCGTCGAGTACTGGCTCGCGCGAACGACGCTTCCAATTCCGAGCTTCTTGAACGTGTATTGGGCGCGACAAATCGTCGAAGGCGCGGTGCAGCACTTGATAGGAGAATCCGCGCCAGCGAAAGCCGCGGTGACAAAGTCCAAGTCCAAATCCAAGTCGAAGAAAAAGAATTAATGTCCCTACTGGGCATCAATTTTATTAGCGCGATTGTTATTGACCACTCTGGAACGAATCAAGTTTTAAGCTGCGCGTCTATTACATCATTTACTACAAATCGTCTGCGACAACGCAGTCCCTTACCGTGTCATCTCAAGCACAACTTCCGCTAAAATCGCAAGCATCGCCAATCGTCCGTGTATCATTTCTTTACTCGCTGTAAACGCGGTTTCGTTCGCATCCTCCTTCGTTGTCGGCTCGCCAGTGTACGCTCCTCGGCGCAACGCAGACGGCGCAAACGAAGCCACAATAATCGTCAAAATCACCGATCCCATGGCTGCCACGTGATCGTGCGCCAGATTCATGAACGATACATCAGCATCGCTCATCGCTTGTCCAGCCCTGGCGCATACGAACCCAACCATGGCGCAGCGACCGTTGATGACTTCCGGCGCCCAGCCGTTCCAGTTCATGGCATCCCCAAACGCCACCGACGCCGACGACGACGCCGACGACGACGTGCGCGACGCTTTGGCACGCGCCATGGCTTCGGCAGTGGGTATGGTGATATCCACCGCCGCTGGTGGCGGTGGTTGCGGCGGCGACTGTGCCGGCGCGGCGGCAACCTTCACTGCGCTGCGCTTTTGTGTCGACGTCGACACGCCTCCATCGCTATCGCGATTTTGCGTCGACGGCGCGCGAAAAAGCGCCGGCAAGCAGCATGAGCGCGTGGCATACATCATGCTCGAGATTCTTACGCGGTGCGAGCGGGTTCGGCGAGGGCGGGCTCGAGGTGCGTCGGTGTGTGCGGCTCGTGTCACGTCGTTGACGAGAGAAGCGAAGTGAAACAAATGTTTGTTGTTTTTACAGCGCGAATGGATTAGCGAAAAATGAACGTGCGCGCGCAAATTACGCGCTACCCGTGACAAACATCGTCAGCGTTTTGACGATCGCGGTGGTTTTAGCGACGAACCATACATAGAACCAATGCAAGCTACCGTTTGGTTGGATGCTCGTCGTGAAGCTCACCGCGAGCGACGCCAGAGTAAAGAACAAACCATAAGTCGCGATGCGTTCGTTGATTCGTTGCAGGCGCACCTCAACAGACGCCTGGACGAGTGATGTTGTGCGCTCGAGTGCGTCGCTTAAAATCAACGCTTGCTCGGCGACGGCGTTGATGGTACTTATCGCCGGGTCGATGCGCTTTTTGACAAAGAGAGGCAAAAAGCGAATTTCGTAGCCCAAACGAGTGAAACTCGCCTCAGCGAGGCGCAAGTTGATGATTTCCATGTAACTCGCCGCTGTGAGCGCGACGAGCTTGCTTCGTGTGACGAGCTGCGTGATGGCTTGCTCGAGATCAGTGATTTGCGTGACGAATTCTTGTTGGTCCTTGTGACCGCGACTCGTGGCTTTCGAGCGTCTCAATTCGCGCGAGAGCGTTTCGTAACGTTCATTCAACCCAGCGAGGAGAGGATACTTGGACTTGGCCGTCGGTAACCGCTGTAAGATCAACAAACGATATTGCTCCAGCGCAAAGAAGCGTTGGAGTTGACGGCCAGCACGAATGAAGGTGTTCTCCCCAGGCGGGATGACGACGAGCGTTTGCATCACGCCTTGGTCGTCAAGTTCGTAGTTGACGTACATTCGACTCCCATCACCAATGCCACAGCCAACTAAAGACCCAGCATCGAACTCGTGAATCTCCTCTTCTTCTTCGTCGTCGTCGTCGTCGTCGCCGCCATCATCAATTGTGCTACAAGAGCTCAGCGCTCGGCGAGCCGCGTTGAGCTCCTTAATCGTCGGCACGTCTGTTTTATACGCCTTGGCCGTTTGTCGAAACACCGCATGGTTCACCAAGAACACCTTGCCAGGAATCTCAATCAACCAGTCCTGGGGAAGAAGCCATTCCCACGGTGTTATTTGTTGCCCGATATCCGCCTTCATGTTTCCAGGTCCGCTCAACGTCAGGGTTTCAAACTCTGTGTGCCGCTGCATGCGCAGGTTGAATCCGCCTCCGAGCGACAACGTGACATCCGACCATCCGCGTTCAATGCCATCAAGGGTCTCCTCAACCGCCTCAACTTCCATGGTGTAGTGTGCCATCAATCTTTCAATGCACGCACGGTAAGCCAAGCCTTCCTCGCGCGTAAATTTACCCGTTTCGTCGTACTCGCGCAACCACGCAATGTGCAACACCTCGCCCTTCAACGGCACGAACGGTCTCGACCGCGTCTCTGCGCTCAGCGCCCGCCGCTGCCCGAGGCCACGATCGACGTTAGATTTTTTAACATCACCAGAGCCCGAGTGTGAGCTCGTCGCGCCGTCCGTCGACGTAGCAGCCGTCGTCGAGCTCGCGACGTCGGGCGTCGACGTTTCGCCCGACGCCACCTCTCGCGTCGTGCGCATGCGCCACGCCCGACCGCTCAATCGCGACGCCGACGTCGACGGGCGAAATGACGCGCATCGATCGTCATGCCCTCGCCTCGTGCGCGCGCACATGCCGTCATCAACGCGCGTGAGCGCCCCTACGCCGCGCGCGAGTGGCTCCCTGTCAATGCGCACTCGCGCCCGTCGCGCCACCGACGCCGTCGCGCGCGTCCTCGCGCGTTCGCGCGCGACGCCGCGCGTCAAACACGCGTGTGCGCTCGCCGTCGTCGTCATCGCGCCGAGCGACGCCGTCGTCGTCGACGCACTCGGTGCGTCAGCGAATGTGGGACACGGTCCTTATCCACCTCCACACACGTCGCCGCACGCCCGCGCGACTCGCACGCCCGCGCGTCGCCGCGATGACCACGGGCGACGGGCGCGAGAAGGCGCACGATCGCCCCTCGGCATCGCGCGATGGCGCCGCGCGCGACGGCGCGACGCACGGCGGTGGAGCTCGCGACGACGATGGTGCCAGGGCAACATCGTCTTCACAGTCATCAGCGAGCGCACGCGCGCCGACGATACGCACGGAGACGATGGAGATGAATAACGGTACGACGCGAATCGTCACCGTTGATACGAGGTTCTCGTGCGCGAAGTGCGCGAGAGGGTCGTCGTGTTGGGACGTGCATCGCGCGACGAATGGGATCGCGGCGATGCGTTCTGAGAGGCGATACAATGAGAAAAGAAAGGCGGCAAAGGCGCGCGGCGGCCGGCGAGAGGCGGCGTTGACGAACAGAGTGGGTGTGAGTCCGAATACGTCGGCGTCAGCGCCTCGTGTGCGTGCCGAGGCGGATCCTCTGGGAGCGGTGGCACGGTTAACGGCGGATGGACATCGGCCGACGCTCAAGACTTTTACGGCGGTCATCGCCACGCTCGGCGCACAGGGGCGAGCGAACGAGTGCGAGAATGTTTTAAGGGAGATTGAGACGTATGGTGGTACATGCGACGTGGCGGTGTGGAACGCGGTGGCGCACGCATACTGCGCGAGCGGGGACCCGAGCGGGGCGGAAGCCGTAGTAGATAGAATGGTCGGCGAGGAAGGCGTGGGCGTGAATAGCGCCACGCATCCGGAAATTATTTATACGTACGCAAAATGTGGTGAGACCAAGCTTGTGTATCGCCTTTTGCGGCGTATGGCGCAGGTGCATAATTTTATCGCCGACGAAAAGGCGTACAACGCATTTTTGCGCGGCTTGTGCGAGCGAGACGACGTGGAGGAAGCCGAAGAAGTTTTGCGTCGATGGAATAACGAAAAGTTTGACTTAGAACGACAAAGTGATAGAGGTGGTTTTGTGTCGAAACCCACAGCGGCATCTTATGGTTTGGCGATTGACGCGTGGGTGCGACGCGGGGACATGCTTCGCGCGCGGAAATTGCTTCAGCAAATGCAATGGGAGCGCGTGCCACCTTCGTTGTACGTGTTCAACATGCTCATTGATGGCTACTTGCGCACAGAAAACATTGCAGCAGCCGAAGGTATTTTTCGCGAGCTTGAATCGAGTGGTACATGGGATATGGAATCGCTCGGTATTCGTCCAGATAACGTGTCGTACACGCTCTTCTTGGACTATTGGGCGAGCCAAGGTCAAGTCGACGCATGCGAACGCATCTTTAACCGCATGAAACGCAAGGGCGTTGACCCCGATGTCGTAGCGTACGGGGCGATGGTCAAGGCGTACGCGCGCGCGCGCGATGCCGAAGCCGCCGAAGATGTCCTCACTCAGCTTAAAGACTCCGGAGTGAAGCCATCCGTCGCCATTTATAGCGCAGTGATTGCCGCGTTTTGCACGCTCGGTGACATGAATCGCGCAAGAAATATTCTTGACCGCATGTTCGACGACGGATTACGTCCGAACGAGCGCACATTTGCGCACTTTGCATGGGGATACGGCCAACTCGAAGATATTAACGGTATCATGGAGGTGGCGACGGCCATGGTTACTTCTGGATTGAAACTCAAGGGTTCGAGTCGTAACGCCATCATTCGCGCGTGTCAAGAGTGTGGTATGCGCATGACTGCTATTGAGGCTCTTTTACATCGCGTCGATCCTTTGATGCAGCAATCTCGTCAAGGCAAATGGTCTCGCAACTCACCGAAAACGCCGTCGGCGTCTCGAGACGACGCGGGCGCTAGAGTGCCACCGCGCTCCACTGAATCACAAGCCGTGGAGAAAGCAGCCAAGCCGATGGCCAAAGTTCGACTTTCGGGTGAACCTGAAGAATCATTTGACGAATCGCTCGACGAGTCGCTCGACGAATCGCTCGACGAGTCGCTCGACGAATCGTTCGACGAATCGTTCGACGAATACGTTCCAGCCGCGGCACGCCAAATGTCTCGCGCGCTCCCGTCTACGCGTTTCACCAAGCGCGCCTTTGCCACGCGCACGCCCCTCGCGCGCCATCCCCGGCGTTTCATACTTTCTTTACCAGCACTCGCGCGCTCGCGCGTGGCTTTGATGTAACATTATGACATTGTTTAGTTTTCACCACTCTCTGCTCCAAAAAGCGCACAACAACGCCACCAGGCTCCGAGCACCGCCGCACAGGACGACGCGCCGCGTCTTTGAGCCAGCGCGCCGTCGAAAGACGTAGTTACGCACGCGTCATGACCACCCTGCGCGTGCTCGCCGGCGACGAGCTCGGGTACGTGCGCGTGTGCGCCAACGCCCCAGCCGCCAGCGACGATGACGGCGAAAGCTTACACCTCATCGGCAAGTTTGGCGCGCTGAACCGCGCGAGTGCGACGTTGAGGATGCACCACGCCACACCAAACGCGCACGGGGACGATGCGCTGACGTTTACGTCGCTCGGGACGATTGTCGCGGCGCGGAAGGGTGGACGCGTGGATGCGTTGGATGCTCGAAGCGGAGCGCAGAAACATAAAACCTTACGCGTCGATGGCGAGATCGTCGATGCGTACGGTTCGTGCTCGAGCGCGACGGCGATGGATGTGATTGTAGTGCACGCATCTGGGGAGGTGTCGACGCACGGAGTGGAGGGAGACGGGGATTGGAAGCGCCGCGGGTCGTTTACGGCGATGGCAAACGCGTTGAGCGCCGATGTCGACACGCGGCTCGGGAGGATAGTCATCGGTGGGAAAGATTTTGGAAACGATGTGATGATTTATGACATTGCCGAGGGCAAGCGGTTGTACAAGGCGAAGCCGCCACCGGTGAATTGGCTCAACTATCGAGCGCCGCCATGGGTGAGCGCGACGTGCTTCGCCTCGCAGAGCGAATGCGTGCGGTTTTTCGTCGGTACGGGCGAACATAGATTTAGACACTACGACACTAGAGAGGCCAAGCGCGCGGTGCTCGAGTTAGACATGGGGAACGCCGTGATTACGAGCGTGGCGAGTAGCGCTGATGGAAACGAAGCCTACGTGGCCAACGCTCGCGGCTTGTTTGAAATCGTCGACTTACGAGCCGGGCGTACGCGTGGCAAGTTCCGGGGAAACTCGGGAAGTATTCGCCAAATTGCCGTGCACCCTGACGGCATGCACGTGGCGTGTGGGGGGCTTGATCAATACGTCCGCGTGTACGACGTGAAAACCAAGCGCGCAGTTGCGAGCGCGTACGCCAAACAAGCGCTCACGTCCATTGTATTCGACGCGTACACGCCAGAAGTCGAAGCCGCAAACGCAAAATCGGCAAATAAGAAGGCGAAAAAGTCAACCAAGGTCGAAACGGATGGCTCTGTGAAGAAGCTGAAGAAGAAAGTCAAGCGCGTCGTCGCGTCTGACTCAGAGGACGACGTCCCGAAGAAGACAAAAAAGACAAAGAAAAAGCTCAAAATGCGAATCGAATAACATTACAGCCCACGGTGCGCGCGCGAGTGCACGTGCGTAACGAAAATTCGCTCACGCACACACACTTACGAGGCACACACACGCGGGACCCTAGCACCTATACACGTACATAATACAATCGACGTAAACGTCAACCAACCTCACGCTCAACCGCCCACAATCGTCATCTTCCCTTCACCGTAACGCCGCCCAATCTGCCGCTGCGCGCGCGGATCCGCCGCCGCCCACGCGTTCCCTCTCGCCGCCGCGTGCGTCTGCGCCAACCACACCGCCGCCCACAGCATGAACAGCACCGCAAGCTTCCACAGCTTATTCTCCAACCGCACCTTCATCCCGCGCACCTTGATCGTCTGCCCTCGCAACAGCCCATTCACGCGCGGATCGAGCACGCGCTCGACGTCCACGACGTCCACGACCGACGTGTCTGCGCGCACGGAGGCGTCTTTCACGCGCGATGGTGCGGAAGACATGCGCGGGTGATTGATGGTGCGCCAATCAATGACGAGCGTGCGTGGCGCGTCATTCGTGCGCACGCGATGCGCCGTTCGATCGCGCGCGCGGTATGGGCGCGCTCGCGCGATGCGGGTGGAATGGTGGCGCGTCCTCCGCCGTCGCTGCTCGCGGCGTTGACGACGACGACGATGCCGAAGGTGATGAATGTTGAGGTGGTTGCCGGCACGCGCGGATTCGCCGCACAAACGAAAAAGGACAAGTCGCGCAAAGACGCCGACGCCGCGGCGCGCGTGGAAATTGTCTTCGTCGATGACCCGTCCGAGGTTACGGTGGAAGACACCGGGTTGACGCCGCAGAAGACGGTGGAACTGTTGGACAAGTTCATCGTCGGGCAGACGGATGCGAAAAAAGCGTGCGCGGTGGCACTTCGGAATCGCTGGCGCCGACACAAGATTAAAGCTCCGATGAAGGATGAAATTGTACCGAAAAATATATTGATGATTGGCCCCACCGGGTGCGGTAAGACGGAGATTGCGAGGCGGTTGGCGAAGATTACGGATTCGCCCTTTGTCAAGGTTGAGGCGACCAAGTTTACAGAAGTTGGGTTTCACGGCCGCGACGTCGATCAGATTATTCGTGATTTGGTCGATAACGGCATCGCATTGACCAAGCAAAAGATGCGCGCGAAATTTGAAAAGTTTGTCGAGGAATTGATTGAGAATAAAATTTTGGACTTTGTGTGCGGGGAGGGGGCAAACGACGAGACGCGCGAGGCGTTTCGCTCGTTGTACCGCGACGGCACTTTAGATGACCGTACGGTAGAAGTCGAGCTTCCGGATGCGACTGGAAATAACATGAAAATCGACCCAACGGGTGGTCCGATTCCGATTCACGAGTTAGTCATCAAGGTGGACAAATTATTTGGGAACCGTAAAAACACGACCAAGCGTAAAATGACGGTGGCGGAATGCAAGCCGTTAATCGAAGAGATGGAATTCGACAAGTTGTTATCGACGGAAACTATCGCCAAGGAGGCGATCGTCGCAGTTGAGAATGATGGGATCGTATTCATAGATGAGATTGACAAGATTGTGTCTTCGAGCGATTACAGACACGGCGCTGACGCGAGCTCTGAAGGCGTACAACGCGATTTGTTACCCATCATCGAAGGTTCGGTGGTGAGCACCAAACACGGCAACGTGAACACCGATCACATCTTGTTCATCGCGTCTGGGGCGTTTCATTCAGCGAAACCGTCTGACATGCTCGCCGAACTGCAAGGTCGTCTGCCGATTCGCGTGGAATTGAAAGGTTTAACCGAACACGACTTGTACCGCATTTTAACCGAGCCAGAGATGAATATGATTGAGCAACAGCGCGCGCTGATGAAAACAGAGGGTATTGATTTAGTTTTTACCGATGCCGCAATCAAGCACGTGTCGTCCATCGCGTCACAAGTGAACAAGACGGTGGATAACATCGGCGCACGTCGATTGCACACAGTACTTGAACGCATTGTCGAAGACATGTCGTTCAACGCGCCGGAAAAATACGCAGCGCACGTCGCAGGAGGCGGTTCGGGCATGCTCGAAGTTAAAGTTGATGTCAAGGATATCGATGAGGCGATCGGTGAGATGTTAAAAAAGCAAGATTTGTCCCGTTTCGTGTTGTAATTCTCATATTAAATTTACCGGTACCGGTACCCTTGTACCAGAAATCAGGCTGTATCCCACGTCTCTGGAGCTTGCCACGCGTCCCGAGTTTCAACGGCGCGCGTTGGAGGTTGATAACTAGCGTTATATCTTCGTCCGCGACGAGCAACGAGCTCGTACAATCGCACATAATACGTCCCCGAATCTTCCCAGCTCTTCAGGCGCATTTCTTCGTCTAGCTTTGTGAGCTCTTTATCCGCCGTCAACACGCACGCGTTGCACACAAACATCATCGGAACGCCCGCGAAACACCCCTTGTTGATACAACTCGCAAAACGATGCATGGGTTGGCAATGCTTGTGATAGAACTTTTCACACGAAATGCACGTGTGAAGCACCCCAGCCATATGCTTCGTGCCCTGATAAATCCCCCCGTAACACAAACTACACCTCCCATACGACCTGTCCTCTTCGTTTTCGATTTCATAGTCCAAAAAAAAATCCTCGTACACCGTCAAGCATCTATTCCCTATGTCGGTCAACGTATGATTATCGTAGTAATTGAACAACTGCTCAAATACGTTCATAATTCTGAAGCTTTGCTTGGCGTGATTGCGATTTTTAAATCCTCCAAGCGCGCACACTTGCTTGTAAAAGTGCAAACAATCCATCGGCTTCCCGGTACGAATCATCACTCGGTCAATCGCAGACCACACAATTTCCCAATCCCGCCCTTGTTTGTGATGAAATCGCATGAAATCAAACATAAAATCTTCCATCGAGCACTGCTCCAGCGGCGGGCGCACCCAATTATCATCCTTGATTGTTCCGAATTTCCTCGCTCGAGACGACTTTTCGGGACAGAGCTCCATCTTCGTCCACCGCGGCATGTACCGCCCGCGCTCATCCATCACAATATCCACGCCGTCGTCATCGGTGCGATCGGGCGGTCGAGCTAACGCGTCCTCCTTCTCCTCCTCCTCCTCCTCCTCCTCCTCCTCCTCCTCCTTCGCCTCCGTCGCCTCCGTCGCCTCCGCATCGCCGTCGTCGCCGTCACCAACGACAGCTGCGTCAGCCATCAGCCCTTCCACGTCACCCTCCTCGCGCGCGGGCGCGCCAGCATCCCCCATCGCGTGCTCGACATCACCACCATCGTCAGCATCCATGTCCACGTCCATCGCGGCGCGGTGTGGCGCGTCGAGCGCGCGCGTCAGGTGCGAATTTCAAATGCGCGCGTCAGGTGCGAATTTCAAATCCAGCCTCGGTGACGCCACCAATAAAACATACCAACGATGGTACGTGATGGCCCGACGCACACCCACACTATGGAGCCACATCGCGCCACTCGTGGACGCCGCGATGGCGAGCATGTTCGGGTCGTTCGGCAACCTTTTCGCGTCGGGACCAAAGTTAAACTACGACGTCGATAAGGATTTCGATGTTCGCGCGTTCGGCGTGTGGAGACACGCGCGCGCGAGGTCAAAGGTGCGCGAATGATTTGGGAATGATTTTTTTTTGGGCAGGGGGAATGGGTGATCTATCTGGACGGCGTCGGCGCGCGTGATTGCGAAGACTGACGCGTGTGGTGCGTGCGTGCGCGTGTGTAGGATAATGGTGATGTCGTGTCGGTGTTTACGTTCGTGGGTGATGCGCAGAGAGATGCGCAGAGGTTGGCGATTGCGAGGCACGGGGTGAAGCGACTGAAGACGCTTCGACACCCAAATGTGCTGTTGATGCTTGACACGATGGAGATTGAGAATGGGAATGAGATTACGATTCATATTGTTACGGAGGCGGTGACGCCGTTGGAGGTGCATTTGCGAGATGTTCCGCACGGGACGCAACAGAGAGAGGAGTATTTGACGCTCGGGTTGAGAGAAATTGCGACCGCGGTTGCGTTTTTATCCAACGATTGTCGACTCGTGCACGGCGGTGTTGGTATGGCGGCGGTGGTGGTCACGGAAAGACTCGATTGGAAGTTGCACGGGTTCGACTTGTGTAGCGAGCTTGATTCGATTGGGCAAGGGATTCACGGCGACGCCAAGTTGATTCGCGGGGCGTTTTTAGTCCCAGACCAATATAAGCCTGAGGAGTTTCGTCGTGGCGATTGGGTGAGTATCCCCGAAGGTCCGTCGTGGGCCATTGATGCGTGGGGGCTGGGTTGTTTGATTCAAGAAGTGTTTCGCGGTGAGGGCTTACGAGGGACGGATCAGTTGCGCGAAATCGACTGCATTCCTCAAGCGCTTCTCAAGGATTACCAACGTTTGCTCGGCTCGCAACCCGCTCGTCGGTATAATCCAAAGAAGCTCATCGAAAACGCAGCGTGGAGTGCGAATAAGCTCATCGAGACGATCACATTCATCAGCACTTTGGCACTCAAGGACTCCATCGAAAAGGAACGATTCTTTGGCCATTTACCGCGCGTGTTGGAAACGCTCGCCAAACCGCCAGTTGAGAAGAAAATCATGCCAATGTTGTGTGATGCGTTGAACTTCAATCAGGCGCCGCACCACGCGATCTTGCCCATGTTGATAGCGGCGGCAGAAGTACCGAAAGAAAAGTATCAAAAGATTGTCATCCCGACGATTCTGAAGCTGTATGAGTCTCCAGACAAAATGATCAGACTCGATTTATTGGAGCATCTCACGCGCTATGCGGAATATGTTGCCGATGGACAGGTCGATGACCCTTTGTACGAGCGCATGAGTACTGGTTTCACGAACCCCGACTCGAACGTACGTGAGATGACTCTTAAGGGCGTGCTTCAAATTGTGCCGCGTCTTTCAGAGCGCGTGCTCGGCGCTTCACTTCTGAAGCACTTGAGCAAGCTGCAAATCGATGAAGATCCTGCTATTCGTGCAAACACGACTATTTGCTTGGGCAACATCGCTAGATACTTGAGTGAAGCGACGGCGAAGCGAGTGTTACTCAATGCGTTTACGCGCGCCTTGAAGGATGCATTCCCACCAGCGCGTCTCGCTGGCCTAATGGCCCTCGAGCACACGACGCAATATTACGAACCGAGTGAAGTCAGTGGTAGACTACTACCAGCACTATCGCCGCTTATGACCGATGCTCATAAAGACGTCCGACAGCGATCGTTTGTAGTTGCTGAACTGTACGTCGAAAGCTTGAAGCGTCACTCCGTCGCGCTCGAGCGCGGCGCCGACGCGGCCGCCGCGCACGTCGAAGCGGAACAGAAGCGAGGTCACGCGAACGCAGCAAAGCGCGCTGCAGGTATGCTTTCTTGGGCGGTAACGATGGCAGCGAACAAAATTGGTGGTCCGGACACAGACCACACAAAGGTGGATTTACAGAGCGAAGCGTTGCAGGCGAAATCGTTTAGCTCGTCAGCGCCGCCGCCAAAGTTGTATGGCGAAAGCCCGAGAACGTCAACACAAAACACGCCCGCGACATCTCTCGCGCCATCGCCTGCCAAGGCGATGACAGATGTGTATGAAGCAAATCGAAGAAACTTGCAAGCAGTTGCAGAACAAGTCAGTAGCTTTGCCATGGATGACGACGTCGATGGCTGGGGCGACTTGGATGTCGTCGACCCCGAGGAAGAAGCCGCGCGATCGCGATTGAATTCCAGGACTGGAGCGAGTCGACTTTCTAGCATCCCAAAGTCCACGAGCGCGGCTAGCCACGACAGTGACGGATGGGGCAATGACGACGACGATTTGTTTGAAGACATGGCTGCGCCTCCGAAACCTGTCAAACCGCAACAAATAGGTACCGGTGTAGGGAGACCAGGAGGACTTTCCGGCGCGCGCACATCGGCAACAGTCGGACATGTTGGTATCGGTGGGTTGCGCCGTCCTCCATCGGGCGGATCGATCGGTGGTGCGAGACCCGCGGTAAAGCCGCCTCCAATGAAGCTGGGGGCGAAAAGCGCGCTGTCCTCCAACGACATAGATCTCGAGGCGATGTTGAACTAGTAACAATTTTAGCCGCCATGGGCGAAACAATAGTAAAGCGTTTCAGTTGTAAGGCATGTATTCAATATTGAGCTCGAGCACATCGATGATATCGTACAAGATTTCTACTCTATTTACTGTTCAAAATTGCGATGAATGAATTATCGCGTGCGCGGGACGCCAGAGTAATTGATTATTGCTGATCGTGCGATTTGCACAACGCCAAGAGCGACGTGTACATTGACAGGTCAGTAGCAATCGACCGAGCAAACATCTTTGCAATGACGGCTTTCTCGGCGGCGCCCAAGTCGCGGGCGATCCAGTCTCCGCCTTCGTCGATTGAGTTTCCTCCTGCGTCGACTTGAGTATGCAGATAAATATCCTCCATAGAATTCGACAGCAATCGCCCTCGAGCAATTTGCCAAGATACCACGTATGGGTTCGCTTGCGGGCGCGCGTCGCGAACGACTTGCAACGCCGCCTCCAATTCAAATTGTTGCACAAACGTCAAGTATCCGACGACGGTTAAGCTTGCGCGGTTGATTCCCGCCGTACAATGCACGTACGTACGCTTACCCATAGCCTGGAATGCTGCGAGCTTACGCACAGCTTCGGGAAGCATCTTTGCCTGATCCAAGCGATCAAAGTCGCGAATCTCAACCTGAACAATCATCACACCTCGCTCGATGGCGCGGCGACGCACCTCGTCAAAATTAATCCCCATCGCCTCGTGACACACCGCGCACTGCAAACACACGATCGCTTCAACGTGTGCTTCATCAACTAATCGATCGACATCACTCGCACTCTTCGGACAGCTCCCAATTAAAATCTTCGCATCCGCCATTTGCGCCTCCGTGGGCTCGACGACGATTTCATTCGACCCATCCAGCACCAACGGGTCCCAGTTCAGCGTCCAACTCCACTTCCCAGGCTCGGGTGCATCGCCGCCACGCGGTGGCCGTCGTTCAACAACACCAGCCGCGGCACTTTCCGCCGCACGAGCCTTATACCCAGACTCCTCGTTCGCCATCGCGTCGTGGTCGTCGCCCGCCGCCGTCGCCACGCGTCTCGCGCCGCGCGTCTCGCGCCGCCCCACCCCGGCGCCATACCCCGCAACGCCTCGCCCAGCCCGCCCGCGCGTGCACCCACGCACATCCCTCGCGTGCGCCACCGTCACGCGCGACGATGCCGTCGCAGCGCGCGCCATCCCCGTCATCGATCGTCGAGGTCGTTACAATAATCCTACGCGATCGGGCGCCAATCCACCCTTCACGTCGCGCGTACGTCGGGTTCCGTCTGTTCGAACGCACCGCGAGAACGACGGGTGATGAGTGACGAGCACGCTGATCCGCGTGCGGGTGTTTGCCGTCGTCGACGCCGCGTCGACGTGTGCGGCGCGGTAATCCTCGCGCCGCAGTCGTAGGAGTGTTTACATTAGTGGCGTCAAATCTGTAGCTCTCTGGGTTATGATTGGTCGTTGAGTCCCTCGTGGTGATACATTAGTGGCGTCATTCGCCTGGACGCAGCTGTCGCTCGCGCGGCGAACGCCACCGCGCGCGCGATGCCGTCGTCGTCGTCGTCTCCGCCGGCGGACGATGAAAGCGTGGTTCGCATGCGCTCGAATTCGAGTGCGCGCGATGCGCTCACCGCGGTGTGGCGCGCGCGAGCGGAAGGTTTGACACGGGATTTAGAGCGCGCCCGAGCGTTGTTTTCAGCGATGAAGGATGAGCTCACGGATGCGCGACTGGCGAATGAAGATAAGAATGCGCGTTTGTTGGCGTTGGAGAAGGATAATGTTGAGCTTGTGCGCGGTGCGCAGTCGTTGGAGCAGGAGCTGCGTCGGACGCGCGGGGAGGTGAAGGAGCTGGAGATGGATTTGAATGCGGAACGCGACCAGCGAGAGCGCGCGCAAGTTGAATTACGCACGATGGATGAACGGCGCCGATTAGCAGAGGAAGAGTCAGAGGTAAACGCCGCACGGGAGCGTGAACGAGTGGAGACGACGCGGGCGAGAGCGGAACAGGCGGAGAAACGCGCGGGGAAGGCGGAAAAGGCGGTGCGAGCCACGCGAGACGACGCGGAACAGAAACAACGCGAGCTCGAGCAAGAACTCGAGCGCGAACGCTCGGTGCGTGCGCGCCTGGAGCAAGAACGTATGGATTTAGAAGTTGATAGGCGACGCTTTCGCGAGTTTGATTCGATGCTGGCGCAAGAACGCGTCAAGGTTGTTGAGGCGCACTCGAGCGCCAAGCTCGCGACGGATGCGTTGCGAGAACAGTTGCACAAGTCAGAAGATGATGTGGCGCAATTGCGACGAACGCTCGAGTCTCGTTCTGTGGAAATGGCGAATGCCGTACGCGCGTTGAATGAAGAACTCGCGGTGCAGCACGACGTGGTTGAACGTGGCATGACCGCTCGCGTGGACGCGCTTCGCGACGCTTTTGAGGATGAATTACAGCTCGTGCGAGTCAAGGCACAAACGGCGATTGATGAAGCCAAGGCACACGCCAAAACGCAAGAAGAACGCATCAGTAAATTAGAACAGAATTTGGGTCGTGCGGAACATGTGTCTCGAGAAGCTTTGACGCGCTTGAAAGCTGTCACGAAAGCGAGCTCTTCGCTCGAGCGCGAACGAGACACGCTGCAACATAAGCTTCACGCGCTCGGTGAGTTGAATTCCAAGCTCACGCGGCGCATCATCGATGGCGCGCCGTTTGTGCATGATGATGAACTAAATAACACAGCGCGCGAGGTTGGAGAAGAAATAGACGTCAACACGCCTTCGCCCGCACGGGAACAGTCTTCTAAATCGAGACGCGTCGCGTCGTCTCCACCAGACTTGCACGACATCGCTCGTATTCAGGAAGAGCTAGAACAGGAACTCGCAGAATTGCGCATGAACCATGAAGCTATATCGCGCGAGGTCCAAGATTCATCAGTAGACGATGGTGAAATGCTCATTCGCGCTTTAGAAGATGCGTCGGCGAGAATGTCGCAGAAATCTCGACAAATCAAGGTCCTCAACACCACGCTTCGCACGTCGACTCAAATGTAAAACGCCGTAGGTAGAACTAAACAAGATGTTGTAGAAATTAATGAAATGTAAATGCTTCACAATAACATTTGCGCTACTTGATTTCGTTGGCTAGCTAAGTGTTTTGATGCTCCCGTGAGCGTGACTCGCGATTCGCTATTCCTCAATCAGTTGTCGTCGAGCAAATAATACGAGCCGCTGAGTTTTTGTTCCCGGTCCTTGACAGAATCCATCTTGTTGATGCGCGGTCTGTAGTTGGTAGGATCACGACGGAAAGTGATTTCAAGCGCCTTCAAGAAGGCATTCATACCGGTGAGCAAGGACTGCGGCGCGTGCGCTGTCGCCTTGACGGCGGGCGTACCAGAGTACACGACAACCTTGTCCGCGAGATACGTCGCCATGATGAAATCGTGCTCGACAATGAACGCAACCTTCTTGGCATGTAAGATAAAGCGCTTGATAACCTTCGATGCCCACACACGTTGCTCTGAATCTAAGTACGCCGACGGCTCGTCGATGAGGTAGATGTCCGCGGGCGTACCCATGCACATTGCCAACGCAACACGCTGCAATTCACCACCAGAGAGGTTTTGCACCGCTTGATCCATCAGAGGGTCAATGTTCATCGGTTTCATTACGTCAGAGACGAATTGCGGGTGCATGTAAGAGTCGCGAATTTTCTTGTGAAGCAACTCGCGAACAGTACCCGGGAACTTAGGGGAAATCTTTTGTGGCTTGTACGAGACATTGAACTCGGGGAGTTCAAGATCTTCGTCATCCGGCTGAATCAAACCGGCAATGAGACGGATAAACGTCGTCTTACCCGTACCGTTCTCACCAAGTAACACTACGATTTCGCTATCGGTGAACTCTCCCGCTTCAACCGTCAACTCAAACCCGCCTTGAGTCTTTACGAGGGCTGGGTATTCGTATCGAGAAAAGTGCGCATCGAGGTCTTCAAGACCACTCGTGTCGGAAACCTTGAAAGACAGAGCTTCGTCGCGGAAGCGCAAGTTTTCTGTCGGCACAAAGCCGGCGAGGAAAATGTTGATACCTTCTCTCACGGAGAAAGGCATAGTGACCACACCGTACGCCCCAGGCTTACCATACAAGCAGCAGATGAAATCAGACAAGTAATCGAGCACAGACAAATCGTGTTCGACGACGATGACATATGCGCTAGCGTTGACAAGCAACGAGCGAATCACGCGCGATGCCTTCAAACGCTGCTTGACATCTAAGTAGGAAGATGGCTCATCAAACATGTAAATGTCCGCCTTTTGACAGGCAATAATCGCCGTAGCGAAACGCTGAAGCTCACCCCCGGAAAGTTTGGATACCTCGCGATCGAGCACATTCTCGAGATCGAGCTCTTGAATTAAGAAATCCAAGTTGTCCAACTCGTTTCTTTCATCCAAGCAGTTCAACACTTCACCCTTGACGGCTTTCGGAATGTTGTCGACGTACTGCGGCTTGATGAGCGCCTTCAAGTCATCCTCAAGGATGCGCGTCAAATAGTTTTGCAATTCTGAACCGCGGAAGTACGCCAAAATGTCCGTCCAATCGGGCGGCGACAAGAACTTCCCGAGGTTTGGCTTCAACTTGCCAGCCAAAATCTTCAACGCTGTCGACTTGCCGATCCCATTCGTCCCGACCAAACCCAAAACTTGCCCCGCACGCGGCGTCGGGAGTCTGTGCAACTTGAACGTGTTCGCCCCATAACGGTGAGTTGTTTCCTTCTCCAAGTTCTTCGGCAAGTTGATAATTGTCAACGCTTCGAACGGACACTTCTTCACGCAAATCCCGCAACCGATGCACAAGTCCTCGCTGAGAAACGCAATCTTATCCTTTGGCGAAACCTCGATGCACAACTTCCCAACTTTTACCACAGGGCATGACCTCTTACACTCCTGTTTGCACTTTTTCGGTCGGCAGCGTTCGGCGTTCACGATGGCGATGCGGTCGAGCTTTTCGTTGTCATCCTCCTTCTCCTTCTTTTTCGGTCCCATGATCGCCTATGCGCGTCGACGATAGATGCGCGCGCGCGGTCTAGGTGTCGTAGACGGCGTGCACGTGACGCACGTGTGCGTTCACGACGCGTTACGCGGGTGCGTACACGATCGCGCGATGACGAATGGCGCGCGAGTCTCGAAAAAGAGTCCTTAGGTTTTTGGTGAGGAGTCGCCTCGAAGAGTCAGCGTCTCCAGACGCGAACAGTAAATGATTATAAATGTATACATGCATAGATTACAGAAGCGAGGCGAGCTAATTAGTGAGCATAATGAGCAATTCATCGTCTCGAATACCGCCGCGCGCGACGGCGAGGTCCATGGCGGTGGCGCCTTTAAAATTCTTCATCGTCGCGTCGGCTCCTTTGCGTAATAACGTCTTTGCGCACTCGTCGTAGCCCTTGCTCACGGCGTAATGCAGCGCGGTGTCTTTCGAGCGATCGTCGACGGCGTTGACGTTGACATTGTAATGCGATAGGATTTCTAGAATGGCCAAGTTTGCGTCGCCGCACTCGCATGCGGCGGTGAGCATGATGTATTCGAGCTTCACGTGACATCCAGCCAATAAAATGTCCATCACCGCCGGGACGGAGTTCGTGTTGATTGCCGTGAGTAGTGCGCTTTCGCTCGGCGCGGATCCACGATGACAGTACTTGCGTGCGACGTACTTTTCCAAAATGTACGCCTTCTTCACGTCGACGAGCGCGGATGGTTTTGGCTTTGAGACTTTGTGTTGGGCATCGGCTTCCCAGCGGCGATTCGCCTCGAAGTTGCCCCATCGCTTGAAAAACTCCATGACGCTTGGTTCCCAAGCGCGAACGTCTAGCGTAGCGCTTCGCACTTTGCTCACTTGAACCCCGAGCTGGCGATGTACGCCAGAGCATTGAATGCACATCATGACGCCTAAATTCAACGACGCCCAATCAGGCTCCGGCAAGCCGCAGTCGGCGCACACCGCGTTGCCGTCAACCGCACTCAACACGCTCAATGGCGATGGTCCGTCGAACGCGGCGGATAATGACCCCACTGAGCTTGGGTTACGATTATGTCGACGAATCTGCTCGTCATGCTCAGCCATGACTCGTTCATTCACGCTCGAATTGAGCAAACTTGCTATAGCCGTCGTTATGGCCTCCATCCACATTCGCTGCTCGCCTTGATTCTCGGCTCGAAGATAGTATGTCTTTTCAGGCGACACGATCCTAAACGCAAATCGCACGTCACCATCATCCAAGTCCGGTTTAATCGTCGACGTCAGCAATGATACCGTTTCTTTGATTTCGCCCTCGCTCTTTTTACCAAAACCGAACCTCGGCTTGGACGGTTGCGACTTGACATATGTCAAATTACCCTTGGCATCGAGCACGAAAAATCGTCTCTTCCAATCCACAAGCTTACCACTGGATCGCTTGTATAAATATCCTTGCATGATAGTTTGCGAATCGCCCCCCATGCTACGAGAGCTTCCGTAACCAGCGGTTTCAGAAGCCATTTGCGCAGAAATTTCTCTCGACCTTTCAGACACCATAGACAACGCATCCGTCGTCGATTGCTTCGTCTCGCTCGTCGCCATCAATTTAGACATGGCGTCGGTCAACGCTAATTCAATTTCCGCATTTTCGCTTTCCACGCCATCGATGAACCGGTCCACGATCCCGAACGACGCGCCCAATGGCGTCAGGAGCTCCACGGCTCTACGGTGATAATCCATCTGCGCCGCCATGAAATCTCTCACGCTCTGCTTAAGCTTCACCCTTTTACCAACCTCCGCGCGCTGGAGTGCGAGCATTAAATCTAATCTAGAATGTTCAAACGCTTCACGCATGGCGATTACGTCGCCATCAGCCTTGTCCTTGTCTGACGCGGTTTTCGCGGACAACTGTTTCGCGCGCGTCGCTTCGTACTCCCTCTTCCTCCCATCGAGCTTTTTCCGCGCCTCTTTGACGGCGCTTAAATCTTTTTCAACATACTCTTTCAGATCTCCAGCCATGATTTGCTCAATCCATAGCGCGAGACGCGAGCGCTCGCTCGCCAAACGTTCCAGCGTGGATGTGAAATTCATGTCGCTCGCGCCCTCAAACGCCTTCAACGTCTCCCTGGCGAACGCGCGATCGGCGTTTGACGCGACGCGTACGCTCTCGGCGTATGTTTCGCAATTCCGCGCCGCTCGAGCGACGGATTCGCGCTCGACATCCACGTCACGCTCGAGTTGTACGATGCGAGCCTTAAACATCGGGCTATGCTCGACGGATTGCGCAAAGAGCGCGAGCGGTGGATCGACCACCGCGGTCGTCGGCGCGCGCGCATCGCTCAACGCGTCGTCCATGGACGCCGTCGCCGTGGTCACTCGCGGCGACGTCGGTCGCGGCGGCGAATGGCGTCATCCCAGGCGCTGAGCCGCCACTCGCGCACGCGCCGCAACGCGACGCGACGAGCGCGCAGGGCGTGACGACTCGGCGCGACAGCGCGCGCACGCACCGACAACACGCGTTCACTTTGGTTGCTCGCGGTTTACGTTCGCGACAGCTGCGATGGCGACGTCGGCGCTCGACGCGTTCGATGGCGCGCAGTTGCGCGCGCTTTTGAGCAACGCCATGTCTCACGATGCGAACGTGCGCTCCACCGCGGAAGTTGGCTTAAAACGCGCGGGAAAATCGCCAAAGATCATACCCATGCTGCTCGCGTGCGGGGCGAGCGACGGTGATGAGGGCGTGCGTCACTTGGCGTACGTGGTGTTGAAGCGGCGCGCGAGCGCAGCGTTTGCAAAACTTTCACCAAACGATAAAGCGTCGACGCAAAGCGCGCTTCTGGATGCCGTGATGAAGGAGTCAAGATTAAACACGCGCAACGCAATTGTTGATGTTATTGCTAAGATTGCTCGATTGACCGTGCCGCTCGGACAGTGGAAAGAATTGTTGGAGTTTATGGGGCAGTGCGCGTCGTCGCCCGAACCGGCGCATCGCGAGTTGGCGTTTGGCATGTTTGCATCGCTCACAGAAACCATCGTCGGGGCGTTGAGTCATCATTTCGGTGCACTTGGACAGTTGTTCGCCCAAGGCCTGGTTGATGAGAGCACGAATGTGCGCATGCGCGCGTTGAAAGCGGTTGGAGCGCTCGTGTCGAATTCCACGGGTGAACCCGAGCAAGTCGCCATCATGAAGTCTTTAGTGCCGCACATCATCGAAGCGGCGAAGACAGCGTTGCAAGCGGGAGATGAGGACGGCGCTGGGATTGTTTTTGAGGTTTTGGATGAGCTCACGGAGAGTCAAACGAGTGCGTTGAGCGGGCACGTTCCGGCGGTGGTGAGCTTTTGCATCGAAGTCGCCGTGGCGGAGCAATTGAGCACACTCGCTCGCCGACGCGCGCTCGATGTCGTGGCATTCATGGCGAGACATAAACCCAAGGCGCTGACAAAGTCGAAGCTCATCGAACCTTTACTCGTGGCGTTGTGTCCGCTGTGTGGTGAGCCAAAGGAGGAGGAATTAGCGGGCGAAGACGACGTCGACGCCGACGAAGAGGAGGAGCTTCAGGTGCAAACGGTGGCGAGTCAACTCATCGACGTGCTCGCGCTTAAAGTTCCAGCAAAACATATCTTACCCACCGTGATATCGTTTGC
Organism: Ostreococcus mediterraneus; assembly: GCA_012295225.1. NCBI lineage: Eukaryota > Viridiplantae > Chlorophyta > Mamiellophyceae > Mamiellales > Bathycoccaceae > Ostreococcus > Ostreococcus mediterraneus. Next base: position 301,881 of record WMKK01000008.1, read on the forward strand.
GTCGACGAATCTGAACTCCTCGAGTGAGCGTTTACGTCACGCCGCCGTGGCTGTGCTCGGCGTGGTTACGGAAGGATGTTGCGAAGGCGTTCGAGCGCACGCGGCGCAAATCATTCCAAACGTCGTGCCGCGATTAGCAGACGAACATGCAGCCGTACGCGGCGCTGCAGCGTTCACGCTCGGACAGTTTGCCGAGCATTTGAATTTAACCATTGACGCAGGCTGTCGAGACTTGCACAAGCAAGTGCTACCGGCCCTATTCTTCACCTTGCCCAACGAACGCGTGAAGAGCGTGCAGGAGCGCATGATGTACGCCATGGACGCGTGGTTGGAAGATTTGCAAGGCGAGGTTGAAGAATACGTCAAACCGCTATTAGACATTGTGTTCTTGGCTATCGATAGCGACGCCAAGCCGCACGTGCGTGAGATGCTCTTGTCCGCGCTCGCCTCAGCCACCGCGTCGTGCGGGCGTAAAGTGCACGAGTTCTTCCGGGATTTACTCCCCAGACTCACAAAGTGCTTCAATTTAACGAGCGACGCCGAATTGAGCGTCCGCGCGAGAGCGCTCGAGGTGTTGGGTATGTTGATTTCTTCCGATCGAGAGCACACGTTTATTGACGCGCAAACGAACGACTTTGCCGTTCGCGTCGCGCTATCCGGGTTTGAGCTCGATTTCGCCGAGCTTCGCGAGTACGCGCACGGATTGTTTGGCGAGGTTTCCGAAGCCATGGGCGAAGGCTTTGAACAATACTTGGATGTGTGCGTTGGAAAGGCGATTGAATCAATCGAACTCGACGATGGCATCATGTTTGATAGCGAAGACGAAGCGGACCGCGACGAGTTAGACTCGGACGACGACTACGATGGCGACGGCGGTCAAAGGACGAGCGGATACTCGATTCGCTCGGGCGTCATGGATGAAAAGGCGTCGGCATGTAAGGCACTCAACTGCTACGCATCTCACTGCCCGAGGGCGTTCGCAAAGTATATTCCTAAGGTGTCTAAGCTTTTGGTGTCAATGTCGGATTACATGCACGAGATGGTTCGTGTGCAAGCGCACTTGGCGCTCGGGCAAACGGCGATTGCTGCGTTGATGATTGACCCCGCAAGTTCACAAAGCCTCGCGCACGAGTCACTCTCAGCGACGATTCGGTGCGTGTTGGACGACGACGATAAAGAAGCTGTGTCGGCGTCCATCGAATCGGCGGCTTTGGTGCTCAAGGTGATGAAAGATCATCCCACAATCGATGTCAATCAACACATCGTCGACCTCACCGCCGCGAGTTTGGAAATTTTAGAAGGCAGAGCGGTGTGTCAAATGGAGGATGATTACGACAGCGAGGCCGGAGATGACGATGACGACGACGACGAAGAGGACCCGGAAGCTGGGTTGTCTGTCATAGAAGCCATCGCCGACTTGTTACCCGCGTTGGCGTCGTACATGGGGGCGTCGTTTGCGCAACATTTTACCCCGCACTTCAACGCGTTGATGCGGCGCACGTCAGAAAATCGCACAGAGACGGAACGATTGTTATGCTACGCCACGCTCGTTGAAGTCGTGCGCGCCGTCGGCCCACCTGCGGCGATGTGTGCGCCGGTGGCGCTTCCGGGGTGCCTTCGCGACTTGACGAGCGGGGATGTCGGATTGCGACGCAACTGCGCGTACTGCGCCGGCGTCCTCGTGAGCGTGGGCGGAGAACACGCCGCGCAATTCCATAGCGTCGTCGCGCAAGCGCTCGTGCCCATGCTCAGCGCCGAGAACGAACCCGATGGTGGCGTGCGTGATAACGCTGTTGGGGCGTTAGCCAGGCTGTTACAAGTCGTCGGGATTCACGGCGAAGGCGCAGCGTTGCTCGACGTCGTCTTGCGAGCGCTTCCGTTGCGAAACGATTTAGAAGAGGGTCCCGACGTATACCATTGGCTCGCGAATACCATAGCCGATACGCCAACGGCATTGAGTGAAGCGCACGTGCGACAAGTCATTCACATATTTAACCAAGTCTTCGCGGAAAAGCTCGCCGCAGAGGTCACGTTGCGTATCATTACGCTGAGCGTCGAAAAAGGGTGCGGCGTCGACCCGCGAGTCGCAGAGGCGGCGACGAGTCTACAACAGCATCATGCGTTGTGAATATGTACACATCCATACAAATCGTAGCTACTAATATTCTCCTATCTGCGTTTACTCTTCCTCCCAGCTTTCACCGCCTTGTCTTTCTTCTTCTTCGGCTTACCGCCGCTCGGTTTTTTCGCCGGCGCTCCGCGAAGCATCGCCTTGGTGTCGACTTTGGAATCTCGCGTTGAATTGAAAATCTCTTGTTTTGTCACTTTGACGACGCCATTCTTAAACGTGGACGAACCCCAGGCTAAACCACGATCGCGGTCACCCGAACTCGACTTCTTCGCCTTCTTCTCTAGTTTATATCCGGCTGCAAACGCTTCTTGCCTCTTGTTCTCCTCGCGTTCGTCGTTTTTACGCTTGAGCCCGTAGCCAATGTTTCGTGGAATCCTCGGCCCTTTCTTCGGTCGCGCCCCGAGTTCAATCAAGCGCTTATTTTCTAGCGCCTGGCGGTCCCATTTCCCTAATCCTTTGATCCCGAACGCCTCGACTTCGGATTTTAACGCGCTCATACCGCCGTACCGCGCCGTACCGTCGGCGTCGGCGTCCGCATCCGTCGTCTTGGCCTCGGTGCGCGCCACATCCTCATCAAACACCCGACTCGTCTTCGCGCTCATAAACGCCTTACGAGCGCGTTTGGTATCAATCAATCCAGCCCCTGGGGTCGGTTTAGGCGTCGCTGTCGACGATGTCGAAGCGCCGAGCGCCGTCACGCGTCTGCCGTCAAACACCATGGTTTGTACCACTGGCGCGCGCACCGACGCCGACGCCGACGCCATCGCCGACGACGTCGTCGTCCTCGCGCCCATCGTCGTCGTCACCGTCGTCCTCGCCCGCGCAGACACCCGCGCGACGCCCGTCGACGACGAACTTCGCGCCGCCGCCTTTGATTTTGATTGTGTCGTCGTCTTCGACACCTTTCCCTTCACCTTCGCGCGCGTCGCGCCGCCGTCGCGCCCATCGGCGTCGTCAAACATGGCGAGAAACGCTTCGCCGCGCCGCGTCAGGGCGTCGTCCGCGCCATCCGCGCCGTGCGCGCCCATGGATGATGAAGCGCCAGTGAATGCCGCCACTCGCCGCCGCGCGGTCCATGGACGCCGTCGACGACGAGTCTCCCGCCGTCGCGCTCGCGCGCGCGATACGCGTGTGGAATCAGCGCACCACGCGCGCGCTCATCAACGCCTGGTTCGCGCTGAGCGTGGCGTTTGTCGCGTGCGCGAGGCGTTTGTCGTACGCGTCGTTGCCGCTCGGTGTGCTCGGCATCGCCGCCAGCGCGCTGCACGCGTTTCCGAGCGTGCGCGGCCGCAGCGGCGCGATCGGTGCCATGGTGACGTTGAAAGTCATGAGCGCGTGCTGCGCGAGCGCGGACGCGGCGTGCGCGGTGGTGACGGCGGTGGTGCTCGCGGCTCGGGCGAGCGCCAGAGCCGCGGGCGTCGGAGCGCTCGCCGCGACGTGCGTCATGTACGCCGCGCACGGTGCGGTGAGCGTGTGCGTATACGCGCGCGCAAAGGAGGTGTGCGATGTCATCACCAGCCGCGATCGCGTAGAAAACGACGCGCGGTGATGGGCGGATTGTTTGGATAAAGATTCGGTTACGTCGACGTCGTACGCCGCGGACGGTCCAATGTGCGCCGCTGCGTTGTAAACATCGCGCCGTGGCGCGATGTTTACAACGCAGCGATACATAGCCACCGCGTGTGTTGTTTCATTATGTATTCATAACATATATCTCTCGGAGTTGGTGCTCGCACTCGTACGCGAATCATCATCATCTTGTTTTAAACGCGGCTGTTGTTGATGACTCAGCGCCATTCATCGCCGCGCCACGCACCGCCGCGACGTCGGCCGCGCGCCCATCGCCGCGAACGACGCGCGGAGACTCGACGCCGACCGCGCCATGTCGCAGGAAAACATGTACGAAGCCGAACGCGCCGCGCGCATCGCCGCAAACAAGGCGCGCATGGCGGAGCTCGGGGTGCTCAACGCGAGCCAAAAGATCGCCGCCACCGCCGCCGCGCACGCCGCGAGCGAACACAAGCGACGTCGCGTGATGTCACCACCGAAAGCTCGTAAACCGACGATCGACGCGCCGCGGCGCGTCTCGCGGCGGGCGCGCGGTGAGGCGCCGCCAGAGCTCACCGACGCGGAGCTCGCGCGCGAGCTCTACGAGCCGACGTACAACGAAGAAACATATTCGAGCGCGCAAGTGGCGGCGCTAGGGACGTGCGAGACGCCCTGGACGTTGTTTGTCGATGGATGCGACGAACACGGTCGGCGGGTGTACGACCAGGTGAACGCGCAGTGCTGTCATCAGTGTAGACAAAAGACAAAGGGCATGCGGACGAAATGCGAGACGTGCGGGATGATGCGCGGGGTGTACTGCGGGGATTGCTTAATGATGCGTCAAGGGGAGAATATCCTCGAAGTGAACGCGCGTGGGGCGGATTGGAAGTGTCCGAGTTGTCGGGATATTTGTAACTGCAGTTTTTGTCGTACGCGACGAGGATGGCCGCCGACGGGGGCGATGTATCGAGAAGCGTTAGCGGCGGGATTTGAGTCGGTGGCGCACTATCTCATTTTGAGTAATCAAGAAGACAAAGAGGCACGCGAGGTGGCGTTAAAGGTGGCCGAAGTCAAAGCAAAAGAGTACGCGATCAAGCAAGAAGCTGAGGCGGCGTCTAGACCGCCAGAATCACCACGAGATAAACGACCGCATTGGCTCAAAGAAAAGGTGTATGCGGAATGAACGACATGAAACGACATGAAACGATGCGCGCAATAGACGAAAAGAAAAATGTGTATTATAGTAGAACAATCAAAAATAGTGTGGATGTAAACGGCGTGCGACTACCACAGCCAGTGTGCGCGACACGCAAAGGTGGTTTCGCGTCGACCGCGGTCGTCCACGGAGAGCACGACGCCCGGCACGAGCGTCGCGCCCGGCTCTTCACCATCGCCGCCTATACGAAGGAACGCTTCAGCTTGGACGCCACCGCGATTCGCAGGCTTACCAATAACCACTCCATAGCCAGAATTTTTCACGACGCTCGCACCCGTCGTCGGTGGTAACGTCGCGGCGACGCCCCACTCTGTGTAGTCTTCTCTCGATTTGCCGCCTCGCGTCGGCGACATCGACCCCCACGCGCTCGCCACGATTGCTCGCGTCGTCTTCGGCAGCGTCTTTGCAAATGTCAACGCAACGCCGACGAGCGTTTCGCCATCCTGCGAACGAGACGCGTTTATCGCTACATTCGTATGCTTGGTCGAACTCGTCCTCTTCGTCGTCAACTGCGCCAAAACCTTCCCTCGACCGTCCTCGGGCTGACGATTGCCCGTAAACACGCCTACATGCAACGCAGTGTGCGGATTAAACTCAACCGCCAACGCACCCATAGAATCGGTGTGACATCGACCGATTAAATCCCCTCCATCCGCGCCGAATCCGGTGAGCTGGTGCCCGCGTCGCGAGCCGCCAAACACGCCTCCAGACACCGCGTCCACGCCCTCCGCCCCGAACGGCACCACGCTCGCCCTCACGCGCACGCCCTCGCGCCCGCGCGTCAGCGTCTTCGCATACTTTACTTTTTCTAGCGTCACCGGGCGCGACTCGAACTCATCGGCGTTATTCAGATAATCCGCGCGCGTCGACGCCGCGCGCACCGTCAGCGCGCCTCCATCCGCGAATGTCACCAACGTCTCATGCGTCGCCCGCATCCCGCGTTTCAAGTCGCTCGACGCGCCGTCATCGCTGCCAATACCGCCAATCTTCGACCCTTCGGCGTCGATGGATGTCCAGCACGCCTCCACCGCGCGTTCGTACGTGGTTTGCGCGCCGCCGCCCGAGTTGGAGGATGCATCGATGCGCTGCTCCAGTTTCTCCACCGCGCGCGAGAGCGCGTGCGTCTTCTCGGTCTGGCCCTGGAGCAGTCGGCGAAGGCGTTGGATGTCTTGCGCGTGCGCGTCGGCGTCGGCGGACATGATTGGCGTCGCGAAGTGACGGCCATGGATGGACGTTACATTGCGCCTCTCGTTGATTTAAATGTCAGCCACGACGACGACGACGGCGACGCGCGCGACGACGACGCGCGCGACGACGAGGTCGTCGTCGCGCGCGGCGTGTAGTCAGCGCGACGGCGGGACGCGCAGTCGGCGCGCGCGCGCCTGTCGCGCGCGAGACGCGCGCGCTGGCGTCAACGAAGCGGATAGCGCACTGCCCTCGATGATGACGCGCCGCGCGCTCGCGACGACATTTAGCGCGCTTGCGACGGCGGTGACGATGTGTCCCGCGCCTGCGCGCGCGGCGAACCCGTTCGAGGCGCTCGGTGCGGCGAGACGCGCGACGAATGCGCGCTTTCTCATGGGTCCGGTGGCGTTGAGCCGCGCGCGGTTAACAAACCTCCGTCGCGACGTCGTCGACTACGCCGACGTCGACGCGTTGGAAAAGAAAATAGCCGAAGCGACGTTGGATTGCTTGCAACCGCGTGGGATCTTAGATTCGTACTCCAAGGTGAAGGATGTGTGCACGCTGTCGATTTTAGCGCGTTCGGCGACGGATGGACCGGCGTCGTTCAACGACCCCTCGAGCGCTGAATCCATCGATGTCTACGCCGCGCTCGACGCCGCTCGCGCGTCGTACACGGCGTTAGAAGATGTGCTACTGCCCACGCTCACTGATGACGCTAGCGCGCGCGATAACGCAAAGATTGACGCTGCATTTGACGCATCGGACGACGCCTTGAAAGCCTTTGCGTCGGCGTTGCTCGTGTGCTTTCGATTCGACGACGCCGACGCGCGCGCCATCGTCGACGCCGTCCCGGGGGCATTCGTCGCGAGATAAATGTTTATATTGTTAATGCTAGTATTCATTCATGCGCGGCGATGCTATGATTACGCACACGCACACACAGACGCTCTTGCTCGTTGACAAAAAGAATGCCATCGTCATCACTCGATACACATCTATCCGCACTCAGCGCCGCGACGCGCGTCGACAATGTCTCTCCTCACCGTCGTCGACGCGTGGGACGGAAAGGGCGTCACGTGGCGTCCAATCTACGATGACGATAGCGAGTCATTCACGCCGTATACGCACATGGTTGAGTACGCCAAGTCTGGTCGCGGCAAGTGTGGCAAATGCAGCGAGAAGATTGACAAGGACACGGTGCGCATCGGCGCGCCGTTAAAGTATCGCGGAGGGGATTACGGTTGGATTAATAAGTGGATGCATCCGCAGTGTTTGCGCTTGCCTGGGTTGACGCTGGAGGAGCTGCGGGAGTCGTTGTACGGGGTGAATGATTTACGACAAGGCGACCAGGACGTGTTGCTCGCGACGTTGACGAGCGACGAGAAACCCGAGATTGAGAAAGAAGAGCTGGATATAAATGATGCGAGCTTTTTGTGTCGACCGGTGATTGAGCCGGCGGAGAAGCCGCGCGCGTTGACGCGCGAATTGTTGAGGTTTCAAGCGGAAGGACTGAGTTGGATGTGCGACAACGAAGCGAGCGATATTCGCGGAGGGATATTGGCGGATGAGATGGGGATGGGGAAGACGATTCAGTGCATCGCCATGTTGTTGGCGCAAAAGGAAAAGTGGATGAAGCGTCGCGCGGATGCTGGGGAAATGGTGACGGCGGAAGATAGACCGCCGCCGACGTTAGTCGTTGTGCCGACGTCGGCGTTGGTGCAGTGGGAGCAAGAAATCAAGACATGCGTCGATGAAGGCTCGTTGAAAGTGCTCGTGTATTACGCCAATCGCGCGGGTGTAGTGGATGACGATTTTAAAGGATACGACGTCGTGCTCACGACGTATCCTGTTATCGAAGCAGATTGGAGGAAGATTATCAATCGACACATGGTGGCGTGTCAATGGTGCGGGAAAAAGTATCTTCCACGATCGATGAAGGTGCACTTGAAGTACTTTTGCGGCCCGGATGCTGTGCGATCTGAAAAGTTGGCGCGACGCGAAGTCACGCGAGACACGGCGAATGAAAAGGCGATGCGGACGTTAAAGATTAAAGAAGGAAATGCGAGCGATGTGAAAAAGCCTTTGCCTACGCCTGCCAACTTTTACAAGGAACTCATGGCAAAAGCAGGACGTCCCGTGATGAGCATGTATGATGGCGCGCACAAAGCGCGTGAACGCGCCGCGGCAGGTCTCGCGCCGGGCGGCGACGCGATCAAGGAAGAGCCAGAGGACATAAAGACTGAAGTGATCGATGACGGCGACGATGAGTTGACGCGTGACATGAAAACTTTGATTGCGCAACTGCCGAGGCCCCCATCGGAAATCGTAGCGGCGCTTGTCGGAAAAGCTTTAGAAGAAGCGGCCGAGGACGCGATTGCGAGCGCCGTGACAAAATCCAAAAAGCGTCCGCAGCGCACGAGCGCGACAAAGAAAGCACCGGCGAAGAAGGCGAAAAAGAGCTTGCGCGATGAAAGTGACGATGACGATGCTGATCAAGAAGAAAGCGATTACGCCCCTGAAAGTGAAAGCGACGATGATGAAGTCGTCATTCTTGACGATAGTGAAGACGATGAAGAGCCAAAGGTGAAGAAGACGAAGACGAAGAAGGAGACGAAGAAGCAAAAGACGGTGAAGAACGAAAACGAAGATGTCGAAAACGATACCCCAGTGGTAGGCACTGCGGATGACATTACCAGTCCCACGAAATCCGCTGGCGGCGATGACGACGACTTAGACGCGGTTGATTTGTCTGACTCCATTCTTCATCGCACGGTGTGGCATCGCATCGTGCTCGATGAGGCGCATAAAATCAAGGCGCGAACGAGCAACACTGCAAAGTGTATCTACGCTCTCAAATCCTCGTTCAAGTGGTGTCTGACCGGAACGCCGCTGCAGAATCGTATCGGCGACTTGTACAGCTTGGTAAGATTCTTGCGTATGGATCCGCACGCATACTACTTTTGCTCCACGAAGGGGTGTGAATGTAAGTTGCTCTCGTGGAATTTCGGCCCGGAAGCGCGTTTTTGCGTCGGATGTGGATGCGGCGCTCCTCGACATTATTCGTACTTCAATCGGGCGATTTTAAATCCAATCAATCGATACGGTTACGTGGGCGATGGCAAGAAGGCGATGTTGGCGTTGCGAAACGACATTTTACTCCCTGTGCAGTTGCGGCGCACGAAGGCTGAACGCTCGGAGGACGTCAAGCTTCCGAATTTGACGATTACGATCCAAGAGAATGAATTTAGCAAAGAAGAGCGGGATTTTTATGATTCGTTGTATATGAAGACGCGCGCGACATTTGACGCGTTTGTGAAGAAGGGGAGCGTTTTGCACAACTATGCACACATTTTCGAACTTTTGGCTCGACTTCGTCAGGCGTGCGATCATCCGTACTTGGTGATTCATTCGAAGAGCGCGAATGTGAAGAAGGACGCACCGGATGTACCAAAAGTTGAAGCTCCGGCAGAGGCTGATGAACCCAAGTTCTACTGTGGAATGTGTCAAGATGAAATTGAAGCTGAAGATGCCGCGCTGGCGGGGTGCAAGCACATCTTCCATCGCGAGTGCATCATGCAGTACGCGTCGTGCGCTCCGACTGATGGTAAAAAAGTCACCTGTCCAGTCTGTCGCACGGGTTTGACGATTGATTTCACCCCTGATAGCTTGGACGATGTCAAACGCGAGGTCAAGACAAATCGATTCAAGGACGTCTTGCCGGACAAGTCAATTTTGTCAAAATTCGATTTGAGCCAGTACACGTCGAGCACAAAGGTTGAAACGCTCGTGAATTCGTTACGTGATATGCGTAACCACGAAAATGGTCACCTTAACAAGGCAATTGTCTTCTCACAGTACACGCATATGATAGATTTGGTTGAGTGGCGTCTTAAAAAGGCGAAATTCACCATCGCCAAGTTGGTCGGTTCGATGCCCGTGACGCAGCGAGCGGCAAACTTGCAAGCGTTCAGAGAGGACCCGAACGTCAGTGTGATTCTCATGAGTCTCAAGTCTGGCGGTGAAGGTTTGAACTTGCAAGCGGCAAACTACGTGTACGTTCTCGAACCGTGGTGGAATCCAGCGGTTGAAATGCAAGCCGTTATGCGCGCGCACCGCATCGGTCAAAGTCGCCCAGTTACCGCCGTTCGCTTCTCTACCAAGGATACAATCGAGGAGCGCATGATGGAATTGCAAGAAAAAAAGCAGCTCGTGTTCGAAGGATGCATGGATGGAAATCAAGCTGCACTCTCACAGCTCACCACTGAAGATTTACAATTTTTATTCAAGCGCTAAATGCTTGCATGTGTAACGATACATTGTTTCTAAAATTCTTTAAAAAGTTCTATCGCCTTGACGAGAGCGGCATCTTCTGCCGGTCGCGTGGCGTCAATTTGCGTGGCCAGTAAACTATCTCGCTCGATCTCTTGCAAACGTTGTTTTCTGAGTTTTAAAAACTCGGATTGAATGGCAATCGGCCTTGGTGTATACCGTCCTTGCTCTAAAAGCTTCCAGTCGAATCCCGTGAACCATGGATGACTTTTAACTTGTCGAACGCCGCCGTGGACATTGCCGAGACGTGTCTTCGCGTCACGTTTGAGTAATTTTGAAATGAAGTCGCACACCTCATTCGTGGCAAACGTTGGATAGCTCACCTCAAACGCCGGGTCTACAATGCGCCGCATAACGCTCAACGGATCATCTTGTTCCGTCGGCGACGACGAATTAAACGGCTGAACGCCGGATATTACAATGTACGTCAGTACGCCGAGCGCCCACCAATCAATTGCAAGCCCGTAGCCTTTGGAGAGCACGATTTCTGGCGCAACGTATCCAGGCGTGCCGCAAAACGTAAACGCCTTGTCTCCGACGCCGAGCTTCTTTGCGAACCCAAAATCGCCGAGTTTACATTGACCATTGAGCGATACAAGCACGTTTTCGGGTTTCAAGTCTCTATATATGATACCATTGTCGTGCAAATACTCAAACGCCAATATGAGCATCGCGACAAAGTATCGCGTCATGTTTTCGCTCACGCCGACTTGCGTGCGCACCATAGTGACGTTACCATTGATTGCCGTTGGGATGTTTTTTATCTGCACGTAGTTGGCGAGTACATCCATCAAATCGCATCCGTCCATAAAATCGAACAGCATGTACAAGTGATGCGTATCTTGAAAACTCGCGTGCTGACACATGAGCGAAAAGTGGCTAATTTCGCGCGTGACTTCCTTTTCACAAAATATATGCCCGGGACTTCCTTTAACCGCAATCTTGCGCACCCGCTTCAGCGCAAACGAATGACCGTGGACGCCACTTTTAATGACAACCCTATGCACGCACCCGGCTGAGCCTCCGCCTAAGAGCTCTTTCTCAAACAACTCGATGTGTGTCACGAACCCGTCGCGAGCCGCCTGAAACGTCGACGGATTCGCGCGCCCTTGCACAAGTATGTTAGCCTTGGTACCACCCACGCGCGCGCTTTCTCTCAGATTAATATTCGCCTTGCACCAATTATTCTCACCTTTCAGCTCACTCATACGTTTGCGCGTGCGCTCAGCCGATTTCGCATCCACGAGCGCCTCGTGCGCGGGCGCGAGCGTGTTGAGCAGCGCGTCGCGGCCGAGCACGTAACACACAATCGGTGTGTTGTCTCCAGCGCGCACGGTGTGCGACCACGTGCTCGCATTCGTCAGCAACTCGAGTTCACCGAAAAAGTCATAGCGAAACAGGTGATTCACCACTCGCTCGTCCCCGGTGTTCGGATCTGACTTGCTCACGACGACGCGCCCAGACGTGATGAGATGAAACAAACCCTCGCTCGCAGACGCGCCTTCACGTATTATAATCTCCCCGGCCGCGAACGTGCGCGTGTTCAGCTGCTCCGCTAATGCTTTTCGAGTGTCTATGTGTAATTTGTAAAACGCCGGTACTTGCTCCAAGAAGACATTCTTGTTCAGCGTCGACGCCGTCACGCTATGCTTCACCGTCATTTTGAAGACGTACTGCGGACACACCCACACGCGCGATGTCCCCACCGCTTTCACCGTCGCATTTCGCGGCGTCCTATACAACAACGCTAATTCCCCAAGTACGTTACCACATGAGCGCGTGGCCACCTTAATGTTCACGCCCATGCGCGATTGAAAGACATCAAACGCGCCGTCCGCGACGAGGTACAACGCGTCCCCGGGCGAGCCCTCCTCCATTAACGTCGCGCCATCCTCGACAGTGATTAAAAACATCGCCCGCGCCACGCTGTCCCGCAATTTACCATCTAACTGCGCAAATATAAACGTCTGTGATAGCGTTTTCGCAATCACCTTGGTCTCTGTTTCCGAAGGCTTGACGCGCTCGGCTTCGCCCACCCAATTCTCGATGGACGCTCGAACGTCGTCCATCAACGTCTCGGTGACGCTTTCCACGCGCGCCGTAAACGACGACCGCGCGTGCTTAGGCGCTACGAACGACATACGCTTGATAAACGTGCCATCTCCACCCTGGCTCGATGTCGACGCCGCGAATGACGACGACTGCGCCGCGTGCGCCAGTTGCAACGCGCTGTCCACGCTCTGCCGCGTATACTTTGTCACCTCTGTCTCATGCACAGGCAAAGGTACGTTCCCTAAAAACGCGTTCAACCGCGCGTTTGCCGCACTCTCAACCGCCCTCGCCGTCACCTCACGCGCCTCCGCCTCCGCCTCCGCCTCCGCCTCCGCCTCCGCGCGCGCGCACGTCAACCACCGCCATACCCACCACCTCCGCCCCACCTCACGCGTCGACGCGCACGCATCAGTTTCATGCGACGTCTCCCCATCGCGAATCCGCGCGCGCGCATCCTCCTCCTCCATCTCTCCGCGACTTTTCGCGCCAAAAAGTGCACCGACCGACCACGCGACGGACGCGATGCGTGCGCGACGACGCCGACGACGACGACGGTGCGAACCCGACGCACGCCGCGCGACGGCGCGACACCGAATCCGCGCCGCGCGCCGCGCCGCGCGACGGAGTGTCGCGCCCGGCGGCCGGCACACCTCTGGGCGCGCTGGGGCTCAAAAAGTGCATTCGACCAATCGTGACCAGGACGCGGTCCACACCACGCGCGATCGTCACGGGTCACGATCGGTCGTTGTAGTGTATGTACCCATACAGTGTGTGGGTACACACACCCACGTCGGCCCATGCCCTGACCCACGTCGTCGTTCGTCGTCGTTCGTCGTCGTTCGTCGCCCGCACAGCGCCGCACGCGCGCGATGGACGCCACCGCGATCGCGCGACGCGCGGCGCGCGCGCCCCATGGCGCGCCTCGGCGGCGGTCTCGGCGACACCGCGGCGCGACGACGAGGCACGCGACGACGCGTCGCGCGCGCGCGACGGCTGCGCTGGGCGAGCGCGCGGAGGCGCGCGATGGCGCGCGGACGCGCGATGTGCGCGCGCGAGCGATCGTGCCCGATCGCGATGGTGCGCGAGAGCGACGCGGACGCGACGCTGGGGGGGCGAACGGTGGGGCGAACGCGGGCGGCGGGGTGGGAGAGGAGGCGAAGGCGAGCGCGTCGCGCGCGTATCGAGCGATGCGGTACGAGGATTTACGCGCGCGAGAGGTGGGGTATGCGTCGACGTCGCCGCGGGTGGGTGCGTTTGATGGTGTGGGTTCTGATGTGGATGATGATGCGGCGGTGATTCGCGCGCATGAGGCGTATGTGGCGAGAGGGGAATTGGAGAACGCGGCCAAGGCGTTGAAGACGTCGGCGCGGAAACGCGGCGGTGGTGGTGCGCGCGCTGGCGCTGGTGGCGCGAATGCAATCGATGCGAGTGGCGCGTTGATGTTTGTAGTGTCGGATGGCGTGCATGAAGCGCTGCGCAAGTCGCATAAGAAATTCGTGCACGCGTGTCGAGACGCGAGACGCGTGGACGTGGCGCTGGCGTACGCCAAGGTGTTTGATTTCGACCGCACGGATGGGGATTTGTATTGCGCGGTGATTAGCGCGTGCGGGACGACACGAGACTGGCACACCGCCTGGGCCGCGTTTGAGGCTCGGCGAGTCGATGCGGGCGTGCTTCCCGATCCAATCGTGTACTCGGCGTTAATTTCAACCGCGGGCAAGTGCGGCAACTTCAAGGCGGCGCGAGACGCTTTTGCGGAGGCTACTGACGCGAATCAGGTCGACTCGATCGTGTTCAACTCGTTTATTGATGTGTGCGCTGCGCGAGGGGATTACGACACCGCCAAGGCGACGCTTGAGCGCATGAAGACCACGAACGGAGTCGCGGCAAATATTCGAAGCTACAATGGGTTGATTTCGGCGTCGACGCGACAGCGCAATTTCGCGGGCGCCCTTCGCGCGTGGGAAGAGCTCAGCGCAAACAAGCTCGAGCCGACGATCATTACATATGGTGCCATGCTCGCTGCGGGGGCGGCGTCGGATGAGACCGACGTGCAGTGGTCAGTTGACATGTTTGAACGAGCGTTGTCGTCTGGAGTGTGCGGCGTCGCCGGCAACGACCACATGGTGGCGTCTTTACTCAACGCCTACGCCCACGGGGTGACGTTGAATCAAATAGATAAAACAATCGCGTTGAAGCGCGGCGAGGCTCTCGTCACGGCGCTCGCTGATGCGGCTTCGACTGATGCAATCACGGCGAGCAAGACGCCCAACGCTCGCGTGTGGTGCGCGCTCATCACGCTGTGCGCTCGCGTGGGACAGCCTGCTCGCGCCATCGAAGTCATTAACATCATGACCAAGCGGCAGATGCGCCCTGAAGATCACGCCATCTCCGCCGCGTTGAACGCATGCAAACAAGGGCGACCGTACTTTGAACAGATGCTCCGCATTTTGGAAAATTACCCCGAGTCTATTCGGCGTTCCACTGGCGTGTGCAACGCCGCGATTTCTGTGTATTTACACTTTGGTGATTTCAAGAGCGCGTTCAAGTTGTACAGTGAAATGAAGGCGAAAATGCACGCGTTTCGACGAATGAAGGATACCGATCACGGGGCATCGCCGCGAGACGTGCGCGTGATGGAAAATCAAATTCCCGACACCATTACGTACAACACATTGATTGGCGCGTGCGCGACAAATGGAGAAGACGTCAAGGCACTTGAGCTGTATCACGACATGATTGCGAATGGCATTCCACCATCGCTACGCACGTACGTTGGTTTGATTGTTTCCCTGAGTCGCTCGCACGGTGGTAGCCGCGCAGATGAAGCAGAAAAGTTGTTCAACACCGCCATTGATGACGGCGTGACGCCAAATGAATTCTTATTCACCTCGCTCATGGATGCACAAGTCAAGGCACACCGAGCGGATTCGGCATTTGCAACGTACGATCGTATGCTGAAAGCGAATGTGAAGCTCACGAGCGTGACGTTTGGATGTGTGTTGCATGCGTGCTGGGTGTGCGAAGACCCAGAAGAGGGCGTCGAGCGCGCGTACGCGATTCTTCAACAAATGACAGAGCGCGACGTCATGATGAACGATTGGTGCTCTAATGCTCTCGTGCGTGTTATTTCTCGCGCTGGGAGAATCGAGGAAATGCTTGAAGAGGTGAAGAAAATCGTGCGCCGACGAGGGACGGTTGAGAGCGAGACTCTTGAAACAGTCATACGCGCGCTTTGCCGCACTGGCTACGTTGAAAGAGCCAATCGTTTCTTATCTATGATGGATTCGAGAAACTTAGAACCGTCTGGGTTGACGCTCATGGCATTCATCACCGCTGCAAGCCGCGATGGCTTCGTTGGATGGGCGTGGGAAGCTGCGAAGCGCTGTGCGCGTGCGGGATACGTTTTGGATGTCAATACGCGCTCGGCGCTTGTCGCCGTGCTTAGCGTGGCATCTACGAGCCCAGATCCGGACGACGCTGAACTTTTACTCGCGCGTGCGCTTGGCGTGTATGAAGGCTCGTACAAGCGCGCTGAAGCGAATGGTGATGGCGCCAACGGCGTGCTCGACTCCGAGTCTCAATGCGCGCTCATTGTCGCTCTCGCTCGCGGCGACAGAATTGACACGGCGTTGAGCATCTGGCGAAACACGACGCGATATGGAGCTCTTGTGGACGCGCGAAAGCATACTTCGAGTGAAGGTAAGGACTACATCGGTGACACTCGCGCCATGTACGAAAGCCTCATCGAGGTGTGCTGCCACGAGGGCATGATTGACGAAGCGTTGGAAGTCTTCGACGCCGTCAAGGATGCCAGCGTAAGCGTCAGTACGGTGACACTCGCATTCTTGGAATCATCATGCCGCCGCAGTCGCGTCGATGAGTGGCGAATTTTCGATGTTTGCGCGCAAATGCGCGCGCAAGCTGAAGTAAAAGCATCCAATCGTCTCGCTCGACCATCCAAGCAGAGTCACCACGTCCGTCACGACGACGTCGTCGACATCGCGTCCGAGCTTCAAAGTAAAGGCCTCGGTGGTGCGCAAAGCCAAAACACAAAACCGTCCACGTGGCGCCGTGGCACTGGTTCCGCCGGACCGTAGTAGTCCGTGTACATTAACTCCGCGCCGAGTCCCCTTTTTAAGGACGCCGCGCCCCTGGAGTCGCGTCGGGCGCGACTCTATTCAAACACGCCCGAAAACGGCGCACATGCTTACATTTTTTAGATTTAATTCTTCTCGGCAGACATTTCAGCACTGCACTGCACTAGCTATTTGTAACGCGCACGCTCAATGCTAAGGCTTACGCCACCATTTCATGCGCGCGCGTCCCGACGGCTGAGCGTATGAAAAAAGTGGATAAAGTTGCAGCCCCCTTCACTGTACCGCATGCGCCTCGCCACCTCCGCCGCCACCGCGCGCGCCGTGGCGCCGCATTCGCGACACCATCGAACGCGCACCATCGCCGCATCCTCCGCCGCCCCGACGCCGGCGCCAGCCGCCGGAGCCGCCACGAGCGGCGTCGTGAGCACGACCACGTTTGCGCAAGTGGAAGACGCCGACTTGCTCAAAGCCTGCGCCGCGTTCCTCGCCGACGGCCCGTTCGCGCTGGCGCCCACGTCCGGGGGCGTAAACAATCACGTGCGCTACGTTGACGACGCCACGGGCGCGCGACGCGTCGTGCGCTTGCACAACAATGGCCAGGACACGGCGCGCGTGATTTTTGAGCACGCGGTGCTCGACGCCGCGGGACGCGCCGCCGCAGCGCGCAAGCTTCCGTTTGCCATTCCCAAGGCGTTGAAGTCGCTCGAAGATGGAACGAGCACGTTCGTCGTGTTGCCCAGCGGCGATGCGGCGTGCGTGTTTGAGCTCATTCCGGGAACGTTACCGAAGACGCGAAGCGCGTTTGAGGTTGGTCAGGCGACGGCGCTCATGAGCGCGTGCTTGCGCGACGCTGAGGCGAATGTGCGCGCGGTGTGTCCGACGTCGCCCACGTCTGTGTACCGCGATATTTTCGGTGCGTTTAAAAATAAAGGTGGTTCGCGCGATGGATTCTATGATGAGGCGAACACGAACGCGGGATTGGATGAAAAGCGCGATGCCGTCAATCGTTTACTCGACGCCATTCGAGCGCTCGAAGTGACGCTCGCGGATATCGAAGCCAAGGGTGGCTTACCTTCGACGCTGATTCACGGTGACGTGCATTATGATAACACCCTCGTCGATGAAGTCACGGGAGAGGTGACTGGGATTTTAGACTTTGAATTTGCATCCTACGACTGGGAATTCATGGAACCCGCCGCCGGACTGAGCAAATACGTCGGCGAACAGGATCCAACGCCGTTTGTTAAGGATTACATTCGCGGTTTCGTTTCGGAATCCAACCCGAGTGAGGCTGAAATCGACGCGTTGCCGGATTTAATTAAGCTTCGCGTGTTGGAAACCGTGGTCTATTTCGTCGCGCGTAGCTGGGCCAAGGAGGATGACATTTCGCAGTTGGCGTTGCGAGCCGAAAATTACGCCGCGCGCGTGGATTGGATCGACGCCAACGCGGATTTAATTCGCAGTACCATGCGCGAAGCGATCGCGGCGAAGAAGATGTAATCATCGATATGCTATACTATACTAGACTACGAGCCATCGAGTGTATTGCTATACTAGACTACGAGCCATCGGCGCTGGCGTACGTTTCAGCGTACCGCGCCAGCAAGTAGTCGCCAAATCGTATCGCGTCGTACTTTGGCACGTCATCAACGTCTCGCACGATGGGCTCCACGACCGCAAAGTAATCTGGCTCAAAGAAAAACGCCACGCTATGTCTTTCGACGTCTCCGGCCGTCATAACGCGATGTTTCGTCGATTTCAAGCGCCCATTCGACCATCTCTCGAGAAGGTCGCCGATGTTCACCACAAACGCGTCGTCCCGTGGCGGCACCGCAATCCAACTCGCGTTCGCCTCGTCGTAAATCTCCAATCCGGGCACATCATCCAAAGTTTTTAAAATCGTCAACCCACCGTAATCGCTATGCGCGCCGGCGGCGAATGTCCCGGCGTTCGCGTCGGATTTAACCGCCGCGTAACGAAGCGGTCGAAGCACGCAGTTATGCGTCGGCGTCCAATACGTGTCAAAATAATCCTCCTCCACATCCAACGCCGCGGCGACCAATGTTAGAAGGCGCATACCAATCCCAACCATCGTGTCGTAATACCGCTCCATCGCGCGCCGATACCCGCGAATCGACGCCTCGCTCGTTTCATCGAGCCACTTGTTTCGCCCAACTAACGTCGCGTAGTCTCCCTCCAACTCCTCGCTCGCGCACTCGCGACCGATGTACACGCCCTCCTTACTATCACCCGCGCTCGAATGCGCCGCATCGAGCGTCTCTGCGCGCATGCGCGTCCATCCGCGCGACGACCCAGCGGCGTCGATGCGCGACTTGACATTGACATCGAGCGCGAAGAATGCCTTGGATTTCGCGCGCATGTCCTCGATGACGCCGTCGTCGACGCCGTCGTGGGCGAGGTAGAAGAACCCGGATGTGTGCAGCGCGCGGCGGAGGACGTCGGCGGCGTCGGCGCGCGACAGGTCGACGGTTGGGACGAACATGCGTGCGGCGCTGAGTGGCGGTTGCATCAGAAGGCGACGCATTAAAACGTCGCACGACGCATGCGTCGAGCGACATCGCGCGTGGACGTGGCGCTTCGACGGTCGCCATCGCGTGCGTCCGACGCGTCGTTCGCGGGCGAGGACGCGGCGATGACGACGGCGACGACGGGCGCGGCGTCTTCGACGATGATGATGAATCATAATCATGGTGATGGCGCTCGGGGGTCGTCTACGGCGTCGTCGCTGGGGCATTCGCGCGAAAACTCCCTCGGGGCGATTGGGAAGTCGTCATCTGTGGGGACGATTGGCGCGGGCGCGGGCGCGGGCGCGGGGCGGTGGCCGATTTGGCGTCCGCGCGCGTTCGTCGCGGCGTGCGCGGCGTTGGCGTTGGTGTGCGCCGTGTTCACGCACGAACGTCGTTCTGACACGTGTTGGAGCGCGCCTGAATACGTGGTATTCGTTGACGCTGGGTCTACGGGGTGTCGAGCGCACGCGTTCAAGGTGAGCGCGGCGAGCGAAAGCTCGTCGTTGTTTACGCTCGAGACGCTCGGGAAGAAAGCCAAGACGAAGACGGCGTTGGCGGATATGGGTGGTCGAGTTCGCGAAGAACTCATTCCAGCGCTGAAATTGGCGCAGGCGAATATTGATAATGACGCGCGCGGACGGGCGAACGCGCAGGTTTACGTGTGGGCTACGGCTGGATTTCGAGTGTTGACGCCGGCGAAGCAGCAGGCGCTTTGGGCCGAGGTTCGAGACGCGGTCAAGCGCGAGACGACGATGTCGTTTGGACACGGGCATTTCAAGACTATTGATGGTGCCGATGAAGGATTTTATGCCTGGCTTGCGGCAAATTATTTATCAAACGTAGATGTGACGTCCGTCGGGAAGTTGCGCGCAGGCGGTCGGCCGTTTAGCCGCGTCGAAACGCCGCTGACGAATAGCGTTGGTGCCATCGACGTTGGCGGTGGAAGCGTGCAATACGTTGCACTCCCGACTGAAGGTAAAGCTTCGCTCGTGAAGTCTATGCGCGATTTACGCGATGTGGTCAAGGTGGAATCGTTTTTGGGCTACGGCGCGAATCACATGGAGACACGCTGGCGAAGCGCGCTCGCGGCGGCTGGAACATCCACAAACGTATGCGCGTTTCCTGGCTATACCGCCGTCGTCGATGGCGTCGAACTCAAAGGCACGGGATCTTACGCCGATTGCGTCGCAGGTTTACGCAACCAACTTGCACAAATGCAGCGCGAGCAGCGCGTCGACATGAGGATGCCAGAACGCTTCAGAAATATCAAGCGCTTCCTTGGCATGTCGCTGCTGTACCACGTCACAAACTTTATCACCATTGCCATTCCAGGCTCGCTCACGTCCATGCCCAAAGCCACGCTCGCTGAAATTGCCAAGGCGGGTGAAGTGCTGTGCGCGATGGATTGGGACACGCTGCTTCGAGACGTCGACGGCAAAGATCCAAACACGCCGACAGACAGAATGAATGGACGTTGCTTCGACGCAGCGCTGGTACAAGCCTTGCTAGGGTCCGAACGGGTCAACAGCACATCGTCGCGAGGCGAACACGTCGGGTTGGGGTTCACGCAAAATGACAAACGCATCGAATTCATCGAGCAAATCACGGGTGCCGAAGTAGAATGGACGCTCGGCGCGACGATGAGCGTCGTTCACCCCATCGCCGCGCGTGCAAATCCCTCTTGGGCAAAGGTCAAGACGTCGAGTGAGTGCGCTCGCGTGTTCCACACGTCATTCGTGAATGAATTGTACGCTTGGGGCGTCTTCATTCTCCCTTGGGCGAGCGTCGTCACGGCGTATTTGGTCTACCTGTCCATTCGCGCCACGCGTTCACTGGCCATCATGGCCAGGTCGCCATCCTTCTTAGAAATTCTTTAGCTTCTAGCTACGCTTATTAATGTTTAATTGCAACGCGCAAACGCACATGCACATCCTAAAAGTCTAAAACTACCGGTACTGTGTACAGTGGTGAAAATCAATCAGCTTCTTCGCGTGAATTCCAGAATCTCAAAATCGTCGTCGTCGCACGGATACTCCGGATGCGCCATCGACGCCGGTACCCGTCGCACGTCAAACTCGGGCTCCATAAACTTCACGAACGTTTCAATCGCTTCCGGTCTGTGCTCTTTACACGCCGCAAAAACACCCACGCACCCTGGCTTGAGCAACATCGTCGTCGTCTTGGCCAACGCCTCGATGACATCCGCATCAGACGTGTACATCAAATCCGCCCCGAGCACGACATCGGGCCAACGCAACGCTTCAGGAAGCCCATCGACGTCTTCTGCGCGTCCCCATCGAATGGACGTCACCGCGAGCGCGCAATTCCGAGGCACATGCCCGCCGTGTTCCGCCTTGTTGTCCCGAGCGTTTCTCTTGGTAAACTCCACGACGTCTGGTAAATCCGTCAGCGCAAACACCCCTCCGCGCGCGCGCACCGCATCGCTCGTGGCAATCATAAGCGACGCCAACCCAGTGCCCGCACCGAGCTCGAGCGCGACGCTCGCCCGCCCGCCAGCCCTCGCTCGAGCGTCGAGCCGCGACCACACGTCGTCGCGGCTCGCGTACTTCCCCAGCACAATCGACGCATCCCACACCGTAAACGCCGTCTCCGGCACCACATCCGCGTCGCAGTCGCCCAGTCGCCCATCATCGCCACCGCCCTCGCGCCTCGTCGCCTTGGCAAACGCCGCGCGCGACGCGAATTGCGACACGCGCGCGCGTTCGCACGTACATTCATGCACAAACTTCTCCTGGTACCCCAACGACGCGCGGCGCCACGACGCGTGCGACGACGTCGCGGCGCCGCCATCGCGAGCGGCATCGCCATCGCCGCCGTCCGCGGACGCGCGTGTGGCGCCCATCGCCGCCGTCCGCGCGCGCGACGACGACTGACGCGAATGAAACCAACTGATGCGTCATTCGCCGCCGCAAAACATTCGCCGCCGCAATGTCCGCGCCGGCGATCCGCGACGCGCTGTTCGGCGCCGATGGCGCGTCGTACGACGCGCGCGCATCGATGTGTGCGCGCGAACTCGCGGTGAACTCGCCGCTCGGCGCGCGCGTCGCGGGCGAATGGGCGCTCGCCGTCGCGAGCTACGCGGGAGCGGCGCACGCGTCATCATCGTCGACGAAAGCGCCGCCGCTGCGCGCGCTCGGGAGCGATGGGGCGACGGCGAGCGACGTGGTGCGCGACGACCGCGTGTGGCGCGCGCTGGGGCGGTGCGGCGAGGTGTTTGGCGCGGGGTGGGGGACGTCGAGCGCGGCGCTGGGGCACGCGCTCAAGGCGCTCGACGCTCGAGCTCGGGCGACGACGACACATAGCGACGACGAGGACGACGTGCTCGCCCGGGCGTTCATCGCGATTGATGGTGCGTTGGGGTGGAAGTTTCATGCGTCGTGTGAGGTGTGCGTGGACATTGCGCACGCGGCGCTGGAGCGGGGGTTGTGTGCGACGGCGGCGGCGGCGTGCGCGGGCGCGGCCAAGGCGACGGCGGCGCAGCCGAATAAACCAGCGCCCGTGGGGGTGAGTTTTGAGTTTATATGGCGCGTATGCGCGATGTGGGCGGCGTGCGAGGGGCACGGCGATCGTCGGGCGTTGCGTGAGGCGTGTGAAGGCGTGATGCGGGGGTTTATTTTGCATCCAATGTACGCGCGAGCGATTCCGAGCGTTCTAACCGACTCGGCTCCGGGACGGCGCGGTACCGCTAAAAAAGCGCGAACGTCGAGCGGCGAGGACGAGGGCGGTGGGGATGGTGAGGGCGATGGCGGCGGGGATGTCACCGTTGGCGCCGCGCGCGGTGTGCCGGATTTTATTCGAGAAACTATGCGACGAGTGGCGCGAGCGGCGGAGGACGCCGACGACGTGGCGTTGAGCGTCGCGCCTTGGCTCGTTCGGGCGACGTGCGAAGCCGAAACGAAAGAAAATAAATCGGATGCGCGAGATATTTTCGTTGGCGTGTTCACGCCCATCTCACACGCGTTTTTGTCACCGATGACGACGAAGAAGAATAAGGGTAAACGCTGCGCGACGGATGCCGGCGACGACGCGTTGACGCGCGCTCTGACGAGCTTGCTCACCATCGCCATGGATTTCAAGATGTACTCTTCTCTCGATGACACCGTTCTCGAGCAAGCGTTGCGCGATTTTGTTTCGCGCATGGCGTCTACTGCGGAGTCTCAAGATGCCAACGTTCGCTCTCGCGGGTGGTCATCCGTCGTCAGCGCGTTGTCAGCGTTGGATTTTAGACTAGTTGAGCCGCACGCGACAACCATGCTCACGCTGTTACTCATGCGTTCCCAAGACACCCACGATGAATGCGTGGACGTTATGCGAAGTATGACGAATGCTTTTGCCGAGACGCGTGAAATGCCTGATTTTATCCAGGCTATCGGTGATGCGTTGATGTCGACGCGGGCGCGCTCTGAAAGTCGAGCGCACCCGGCGCTCGCGTCCCAGGTGGTCTTAAACGCGCTCGGCGCCGCCGCTGAAACAGTGCCCATCGGACAAACTCCAGATTTGCTTGAGGTGTGTCGAAAGGTATTTACCGCGACATATGACGACGCATCGTGCGAAGGCGTGTTGGACGCGACGGCAAACGTACTGCAATGCGTCATCGGCGGATGTCCCGACGTCCCCGGCGACCCGCTTCTTCCAGCGGTGCGCGATTGCCTGGAGAGCTTCACGAATGACATTGTGACTCGAATAGCGAAATTCGCCACCATGGACGCAATGCGCGTCGGCGCGTGTCTGCGCGTGTACACGTCCATCGCCGCGCTTTTACAAGGATTGAGCGAAGTCGCCGACGAAACGGCCTCCGCGCCGTACTTTCGCTCGAGTGATGCCGTAGAACTACGCGACGTCGTCGCACACCTCATCCGTGACAAAAGCAGTTCATTGCCCGAAGATGCGGGTGCTGAGGCCGCGGCAGTTGGGAGTGCGATTCAGCGCATTAGACTATTGTCGCGCCTGCGATACCCGCGCGAGGAAATCACCCCAGACGTCGCCGCCAAGGCTGGAAAGGAAATTAAAGCCCTGCAATCAGCATGCTTTCGTTTGGTTCCTGATACCTCGGCGAACACATCTTACGATGCGCCCGATACGAGTTCGCAGGCATGGAGCGTGCTCGCGTCGAGCTATGAGTATTGGTTCGAGCACATCCCTGAACCGAGGTTGATGGATTATTTTCGCTGTCGTATAGAAATGGATACGGACGAAACGTCGACGACGGCAGCGGATGAAGAGTTATTTGGCCAGTACATTTCAAGTTTCAAAACATGGTCTAGAACCATCGCTAGCGTGCTCCTGCGAGCATCGACGGAGTTGGTGACGTCGTTGAGCCAACGACGAGGGACAAAGGCAACGGCGCTGTGCGACGTGTTGGAAGACGTCATCACAGATTGCGCCTCTGGCCAAAGCGCTTCGGCATCCATCGACGCATTGAATCGGTTTTGGATGGCGGCGTCGCGATTACCGATTAAGGAGTACGTCAAACAAAGCGCCGGGACCGAGGGAGACGATGAAACCCGCGCGGCGATGAAACGTTTACGTCGCGGCATCTCCGCAGCTGAACGCCTCAATGACCGCGGTGTGATGCACATGAATACGAGCGAATTTTCGATTGCTCAGAAAGTTTCTGATGCGGTAACATTTACAGCAGCAGCGCTTGGTGAGCCGGAGGCGATAGATTTATGTATTCGCGCGCGAAAGGTGGGGATGTTCATGTGCTCGCACGACGAATCCGCGGCGGATATTTCATGTCAAGTGTGCGTGCAAGAGCACTATCACGAGGCGACTCTTTTGTTTGCAAATGAGTTGCAAGGGCGGGATGCACCACGTTTACTCGGTGCCACGACAGACGAATTCCACGCCGCGCTCTGTGGCAGTGCGGCGATTGCAAAGCCAAACGCGCACGCAAAAGCGTACGCGCTTGTCGAACGCCTCGCGCATGAGCATTTAGCTCCTGCCGACAATACCGTCACGAATACCGCCATTAACACGACACCCGGATGTGTATTTGCAGCATTGCTCACCGAGGCTGCGTTCGCGGCGACCACGTGCGCACATCGCCCACCTGAACGTGAACAATTCGGCTGGGTTGAAGGAAATCCGAATTTACCAGCCGAGCCAGAGTTGACAGACGCGCAAGGTGAAATTATCGCACGATGTTGGGAAGGGCTCAAAGGCTTAAATGCCGCTCTCGAAGATGCGTTGAAACGCGCGAGAGAGAGCCCAACTTCGGATTCGACAATGTCCATGGAGCACGTCGAAGTCGTCGGCGCGTGCGTATCCGCCGTCGGCTACGGCCTCGCCGTGTCTGCAACCTCACTCGAGTGCGGCGAGAAATATCACAGAACCTACGATCCGGCGGTGATACAGCTCGCCATGGCGGTTTCTGTCAATGCTTTACTTCCAAACACCAGCGCGTCGGACGCATCGAAAAGCACACGCGGATGGGCGGAGGTGTCGTCGCTCGCCTGCGTCAAGGTTGTAAATTTCCTCGGCGCCGTGTGCGAGGCGTTGAAAGCCACCGGCCCGACGCTCACACCAGAGGCGCATGCATCGCTCGTAGCTGTGACGATGTCAACGTACACGCAATGTACTCGTGTGGCGACGCTGGAGTCGGATATCGCGCTCGCGTGTCCCGATGAGGAGCTCACATACGGATTGTCATTGACTCTCGGTGAGCTAATTCACGGCGCCGGAAAGCGACCATTGAATGCAATGTACACCGCGTGTATCGATGCATTCAAAGCTATCGATGCTGCATCACGCCGAGCGCATGTTTCGTCTTCGACGGTGAACGATACGCATAGATTGGACATCACATTGAGCGCGCCATTGTGGTGTGCTTTGACGCTCGTAAAGTCGTTCAATGTCGGCAAAGCGGCGCGCGCGTCGGCGCAAGAAAACGCCGAGCGATTGATGGATGCGTGCACGGGCGTGATGCACGCGGCAGTCACCGTCAAGCACGCTAATGCGGTGGTGTGCAATATTTTGGAAATTGCGACAGAGATTGCGAGACTCGGTGTACGTTGCGAAGTGAGCACGCGATGCGTGTCGCGCATGTGTCAATTGGCGAGCGCGGCGCACGGTGCCGACGCCGTCGCAGATGATGACGAGGCGCAAGTGTTGATATTTTCCCAAGCATGTGAACTCCTGGGTGCGCTGCTGAAAGCGCGCAAAGAGCATTTGAAGCGTGCAGTATCGAGCGTGACAGTGGTGTGTTCGGATTTGCTCAACGCGTTGCGCCGAGCCAAAGCGGCGGGCGCGAGCGATGACGTCATGAGTAAATGTGCGAGTAAGTTGTCCTTTGTATACGAGGCTGCAGAGTCGAGTGGGCTAGATCGATATTGTACGCACTTACTCGCGGACGTCATCACCGCCATCACTGGTGGTGGTGTCGGCACGCACGCGGAAAAGGCGTTGAAGCCCGGGATATTCGCGTTGCTCGACTCGTGCTCCGACCGCGAGCTCCAACAACTTCACGCCGCGCTCGGCTCCGGTGCCGGTGGCGCAAGGCGCGTGGTATTTTCCGCGTTGCGCGAAGACCACAAGCTGACGCATAAATTCGATGGTAAGATTTAGACAGACGGATTGAAATGTATAGAGACAGTCTCGAAAAGATTATTAAACACGCCCTACCGGTGGCAATTAACCTCAGTCCGCGTCACCCCACACCGTCACGACCGGAAACATGGCGACCACGACGATCGTGGAGACGACGCAAGCACAACCAGTGGCCACCAGACCAAAATCGTCCGCGCACGTCAATGTCGATACGATTCAACCCGCCGAACGCGACGTGTTGAGCTTGACGCACAGCCAAGAATCCTTGAGCAAGCTCTGCGACGCGCTCACGCCGTTCGTGCCGCTCATGCGGCGTACGCGCGCTGGGTTTCGCGGCGATAGCGTCGCGAGTGCGATTAGCGTGCGCGTTGCGCTCGTGGGGGCGATTTATTACCCAGCCTTGATTGTCCCAGGGGTGTTGACGACGATCGCGTACGTCATGAAAGTGGAACGCGCGAAGCTTGAACGCGCGACGGCGCGCTCTCGCGGTGAAGACGCGAGCGGCGTTGTCCCGGATGAAAAGTTAAGTATCACGTCAAGGGACGTGACTTTGACTGCGGAGGCGTTGGCAAAGGCATTTGAGCGTTTTGCATCCATTGCCGAGTGGCGCAGTCGGGTGGTGAGCACGGCGACGGTATATTTCGCGCTCACGATGGCGGTATTGAGCTTACTCGTACCCGCGCAGTCGATGATGATGTGGTTAGCGTTATATGTCACTCGTCCCGCGTCTATGCGAGTGATCCCGGATCCGTTTACGGCGGCGTGGACGCGCTTGCCAAACCACTCTCGCGCCGCGACAAACATTCAATAAGAGCCTGTGCTGCACGACGGCATGTGTAGCTAAAGTAGTGTGTGTATTCATATGTATCGCTATAGTGTTTAGTTGCTGCTCAAGCTGTTGGTTTCTTGAGCTTGAACGTCAGCTTTTTGACTTTTTTGGGTGGCTCTTCGCCGGCGGGAGCTTCAACCGCCGCCGGCACTTCCGCCTTTACAGCGCTATCAGTTTCCACGAACGACTTGACAGATTCGCGCTCTCGTTTCATACCGATCGTAGCTGGCGTATCCGGCGCATCATCGCCTGGGGTTATCATCGTGCCAGTGTGTTCCGAGTACGTTTGCGTGTCTTCCACGTGTTCAGCCATGGCGTTCACGTACGCGGCTTCAGCGTCACGACGGCGCTGCTCAGCCGCGTGAAGATCCTCAGCTTCCCGTGCAGAACGCTTGGCGAGCTCGCGTTCACGTTTGCGTGCGCGCTTGGCTTCTTTTTCAGCGCGTTTGGCTTCTTCTTCGGCCGTACGTGGGGCACTTTGATGAACAGCGACTCCGACGGCGACTTGGTCTCCGGCGCGCTTAATCGCTATCGCAATCGCCTCTCTGACCTCATCTAAACTCAAGTCGTTCGACGCAAGAAATGAAATGATGCTGAACGCCGCACTCGCAACTTCAGCACCGCCATACAGCACGAAATCACGCAATTCCTTTAAAACTTTCGGCGTCACAGTCTGCAATGACGGCGATCCACGAAACGTCTGCAAGTAATCGTACGCGCTCCAAAGTAACGCGCTTTGCGTCGCTGTCGGGCGATCTTTCGCGCATTCGAGCATGAAGTCAAGCGAATCTATCACATTCTTGGACTTTGCGTACTCCAAATACATCTTAGTGTCGGCCGCCGCGAGAAATGCGGATTGCTTTTCTAGAACAAAGCCGAGTTCCGCGCCCTTGGCGGCGATGGATCGAAGCTCCTTGGACTCAATCGACGACGATAGAAGGCCGAGGGCGCGAATCGCCGCACACGTCACGCACATATCATCACTCGGAAAACGTTCATCGCGTTGTACGTACAAGTACAGAAGCTCGACGATGGTGCTCAACGTCGCCGCGTTGGGCGGCAACGAACGCGCTAACGCGTCAATAATCGTTGTCACAAAGCCGTCATCCGACTGCGGATTTCCCTCGTTGTCGTTGTACGTCAAACGTTCGATGAGAATCTCCAACGCATCCGGGTGCGAGCGTTTGGTTTCTGAATCGACGACTAGACCAAGAGCCGTAATCACCGCTTCATCGACAATTGTCTTTGCCAAATCTCTAAAGTCGTTTTGTTTTGGCTTGCCCGTATCCGCATCGCATTGATTGGCGCGATAATGCCGAACGAGCGCGTTGAGCCCACCCCATTGGGTCTTGGCGCTCGCGCTTTTCCCAAGTGCGATAGCCGCCTCGGCGCGCACGCGGCAAAACGTGTTTTCAGAATTCAAGCACTTATCCAACACGAGAACCGCGCTCATGGATCCATTCTCTACGCGCCGACCAAGGAATTCCACCGCCACTGTTTGCGCCACGACATCTTTTTCACGCTCGAGCATCTGCGCCATCATGGACTCTAAACCTATTTGCTTGACGGGTTGTTCTATGTTACCCATCCACTCGAATTCCGGATCGACGCGAACGTAGTGCACCGGACAATCCATGGCAGCGATGAGCTCTGGATCGCCGCCAGATTCAATAATCGTCTTTGGACGACGGTCTTTTGGTCGCGGCTGTAATGGAATCTCCATCAATTGCCAGGCGGTCGTCCCGAGAGAGACGACGTGATCGTTGGCATCTATGCGGCCCTCTTCACGCATGCGGACCGTGACTGATGTACGGTGATTACGCGCGACTGCGAGCGCTGCTCTATCCGCGGCCGCCGCGGCGTTGCTCCCCTCAAGCTTGACCGCGAACTCCATGACATTTTTTCGTCTCTTGACCACGTATCCTACGGCAAGCTTCGGTGTGCCTGCGCCATACACCCAACGCTCTAAGAAAGAATTCACCTCACCTTTGCCTAAGTTGACTGTGGCGCGGCAGTGGTCAAACATTTGAAGCGTGTGAATCCAGCGCGCGTTGCTCGCCAACACCTCCGCCGATGGACCAGCGCGGGAGCTCTGGTCTTTCTTGTTTCTACGCACGTGCAATCCCGCGAAGTACTTGAGCACTTTCTGCATGACGTCAGGCCCGAGGCGTTTTTCGAGCATATAAATCACCGTCGACGCTTTGCATTGCAAGCCGTGTTCGACGTTGGACGGAAGCGCGTGCGTCGACCCCCCGGCGGCAATATCAGGGCCAGCATACTGACCACCGCGCCAAATTCGAGCCGCGCGACTCGCCAGAGGTGGCAGTGTCGTTCCATCGTCAAGAAGCGCCGCCGTGCGCATGTCTCGCATACGCCTGAATGAAAGCTCGTTCAACCCGGTGAGCGCCTGCACGTACGCTCCCGTCAAATACTTGGCCAATCCTTCAACAACCCAGCAATCCGTAGTGTCTGCCGGGACCACGATACCTCCGAACCATTGGCTAGCAATCGCACTCGCGATGCGCAATCGTGCGTCGAGTAAACCAGAGTTGAACGACTTGTCGACGAGCCACTTTGTAGAGAGCAAATTTACGCAGCATCCTTGTTCGTCGCGTGACGTCACGTATGAGTCAGGTAAGAAGACAATATTCAGACAAGACACTGGATACGGATGTCCAAGATATTCTTCAAACACCGTTATGGCTTTCCCAACCCCCGCACCTGCGATCTCCAAACGCTCTTTGAACTCATCCCCGGCTGGCGCGAAGAGCGTCACGCCCTTCACTGGACTCGAATGCGCGCGAAATTTCCCAAGAAACATTCGCATCTCATGTGCAAACGATGGATACATGCACGAGAAGTAATGACGAAGTCTAAATCCATCGTCGTCAACATCGTCTGCGTCGCACTTTTCTAATCTGTCCCAATGCGCGGACGTAATCACTTGTAAGTGCCGCGGCGCGCTCACCGAAAACTCAAAAAGCGTCAACACATCCCCGCGCTCAACGCAAGGAAACCAGTTCGACGCCCGCTTCGTCGGCCCGGGGCACATAAAGTATTTACCATCAGCCACAATCCCTTTACTTTCATCTTCCGTGCAGTACGTAATCTCAATCACGATTTCTTGCTTTCCCTCGTCGGTTTCCGCGCACTCGATCTTCGAACCATCCGCCGGTTGAATGATCACCTCTCTAGACACCTCATCTCCAGCAACGTTACTCGACGCATCGAGGTACTCGCGACACTGTTTTCCTAGCGTAAGCGCATCACTCGGTGCAGTCTTGGACGAAATCGACGGCGCATTCGCCTTGGACGTCGTCGCGACGCATTCCACGCCTACGCGCGCGTCGCCAAACAACGCGCGTCAGTCAAGCGCCACGGTTCACGCCCAAAACACACGCGAGACGAGCGCATTATTCGCACGCGTGCGCGCCCACGAACGCTCGATCGCGCACGCGATCTACGCAATCGCACACACGCACCGTTTATCGTCGCGCGTTCGATCGTCAATCCCTCCGCGTGCACGCGCGCGCCAGCGAACGCGCGCGCACCGCCCGTGTGCGCATCCTCCACCCCACATCGCATGACAGACGTGCCACGAATAGTCTTTGTCGTCCAACGCACGTCGAGCGCGAGCGTCTGCTTGGTGACCCTGCGTATACGGCGACGATTACAGCGCGCGCGAGTGTCAGTAGACTGTTCGACGAATCACAATCGCGCGCGACGCTCGTCGTTCGCGAGGGCGATGGCGCGTGAAGCGCACCTGGGCGTGAGAACACCATGGGCGTCGACATCGCATGCCGCGCGCGACGTCGATGGTACGGACATGACGTCGCGCGTCGCGCGTTGCGCTCTGCCGATGCGCAGCCTCGGCTGCCGCGCCTCGGCATTCTTTGACGCGCGACGCCACGCGAGGCGTCGTACGCCGCGAGGCGACGACGGAGTTGGAGCGTTTTGCTTAGATTTTAGGCAGTGCGCGCGCGCGTGGCCGTGTCGTCGACGCGCCGCCGTGGTTTTTGTGCTGACGATTGAGATTTCGTTACAGCGCCATGCTCTTCGACGGGTCGACGACGCGCAAACGGCAGATATCCCTCGGTGGACGCAAAGCCGCGGATGCGAATCAGAGTAGTTCGGAGATTATCGCCCGTGCGCGCGAGGAGCGCGCACAGAGACAGTATGCGAGGGATTTGAAGGCTGCGGCGGAGCGCGCGCAGAGCTTTGCGAGACGCGGCTCCGAGGTAAAGCGGGCGAAAGAGGGCACGCGCCACGCCTGGATCTCGCGCTACGGTGATGAGGGCGTGCATGGAAATGTGCGTGACTGGCGCTACGTCGCAGAGTTTGTGTTCTTTGCGGATAGTGCCCGAGATTGGTTGGCGTGCGCGCGGGTGTGTGAGAAACTGTTGGAAGGCGGCGTCGAGACCGCGAGCGCTCTCATCGCGCGCATCGCCGTTGATGGCACGAACGATGCGCTGAGCGCTAGACGTGCGATTTTACGATTGTCGAAACTCGCTCGGCTCATCTTGGCGTCGATGCGATCGGCGAGAAGGGTGCGCGAAGACGCGGGCGGGGAGACGACTGGGCGCCGTCGTGGAGCGTTGACGAGCGCAAGCTCTCGCGCGGTTCATGTGATGTCGGCAGCCATTCTGGCGCTCACCATAGACGATGCGAGGATGTGTTTAGGTCAAGTTATTGCAGAGGCGTTATGTGAGGGGGATAGTGTAGCGAATTTGCGGGGGATATTGATGGATTTTGACGACGACGAAGACGCTGAGAATTCATCCTTACGAGCGACGATGCGAGTTCTGTGCGAGCGCATGTCAAAATGTGGCAACTCTCAAGCGCTGGGATGGATGTTAGCCACGCGTCCGCAAGTCTGGAAAATATTTGGTGACGAACGCACGTATCAATCGACGCGCGAGCTTTGGTCATTTGTGCTCACTGAAGTAGCGACGCGTTCAGATTTGAGAGGCGATAAAAACGTAAAAGGACTTCATGCCGTCGATTTTGCGCTGGATAATATTCTGTATCCGATGAAGCACTATATTGAATCCTCGTCAATTCAAGTTGGACGGGCGTTCGTGATTGCGGTGACAAAGCTTCTGACTTCGGAGTATCTCAGCGCGTACTTATTCACTGCGAACGCCGCTTCCTTATATGACGATGATGATGGCGACGAGGCGGACGCGATAGAAGTTGACGACGATGACTATGAGGGACTAAAGTCGAGTATGAGTAGGCTCTGGGCTGTTCGAAGAGAGGGTCGCCGTGCGAAGCCTGTGCCGGCGGATGTGAACATGAAGATGGTGAGCGAATCGCCCACATTTGCGC
Organism: Ostreococcus mediterraneus; assembly: GCA_012295225.1. NCBI lineage: Eukaryota > Viridiplantae > Chlorophyta > Mamiellophyceae > Mamiellales > Bathycoccaceae > Ostreococcus > Ostreococcus mediterraneus. The sequence goes on from WMKK01000008.1 coordinate 334,696, forward strand.
ACTTGCGCGAATTCTTTTCGGCAAACATGTGCTTTTCGCGTTTGGTGGATAATGTTTTACCGGTAAATGACGTCAGTGCTTGCATTGAAAGTTCACCGATATTTTGCGAGTTTGTTGTGGCGTGCGATACGGTTCTCAAAGGTATGGAGCGCGACACACTTTTACGCACGCTCGCGTTTGGTACGAATTGTTTAAATCGACTTTGGACTGGACTCACTCGAACTTGCGATGTCTCCGACCGTTCCTATCGTCGAAACATTTGTGTGTTCGCAAAAATATACCACTTGTACACGATGATTAGCGATGATGAGGAATTTTATCGTCTCAAGAATCCTCTTAACATGCAAGAGACTGGACAATTAGTCGCCATGCTTCGCGATGTGCTTTGGCAATTGCTTTGGACCGAGCGAGGACCTGACGGTACTTGCTACCAAAATCTGAGTGCCGCTGATGAGTACGCGGATGCTGAAACGTGGTATGCGTGTTCCGCTACTCTTGCACACTTGCACGATCGTAACGGTCGGCAGCAGTTTACAGATCCCATGGAGTTTCACGTGCTGCGCGACAACATCGACATCATGTCACTCCTTCAAGAAGCGAAGGAATCAAAGTCGCGGGCGTCCACACTTTTATCCGCCGCGCCGTGTCTCGTACCATTCGAAGTTCGTGTGCACACGTTCATGGATGCGCGCAAACGTGATCGACAGACGAGCGGCGTGGGCTACGCAGGCATCCGCGTGCGCCGTGGAAATTTACTGGAAGACGGTATGAACGCTTTGTCCGCCAAGCTCACGGAATCGCTTGAAGGTATCATCCGAGTGCAATTTGTAAACGAACAGGGTCTGGACGAAGCCGGCGTCGACGGTGGTGGTTTATTCAAAGACTTCTTGAATGATTTGATAACCGAGGCGTTTGATCCCAAGTTTGGACTTTTTGTTGAAACTCCAGAGCGAACGCTGTACCCAAATCCAGCGTCTGAAATTCACGCAGGCGCAAAGCATTTGCAGTACTTTTACTTTCTAGGAGCTATTTTAGGCAAAGCTGCATATGAAGGAATACTACTCGATGTTCCTCTCGCCGGATTTTTTCTCGCCGCGCTGAAGGGAAGACACGTAGAATTCAACGATCTCACGACTTTGGATCCCGAACTGTACCGAAACTTGGTCTCGTTGAAACGGTATCCCGGCGACGTTCGAGACTTGTGCTTATATTTCACCGCGATCGATCGAAGCGGTATGGATGAACAAGAAGTAGAGCTCATTCCACATGGCTCGAGCATTGAGGTGACGAACGCCAACGTACCGCGATACATTCATTGCATGTCACAGTTTTTACTTCGTGCGCAAATTCACAGACAAATCGCGTGCTTTGTGAGTGGATTTGAAATCATGATGCGCAAGAGATGGCTCAATATGTTCACCCCGGCTGAGCTACGGCTGCTCATCAGTGGAAAACGCACGGGATCGATGGACATCGCCGACATGGCTGCGCACTGCGAATATTCTGGCGGGTACGCTCCCGATCATCCAGTCATACGTACGTTTTGGAACGTCATGCGTGAAATCACGCCTGACGAACAACGACAAGTTTTAAAATTCATTACATCGTGCAGCAACACGCCGCTTCTTGGCTTCTCACACCTAGAGCCGAGACTTGTGATTCATAGAAGCGGCACCGCGGGATCAGAAGCTGCCGATAGCACGGCGGATTTAACGCGGTTGCCTACTGCGGCGACGTGTATGAACTTGCTCAAGCTGCCGCCGTATACGTCGAAGGATGCGCTGAAATCAAAACTACTGTACGCCGTGCAATCAAACTCAGGGTTTGATTTGAGTTGATTTGTAAAATTACACATTTATTCCGATTCCGAATCGTTTCCATCGTCCTCCTCGTCGTCGCTCGATTCCACGCCCTCGCTTGCCAGCTGTCGCACGCAGTGCTCGCTCAGCGGGTCGACGCACGTCCATTTTGGGCGATTCCCGAGATCGAGCTTCCACAAGTCATCCAACGCGATTTCGACGTCTCCTATTTCTATGACGCCTCCAAACATATACATGGTATTGCCTTTAATAGACAGCGCGGCGTTGATGCGACCGCGCGGTTTGGGGAGCGATTTCGGCGGCGCTTCGCCGCTACCGGGCGAATACAAGAGCTCGCTCACGACGCCGCCAACCTTGTACAGCTTGTACGCCTTGCGCACGGCGTAGCCGCGATAATGCGCTTGTATTTTAATCGCCGCTCGAACAACTTCGCTGCGAATATTGAAATTTTCATTCACGACTTCGCCGCGCGCGACGCGTTCGGCTTCTTCGAGGCTTCCGGCTTGGTGAGTCTTCGTCTTGTCGTCGCCGTACAACGTCACGGGGAACCACTTTTTGGCGTCCAAATTCAGATTGTACGCGTCGGTAAAAAACTCTGAAACTATGACATCGCCACGTTTGATTTCGTGATCGACGACGCCACCGAAAAGCACCATGCGCTTTTTCAGCGCGTGCAGTGCGCTCGAAGCCCCAGCGCGGGCACTGGGTGCTAATCCTTGCCTCTTCAACCGTTCCCACCGCCACGTCTTCAAGTCCAATTTCCACGCGTCGTCAAATGTCATTCCGCGCTCGCTAATATCTTCATCTTTCTCCCCGAGCTCGACGTTTTTACAATACCCACCATACAAAATAAACTCATCACCATGCACGGCTACGTGACACGCCGATCGCGGGCTCGGACCGAGCGCGCTCTCGCCCCCCGCGCATCGACACTTCCACTCGTGCGTCTCCAAATTAAACTCCCACACGTCGTTAAAGTATCGCACCTCGGCGCCTCCTGTGTCGTAAAACCCACCAAACAAAATCGCACGCTTACCCCAGAGCGCCATGCGATGGCCACTTCGCGCACTCGGGCCGTTTTTCGTCGGCATTTGTTCCCATTCGTTACTCTCAGTGTCGAACCGCCACGCGTCGCGATGGTGCAAAAAGCGCTCTTGGTTTGGACTCGTAAACTCCCCACCGAACACGTACACGTACGACCGATACGCGAGCGCCTGGTGTCCCGACCGCGGATGAGGACCATTTGGTGTCATCACGCGCGTCCATTTGTTTCTGTCGATATCGTAGCGATACACGTCGCCACACACCGCGCACTTTTCGCCTTCGACGCGCTCGCCTCCGAACACCACGAGCTCATTGGGTTTTGCACTATTCGTCGCCGTCATAGATGCGTGTCCGCGCGCCGAAGGCTTCTTACAATCATTGTCAACGATAACACCCGCTCGCTCGCGATGCTCGAGCGACAGTGCGGCGAGTATGGCGTCGATGTCGTCGCCTTCTAAACCGCGCTCGAGCCGCCGCGCATTCTTTTCCAGCGTCTTCTCGCGCTTCTGTTCCGTCTTTTGCGAACCGGACGGCGCGGAGGATGCCTTGCCAAGCTTTTTTGCCTGCTTTTTACGCTTGTCGCGGCCGCTGCCCATGATTCGCGGTGCGCAGTCGCGGCGACGCGCGTGGCGCGCACTGGCGTCACACATCGCCGCGGAACATGCCGAACACGCTCGAGCAGTGGTACGCGGCGATACCGCCCGTGACGCGCGGATACTTGACAATCACGTTTGCCATGACTGTTGGATGCGCGCTCGAGGTACGCGCGTGCGCGTGCGCGCGGCAGTTCGCGCGATGAGTTGCGGACGTTCAAGGATTCTGATGGTGATGAGCTCGCGCGCGCGTATCGACTCGACGCGACGTCACCCGGGACTAACTAACGCCTCGCATCGCATCGCATCACCGTGTGACACAGTTGATATCGCCGTTGAACGTTTACTTCAACTCTAAGCTCATATTTCACGAGTACGAGCTGTGGAGGTTGGTGACGAATTTCTTCTTTTTTGGCGCGCTCGGCGTGGACTTTGTGTTTCACATGTTCTTTCTCTCCCGCTACTGTCGCATGCTCGAAGAAGGTTCGTTTCAAGGACGAAGTGCGGACTTTTTCTACATGCTCGTGTTCGGCGCGGCTTTGTTGACAGTTTTTGCGCCGTTTGTGAATGTGCAATTTTTAGGAACGTCGTTGACGTTTATGATGGTGTACGTGTGGGGCCGAAGAAACGCGTCGACAAATATGTCGTTTCTCGGATTGTTTAGCTTTACCGCGCCGTATTTGCCCTGGGTGTTGCTTATATTTTCAACCATGATTGGTAGTCAGCCGACGACGGATGCGTTGGGGATGATTGCGGGGCACGCGTATTACTTTTTGAAGGATGTGTACCCAGAGATGACGGGACGCGAGCCTTTGAAGACGCCTGGGGTTGTGCATGCGCTGTTTGGCACCCGGCGTGTGGCCGCGGCGGTGAATACGACTGGAGTAGAAAATCGTGTGGTGAATCGCGTCGCCGCCGATGCTGCCGCTGCGGATGCGGGTCGGGAGAATAACACCGCGGAACGCGAGCACAATGGCGCCGAGCGAGCTCACGAACACGCCGAATGAACAACAAACGACAAAGATTTAGTCAAATGGGCGCATTGTAGTAGTATAGCAAAGAGATCTAATACGCAGTATCTATGACAGCGCCGCCACGAGCGTGTCCATCACCGCGGCACTCGTGTTCGCATCCATGGACGCCACGGTGAAGCGGTAGCGTCCGCGTACGTTTGCGTCGCTCTCCACGCGCGCGGCGACGAGCGTTTCGCCACATCTCTCGCCTACGAATCTACTCCCAGCCACCAAGTTTGCGGGATTTGGATCTAATCCTTTCTGCACCGTCAGTCTCATGTTGTTGAGTGCGTTCGCAACGCTCTCTGTGCCGCCATTTGCATACGACGCGGAGACATCCATAATCTTTTGGTGCTGGCTCGCGCCCGCCATCTGATGCCACTTGGCGATAAATTCCTGCGGCGACGCAATCGGCATCGGACTCAAAAACTTATTCACTCGAATCGGCAACGCTAAAGATTGCGCGCAACGCTGATTGTTGATTTGATACGCAAACTGCACGTTCGGCGGAGCGACAAATGCGCTCGTGATGGCCACTTGCAACATTAATTGAATTTGACGCTTTGGTCCAACGCTCGCGGGTACGGGTTGCAAGCTGATTCGTAAGCCTGTTGTTTCTGGTATTGTCATCGACAATGCTTGCAAATCCGTAGTTGCAGACTTGTTGCCGATGTAGAACATCAAACGTCCTTGCGAGCCTTGCCACTGAGTCTTGAGTCCAATTTGTACGTTGGCGTCTTCATACAACAATCCGTTGTCGGCGGTGAGGAGGCGCTTGGCGCATTCGGCGACGTTCACCGTGGGTTGAATAGAATTGCTCATCGGCTGCGTCAGCTGCGTCGGCGCGACAGTCGCGGTGGCACTCGCTGGGCCTGAAGTTACCGCAGATAACGCGCCAAAAATATCATTTGAAGCCGCTGGCGCCGCTGGCGCCACTGGTGACGTCGTCGCCGCTCGAACAACGGGCGCAGCCGGCGCGACGCCCAATCCAAGCAAGTCGTCTAATGTCGCAGCGGACGACGTCGTCGCCGCGGGCGCTGGACGTGCGGGTGGTGGTGGCACCGCACCACTACTCGTGGGCAATGCGAGGCGCTCTTGGGGTGCAGGCAACGCTGCCGCGCTCGAACCAATGCCGAGCAAGTCATCTAAATTCACACCACTCGCAGCCGGTAGAGCCGCGGGCGCGGGCGCGGGCGCCGACGTCGACGCCGTTCCGAGCAAATCCCCGAGTAAATCCACCGCAGCAGCAGCCGGCAAAGCCGCGGGCTGCGCCGCCGCGCCACTAATCACATTCCGCGCCGCCGCTTTCCATTTCCCCGCAGCGGTGGGCTGTTCTATCACCTTTGCAGCCGCGGTACCATTTGCCAATCCAAGCTTACGAATCGCCCCCGCGACGTCCGATTCAACGTTCTCGACCTCCACGTGTTTTTCCAACACACTTGCTCTATCGGGGTACTCCGGCATGGGTTCTAAAATCGATCGCATGCTCGGCCCGAGACGAAGAAGCGCCAAGTACTCGAGCGAACGCTGTTGCAACTCAGTGTTCATCGACGTCGACGTTTCGGTGAACACTTGAACAATCTTCGCCATGGCGGGTTGATCGCATCCGCGATGGAGGGCGATTTTCACATACGCCGTGAGCATGATGCGGCGTGTGGTGTCATCGGTGCCGTGGAATAACGGGAGCAACATGTCGAGATATTGCGAGGGGGGAATCGGAAGCAAGTACCCGAATTCGCCGAGGCAATATGATACGGCACGAAGAACTAATTCGTTGGCGGCGCCATCATCGCGGAGCTTGACGAACATGAGTTGCGCCGTGCTGGCGTGTAACTCAGGATGATTCGTGGCGATTTGCACGAGACGGTGCCACAAATCATCATTGATGAAATCGCCAGCTTTTTCAATCAACTGCAAGGCGACTTGGATGAACCACATTCGATCGTTAACGCTGTACCTTTCGGCCAAAATAGCCGTCTTCAGCGCCAACTCTTCACGAATATCGAAATCCGCTGTAACGAAGTAGTTGAGCAATTCGTTAATGACGGAGTGCACGTTGGAGGCGTCGCACATGGAAAAGAGCAACGTCAACGCGCGCTTGCGAATGGTTATATCCGCATCGTGCAATGAGCTAATCACGGCTTCTTCGTATGCTTTAATTGAGTCCCGCAAATCCGGCATCGCCGCCAAAGCGGTGAGCGTGTTCAGCGCCAAGTATCGAATGTTAGGCTCTTTCATCGTGAGAAATTTTCCGAGGAGCTCAACGCAAGGATTCAGTAACTCGTGCGCATAGTCCATACTAGTGACTAAGTTGATCGCCTCAAAAAGAATCGCGTGCAGCGCGTTGTTCTTGTTGAAGTTCTTCACCATGTCCGTGCCAGTCAAAATGGTCTTCATCACCTTGAGTTGCGCGTCCAACAGCTCGGGATCGTCGGGCGTGGGAAAGTATTGCAAAATCTTCATGCACTTCACCTGCAACCAAGGCGAGGGAATGCCATAGTACAAGTACTCTGGGGGTATGTCAACGTTACGCGTCAAGCGTTCCATGATGGCGATAACCTTTGGCACACACATTTCATACCCTGCGGCGTTGTGTTGCACGATGCCGAGCAACAACCCCAAAACACCAACCAACACCCCCAAGTCTCGCTCAGCATCGAGCAAGTCCGTCAACTTTTCCGCAAATGTTTCGGCGAGAAGAATTTCTTTATTCTTCCGGAACAATCTGAGCAAGCACAACGCCGCCTTCTTGCGCACCACGGGTCGAATAGTCGGCGTAGTTAAAATCGTCTCGACATCCCCCGCGAGCGAATCTGCGAATTCGCGACCACCGACATTCGCAATACACGCCAACCCGAGGCACTGACTGGTCTCGTTACGCGAAATCACATCGTTGCGAATAGAGTTAATCGTCATCCGAAGGAACTCGTTGCGTTCGTTCAGAATGACGCTCGTCGTCATGTACCCGACTTGCTTTTCCGCGTACGTCGACGCGCTAATCAACTTCAACGCCTCCGTGTGACCAAAATCTACGTTATACCCGAGCATGTAGATGTACAACAACTTCAACACATACTTTTTCCGATCATACGGCGTCAAAGTCGCCGCATACTTGGTAAATTTCTTGCGCACGTTGGCGAGCTCGCGTTCCACCCTCGCGCGCTCTTGCTCCTACGTTTTTTACAAACCGCACACGTACCGTCAGTTCGAACCCTTTAGCGCGTGCGACCGAACGCGCGCGTCGTCGCCACTGTTCTCATCGCGTTCGCCAGCGCCAGCGCGCGCGATCGACCGCACGGTGCGCGCGAAACGAACAAATCACCGGGATCATCGTCGAGAAGTCAAACAATCGTCATTCACATCTCTCGCGTGCGCTCGCCGTCGCGTCGTCGTCGCGCACCTTATTCGCACAATTCCGCACGTCCTGCACGAACACCGTCAGGCCGCGCATGCCACCGAGAAAAGGCGCCATGGCTCGTCGTCGGCGTCCGGGGTGCGCGCGCGCGACTCTAACGTCTTCACCGCACCGCGTGTCCGCCACACGCTCGCGCGCGAGCGGCATTCGCACGCCGACGCCGAGGACGGCGACGGGTAGCATGCGCGATGGGCGCACACGCCGCGGTCGCGTGACGTAAACACCGCCGCGACGACGACGACGACGACGACGCGCACGCTTTGACTGGTTTGGAGTGATGGGACAGCGGACGGAGCCGCGGGCGTTTGCGCGGCTTCTGGTGGCGCTCGCGAGCGTGTTCGCGCTCGCGTGCGCGGGCACGGCGCATGGGTTGGCCACTGGACAATCCATGGCGCTCGATGCGATCGATGTCACCACTGGTCCGGCGCTAGGAGGGACGATCGTGACGTTTACGGGGGAGAATTTCGCGAGTTCAAACTCGTCGGCGTGTCAGTTTGATACCAAGGTCGTCACGCCGTCGACGTTACAGACGACGACGATGGTGTGTTTGACGCCACAGTTTGCGGATGAGCGTGGTGGGTTCGTGGCGGTAGGGGTGACGTTGAAGAGGACGTCGAGAGACGCGACGACGGCGCCGTTGCAACCGTACGCGACGTTCAACTACGCAAAAACGATGATTGTGTCTGGGGCGTACCCTACCGATGCCCCGGTGAATGGAGGTGAAATAATATATGTCACCGGTTCACACTTGCACGAGACAGCGAGCGTGCGCTGGACGCAGCCGGCGACGCATGTTGGCGTAAATGTGGTTTCGAGCGCACTCATTCGTTGCGAGAGCCCTCCGGTGACAGGCTCGGAGATTTCATCGATGATTATCCCGACCTTTGCGGCGACGATGGCGATTTATGATGCAAATGTAGCAGCTGCGGTGGTGGCGAAACAGGTTGTGTCCGTGCCGCCGCGGTCAAGAGGAACATTTGGGTTTGTTTTGAACACAGATGCGTTTGGGTTGACAAGCATAGCGCCGACGAGCGCGAACACCACAGGTGGCACGTACATTTTAGTCAAAGGTACGGGTTTCACAAGTAGTGGAGGTACAGATGATGGCAATTTCATATCGTGCTATTTCGGCACCATTGGTCCGATTAATGCGCGAATCACTGGCACGCTATACGCGACGTGCGCGACTCCAGCGTATCCAACAACGGCAAATGTTACTTTCCGTCTCGGCGTAGGAAACGGCCGCTTTATCTTGCCTACAGACGCGACAGTTTCGTTCGCAGACGCAGTGTGGTCGACAACAGATCCCTTGTATGTGGAGGAAGATGCGAGTCTCTTGGTGATGAATCCGACGTTGACAGTGGTGAATGGCACCGTGCCGTTTGACGTCGTCGTCGGAGGTAACTTTTTTATCGAAGGCTCGGGCATGTCGTTCGATTCAGATGAAGGTTGCGTGTGTACGTTTCCAGACGCAACCACATCACCGATGCTATTCATTTCGAGCGCCCTCGCTCGATGTTTGGATGTACCATTATTCTCCACGGGCTCGGGAGACATTAAAATTAGCTGTAGCGCAGATATCAACTCGGTCACACGAACCGCATATCTGTCGACTTTGCCAGCGCCGGCTATTACCTCGGTCAATTATAAAACCATAACGTACCAAGGTGGTGTGGCTCTTCAGGTTGTTGGCACGAATTACCCTGATGAAGGCGAGAGTCGCTCGTATTCCGGGTGCCATTTTGGGACAATCGGTCCCATTCACGCGCGTTATTTGACATATACAATAGCCGAGTGCGTGACGCCCGCGTTGTTACCCGGCTTGAGCGTAGTACTTGGTTTTGGGGCTACGGAATCAGTAGACTTGGTGCAGTACAGTAGCATTAGTATACCAGTGACGACTGAGGCGTCGGCGTCGACGAAGGTCATTCCGCCGTTGTGGCTTTCGCCTCCTACAATGTATGAATCTGGTTCTACGGCGATATTTAGTGTCGGTGATCATCAAAGTTTGGGAACTTTGTCCGTAGGTACGCTCACGTGTACATTTGGGTACAACATGACGACGACTGGTACGTCGGCGGCGCCAGTGGTGTCGTGTCCAGCGCCTACTGGATTGTCGCCTGGATTCACAGTCGTGCGACTGTCGCGTGACGGCGCCGCCGCGTCGCTTGATTCGGCGGCTATCATTCTCATCAAGACCGACCATTATGTAGCATCAATTCATCCGCGACAGACGTGGGGTCCAACAGATGTGTTGTACGCGACCGGGACGAATTTCATCATCGCTGACGGCGCAGTTGATCCGTCAAAGTCATTATGCGTATTCTCAGGCGCCGGTGCGAGTGGCGGAGTGATTATATCTTCTGTCCTTCTTGCGTGCGAGTCACCCGTAGTAGAGACGGCGCCGATGACCGAGCGCTGGATGGCACCATGTTTTGAATCGTGTTCGTCGACGACGGCGTTACCTTTGGGATCGACAAAGAACGCCGTGCATTCACGCGTCTCGCTCACAACCATGGCGCACGCCTACTTACAGACGAGCGATGCCAAAAGTGGTTGGACATTTGGTGGTACACCAGTGCGCGCGACGCTCTCTAGCGCCGTTGCGAGCGATACGTTATCTTGCGTATTCGGTACCACGCGCGTCCAAGCGAGACCCGCTGGCGTCGACGTCGCCGATAACGCTGGCGCCGTCGCGCAAGGCTCAAACCTCGAAATTGACTGTATTTCTCCCGCACACGTGCGCGGTGCTGTCACTGTATACGCCACCCTCGCACACTCCACCGCGCCTCTCGTCGAAGGCGGTATTTTGTTCACGTACAAGTGAACATAGCACTTTTTAGACACGTGTTTGTAAAACATAGCAGCTCACACGACGCCACACGCCGACGCATCGCGCCGCCGACAAACAATCGTACGATGACAGCCACACGCCCAGGTGTGGCGTATCGCCTCGGACGCGCGCTCTTCCTGTCCCTCACCGACGTCGCGAACGCCACGCCGCTGCTCCGCACCAGAGGCCCATCCTTTGTGATGCCACCGGCGAGCGGTTTCGTGCCCCTCGGGGACGGCGGTGACGCGACAGCGCGCGAGCTCGTCGAAGCGATGGACTCGTTCTACGATTCCATCGTGATCGGGAGCTCGGGCGAGGACGACCCTGGCGTGGTGTTCGCCGGGTACGGGGAACCGTTATTGCGGGCGGAAACGTTGTGCGACGCGGTCGGGCGCATTCGCGAGAAAAGACACGGCATACGGCTTCGCGTGGTGACGAACGGTCTCGTGGATGCGTCTATAGCGCAAAAGTTGTACGACGTCGGTGTGCAGACGGTATCTGTGAATTTAGCGAGCGCAAATCCAGATGAATATCAGCGGTTGATGGCGCCCGTCGACGGACGCTCGCACGCCGACGTGTTGGCATTCGTGGAAGCGGCAGCTTCGGCTGGGATGGATGTTGAGTGTGTCACGGTACAGACGCCTGGCGTAGATATTGTGCAAGCGAAAGCGCTGGCGTTGGCGCTCGGGGCGGTTAGTTTTCGCACGCGCGAGTATTTTCCATAGGCGCGAGCGCGACGGTTGACATGTGTATCTGTTTTCTAGCGATACCGGTACCGGTAATTGTGTATTTGTTACAACGAATTTCTATTTTACTTACCATCCGAGAACCGCGAGCGCTTCGCCGTAGATTCCGGAGAAGGTTTCGTACCGGTTCGTTTTGGCGGTGCGGGCGTTTGGCCGTCATCCATGCTCGTGAGCGATGGAAACTTGCGCACGACTTGGGACATCGAAATCGGCGTCGATAAACAGTTGGGTTGCGATGGATTGATTTGAGTCCCAAGTGGCGTCTCGGCGATGACGCCCGGGCGACCGGCGATGACAGGTGTTTCAGCGACGACGTTGCTAAATAATGGTGGCCGCTTGGCAACCGCGGGCGTCGCGGCGATGCGCGCGTTACCTCGGTCAAAATTTCCTCCGCGTGGTACTGGCGTAGCTAACGGAAGTTCATGAATGAGCTGACGAGACGTGCCCGGTAGCTTCGGTTTGGGCGGCGCAAACGACTTGGGATTCACAGTTACCTTGACTTCGCGCTGCACGGTGCGGCCGCGCGCAAAGTGATGCCACGATTGTGGAGGCTTTTCCTTTGGCGGAACCATCACCTGCTTCTCCTTGATGGGACGTGAATACGTCAGAGCGTCAGGTCGCTTTGGCTTTCTAGGCGACCGACGAAGTGGAACTGGCGAAAACGGCGTAAGAGCTACACTCGAATCCGCGACCGGCATCGCTTTTTCCATAGACACGCCAAGTTCGTCTTGCAGCAAACGCAATGTCCCGGGAAGGTTGCCGTTGTATTTTGGAATCAAATCGTTTTCCATCAAAGCCATGATTCCTGGCAGGCCGCTGGGAACGAGCACAAAGGTGATTTCGGTCAAAAGCTTTGCCACGTTTTTCATCGTTTTCTTCTGACCCTTCTTTTCTAAAATACGGTCTTCGAGTTCCTCTGGAGTTTCCTTTCTAGCTTCACTACGCGCCGAATCAACTTTGAGTCCTGCAAGTTGAAGTGCGATGTGCGCTTGTAACAAATATTCCCTCCTCTTCGCGACTTTTGACGGAGCTTTGATGTAGGCCAACGCAAGCTTTTTCGTTGGGACCGAAATCGTGCTTTCCAAACGATTAATGAGATCGTCCATTGCGATGGTTTCATCGACGGCACCCAGACTCTTCCGAAAGCGATGAATCAAAGTACCCGCCAACTCGCTCAAGTCTGGGTCGAGATCATCTTCTCCATCCTTTAACTTTGACACGATGGCATCATATTCAGACCGAGCGGCTATTTCGATGTCTTCTGGTGAACCCTGCCACGGGCTAACCTGCGATTCATCGAGCGCCGCCGCCATGAGCGTCGATGCGAGCGAACGCTTGGCCTTCACCGGTCGTGGTGGTGAGACAATACCGTTGTGTGCTTTGAGCATCGACTTGAACTTCGTATCTAGTGCAGATATCAACTCTTCTTTTGTGCTCTTTGTCGCTCTCTCTCGCTTCGTATTCTCTGAGTGTAAGCGAGCCAGCATCGTTCGAGTATTCACTGCAAAATCACGCGACGCGTACCAAGATTCAAGCCTCGATGCCGCCTGCATGACCCCCCGCGTTTGATCTGTAGAGAACGCCTCTTCGAGCGTGTGCAACTCGACTGGAGCGTGCTGTACTTGTGATGGTTGCGTGCCAAGAGAATCGTTTGTCAACTGCGTTAGTGCCAAATCTTGTGTCGATGGAGGAGAATATGTCTTGTCTTGTAAATCATCTCGAACACCGGTGAGCAACGCCTCAATATTTTCAAGAGAACCCAAGGACGAACGCTGCGATAATATTTGCCCGAACGCCGTGAACATATCTTTTGTTTTAGGACTTTGGTTCGCATCTTCGTGCGGCGCCCGCGTCATTGTAATCAAGAACGACGCACATGTAAGCGGTTCTAGAATACCAGCGTGCTGACTTCCACGCGAGTCCCAACGTATAATCGCAGCAACGTTTTTTAATACCAACATAGCTGAAAGCGCTCGAACCGGTGAATCGTCAAAACTCACGATCGTTTGCGTTTCAATGAGCAACGAAGGTGCTGGAATTTCACTACGATTGATAAAGGCAGTTATTGCAATCGAGCCATCGCATCTCGATGCGCGTACATTACCCAGACGCAACGCATTCGAGCCCGTTTCGACAACAATGTCTATATCTCCATATGAGTCGTCCGCGTGCGTTTCACCCTCCTTAATCTTGCTCGAGCGCGCGGCGCTAAATTGGCCGAGCGCAGAGTACAACGGTACCCACTGGGCGATCCTAACGGCGGCATCCAACGGAAACACCGCACCTTGAAATTTCCTAAACACGTCGCGTAAAATGTCCCCAAACATACCAGTGGGTTCAGGTCCTGTGAACATCAAGTGTGCCCGAATCTTATCGCGCTTGAATCGATCCTCGATGCCTTTGAATGATTTCAACACTGCCGCTGCATCCAATCCGTGCACGGGTACGCGCGCCGGAAGTGGTGCGACAATGAAGACTACGCTATAATCGTATCCATCACTTGCGTCATCATCCCCGAACGCGCCTAGACCGGCACCAAAACTCTTCTGCTCAAAGTCATTCGTCACGGCGCCAATGTTTCGCGTTAAATTCACCAACCAACTCTTCGTGTCATCCAATCCATCGGCGTGCACTCGCCCAACAATCTCGGTGGCGTTCGAATATCGCTCACCATATGACACCATGATATCATCCACGCGAGTCATCGCACAATCCAAATCTCTCGACGTGCACGCGTAAAACTCCCCAAACGCAAAGACGCGCTCCGACGTCGATGTCTCCATCGACTCGCTATCAATCTCTCGCACGCGCGCATCAAATGCGTGTGGCGCCAACATCGCATCGCACATTCTCACGCTAAACTTCACGCCGGCAGCCGTCGGCGCGACCTGTTTCAACGCATCCGTCGCCCGGTCGAGCGCCCGAGCGACAAACGTCCCAACCTCAGCCGAAACCGCCGCGCGACGTCGACGTCCATCACCGATACATGACGACGACAACGACGACGACGACGTCAAAGACGACGACGCGCGCGCATCAATCAAAAAACACACCTGCCGAGGCTGTCCCGACATCGAACCAATCCCTCGACAACGCGCGCGGCTACACACAAATCCCACCCGCGACAGATGCCAAAAAGTTCAAAAACCACACGCGCGAATCCGCCACCTCTACCGTCGTCGACGACGCCTCTCGCGCGCGCGGACGCGTTGAACGAACGACTATCGATGCGACGCGCGATCGGCGCGAGAGTCGACGCGATGCCCGTCACCGTGTGCGGCGCGGCACGCGCGAACGCACGCTGGGCGCACTGGCGCATCGTCCACGGTCCGTTTTAAACATCTGTGATACAAGGGGGACCAGCATTCTCGCGACCGCGGCCTCGCGACCGTCACTCGTTCGCCGCCGTCGTTGTTCATTCGCGCGTGCGCACGAGCGTGACGTGCGTACATTTCGTTCGCCGCGGTAGGCGCCGGCGTTGAACGTTGGCGACGTTGGCGCGGTGCGAGGCGGTGCGAGGCGGCGCGAATCGTCAGGCGCATTCTGGGCCGCGGGTAATTGGCGCGCGCGATGTCCGCGAATGAGCGTTCGGGAGGGACGTCCACGGCGTGGGTGGATGCGTCGCATGTTTCGACGTCGTCTGTGGTGAATGTGCGTGGGTATGTCGATAATCGACCGAAAGATGCGCGGGATGTAGAGCGGGCGAAGGGCGTGTACGTGCCTCCGAGCGTGGATGAGGCGCGCGCGCACGGGGACGCGACGCAGCCGCGACAACTGAATGAGCGCGGGCAGTTGACGGGTTTTAGTATGCTTGATCAGAATTTGGATCTGGGCGTGGAGTTTAGTCCAGGGGTGCAGGGGTATTTTCTAGTCGTGAAGGCGTTGGCGTTGTTATTTTTGGCGTTGTTTGCGTTGAACGTGCCAGTGATGTTTATAAACTATACGTCGACGTATTACGCTTCTGAGTACGAGGCGGATCCGTTGCGAGGGACACCTCCTGTTGTTGAAGAAGGACGTCCGTCGCCGACGTTTCACTCGTGGTATGTTGATTGGCATTGGGCGAATCCCATGTCTGCGAGTTTAGGAACGGTGGCGCCCGACAACGTACCACAGCGAGAGTGGCTTGTCGCTGGCGCCACGAGCGGAGTTTTGCGATGGAGCTCGAGTAAGATACAATATTTGCGATTTGGAGTCGTGATGGACATCATGGGTTCCGTCATCGTGGCGATTGTCGCGCCGATCATTATTATTTTGCTCAACCAAACCGATACAGCGCTCTCGCGCGGGACGGTTACTCTGCGTGATTACACAGTTCTCGTCAGCGGCCTACCATCAGACGTGAACGAGGAAGAGGTGCGATGTTTTTTCGCTCTCAAGTACGGCATGGTGGCTGATGTAACACTTGTAAAAACTGAGTGCCGTCAAGTGAATAAGCAGCGGTTAAGACTGAAGCTGATGGAGGATTACGACGAAGCCGAAGCGGCGCTCATTGCGAACGGTAATCGTGGTGGAAGCGGTGCGAAGGATGCCATCGAAAAGAGGATTATCAAGCTCGACAAAAAGCTTGCGCGTATCAAGTCCAGAACGCGCTGTAAGCGCGTGAGTGCATTCGTGACATTTGAAAAAGAGGAGACAAAAATTGAATGTTTGTTGCGCAATCGCCGAAGCTGGTTTGCGTACGTATTCAATTTCCCACGCAAGGAAAGGTTCAGAACGAAAGTTCGTTTCCTTGTAAGAACGGCCCCAGAACCGCATGATGTGAAGTTTGAAAACTTGAACATGTCAAACAAGGTTTGGCGGCGACTGGCGGTGTGGTTAGCTGTATCAGCAATCGTGTGCTTTTGCTATTTGTTTCTGCGGCTTCTCGTGGATGAAAAAGAAAAACGATGGCATTCCGCCTCCATGAATGGTCAGTTACTTGCAGACGAGATCGGGATCGTCATCGTGAAGGATCGCGGAGAACTTACGCGTGATGCCCAAGCTAGCCAATTCAAAACAGCATGTCAAACTCGATTGAACGAGTGCGGCGTGGCGTTTTCAAGTGGCACTCGGTTCGCGGGTGTACCTTGGGGCGCGCCACCACTAGTATTTTACACTGATCCAATGGCAGATGACCATGACCGCGCCTACGGACAACAAAATTTTGTTAAAGATATGAAATTATGTGCAGGTGAGCCGAAACGATGCCCGGTGAGTGAAGACATGGCCAAGTGCTACGTGTGTCACTGCGCGAGTCAGTCCTATGGCCTGCCAGATGCCGTCGTGAAACCGTATAACAAGGCTATTCGAGACGCATGTGAGCCGTACGTTGAAAATGGACCAGGGGAGTACTATCAATGGCTCTGGAATTCGTTCTGTATTGTGCTCATGAATCAAATACTCACTATGGTTGTGCCGGCGCTCGCCGAACTCGAGCGCTTTAAAACGCACGCGCAGACACACGCGCGGAAGACAGAGCTTATATTGATCGCAAAGTACGTGAACGTCGCACTCATATACCCGCTTCTCAATGCTAACTTGACTCAAGCGGCCAAGTACATGCCACTATTGAAACAAATTTTTCGACTCAGAGGGGAGTATCCCGACTTTGAACCCGAATGGTACAATGACGTCGGGTTGGTAATCTTCTTTGTTGTCATGCTCAGCGTCACGTTTGACGTAATCAGGCGAATTTCCACCGATTTATATACCAAATTACGCCGAAAAATTGGCGTAGCGACTGCCAAGACGCAAAAGAAGCTCAACGAAGCGTTTGAAGGACCGGAACTCGACATTGGTACCAATTGTGGGGACATTGCGTTCAAGGTGCTCCTGGTGTTGACATTTTCGAGCAGTATGCCATTGTTATATTTGGTACTCGCGATGTTCTTCGTATTGACATATATCTACGATTGGCATTTACTGTTGCACGTCTGTCGTCGGCCGGAGAGAATGAAGATCTCAATCGTCAAGTATGTCATACGCGTGCTTCTCTTTGGCGTCGGAATGCATTGTTTGCTTGGTTTCTGGATGTGGAGTTATCACTGGGCTCCTGATGTTTTCAAACCCAAGGATATCAGTGAATCACTGATAACGAAGCACAGCCCTCTGGCGTACGCCATAGGAGGGCTAGATTACAATCCTCTTCACAATAACTCGATGTTGCTGGACACCGTGCGAGCCACGGGCTCGGCGACGGAGTACTTTCTCAACTATCATTCCATGAATATTGGCAGGATCACAGATGGAGATAGTATTGAAGGTCCCCCGCGCGTACCTGTTCGCTTCGTTGAGCGACCCTGGAGCGAAACGGGTATGCCATTCATGGTGATGATGATTACAGTCGTCGGTGCGTCATTATTGTGGTGGATCGCGTACAAGATTCAGCACTTGGGCACGGCAAAGTCAAAAATTATTGCTGACCGCAAGAATTTACCGCATCTTCACAATGCCATAGCGGCAGGTATTCTCGTGGGTTCGACAACGTATCAGCCGCGTATGCTTCGCAGGTATCGATTCTTGTTCGAGGACGAATACAAAAAGTCATCGCCGCGCACCGCCGAGTCGCAAGAGACGCGAACAAACGTCGCGCACAGAGGCGACTCGGTGAATTCGAGAGACGAAGATTACTACGATGAACAAAAGTACGATGATCGATACGACGCGAGTGAGTATCTTGGTGGGGCACCTTGGGGAGGTCAAGCGGACGGAAGCTTGTACGGCGGTGAACACAAGTATCGCGGCCGCGGGTCGCGCGGCACGCGCCAACGCGACGGCGGCCACGGGCACGTGTACACGGACGGTATTCCCGTCGATGTCCGCGCACTCGGTGTATCGACGGATTACAATCATCGCACGAACAATGCTTTCGATGTCAGTGATCAGTCTGGTAGCGACTTTGAATACCCTGACGACCAAGACTCTGACGGAGGTACGTTGGCTGACGATGTCTCCACGCAGAAGAGCGACTCTGACCGCGAAGACGAGTACGTCAACGACGAATCTCGGCGCCCGAGTTGGCTACATTAATGTACACAAGATAGCAACCCCTAGCTTAGCTCTCGATTAGATGGAGCAGTATGTATGTAACACAATCACACACGCAGCTGTTCTTTTAAAGTTGAAAGCGTCGTTGAAATTACAACAGCGGCTCAAAGCGCCGCCGAGCTCTTATCGGTTCACGACCCTGCGCGCGCGCGCGTCATCAAATCATAAACTTCGAAATCTCGCAACGAGGCCGAATTCGTTCATGAATATCATTCTATAGCGCGCGCACGAGTCGAAAACCGACGAAAATCTACACCACATCGCGCATTTACGAGCGAGAAAGGCACGAGAGAGACCCAGCACACGTGACTGACGTCATCGCATGTGTACGCTTCTCAAGCCCATGTCCGCGCGCGATGCCCGCGCGATGGGCGCGTTATTTCTTCCCGGGTGGAGCAAATCTCGTGGTTTGAGATTTCTTCTGCTCTGGGCGCTTATCGAGCGTCTTTCCGCCAGTCTTATCCTTTTTGCTCGCCTTGAGGAAGCTCCAGACACCGGTGCCCTTGAATTCATCAGTCTGTCCGGCGGCGTATAACGCGCCATCGAACGTGGTCTTGATGGTTCAAAAAATCGGCATGGTTACGTGTGTTGTTGTTGTTGTATTTAAATGAATACGACGCGACGATACGCGTGGCAAAATGTGAGGCTGGGCTCGCGTTGACGGTTTCTTTTTACAACTTTCAATTCGTCGGTCGAATGATTCAACTTTTCAACACGCGTCAATCGTGATCATGACATCCAAAAGTAAAAGCAAACACACCTATTTGTTTAGGTGATTACAAAATCGCTACAAGCTCGACGTCAAAGTACAACGTGGCGCCGCCCGGAATGACCCCGCCCGCGCCTCGAGCGCCGTACCCCAAGTCCGCCGGAATGATGAGCTTACGCTTACCACCCACCTTCATCGCGGGCACGTCGTCGTCGCCCAAGATCCCAAGACCCCATCCTTTAATGACTTGATCCGCGCGAAACGTCAACGGCGAACCGCGTTCGTAGGACGAATCAAACACGCGCCCGTTCTCCAAGCGGCCCGTGTAGTGCGCCTTGATCGTTTGCCCCTTGACCGGCGACGCACCTTCGCCCACGACGGCATCGCAATACGCCAATCCACTCTTCGACGTCGTCGGCTCGCTCGCGCACTCGAACGTCGGTAATCCACGCGCGGCAGACGCGTAGGCGTGCGTGAGCGTCGCGCTCGATGCCAAAAACGCAACCATGGCGTGACGCCGCGAAGACGCCGCGTTCGCGCTCGCATCCCCGTTCGCGCGCACAGACGCCACCGGCATCGTCGCGCGCGTGCGCACCGAGCGTCGCGTCGCCATGACGCGCGCGATAGGGGTCGCAGTGCGGCTCACGAGCGTCATCATTCGCGCGCAGGTGAATGGCGATGAGCTCAACACCCGCGCGCGCGCGTGCTCGCGCGTCAGTCGACGACGCGAACGTCGAACGACCGACGCACGCGGGAGACGAACGCGAGAGATACGCGCGCAGGACGTGTTACGCGACGGACGTCGACGACGACGCGCGCGAAAGACGGAGAGAGTCAACGGCGCGAGTCGACTGACGCGGGCAGCGAGGCGCGGTAACACCCAATCGCATCGGATCAGCCGCGTGTGCGAGAGCGCGTGTCGAGGCGCGAGAGAGGCGACGATAGGCGCGCGTGATGTCGACATTTTTGAAAATGTTGAACGTCTCCAACGCCACGTCCGTGGTTGAGCTCATCGAGGAGGTGGACGAGTTGATGGATTGGGAGCGGGATCCGTTGCGCTACTTCTGGTGCACGTGCGTGATGTGTTCGACGTTGATGTGGTTTGGGTTCGCTGGGGATAATTTGCAGTATTATCGCATGAATGGAGGGTTGTCGTACGCTGGAGGGGCGACGAATCGTAGTATGTGGGCTGAGTCGTTCGGTAAGCACGGGGTGATGTTGTTCTTGTATCGGTTGTCGGCGTTCCTCGCGTGCGCGTATTACGAGTGGTCAGAGAAGATTTTACCGCGCGTGACGCTGAATAAGGATACGGAGATGTATGGTTTGGACATGTCGTATTTCTTGAACTTGCACGATTGGACCGTGCACGCGGTGACATTGTTCTTCTTCGCGGCGACGTTGGCGAGCGTGCAGGGGTTGTTTTCGCGTTCGGCGACGCAAGACCACTACATCGGGCACCAAGGGCGATGTAACACACTCGGTCACTGGGTTTTGGCGTTGTATGCGATTGCGTTTACAGCAAGCGTGACGTTTTTATTCACCGTCTTGGCCGAGGCATTAGTGAACCCACAGTGCGTGCCTTCGAGCTCGAGAGGCGAATGGGACACGTTGTTAGATCCGGCGTCCAGATTGTGCTACTTGGAACCGCTTTACATGGTTGGGTACTTGGGTAATGTCGTGCTCTTGCTCGTGGAAGCATCGCTCGGGCGATTGACGTACTCGAAAAGCTTGATATCTCAACCGATTTTCTTCCTGTCGACGTTTTTCTTGGCGAGCCAATTCAACGTCTTTGTTTTGGGAGGCGATTGGCCGTACAAGTGGACAAACTTTATGCGCAAAGAGACAATTCTCTACGTCAACCTCTTCATGTGGATCTCTATGAAAGTACACATGGGCTTAGTGAAGTTCTTGAAATCTGCGTCAAACCAAGCTGCGATCAAGAACCTTGAGGAGAGGGTGCCACTATTCATGTGAGCGCTTTGGACGGCTGAAGCGCTTTGACGGCATTAGACATTTAGTAGACTGTAACTTTCAAACTATTCAAAAACATGAATGACGCGCTGCGTCAATTAGTATTTGTGTGTCTTTTTACAAATCCCACTCGTCATCTAGTCTTTCTTCCCCTTGGCTGGCGAGCCGCTCCCGAGCACCTTTTTGCGTTGGCCCAACATGTACGAATACAACATCGGAAAACCAGGCACGTAGCCAGCGAAGAACATCAACATCACCGACGGTAAATGGAACGAAATATTCGCTGCATTTGGCATCGGGTACGCCAACGGATTCGTCTTCACCAAGTACCCAAATCCACTATACGCCAAAAACAATTCTGAGCTCACGCCGAGCGGATACAAGACGATGAACAACGTGTATCGGCACCAAGTTATCACACGCGGGACGTCACCGAGCAATTTGAAAAAGTAGAAACTATAGCGAATAACTTCAGTGATGCCCCAGGCGAACATCAGGGACGGAACGCCAATCTCAAGCGGGCCGGCGACGTGGAAGCTCGCGACGCGCGCCGGCGGAGCGAGCACGAGCACGCCCCACACCACCATCAAACGCGACGAGACTTGCATGGCGGTAACGAGCACTGGCGACCGCGCGATGCCGAGCGCAGCGTGCACGACCTCGAGTACGGCGGCGGTTTGAGCGTAGAGCAACGGCGTCTCAATCGCGGCGTACACGGCGCGCGGACCAGAGGCGAGCGAGGTTTGCGCAGTGAGCGCCAACACGTACGCCCAGCCGACGATTAACACGGCATTGTACGCTAAAAGATATGTCTTCGCAAGAGACATTGACTATGTTTTACGGTGTGCGTTACTTACGTTCGCGAGGCGATACTTACGCGAGCGTGATAGTGAAGCGCGCGGGTGCTACTCGCGTTGTTGTTTTTGTTATTCAACTGAGTGAGCTAAAATCTTCAATTGCACACGCGACTAGGCGAATTGCTGGAGCTCTGGCGGTATAACTTGAGAAGAGTCTCGCAAAATGCCAACTAATTCACGCGCATGCCTGCCATCATTCACGGTGAAGAAGGTGTACGATTTTCCGTGCGAGCCCGCTCGGCCCGTTCGACCGATGCGATGGATGTACTCTTCGCAATTTTTTGGAAAGTCGTAATTCACGACGAGTTTAATATCTTTGATGTCTAAACCTCGGCTGGCGACGTCTGTGGCTATCAGTATCGGGTTCTTCTCTCCGAGTTTGAACTCACCGAGGATCCAATCTCGTTCTTCTTGAGTTTTATCGCCGTGAATCCCGAGCGCTGGCCACGAATCGCCTCGCAGCCTTCGCGTTAATAAATCAACCGACGCCTTGGTTTCACAGAACACGATCATGCGACTCCCATCCATCTCTTGCTCGAAGATTTGAATGAGTTTCAAATATTTCTCACTGTTGTCAACGACGCGAACGTGTTGCTCAACGGATTTACTCGCGAGTAATCCGTCTTCGACGCCGCCGACGCGAATCGTGCATGGTTCGCCGCGAACAAACTCTCGCGCGAGATCTCGCACCTCTACTGGCCAGGTGGCTGAAAACAGCAAGGTTTGCCTATCGGGTCTAATGTTTTTTACTATCTTGCGGATCTGCGGCTCGAAGCCCATGTCAAGCATGCGATCTGCCTCGTCTAATACGAGAAACGACGTGCGGCGCACATTCGTCTGCCCTCCGTCAAGAAAATCGATCAATCTTCCCGGCGTCGCCACGCAAATATCAGCCAAGCTCTTCAATTGCTTTATTTGTGGACCTTTAGGTACGCCTCCGTATATCACTGCATGCCTCAATTCGCTCGACGCGGCGAATTTCGCGACTTCGAGCTCGATTTGACACGCCAACTCCCGAGTCGGAGCCAAAATTAACGCGATTGGACCATCATTCTTCTCCAACACCGGCTGACTATTCACGTGCACGATGGCGGGTAAAATGTAACTCAATGTTTTCCCACTCCCTGTTTCCGCGATGGCGATGACGTCTCGCCCGCTCAACGCAACTGGCCACGCCTGGCTTTGAATCGCCGTCGGCGTCGCAAACGCTTGCTTCACCAAGTCATCGTGCACGTATTTCGGAAACGACGCCTCTTCAAATGTCTCCACCGCCTTGGGCACGTTTATGCCGTCTACTTTAATCCCTCGCGCGAGCATGAACGCCTCGACATCGCGCATCGACCGCGCCGCGACGCGAGGGTGCTCGTAGTACACATTCTTCGCAAACACCAGCTCAACGTCGTCCTCGCGCGCGTGCGCGCCCGCCTCGCCGTTCGTGCGCGCTCTCGCGGCCGCGCCATCGTCGCGTCCCGCGCCGTGCACCGCGACGTCGCTCTGTGCGATCGCATCGTCGCAGAGCGCCTCGCGCGCGCGTTCGCGGTCGTCGCGAGCGATGCGTGCGCGCTTCGCCGCCGACGCGTCCGTGCTCTCGCGAAACGGCGGAAACATCGTGGACGACATAGATGACGCGGCTGAAAAGAATCTCCCGCGCTCGTCGTGCGCGCGCGTCGAGCCGCGACCGGCGGCCGGGAGCGTGCGAGCGTCTGTCGATGCAGATAGAGCATCTTGTCGCTTTTACGAGCCTCACATCGCGGCGCGCCGAGCTCGCGACGAGACCCGACTGAACGCGTTCGTGCGCGTAGGTGTACGTTGTTGCGTCAAACGAACGCGATTTTGAAGCGCGCGCGCGATGCGGGCGACTGGATTACGCGCGGTGCACCGCGCGATGGCAGCGATGACGTTGCACAGCGGCACGCCGAGTGGTGCGCGTGGACAACGCTGCGTGCGCGCGGCGGCGAGCGCGGCGGCGGCACCGGCGACGGAAAATGCACCAAAGCCGATTTACTTGAAGGATTACGCCAAGCCGCAGTATGCGTTCGCCAAGGTGGATTTGGACTTTGCGCTCGGGGAGGCGTCGACGGCAGTGAAGAGCACCATTCGCGTGGAGCCGCAATCGGCGAACGCGGGCGATTTATTCTTGCATGGGGATGAGAGCGTTGAATTGGTGCAAATTATGGTTGATGGTGGGGCATTTACGTCGTACAAGAGATCTTCAAAGGGGATTACTCTTAGCGGGTTGCCGCAAAGCGCTTTTGAGCTCGTCATCGAGACGCGGATTAAACCGCAAGAGAACACCGCGTTGGAAGGCTTGTACAAGAGTGGGAAGAACTTTTGCACACAGTGTGAAGCTGAAGGTTTCAGACGCATCACGTTTTACCAGGACAGACCGGACGTGATGTCCATCTTTACCACGAAGATTACCGCCGACAAGGCTAAATACCCGGTGCTGTTATCCAACGGCAACTTGATTGACTCTGGCGACGCTGGCGATGGCAAGCATTTCACCGTGTGGGAGGATCCCTGGGCTAAACCCGCATATTTGTTCGCGCTCGTCGCTGGCGAGCTCGGGATGATTGAAGACAAGTTCACCACGATGACTGGTAAGAACGTGACGTTGCGCATCTTTGTCGAAGAGCACAACTTGGACAAGTGCGAGCACGCGATGACGTCGTTAATCAAGTCCATGAAATGGGACGAGGACGTGTTCGGTCTTGAATATGATTTGGAATTGTTTAACATCGTCGCCGTGGATGACTTCAACATGGGCGCCATGGAGAACAAGTCGTTGAACATTTTCAACTCGCGACTCGTGTTGGCGACGCCGGAGAGCGCGACGGATGCAGACTACGCCGCCATTGAAGGTGTTGTGGCGCACGAGTACTTTCACAACTACACTGGTAACCGCGTGACGTGCCGCGACTGGTTCCAGTTATCTTTGAAGGAAGGTTTGACGGTGTATCGCGATCAAGAGTTCTCTGCTGATATGAACAGTCGCGGCGTTAAGCGTATCGGCGATGTCGCCCGCTTGCGCATGAGCCAGTTCCCGCAAGATAATGGTCCGATGGCGCACCCGATTCGCCCTGAATCTTACATCAAAATGGATAACTTTTACACCGTGACCATTTACGAAAAGGGTGCCGAAGTTGTGCGCATGTATGAAACGCTTCTCGGCAAGGATGGCTTCCGCAAGGGTATGGATTTATATTTTGAGCGCCACGACGGGCAAGCCGTGACTACCGAAGATTTTTTCAACGCCATGTGCGACGCAAACGGCGCTGACCTATCGTCGTTCAAGCCTTGGTACTCGCAAGCTGGTACGCCAAATGTCACTGTCAATGGCTCGTACGACGCCGCCGCGAAGACGTTTGCGCTCAAGTGCTCGCAAAATGTCCCAAAGACTCCTGGACAAGACACAAAGATCCCCGTGATGTGCCCCATCGCGGTTGGTTTGGTTGGCCCGGATGGCAAAGACATGGAACTCACCATGGACGCTGCGTCGTATGGCACCACTGCTGTGCTGCGATTCGACCAAGCTGAAGCCACGTACACTTTCACCGGCGTCGCCGCCAAGCCGGTGCCGAGCATCTTGCGTAACTTCTCAGCCCCGGTCAAGCTCACCACAAATTTGACCGAAGACGATTTGGTCTTTTTGATGGCGAACGATTCTGACGCGTTCAATCGATGGGAAGCCGGTCAAACGCTTTTGCGTGGCTTGTGCCTCAACCTCATCAAGTCTGGCGAGCCGTTCACCATGCCCGCTTCGATTACGGATGCCATGCGAAAGATTCTTTCTGGAGCCAAAGCCCCTGATGCGGACAAGGCATTCATCGCGCGCGCGATGATGGTTCCGGGTGAAGGCGAATTGAGTGAATTCTTGGAACAGGGCACCGTCGACCCCGCCGCGGTGTACGCCGCGCGCAAGTTTGTCATGACGACGCTCGCCACCGAACTTCGCGCCGACTTGGAGGCTACCGTCGCGGCAAATAGCGCGGCAAAGTACTCCAACGAACCCGCTGATCGCGCCGCGCGTACGTTGAAGAACGCGTGCATTGGCTATTTGTCTTACTTGGACGCCCCGGAAATCGCCGCCATGACGTACGAGCGATTCGCCGCTGCGGATAACATGACGGATAAAATATCCTGCCTCTCCGCGCTCTCCGGTAAAGATTGCCCTGAACGTGTTACGGCCTTGGACGATTTCTACGCCGCGTGGAAGCATGATCCACTGGTCATGAACAAGTGGCTCGGTATTCAATCCGGCTCGTCGTTGCCAAACAACATTGCCAACGTCAAGGCGTTGATGAAGTCGTCCGCGTTTGACATTAAAAATCCAAACAAAGTGTACTCCTTAATCGGTGGCCTTTGCGGATCATCCGTCAACTTCCACGCCGCCGATGGCTCTGGTTACGAATTCTTAGCCGATGTCGTCATCCAATTGGATGACTTGAACGGACAAGTCGCCTCGCGCATGGTGTCCGCGTTTACGCGTTGGAAAAAGTACGAACCCACGCGTTCCGCCGCGATGAAGGCGCAACTCGAGCGCATCCTCGTCAAGCCTGGTCTCTCCGAGAATGTCTTTGAAATCGTCTCCAAGTCACTCGATTAATTAATATTCATTCAAGCATTTGCGTTTTACATACACGCTTCGTACCGGTTGGCCGCCCCACCTCAGTCCGCACTCATCGTCGCGCGCGCGCGCACACACGCGCGCTCCGACGTCACGTCACCATGTCCACGAAACAAAGGCCGCGCCCCACGCATCGATCGCCGTCGTCTACAGCCACGCGATCGACGTCGGCGTCCGCGCACAGCCGTCGCGACGCGTCAACCAGCGCTGGCGTGCTCACAGTTCCGACACATTTAAAGCGCGGTATCGCCGCGGGCTCGATCGCGGGCATGACCACGCAGCTGTTGTTGTTTCCGCTGTCGACGTTTAAGACGAGGATGCAGGTCAAGCCGCTCGGGCGGGCGTTTCGCGCGGCTGACTGTTTCCAGTTGTACAGCGGGTTGGTTCCAGAGTTGATGGGCACCGTGCCTGGGACCGCCTTGTTCATGGGAACGTACGAATCGGCGAAGAAAAGTTTCAGACTCGACCCAGGAATAGCAGCTGCATGTGGGGCACTCGCGGCGTCGGTAGTTTTGGCGCCCATGGAGTTGATTTCGCGACGGATGCAAGTGCGACGAACACCGTTTCGGTTGGCGGTGGCGGCGAGCGTGCGAGCAAAAGGTGGACTTTTTGTGGGATTTGGGAGCTTTCTTGCGCGCGAATTGCCGTTTGATATGATTCAAATGTCTGCGTTTGAATGGATGAAGTCCACCATGGAACGTAAAAATGGCCAGAAACTTCGTGCGCGCGACACCGCGGTGTTGGGCGGCTTGGCTGGAAGTTTTACTGGCCTCGTTACCACGCCTTTCGACGTGTCGCGTACCGCCAGCGTGTGCTCAAAGTCACTTGGTTTGGATACGACGAAAAGCATGGGTGATGTTTCGCGTCTCATGTTCCGCGGAGCTATTCCGAGGATGGTTGAAATCGGCCTCGGAGGCATCGTGTATTTTTCATGCATCCAAGCGACGTTACGCTTATTTGACGAAAAAGAAAAAGGGAAAGCGAAAAGCAAGGACAAGGTCCCCAAGATTTAAACGTATTGATTGTTTTGCGTACTAAACGTGCGCGCGTGTTGCTACTGATTTGTGTTTCTAATTTACAACGATTTGTTCTCTAATCATCCGCACTAGTACTCCTCCGCTCGACTCGCGACTGGGCCCCAGTTACGTCGTCGTTTCTTCATCCTAACATTCAAAATAAGATGAACCTTACGTCCGAGCGCCGCTTCGAGCACGATTCGAGCGTTGATTCCGATTTGTCCGATCGCATCGCCTGACTTTCCCACCACAATCTTGCGCTGAGATGTCGTATCGACAAGAATGTTTTGCTCAATGCGTACGTCGCCATTCCTGAAATCCTCCCATGACACGTGCACGATATCGATTCCATAAGGAATATCTTCGTGCACGCGATTATACACGGCTTCGCGCACGATTTCAAGCGCGCGCTGAACGTCCGTCATATCGCTTGACTTTGTGGCATCAAAATCCCACGGCCGAATCGGCGCGCGCTCCAACAAGTGATCCATCAGCGCCTTAGTCCCCGCGCCTGACATGGCACTGATTGGAAACACGCGCGAAAACTCAAAACTCTTGCCTTGAAACTTTTCAACCATGCGCACGAGCTCCTCGCGTCGATGCTTTTCAATTAAATCAACCTTGTTGAGTACGAGTATGGCCTCTGGGATGACGCTCTTGCCATCCTCTGGAGTAACGTACTCTTCGTGCAGCAACTCGCTTAATGCATTCCTAGTCTTTTCTATGATC
The DNA here is from genome assembly GCA_012295225.1 of Ostreococcus mediterraneus. NCBI lineage: Eukaryota > Viridiplantae > Chlorophyta > Mamiellophyceae > Mamiellales > Bathycoccaceae > Ostreococcus > Ostreococcus mediterraneus. The sequence goes on from WMKK01000008.1 coordinate 363,095, forward strand.
CCCAAAACGCGTGGGTCCTTTCTCTCGAGATGCCGAGCGGCATCAACGACGAATAGCAACACATCGCATTCACTCGCCACACCAAACGCCGATTCCACCTTTCGCTTGTGCGCCGCGTTCCTATAATGTTCTGACCCAACAATCCCAGGTGCGTCGACAAACACGACTTGTTTATCCCCTATCGTCTTCACTCCCATCGTGTGCGTTCTCGTGGTGTTCGTTTTACGACTCACGGCGGTAATTTTATCCCCGACGAGCGTATTCGTCAATTGAGACTTCCCGGCATTCGGCGCGCCCAATAACCCAACCCTCAAGCATCGCTCCTCGCCATTCACATCGACCGCAAGGATAGCGTCTGTCTTCACGCCGTCATTCTTACGCCGCGCAACGTCGTCATCTAACCACCCGCGTTCGCTCCGCAACGCATCCTTTGCCGCGCGCACGCTTCGCAAGACATCCTCTTTAATCTCATTTCTGCGCCGCTTCGCCTCCAAATACCCACGAGTGATGCGCGGCGCCGAGCTTGTGTACATTGAATACGCCGCCGCTGACGTGCGCGCACTCGCGAACGCCATTCGAGACGAATGCGGCGATGAGCACGGCAGTGCTACCGCCGCGAGCGCCGCCTGTGTCCCATCGCGCGCGATAAACAACGCGCGCGTGCACGGCGCGATCGCCGTCCCGCGACGCGCGGCGGTGCGAAACATCCCACGCAAAACTCTCCGTCGCGTGCGCGTCTCGGCGCGTCCTCGAGCAACGCTCGGCGCGTCGGCGTCGGCAAATGTCGCGCGAAGAGAAGAGCAGATGTGCAAAGACACCCAAAAAAACGCCTCAAAACGCGCCGCACCGCCGCCAGCATGCGCGCCGTCGCTCGCGAAGACGTGTACGAATCCATGGCGTTTAACGCGTTGGTGCATTATCGCATCAAGGAACACGCCATCCCGACCATTGCGCGCGTCGTTCGCGCGGAAGATGCCGCGCGTGAGATGTGGACCATTCGCTTGGCTGAGTTTACCACGCACGTGGGCGAGGAAGGCGCGTTGAAGAGCGCGCACCGAGATAATCTCGCCGATGCGTTTGAAGTCGCGACTGAGGTTGTTGCGTTTGAGCGCGATCAGGGCGCCAAGGCGCCGCTCGGTGGGGGCGTGAGAAGAGGGATCATTCGTAGCGTGGACACCAACCAGTGGCCTCCGGTGTTCGTTGTGAAGCGCACGGATGACGGCGAGGGGACGGAGATTCGAGTTCCAGGCGCGCAGTTGGCGCTTGCGAAAGCGTATGATGATGAGACGCGCGCGCGGGAGAGAAAGCGCGCGATGGAGGAGGCGGATTTGATAGCAAAAGAGTTGATGGAGGAGGAGCGACGCGAACGCGAGGCGTCGGAGCGCGCGGCGAAGAAGAAGCTCGCCAAGAAGAAGAATAGGAGCGCGAGCGATGTATCGAGTGTTTCTACCGTTGGTACGGTTGAATATCGTGATGTTGATAATGATGATGGCGCCGACGATAAGGCACGTGAGGAACAGGAACGAGTGGCAGCGGAGAAGGCGGCGGCGAAAGCCGCGGCGCGAGCGAGACAGGAGGAAATTAAAGCTGAAAAGTTAGCCAAGGAAAAGGCGGCTAAAAAGGAGGCGCAAAAGGCGCGTAAAGCGGCACAGCGAGAGGCGGAGATGTTAAGCGCCGCTGTGACATCTGACAAGGCCGAGAAAACAGCGCCGAATGAATCCATCACTCTTGAAGAAGAGAAAGAAGAAGAAGAGAAGGAAACGCTGGCTGATGTTCCATCGACGAGCGTCGAGAAAGGGGACGAGGAAAACGAGATACCGGTGAAGACTAGTGACTCTGTACAAGATGCGTCATCTCAAAAAGCTTCCACGATGACAGAGACGCAGCGTCGTAAGTTAGAGAAACAACATCGCAAGGAGCAACGTTTAGCTGAGATTGACGCGTATCTCAAGGCGCAGGAGATCGTTGCCGAAGACGAGATTGCCGAAGACGAGATTGGCGGGAAAGACGCGGGGGCGACAAACAAATCAAAGAAGAAGAAAAACGCTGGCAAGAAGAAGAAAAAGAATGGTGGTAAGGATAGTGACCTCAAACTCACGGCCAAATCTAACACTGAATGGTTTGCTGCGTTCGCCGTTCTCTCCTTCTTCACTCTCGCTGGAGCCATTTATTACATCTTCGTGAATTCTTATTCGGTGCTTCGCGCGACAACAACGACGTTCTCTTAATGTCGCGCGATTGTCTAATGTAAGGGCGACTAAGAGCACCGTTGATAACTAAAGTTATCAGCGAGTTATCCAAAAAATGGGGGTAAGAGCACCAAAATTAGCATAAAGTTATTGAAATCACGTAAATTTGACCATAACTTTGCCCAAAGTTATGGTCAAATTTAAGGTTTGATGATAACTTTTACTCGTCAATCCTTGAGTTAATTAGAGGGGGTCAAAGTTATGAAAAAGTTATCGAAATTAGCTCTTAGATACGGCTCGACAACTCGCGTAATTTGCCCAACTTGTCCATTCAATTCAATCACGCCAAAATGACACGACGGTTCACGATTAGCGAGCACGGCGAAGTTATAGCCAAAGTTATGAAAATGAGCTCTTAGTCGTTTACGCATAACTCGGGGCATAAAGTTATCAGAACGTTTTGCTCTTAGTCCAATTGACGATAACTTTAGCATTAAGTCGGAGTTATGGGCAAAGTTAACTACGGTGCTCTTAGTCGCCCTAAATATAATTAAACGACGATAAAATAAAAGTGCTTCATTCCAATGCCGTACCCACGACGATTGCAACTGCGAGGGCGTATGCGACTGGAAACAGCCAACGCGCCAACACGTCAACGTGCTGGTCGGAAAAGTACATCTCACCGCGCTTATTGACGATGTAGTGATCGAGTTTTGCAATTCGCGCTCCTATAAATACAACCGCCTCGCCCGATTCCTTGAGTTTTTGGTAATTTTCTTGCTTGCGAGCCTCTGCCCAAGCAGCTGTGAGTCGCACTTCGATGTGCAATAAGTAATTGGCAACGACAATTGAAAACACTGTAAACGCGCAGAAGAATTGGCCCAAGGTCAAGATATTGAGTAAAAGTACGTTACGTGAGGACACTTTCGGCAGCACGGCGAGTGCGCCGTTCGTGAGTGAAATTGTCGTAAGGTAACAAATGAAAGCAAACGTAGCCCGCGCCGGCATAGCGGTTCGTTGAATCCAAAAAGTGCCGTAACTCATCGCGACGAGCATAACGCTCGGAGCGATTGTAAAGGTAACCCAGTAGTCTGGTATTCGTTCAAGTTGAAATCCAAAATCAATGTAAGATCTTTGATCTGACGTTGCACCGCTCGCCGTGTCGAAAATTGAAAACGTCCAGGCTTTCGTACCGCCATACCCGTCAGCATCCTTCTCGAACGTGACCTCTTCAGTATTGAACGTGGCCATCCCAGAAGGGCTCATCATTTGCAAACGAACACCGCACATTTGAGTGTCAAATGGCATCTTGTTAAAATCAAATTCGCAAGACGTAACCACATTCTGGCGAGTCTTGTACTTGACTTGTCCTTGAGGTGACACAAAAAGCTCAGTACTTTCTAAATCCGTCGATTCGTACAAGTTTGCAATCGCGTACGCTGGACGCCATATGAGATCGGCCGTCGTTGTGTCGAGGTACATGCCAGGCGCCTGAAGACAACCAGTGGGTTGCGTCGTCGCCGTGTAGTACTTCAGTCGTTCGTCCACCCAGTCCAAACTCAGCGTCATAATCAACTCTACCGTCCCTTTAGCCTCATTCACGACATTCACAGCATACACGTTCATCGTCGCCTTAATAGACGTCGCTATGCCAGGAGTCGGCGGCGTGTACTTGTCGTAATTCGTGAGGAACGTCGTTCGCACCGTACCGATTGCCGATGAGAACAGTCCAACATTTTGGGCCGCGTCGCCGCAATTAATCGTCGCGATACCCACCGCGCGGTTCACTAAACCCACGAGTCCGACGATGATGACGACAACGATGCGATCGATCGCGCGCATCGACGCTCGATGCGACCGCATGTCGATACCTCGCGCGCGAATGAAATCGAGTGAGAAATGAATCGCCAAGCTCCGAAGACCGCGCCCTCGTGCGTCCTCGCGCGCCGCGCGCCGCGCGTCTCGCGTCTCGCGCCGCGCGACGGAATGCGCTCGAACGCGTGCGTCGATGCGACGCGCGCGATCAACGTGTGCCTCGCGCGATGCGTCGAGGTGTGGCGACGCGCGCCGCGGCGCTCCAACGAAAAAGCGCCCGCCGCGCTCGACCGTCACATATCGACGCGCGGCGACGACGGACTCGCTCGCGTCGACGCGCACGCGCCGAAAACGGTCAAACCCTTTCGTGCATGTGCTATTTCCCCGAGGAATACCGCCACGCGCGCGCGGACGCGGACGCGGTCGCGCCAGGAAGCGAGCGCGTGACATTTGGACTGGCCAAGGCCAAGACTGGGACGTTGAACGACGACGGAGGACGACGCATGCGTCGTTCATCGTCCGAGACGGCGTGCGACGATGTGAAAAATAATGATATCGTGCGTGATGGCGCGTGCGGTGCGCGCGAGCGCGAGCATCGCGCGCATGGACGTTCGAAGAGTATGGAAGACGCCGGCGCGGGGTGCGTGGGAGGACGGGACGGCCAACGACGCGACGTCAACGCGGTGAATCGCGACGACGCGTACGCGCGTTCAAAGAATTCGAGTGATCTCGAAATGATGATGTTTGGTACGACTGGTATGAATTATGCGTTAGGCGATGATCGCATGGATGGTATTGGAGATTCTTCGACGGAGCGCGCGGAGCGGCGGCGCGTCGGGTACATGGCCAACGGAGCGTTGCGGGACGCCATGAATAACAATGGCTGCTCGGCCCTTGAGTCTATGATTCGAACGCTCTGCGATAATGATTAAGCGATACATCGGTATATTTGATCAACTACTGTACTTTTCCTGTTGTAACATCATCATTCATCATCATCATCATCACTTCTAAAGCTAAGCGCGCGTCCAACCGCCGAGCCGAACGCTCGAAAAGCGTTGGAGCCGAGTTACCACAAACCTCGCGCAAAACGCCGCGCGAGGAACGAGGGCGAGCATGGGTTAACCACCGAATATTCGAAACGCGACACCGACGGCGGCGAAGCCTACTGAGACGCCGGCGCCGAGGACGAAGGCGCTCGCCACCTGGCTCACGACGCCGCCACCCGCGGCGTCCATGGGAACGAACGCCCCACGCGGGGCGCCGATCGCGGTGTTTCCAGTCGGTCTCGGCGCGCCTACGGCGGTTGTTTCGTCGGTGTCAACGTTCCACCAGTATATTCCTTGAGGCGAACGCACGGGACGCCACTCGCTCGCGCGGTGGACGACAGCTTTGGTTGACGACGCCGACGGCGACGACGCCGACGGCGACGCTGACGACGGCGACGCTGACGACGACGAGGAGGCGTTCGACCCGCGCGCGGGTGTGGCTGTGTAGTCGCGCGCCCGCGCACACGCGCGCCGGAGAATCGATGTAGGCGGCGCGCGCGTCATGCTCTGCAGAGGTGGGACGCGAACGGTTCGCGCGTCTGTCGCTTTGCGGCGTCGAAGAAAGAAGTCTTTTGGTATTGAAAGCTAAGGTTCTACGGTAGTATGAGTGCGACTGATCATGATGATATGATTGTCTTTAGTACGCTTGCGCCTGCGTGTTCGCTAACACTGCTTGCGTGAGACTCTTCGTCTTGGACATCAACGCCTTGGTCTTTTCGATGATTTGCTCATTCACAGACTTGACGTCGGTGTGCATGAGCACGTAGCCCGCCTCGCTATCAATCTTGGCGTTGAGCTTGTTGGCGCGGATGAGATTGGCGATCCACGACTCAACTTCTTCGGCGGACATGCCCAATCGTTCGGCCAATCCAGCGATGCTGACGCGCTTGTTCACCTTGCAGTAGCTTTCGATGACGTACGAGCGCGCGCTTTCGAGAAACGCCGACTTGCACCCCACCAAGAAGAAGTCACCGTCAAGCAAAGCGTCGCACGCCTTGAGTGAATCTTGCGCCTTGCTGAAGTCGAATTCAACGAAAAGTGCGAGTACAAAGTCGAGCACCGGATCACGGTAGGTGTCGCTTTGAATAATCTTCACTAAATCCTTCAACATGCTCTTACGCTTCTTGTTGGTCACCACAGCCACGGCGAGGTAACGCATGAGGTAAGGCGCCTCTTGTTGTACCGCCTGCACGTACTTTTCTTGAAACATCACATCCATGATCAAGTTGCGGCCATTCAGGTGGTTGAAAAACACAAACAAACTCGCGTGCAACAACCACGCGCGTTGCTTCATCTTGGCCAACGCGCTCGTGCTCGTGTTGCTTTCTATGGCATCACGCAATCTATTCATGTCATCCAAAGCACCTTGCCAGTTTCGCGTCAAGATATCCGCAGCATATTTACCCCACAGCGCACTCTCGCATCTCGCGGCATCCGTGCTCAATAATTGCACCACGCCGAGGTGCGCGGCGGCGGCGACGTAGTCTCCGCACTCGTACTGAAACTTGGCAAACTTGAACAACGCTTCGACATCCTCCGCCTCAATGCCGTGATTCTCCTTGGCAAACTTGACGTTAAAAGTCTTATCACGACTTAATTGATTCACAGCTACGACATCACTCGCAAACTTCACCGCCTTGGCCGCCGCCGCGCTCAGCGTCCCGTGCGCCTCGATCGCCGCCGCCCGCTTCGCCTTCATCTCCGCCGTAGGTTCCCCACCATTCACCTCCTTGTGCACATCCGCCGCAAAATCACACATATTCGTCTTATTCAACACATCCAACTTAGCCTTGAGAACATCCTTGGCGTCATACGTCCCCTTCGCGCCCGCGAATTCGAGCAACGGAAGCACCAAGTGCGCCTCCACCCGCGCGGCAATCTGCTCACGTTCAAACCACGCACACGCAACACCCGTCAGTATCTCATCACCGCGCACTCGCGTCACGCCCATCACACACCACCCATGCGCGCGCGTGCCGTCACCCCCCATCGACGACCGACGACGCCGTCGACGCCTCCACCGTCAGCACACAAACCCTCGTCGTCAGCGATCGCGCACGCGCGAACGCGAACACCTCACGCGCGTCGACGCCGACGCCGACGCCGACGCACCGTCGCGGTTAAATCCGTCATACTCGCGCGCTCGAACCCGCGCGCGTCGTCGTCGACCCCGTCGTCGCAAGCCAACGCGCGCCGTGGACTCGCGTTCGCGCGCACGCGCCCCGCGCGGGCGTCGACGACCCATAGTGCGCTCTCGCCGTCAGCCGACGTCGCGTCTTCGCGACATAGTTTCGCGACCTATAAGGCTGGAAAAGAGATTTCTATATTTCTATACTTTTCTCGGACATTCGGCGCGGATGTATAGACCTCGGAAACGTGCGAAGAGCGATTTCTACATGACTCTCCCGACGACTCAAATAGCGCGTGGCGACGGACACGCGCGTCAAAAGACGCGCGAAACGAAGCAAACGACGCGTCGACTACCGCGCGTCGTTCGTCGTTCAAGGCTTGGAGTTGCGCGCCCTGATGATGGAGCACTTACGTGTACACGATTCTATGCACAAACAGCACTGTGACATGGTCACTTGTGCTTGAAATTTCCTTAAAATTCTTCATAACTCGGGCCCGAGTTATGAAGATTTTTAAGGTTTCTTCATAACTCGGGACTGGTCAATCCTTGAGTTAATTTCGAGGGGGTCGAGTTAGGCCCAAGTTATGAAAATCATCTCTTAGTCACGTGACGCATAATTCGGACAAATGGAGGTGAACGGAATCGAGTACGATCGGGGATCACAGTTCATGACTCGTCGAAGCGCCCGAGTTATGAAGGAGGTATGAACATGAGCTCTTGGTCATTTTCGCATAACTCGTGTCTAAAAGGTACGACGCGCTCTGCCCTGAGAGACATCTTCATAACTCGGGTATTAAGTCCGAGTTATGCCCGAGTTATGAAGGTCTACTCTTCGTCACCCTTAGGCCTCGCTTCTTTTAGTTTTAATCTGACTTCACTTTTTCGCTCTGTATATCTTACAACCTACCGCTATCTGTCGTTCTTAGGCACAACTTACAGGCACGATCGCAGATCGCAGATCGCGCGCGCGCGGCGTTCGCGGTCCACGACGCGCGGCGTCGGCGACCGCCAGAGATTCGCGCGCGTCGTCGCCATGGCGGTCGTGCCCGGGGCGTACGTCCCCGTCGACGGCGATGGGCGATGCATCATCGCGCGCAACGCCACGCCGCACATCTCCGCGAGCGCGGCGGCGCGCGCGGTGGAGCTCGTGCTCGCGCGCGCGGCGCCGCCGAGCGCGGGCGCGAGCGCGAACGCGAGCGCGGACGCGGCGCCGTCGGCGCGCGCGCGCGCGGTGGCGTCGAAGACGTGGCGACGACGCGATGCGCCGCGCGTGGCGACGCCGGAGGCGTTCGTCATGGACCCGTCGAGGCGCGAGGTCGAGCGCGAGCGCGCGTGCGTCGTGGGCGAGCGCGTGGTGCGCGTGAGCGTGGTGTGTCAGGAGGGATGTTATCCACACAAGGAGTACCACGTGAATCAGGATTGTTACGTCGTCGCTGAGCGACAGGAGTTGGTGTATGCGGATGGTGGGGGTGTGCATGCGTGTGGTGAAGCGTCGCATGGGCGTGGCGTGTGTGGGGAGCTGTTGCTTGGGGTGTTTGATGGGCACGGGAAGCGCGGGGAGGATTGCGCGCAAATCGCGAGCGGGTACTTTACGGGGACGTTGATCGGGGAAACATCCGAGACGGAGGCGTTGGATGCGTCGTATGCGCGTGCGTTTGAAAAGGTGAATGAGGAAGTGTGTGAGATAATGGGTGAGGATGCGAGTTTTTCGGGATCGACGGCGATTACGGCGTTGTTCGACGCGGATGGTACGGTGCGCGTGGGCAACGTCGGGGACTCGAGGTGCGTGGTGGGGATTCGAGTGGCGAATGATGAATTGCCATTGAATAGACATACGAAGACGTGGAATGTATTGGACTTGACGCACGATCAGACGTGCTTTCGCGCCGATGAGCGAGCGCGTATGAAGGCTCAAGCTGAAAGTCCGATGATGTTTGCCACCATTGGCATGGTGCTCGGCGAGACGCCTTCGCACGAAGAATTTGGTGATGGCGAGCCTGGATCGGATGAAGAATACTGCGACGATCCGCCGCGTGTATTTATGTCTGGATATCGGTTTCCTGGATGCGCGTTCACGCGCTCGATTGGGGATACCGTGGGTAAAGCGTTGGGGGTTTCGGCGACGCCAGAGATGAGCACGCACGACTTGAACGCGTCGCCGACGACGCAATGCGTCGTCATCGCATCTGATGGCGTGTTTGAGTTCATGTCGAGTGGAGAAACCATGGCTATTGCTGAACGTCACTATTTAGAAGGAGGAGAAGGCGCGTCTGAGCGTGCTGCCGAAGAAATAGTGCAAGCCGCGTACGCGCGCTGGCAAGAGCAAGACGAACGCGCCGACGACGTCACGGCGATTGTCGCGTTCATTTACCCCAGTGACGAAGTCACCATTCACCCCAGCAACGACGTTGTGGCTACGATTCAGCTTAACGACGTGTCTAAAATCATGGGGGCAATGACTGTTTCGTAGGACAAACGCGCCGCCCCCGCTGTTTATGCTTCGTAAAATAATATTACTGTAGCGAGAGTGTTGTTGTAATAAATGCCTTTCTTTGTTAAACAAGTTTGCTAGTCGACTTGCGCCTTGAGCCGCTCCTACACCACCTCCCTCTCCAAAATACGTTTCGCCTTTTCCAGCTGCTCCTCAGTCGTCTCAGCGGGCGCCTCACGTTCGTACTTGATTTCGATGTCAGATCCGGCGGTATCGGGGGCGTCGATGGATCCAGAAATCGTGTCGACGTCGTCGAGCGACGACAGCGGCGCACCATACACGTAAGATCCACTCATCTCGTCCCCACCAGTGCCCGGACGACGCTTAAGCTTTACGTGTAAACCGTTCGTCGTGTGAATGGTCGCTCCGGTGGTCATGCCGCACTCGCCGTCTGGGTGAAACTTTTCGTCGAGCTCAAAGTCAAAGCGGCGCATAATCATCGCCAGAGACACAATGGATTCAAACATTGCGAACTGGTCGCCGACACACTTTCGCTGACCGCCGCCGAAAGGCAAGTACGCGTACTCTTCCGTGTACTCGTTCGGCATCGGGGCATCGATAGGAAATCTCTCCGGCTTGAACGTGTCTGGCTCATCCCAAATTCTAGGATTGCGGTGCAAGTTCCACACAGAAATGAAGAAATCTGTGCCTGCATCGATGTTGTAGCCACCGAGCGTGACTGGTTCTAACGCGCGTCGAATCAACACGGGCGGCTGCGGGTACAAACGCATCGATTCATTGATGACGCGAGTCGTGTACTTGAGCTCGCGCATATCCGCGACGGTGGGGTTGCGGTCGCCGCACACTCGGTCGACTTCTTCGAACACCTTCGCCTTCACCTCCGGGTGTTTCGCGAGCAAGAACGTCGTCCACGTCAACACCGCGGCGGTGGTTTCGTGTCCAGCAATGAGCAACGTCATCAAGTCGTCGCGCAATTGCTTGGATGTGACGTCGTCGCCGCTGGCGATGAGAAAGTGTAAAATACTCGGATCTTCAGTGTTCATGTACTCCTCCACAAACTCTTCATCCTCTTCCTCGACTAAAGTCTTGCATCGAGAGATGAGCTTGTTCAAAGTTTCATTCACCAACACCAACGCTTCTTCGCACTTGCGCTGACGGGGCACGAGCCAGCGAAGGGGAGGAACTTTCCAATACGGAATGAACGTCACGCTTCTGTATTCGGCTTCGCGCAAGACGGTGTACACCGCCTTGATCACCGGATCATCCGTAGACAAAGAATCAAAATCATAGTTGAACACCGCTTTGCCTATAATATCCAACGCGAAACGAGAGTAAAAGTTTTCCATCTCCACCGATTCGTTCGCCTTTTCTGCGCGGGCGAGCTGGGAAATCCCCTTCAATCCGCAATCGCCAAACATACCCACCATGGATGTGACGTACTTTTTGTGCAGGCTCGGCACGATAACCTTGCGACGAATTTTCCACACGTCGCCGTTGGCGGGAATCAAACCTTGCCCCATGACAAAGTCCAAAATCTCCGACAACAATCCCTTAGAGAAGCTCTTCGCTTGCGTGAGCAACATCTCCTTGGCCACGACGTTGTCGCTCACGACGACAAACTTCTTCGGCCCGATCGCCAATACGAACATCTCACCGTACGCCAAGAATAGCTTATACAACGGCACAAAAACCGGCTGACCCGCGATCTCGCGTATGTCCCCAGACGCCACCGGCATCTTTGACATCGCTTCCGCGCGCCACCGACGCGATAACCTCGCGAGCTGCAACTGCACCGCTCGCCCCGCCGGTCCACTATCCTCCGGCACCAACTTCCTCAACGCATCCGCCACTTGACGAAATGGCCCAGTAGACGACCCTTTCGTAAACTCTCCAGCCGCGATGCGCTCCTCAAGCGTCATCGGCTTCTCCCCGTCTCGTCCCGACGCCGCGCGCGTCGTCAGCCTCCCCGTCCCGCGCCCGCCTCGCACCACGCGCGCCACCGTCCCGCGCCCCTCGCCACCGCCCATCTCCACGCGCGTGCGTCTCGACGACGACGGCATCATCACCCCCGCACCCATCGCCACCCCCATCGTCGCCATCGTCCGCGTTCACCTCCGCCACCAATCGATCCGATTGTGACGCGCACTTTTTCACGCGCGTCCGCGCACGAATAATGATCCCCCTGCGCGCACGCACTCGCCGATGATGCGCGCGAACGAACCCGCGTCGTGCGTCGCGTCTTTGGGTACGCCGTACGGTGCGTCGCGCCGCGTCGCGCTGTGCCCCTACCGTCGTCGGCGTCGGCGTTCGTCACGCGAGTGGATAACTTCGTCCCGCCCATCGGGGCGCGGCGCTCGACCGGTGCTGATGTAAACCCTAAACCTATACCCTAAGTCACTGACTTCCGGGTGTTTTTCTGACTACGAAAATTCGCGTCGAACCCAACGGCGTTCGCCGAACGTCGACGCGCGGACGACGACGACGACGACGACGACGCGACGACGACGACGCGAGGCGCGAGTCGCGCGCGCGTGTTGTCGTTCGGTCGGTCGGTCGGCGGTCACAGGGGCGCACGCACGCAGGCGCGCGCGACGCACATCGCGCGGGTGATTTAGTGATTGTTCATGGCGCCGGCGCCGGCGTGGCGGTTCGGGGTCGCGCGCGGCGGGGGTGGCGGTGCGGCAGCGGCGCGAGGGCGAGGGGGGCGCGCGGCGCGTGCGGTGCGGCGGCTGGTGGTGGCTGGGGGCGCGGTGGCGGTGAGCGCGGGTGGGGCGCGGGGCGCGCGGGCGGCGATGGGCGCGACGTCGCCGCGCGGGAACGACGGCGGGACGCGCGGTGGGGATGGTGCGAGCACGAGCGGTGGGCGTGGGAGAATGTGGATAACGACTGCGAGTGGGGCGCTGGCGGGGGCGACGGCGCGCGTGTGCGTTGCGCCGTTGGATGTGATTAAAATCCGATTGCAAGTGCAAGTGGAGTCGGGCGCGGCGGGTAAATACCGCGGATTGGTGCAAGCGACGCAGACTATTATACGCGAGGAAGGTGCGCGAGCGATGTGGGCGGGGACGATTCCGGCGTTGTTCCTGTGGGTGCCGTACACGGCGATTCAGTTTACGGTGCTCTCGAAATTTAAAGACGCGGCGACTGAGTTTGAGCGGCGACATCCGGGGTCGATGCAGTCGGTTCCGGTGAGCTTTCTCGGTGGTGCTATCGCGGGTTCAGCGGCCACGGTCGCCACGTACCCATTTGACGTCATCAGAACTCTCCTCGCCAGTCAAGGGCATCCAAAGGTGTACAATACGATTTTAGACGCGGCGCGGGGCGTGGTGCGCGAACGCGGCGTCGCGAAAGGTTTATTCGCTGGCGTCTCCGTGACGCTCGCGGAAATCGTTCCCGCGAGTGCGGTACAATTCGGCTCGTATGCAACATTAAAAGCACAATTTCCAGCGATGTTTGAAGGGAATGATTTCGCGTGCGGGTTCGCGGCGGGATCCATCGCTCGACTCGTGGTGCACCCGCTCGACGTCGTCAAAAAGCGCTTTCAAGTTGCCGGATTTTCCAGAAGCCTAGCATACGGTCAACGCGTTGACGCCGAAGCGTACCGAACTTTCTTTTCCGCCGTGCGCACAATTGCCACGCGCGAAGGCTTAGTGGGATTTTACAAAGGTTTAGGGCCGAGTTTGATTAAAAGCGCTCCGGCGTCGGCGATTACGTTTAGCGTCTTTGAAGCCGCGCATCGCGCTTTATCCGCCAATTTTCCAACTGACACCACTGATGTCACAGAGAACACAAAGAGAACACAGAACGTCGTCAGTACTTACACTAAGAAAAAATAGCGATGTGTACACGTAGTATGCTAGCCAGTTTTAATATGGAATAGAAGAAAAAGTAGAAGAGCAGCATGGGGCGCCACAGACGCACACGCGCGCGCTCGCGCCCGCGCACTCGTCGCGTGCATGGAGGCAGAAATCGCGCGGCTCGTCGATGAGCTTGCCTACGCGCGCGCGGCGGTGGAGTCCGAGCCCGATGCCGGCAAACGCGAGTACCGAGAAGAAATCGTGCGTCGCGTCGAGGCGGCGCTCGACAAGTGCCGAAAGATTTCCGAAACTGTGACGACGAAAGCGGCGACGACGACGATGGCAGTGCGGCGCGTGCACGCGTCGACGCTGTCCCTTGCCGCGTTTAGACGCGAGTACGTCGCCACGGACATTCCGGTCGTCATCACTGGTCTCGAAGACGAGCTCACAGAGGATGGCGCCGATGGTGAAAAGTGCGCGTGGTTGCTCGAGCGGGGCGGCACGAAAAAGGTTGCCGTGACGCGTAACGACGCGCACGTAAAAAGCGAATTGTCGTGCGCGAGCGCAGATGTTGTCGATTTAAGCGAGCACTTTCACGCCGTCATGCGAGACGAGTCGCCTGGGAGTTACCTGTATGACTGCTCGATTCCGCTCAAGCTGCCGAGTCTCGGCGAGTGCGTACGGATTCCGCGATATTTTGCGCATGACTTTGCGCAGCAGACGATGAGATTGCACGCATTTAGCCGCTCATGGCCGTCGCTATTCGTGGCGGCGAAAGACACGCGCTCGAGCTTACACGTGGACCAATGGCAAGGCCACTTCTTCATGGCGCAGGTGCGAGGCACAAAGCGATGGACGGTGTTCCATCGCGACGATACCGCGTACTTGCAACCAAGCTGGCGACGTGGCACACTCGATCCGGCGCTTCCGGCGTTATCCACATTCGATGACACGCGTATGGCGTTCGCAAAATATGCCCGACGGTGGGACGTCGATTTGGGCCCCGGTGAAGTCTTATTCGTCCCGGGCGGCGCCCCGCACGCGGTGCACAACATCGACGCCACCGTTGCGTTCGCCGGTAACTTCATCGACGAAACCAACATTGATCGCGCATTATTCGATTTGCGACTCATGGGCCTCAACCAGGGCGCGGCGATGATGGCGACGTTCGGCGCGCTCGATGAAGTCGAGTTCGATCCGACGCTCGGCGCGTTTGAAGACACGACTACAAACATGCGCAATCTCGTCGTGCGGTGCGATGAATACATCGGTGGTGCTGCTGCTTCTTTACCTTTCACGCGAGGGTAGACGACGTTGAGAGGGTAGAGGGTAAACACGTCCGTCGAGATGATGATATTAGCCTAAACCGACGATTACGACGACGACGACGACGACGAATCGACCGTCATAGCCAACCACAAAAAATAGATGCCATCATAGCCAGGCACATTTATTTTGGACGGCGACGCGCTTCCAGTCGGCGATGAAATCGACGGAACAGGCGAGGCGTACGAAGGCGAGAATGCGCGAACGAACGACGTCACGGGGACTGAATCGCTTCGCCACGTCGACAGAGCGAGGGGCATCTACGCCGCTTCGGCGCTCCGGGCGTTGGCTGATGCGGGCGGCGGCGACGCGGTCGCCCGATGTCTGGCGGGAGACTGCGTGGTCGCGGGGGTCGACGTCGCTGAAGCGATCGGCTATCTTGTGGGTTGGGTTCGCCCTTCCATCGCCGAAGCGTTCCAGGGGTGGCTCAACACTAGCGCGCCCGCTTTCCCGTCGTTGACAAACGTACCGGAGGATTTGAACACCGTCTGCTACCGGGTGTTTCCACCACATGAAAATTCGCTTGACAGTGTAAGGGCAACTGCGATACAAATGATACAGCGGGCGCACGTGTGAGTGTGTTGACGATGCGTAACTGATTAATTTATGTAACGCGGAGTATATGTCACTGTTTGCGAGCGGTTGGTCGTCTAAAGTTTGCGTCGCGTCGCTTGCTTTCACTCGTGTTTGCCACGCATCACGTTTTTCACGAATTTTCACGTGGTGCAAAAAACCGGTAGCAGATGGGGTGTAATGATCTGATAAGGCTAAAATGCACACTATATTGTGATATTTGACCGTTCATGACTCGTCATGCATGTAGGGACTCCTCTGAACTCCGTCGGTATAAAGGTTTCGCGGTGCATTTCCCCCAAAATTACAAAAAGTCACGATGGGCAAAAGACACAGGCGCTAAAACTAAAACTCTCTTGACCGGAATCGAACCGGCGACTTCGGGATTAACAGTCCCACACTCTAACCAACTGAGTTACAAGAGACACTTTGACGGAAATCTATTAACAGTCTTACACTCTACCCACTGAGTTAAGGAAGATTGTTCTATAATACGTCACTCACATGAGCGCAAGAGCACGTATTTGTGTCCATGTCATGGCGGTCGGTATTTACTTGTGGAAAGTTATGGGTACTTTTTTTCTGTGATGCATGAGTGATGACGACGCGCGCGACACGCATCCAACACTCATTCATTCGTTCGTTCGTTCCCTCGCGCCACATTCATCCACCACTGACGTCGTCGTCGTCGTCGTCGTCGATGTCGTCGTCGTCGTCGTCGATAGGCGTGCGTCGTCGTCGTCGGTGTCCGCGGTGCGATGCGCGCGTGGCGAACGCCCGCGCGGCGGTGTGCGCGGAGTGTGGGTGCGCCGTCGACGAAGATGCCCGCCTCGGGACCGAGGCGAGGCGGTCGTTGGCAGAGTATCCGTCGTCGTCGTCGTCGTACGACGACGACGACGACGACGGTATGATCATACCGACTCACGACGATCGATACGACTACGACTATGCGTCGTCGTCGGATGATGGCACCAAAGCGTCGTCGTCGTCGTCGTCAGACACCGATGATTCCGCGAGACGTGCAAAAAAGAATCGCATCGAGCGCGAGCGCGAATTGGAGCGGTCTTCTCCAGAGGCGTTAAAGTTGTTGTATCTCATGTATATGTACACGTCGGATGACGATGATGGTGTTGTATGGGGGGATCCCACGTCGTCGTCGACGACGACATCAAAAAAGAGTCGTCGTGCATCTCCCTGCTGGTTTCGGCAGTTGCCTATTTTGGTGTTGATTTACGAAGGCATCGTGCGGGGTGTTTTTGATTACGACTACGCCCCGCAAGCCGTGAGCGTGTACGGCGGCGCGCGCATATATTTGAACATTAGCGAAGAAGGACGAGATGACTTGGACGATTTGCGCGAGTTAGATATGCTCAAGGCGTTAAAGGTGACATCTGAGCAGTACAATCACGCGACGTTGCTTAAAATTACAACCAAAGGTGTTGAGTTTGTCAAACGCGTGATGGCGAATAACGTGCTGACGGCGGGCATGCGAAAAGCGGTCGACTCGTTAATCTTCGAAGCCGGGTCGCTCATCCAGGTGCGCTACGATTCGGCTGAGAAAAAGTTCTACCTTGCCGTTCCTGATATGAACTTTTCCATCGCGTCGACAATTACGGATATTGAAGAAGTTCCTTACGTGAGCTCGCCGTACATCGTTCCATGCATGCTCGCGAACGTCGCCTTTACCCCAGACGTCGCGGCGGGTCATCGCCGAGCTCAACGCATTTTGGCCTCGCGTAATACGGGCGGGCGGGGTATTCGAGATTCCCATCTTGATCAATCACTCGCGTTGGACGACGTAAAACTTTTCGTCACCGAATGGGTTCCCATGGGCTCGAATGAGATGGTGTCCTTTTGCACCAAGCTCGGCACGGGTGAGCGCGTGCCAGGGGGCATGTTTAGCGAACGCGCGCTCGACGCGGATGAATTTGACATGGTCGTAGCCATCGGTGCGGAGCATAAAACTAAGCTCGTAGTGCTCGATTTGGATGAAACTTCGTACGTCAACGTTGAAGCTGAGCTGTTACAGACGGCGACGCAGAAAACGACGCAGGCCACGCAAGTTGAGAATTTCGGCGTCAACTTTTCAGAAACTGGAGTCATCACATACGGTTTGTACGTCAACGGAATTGCCGACCGCGTGCAGAAGAATATATCACTCGATTTACTCGCGCGCTTGCTGTCTGACGTGTACGAAGATACCTCGTACTTGGTTTCGAATTTATTCTCCGCCTATCAAAGATCGATGTTGGACATGGCGTACAAGGGCGAGGCGGACAATCGCGAAAAGTTTGTGTGCATCATGGCGGATCGAATCACGCCGAAACTCAGGGCCGAAGAGTACATGGATGACGAGAACTATGAGAACGAGCTTAAGCAAGTCATCGGTGCGACGTTTAACGCGCATGATCTATCAGGTGAAGAAATCATCGTATTCGGTTCGCAAGGCGTCATCATTTGCGGTCCAAATTCTTCAAGACATGATCGCATGCTCAGCATGTATTGCGCGCTACAGGCGCGTTCGTCATTCATCAAGAGTGTCTTTTCGAGTTGTTTTGCACTTGCTGATGAGCTCAAGCGCACGCGGGCTTTAGTTGATGACTACCAAAGCGATCCGACGAACGTGATTCGCATTCGCGAACGCTTGTCGTCGCACACGAGCGCGGTGACGGTGCTGTATGAAATTCAGCAGTTTATCCTTGAGTCGCTCGAGAGCATAGACCCGTCTCTAGAGGCAATGATGCCATCGTCGAGCATCAAACAGGGCGCCCTGTATGATTCAGCTGCGAAGAAGTTGTACGATTTGTTAGATTTGGAAGGCACTCTGAAACGCACGAGGCGACGGGTTATCGATTTGCAAAAAGTTGTCTCGGCGTGCTTCAACGACCTCGAAGCGCTACGTGATATGAGCCAAGTCATCGGTTCAACGCGCAAGTTGCAGATTAATCAAATGATAGAAGGTACGACGAAGAATTTGGAAGATGCGTTTCGCGCACAGGCTCGTAACAGCACGACGCTCGAGGTCACGCAAGTCATTCTCTCTGGCTCGCTCGCGTTTGACATTCTCGACCGCCTCACAGGCCAATACCTGTCCTACACGGAAATTCGATGGGCGAACGAATCAATACAGCCATATTTGGTGAACGAGCCCATGGTTTGGTTCACATTGAACGTCATCATGTGGACGATTTTGGGTGGTGGCATTATTTATTTGATGCGTCATTTAGCGTACATGAACTTGAGCGTCGAGACGAAAAAATTGCTTTTGAACAAGCCCATCCACGTCAAGCGCTGGAGACGATTCGTAGCGTCGAGAAATATGGAATCCATCGCGTGCAAGGAAGAGAAAGGCGAACGAGTGACGAAATATGGTTGGATCGAACCCGTTAACGTGATTAAGTGGCAAGGATCCTCACCAAAAATTGAGGTGACGTGCGACGAACGCTACGGCTACATCCTCTCCTCAGTGATTCTCATCAACAAGCGCACGTGCAAACTCACGGCTGACGAGTGCTGGCGTATATTTTGGCACGATAACTTTGAAGTCAAAAATATCTACGACCCGACGCGTAATGAGTTCAATGCAGAAACGGGCAAACGCGTGGATACTTCAGCCCAAGCTTCAGACGACGAGGACGAAGACGCCGCCGCGCCCGCGTTTGGCGCGTCGATGTGGCAAAAGAGTGGCTTGAGCTCTTCCTTCAGCAGAAAATCAAAGCACGACATCGACGACGACGGGTCTGACTCCGACGAATACATCGGTAGAGACTTCACATATGAAGGATTCGTAGCCGAACGCAACGATGCGGCGAGTAGATTGTAATAATTGTGTCACTATTTCTTTCCTTTCAAGTAGGCCGGTGCCTCACACCGCGACACCTCTCGCTGGTGCCACCACCCTCTCGCGCGTGGCGTGTCGACATGACCCCACCGGTGCGACCTACGCCAGGGCCCGCGTGTGCCGTAGACCCCGCACACGTCTCTCGTTCGTCATCGGTCGCGTCGACATCGTCAAGCGCTGCCTCGGCGCTTGGCTTACCCAAAACGTGCGCCCGGGTGAATCGTCGTCTCGGCGATGTCAACGTCAGCGCCTACGTCATAGGGACCGCACATGTCGGACAATCTTCTGCTGAAGACGTTGCTCGCGTCATTCGCGATGTCAAGCCGCACGTCGTCGTGCTTGAGCTCGACCAAGAGCGCGCCGACGGGTTGATTGCCCAGTACGTCGCCGGCGACGGCGCCGCGAGCGTCGAATACGGTTCAGATTTAATGACTGGGTTGATTCAAGCGGAAAAATACGGCGCGTTGACGATGCTAGGAGATGTTCGCGCGCGAGGCATGGCGAGCGAGCTCTCGAATGCGGTGCTGCGGAGAGATGTATTGAGTCCCGAGCGATGGCGTCGAGCGACGGGGTACGCGCTCGACGCGCTCGGCTTGGGCACAAACAGCGCTGGCGTCGACGTTCTCGGGGCGTTTATCGAACGACCAGCGATGTTAGCGCCACTTGCTGCTCCCACAGTGGCGTTCGCCTTCGCGTCTGCATTGATGGCGACGAGCGCGAGCGCGAGCGCCGCCGCGAGCGCGGTTGACGTGGCCACCCTCGCGCTCGCCGCCGTCTTATTCTGCCCAATCGTGGAAACCTTATGGATGTCTCGCGATGATGTCATCGTACGAAACGTCATACAAGGCATTGAGTGCGCTTCTGGCATCGAGCGCGGAACGTTACGCCGCGTGCGATTCAATTTTACCGCCGACGTAGACGCTACTCGAGCCGCCGCAAACTCCTTTGTCGCCCAGGACTCCGCCGCGACGCCGTGTTTTACATTGAAGCGCCCGATCGCGCGCGGAGAAGTCCGTCGGCTTAATTTATGGGAACCTCGATGGTTGTCGTTGATGGATTCTCTCGCTGAGGCTAATGGTGGGGCGCTTGAAGGTGCTGAACTCGGATGTCTGCTCGGGCGAAGCCGACATTACTGTCGAAAGTCGTGGTTGGACGAGGTCGGCGACGATGGAAACGAGCGCATGGGAACAGTCGTCGTCGGTGCGTTCTTTTGGTGTTGATGCGAACGTGTGTGTGTGTCGTATGCCGTGTCGCGTGTGTGCGTATTGACCCAAGCGTATATCCTCGCACGCGAATAAAACAGAAAACAAAATGCGTCGAGTGCGCGTGGTAAATTTCTCCGAAGGCCGCCGACCGACGACTGGCGCTCGTAAATTAGAAGTGTGGATTGAAGGATTGGATGACGAGATCGACGTAGGCGCGTTGGAAAGTCATCCAGCGGGATATTTACTCGCCGGTGTGGGCGAAAGCTGTGATGACGCCGATGTAGACGACGATGTGTCCGCGGGTGAGATTAGATGCGTATGCGTCGTCGGTTTAGCGCACGCCAACGGCGTCGTGAAACGCCTCTCCGCGAGTGAATAAGTAATATGTGTTGTATCGTGTCTAGTCTGTGACATAGGTAATAGCAGTAGCACTGTGTGAGTACAAATGTATCTTACATGTATATATATATACCGGGTACTTGAACAAACATTTTGAAACAAAACTTCCTCTCTACGCCGCGGTGGACATCGCGTCTAAATCCAGACGCGAGAGGTCGCGAACGACGCTATCCTTCACAACCTCGGCTGGTGCATCATCCGCACCACCTTTCGCACTCGCTGGACTCGTCGTGACGAGATCTGGTGTGTGACATCCACCATCAGCGCCCTCGCGCGCGCGCAACGCGGTGAGCGAGTATCGAATCTTTACCAACGTCTTGTCGTTCAAAAAATGCGTTCGACAAAAGCTCAACGCCTTGTCCACCGAACTTTGCTCGACGAATTCCACGTATGCAATCGCCTGGTCCATGCCTTTTTCAAACGTCTTGTGCCAGAATAGATTAACTTTACCGCACTCTTCATCGAATCGCGCGCGAATGTACGACGGATCGAGCTCGGGGTCGATATCCGTGACATAAATTGTGCGCTCGGCTTTTTCGCGTTGCTCGGGCGACATTATCGTTCGTCGCTTGAGCGTGGTGTTCTTTGTCAACTCCACCGTGAGCGGGACGTTGTCCACGTGCGTGCCGTGCATGGCAAGCGCCTTATTGGTGCTTTCGATGTCCTCGAAATCAATGAATGCATATGGAAATTTGATCTTCGGGTGATTGAGGAGTTCAATGTGTGCGACGCCGCCGCATTCAGAGAAGAGCGCGCGCAAACTTCCCGGCGACATGTTCTTCGGAATGTTTGCGACGTAAACCTTTTTCACCGGCGAGTTGCCGGCGGGGGCGTTTCCGTCGATGTCATCGCTTTTGGTTTCCATAGTCGACTCGGGTGCTGGCGTCGAAGGTTCGGGCGCTGGAGCTTTTTCGCCCTCGCCGCGATGCTGCTGCGCTTGATTGTTGTTTGACTTTCTCATCGTCCGTAACGGCGTCTTCGACGGATTTACTCGTATCGATCGGTTTCCTAACCTTCTACCTGTGAGTTGTAACGCCAATCCCGCACTTTTGGCTTCAATAAACTCCACAAACGCCACATTCGCCGCGGCGTATTGCTTGGTTTGCACGTGCAACCGAGACACGGGGCCGGCGAAATCTTCGCACACCTTTTGTAACGTCTTCTCAGTCACGCTTCTATCGACATTGGCGACATAAATAGTTCTCGCACAGCTCTCAATTTCCTCCTGAGTTTGCGGCAACAATAACGGATTTACTGGAATCACGGGCGTCTCGCTCTTGAGCACCGTAATCGCGTGCCCGTGCACGATGGCTCCGTGCATCGCCAACGCCTTCTTCACCGCTTCGTCGCTCTCCAGCGCGACGAACGCATATCTAAACTTCTCCGACCCCGCATCGCCGCATAAACGGCAATCAATCACGTGTCCACACGCGTCTTCAAACAGCGCGGCGAGTTCGGATTCTGTCACGCTCACGTGCACCTCCTTCACGTACACCGTCCGTCGCGAGCCGTCGACGTCTTCGACGCGTCTGCCTCGCGCTCGCGTCCTCGACCGCTGGCTCCCATCCCAACGATGGGCGTACATCCCTCCCATGGCTACCGCGGAGGCAGAATACTGATTATAATACATCGCATGATGCATCGTCTGCGTCGACGCGTCGACCACGCCGCCGGGCACGAGCGACAGCGGCACGACCACGGGCACCGGCAACGCGCACCCGGGCGCGCGCACGAGCCCGCCCGCCGCCATCGCCGCCGCGTTGTACCACTGCGCGCCGTACGGCGGCGGCGGTGGCAGCGATGGCGAACCCACGTGACCCCCGTACGTCATCTACCATCGCACAAAAACACGAAACACACACACACACAACGTCAGTCTCCCTCACGCGTCTCAAACGCAACCGAATGAATTTCAAAAATCAACGCGCGCGCGCCAACCGCGTCGCCAATGCGCACGCGTACCTGCGCCGTCCTCGGCGTCGAAGGCGACCCAGACGTTGGCGATGCGTAATAGTAATACCCCAGCCCCCCGTGTGCGCCCATCGCCTCCTCCTCCTCCTCCTCCTCGTCGTAATCATCATCGCCATCGTCCCACTCGCGTGGCTGTCCCAGTCGCGCGTCATCGCCCTCGTACGCGCATCCATCCCGCGCATTCCCCCGTCGTGCGCTCGCGCGCGATATCGACGGTGGTGTCGCCATCGACGTCGTCGTCGTCGTCGTCGTCGTTCGCTCCGTGCCGTGCCGTGCGCGCCGCGACGTCGTGTGCGGCGACGTCGTCGGGCGCGCGACGGACGCGCGGGTGGAGACGCGCGATGGGACCCTTCGGATATTCGGCGCCATATGCGTACACCACAGTGATTCATGCTATGTGTACACGATGGCGCGGATGTGTGTGTGTGTTTTTATGTGTTCGCACGCGTGTGAGTCGCGTATGACGGTATGTAATCTAATRKAATATGTGTACGATGGCGCGGGTATATTTTTTATGTGTTCGCACGCGTGTGAGTCGCGTATGACGGTATGTAATCTAATGGAATATGTGTTTTTTTGGGTTAGGGTTAAGGGACATGGTTTTGTGTCGTCTGTGGTGTCGCGCGTCGGGACGTCCCTCGATTCGCGCCAGTCGTCGGCGCGCGGACCGTCGTCGTCGTCGCGGTGCGGTGGTGGCGGTGCGCTCGGAACGCACGAGCGCGGGTGGTTTTTCTTCGCCCGTCGCGTGTTTTAGAGCGTCGAAGCGCGCACGGCACGTACGTCGCGTTCGGCGGCTGGGGCGTTTGGCGTGTCGGCGTTTCCTAGACGGTTGACCACGGCGCGGGCGTGGGGACAATCGACGCCGCGCGCGACGACGCGACGCGAACCAGGCGCGCGTGCGCGGGTGCGCGCGACGAGGGTTTTTGCGTGCGTATTGTACGCCGTCGCGGTGCGGCGGGCGCGCGCGGTGGGCGGCGCGGTGGGGTGGTTGTGTCGCGTCGCGTGACGTCCCGTGGGCGTGCGGGAATTGGCGATGACGATTGGGGGCGTCGCGGACGTGATCGCCGCGATGGCGGATCGGGATGCGGCGGAGGCGGTGCGTGCGGTGCGTGCGTATGCGGATCGGCGCATGGTGGGGGTGGAGGATGATGGAAGAGATGTCGTCACGATGGACGCGGTTGGGACGGCGAAAGCGGCGGCGGCGAAAGCGCCGAGCGCGGGACTCGTCGCCGAGGAAGACTGGGGATTCGTCACGCCACCGACGTCACCATCGCGGCGTAAAGTCAAGGAAAGTATGCGTATGGTGTATAGTGATCGATTCGTTCCATCGCGCGCGGCATCGATGGGGTTTCGAGGGGAATTTAGTATGTTGGACGCCGAGGAAGAGGATGGGCGGTTGGCGCGGGACGCTCGGGACGTGGCGACGCGACGTGATGCGACGCACGCGACGCACGCGGCGGGGGGCGGGAACGTGAATGCTGATGATAATGTCACCCCGCATGGTGCGGTGGCGAATGGCGCAGGCGCCGCTGCCGCCGCGAGCGATCGTGAGGATACGTCGGCGGCGTACGGCGCGTTGTTGCGGAGCGAATTGCTCGGCGACGTATCGCCGCCCGAAGCGTACGGTATTACGCCGCCGCCGACGCCGAGTGTGGCGCGGTATCAGCGTGCTTCGACGTCGTACAGCAGTCCAGGTCGCAATTTGTTTAGATTTCAGAGTGATGGCGTGTTTGGCCCTTCGACGCCGCGCGCATCGGAGAGTCCGTATTCGTTGTCCCCGGTGGGCGCGGGCGACGGGCCGCTCGGTATGACGTTGCTCGCGCCTCGACGCACGCCTCGTAAAATTGCACGGTCGCCATTCAAAGTCTTAGACGCTCCTGCGCTTCAAGATGACTTTTACTTGAATTTAGTCGATTGGTCGGCGTCCAACGTGCTCGCCGTCGGCTTGGGGACGTGCGTGTACTTGTGGAGCGCGTGCACGAGCAAGGTGACAAAATTGTGCGAACTCGCGCCGAACGACTCGGTGTGCTCGGTGGCGTGGACGCAGCGCGGCACGTACTTGGGTGTGGGCACGAATTCTGGCGAGGTGCAACTCTGGGACGTGGCCAAAGGGAAAATGACGCGCGCGATGCACGGGCATCGTTCGCGCGCCGGCACGTTGGCGTGGAACTCGCACACGTTGTCGAGCGGCAGTCGAGACCGAACGATTTTGAATCGCGATATTCGAAGCCCAAATGATTACTCAGCCAAACTTGTCGGTCACAAGAGTGAAGTGTGTGGATTGAAGTGGTCTTACGACGATTGCCAGCTCGCTTCGGGTGGAAACGACAACCAATTATTCATTTGGAACGCGCACTCGAGTCAACCGGTGTTGCGTTGCAGCGAACACACGGCGGCGGTGAAAGCCATCGCGTGGTCGCCGCATCAGCACGGCTTGCTCGCCTCTGGTGGCGGTACCGCCGATCGATGCATTCGATTTTGGAACACCGTGACTAATTCACCGTTACAATGCGTGGACACTGGATCGCAAGTATGCAACTTGGTGTGGAGTAAAAACGTCAACGAAATCGTCAGCACGCACGGGTACAGCCAAAACCAAATCGTCGTGTGGCGCTATCCGAGCATGTCCAAGCTCGCGACGTTGACCGGTCACACCTTGCGTGTGCTGTTTCTCTCGATTTCACCCGATGGTCAAACGATCGTCACGGGTGCTGGTGATGAAACGCTGCGTTTCTGGAACGTCTTCCCCGGTGTGAAATCCCAAGTCTCTGGCGTCGGCGACAACGCCGTGAGCTCCCTCGCTCGCACGAGCATTCGATGATGCGATATGATGATATGTTTAAAATTCTTTTGACTTGTTGTTGTTTATGTTGTTGTGTAATTACTACTCCTGTACTTTCATCCGCTTCATCCGAGCCACCGGCGCTCAGAGCGACGGCGACAGCGGTTGTTACACCCCCTTTACGCCTCGCGCCCCACACAGCGCGCCGCGTGTGCGCGGTGTACCACACCGGCGTGCGGCTACGCGTAACTCGCGCCTTGTTTCGCTCGATAGAACCACTGCATCGGTGAAATATCGCGTCGCGCGTGGTATCACCGGCCGTGATCACAGCCTCTGCGCGCTGAAAGAAAGCAAAGGGTCACGCGGCGCATCCTCTGCGCGCGTCATGGCTAGTGACGACTCGGCGCCGAGCACGAGCGCTCGCGCGAATGAAGGCGGTATGCTACCCACTGACGCACCGTGGGGCACTCTAGGCCGGCAAGCCGTGCTCTCTACCGTGGCTCTCGTGAGCAAGTTTCTGCTCGACGTCGTCAACTCTACGACGACGACCAACGGCGAAACGCTTCGAGACGCTATCACCTCCCGCGAGCGCCCGCGGGGGTTGATAACTCTTAGCAATCACGCTTCGACGTTTGATGACCCAGGTGTGCTCTCGGAGCTCATTCCGATGAAGTATTTCCTCACCGAACCTTGGCACGGGGGCGTACGGTGGACGTTGTGCACGGATGAAATTTGCGCCAAGAACAAGTTGAGAGAGGATTTCTTCCTATGTGGCAAAGCGCTGGCGATCAAGCGCGGAGGCGGATTAGATCAACCAGTATTGCATACCGCGGTTGAACTCGTCAAGCGCGGAGACTGGCTGCATTTGTTCCCGGAAGGTCGAGTCAGTCGAGACGGCGAGCTCTCGCGCATGCGCCGCGGATTTGCGAAACTGTTGTGCGATATAGAAAATTCAGGCGGTCAAACTCCCTTGGTTGTGCCATTTTGGCACTCTGGCATGGCGGTGGTGAAGCCATACGGTGAGTACTCCATCGGCGTGGGAAAGCGCGTGCACGTCACCGTGGGTGAACCTATAGATTTTAGCGACTTGGTCAAGAAGTGCGGACGGTGCGAAAAGAGCGTCAAAGCCAGAGACGCGTTGTACGGCCAAATCATGGATCGCGTCGAAGGGCGGTTGCGTGACTTGAAAACCAAAAATGCGCGCGAGCGTGAAAGTACGGGCGCAGCCGTAAACTAGTGCACGCACTCGCGTCGCGCGCGCGAGTGTGTCTTTATGATATTTAGTTGTCAAGCGAGACTTAGAAAACGCCACTCCGCGACTCTCGCGTCGTCGTCGTCGTCGTAATCCGCATCATGTCCCATTCCTTCTTGCTACGCATGAACACCATCGGCACCATCGCCGTGACGCTCCTCGCGATCCTTGTATCGTGCGCGTCGTTCACAGATATCTCGCACACGTGCGTCCCGACGCGAGCGACGAGCGCGTTGACTCCAGCGCGCGTCGCCGTCACTGGTTTCGAACGCTTCGTCAACGTATCCGGCGTAGACGAGGCCATAGTACAGCTAGAGTTCGATGTTGATATGTCGAGCTGCTTTAGTTGGAACACAAAATTGATTTTTACGCACGTCGTGGTGTCGTATGCGACGGAGGAGCGATTGAAGAATGAAGTCACGGTGTGGGACGCGATCGCGTTGACGCCCGAGTCGAGCGTGATAGAGGGACGAAAGATGGCAAAGTATAGGTGGCGAGACGTCAAGGATGGTTTACGTGGAGTGCGTGTGGATGTGGACTTGTCTTGGGCGGTAACGCCGGTGGTTGGGAAACTTTGGCGAGGAAGCGAGCGGATGGGCTCGTTCACGATGCCCAGCGAGTACGTACCTCCAAGGGAGCGACCGCAGGCGCCGAATGGGGGTGGACGCGTACCAGGGATGCCTTGAAAGAGAGTTGAAATCTAGCTAGATTTTGTAGTACAAAGCCGCTTAATAGTTACAGGTCGAGTAAATTGGCGAGTTCGGCACCCGGATCGACGCGTCGGTTTGCCGGGGTCGGCGAGGCAACGGCAAAGGACATCAAATCTCCGAACGTATTTGTCATTTGTGCCACGTCGTCTGATGGTTTGATTTCGACGATTTCGTCGATAAAAGTATTGTTGTGGGCGATCGTGGGCTTTTCTTCGTCTTCTGGTGGAGGCGGCGCCGGTGCCGGCTCAGGCGTCGACGCAGCCGGTATGACGCGCTCGATGACGGGTGGGCGGTCAACCGCCACTTGATCCGTGGGCGTGTGTACGACCGGCGCCGGAGGACCCGAAAACGACAAGGCACGCGCGACGGAATCCATTCCAGCCACACTCCTGGCGTATAAATCTTCCGATGAAGAATTCTTTTCGCGCAATTTCTCGAGCGACGCCGAGAACTTTTTCTTATTCAGCGCAAACGACGTCTTGAATTTTTTCAACATTGTCGACTCTTTCGCCGCGGACATGGTTTGTTTTAACAGCGAACTGCCTGCCGAAAACGCGCGACTCGACGCTGAGGCAAACTGTTCCGATAAAGCTTGCCCGCGCATCATCAAATCAGAAATCGTCAAGTCGGGTTCTTCCAAGTCAAAGTCGACAATTTCTTCGGCTTGCGGAATAAATCCAGTCTTGCGGGCGACGACGGCGCACATCGATAACCGTCGACGCACGAACACTTCGTACATCTGTGTCCCACGCATGGCGGCAAGCATGGCGCCATACTTCGTATTCATGAATTCATCGTGGTCAAGCCATAAGCTCTCGGCGGAAATCGCATCCTTTGGCGGAGGATGCGCGACGACTCCTTTAATGTGCCGCTTATACCCACCAAGAATTGTAGAAAAGAATGTCCGAAACACGCGCGCAACGGCGCGTGCGTCTTCACCCCGACTGCGCTCGAACTCTCGCAGCAGTCCGACACGTAACAACGTCGTCGGTCCCGCTGGCATGGCGTCGAAATCCTCCTCAAAGTACGTAAATGATCCGTCATCTAAATTGAGCACAAAGATATCCTCGCATGGAAGAGCGCGCATCGCGGGCAATAACGACGAATGCAAACCCACGAGGAACGGCATGGGCGCGGTGAGGTAATCTAAAAATGGCTCAGGAAGCAGTGGTAAGAATATGTGCTGCCAGGACATCGGAAAGAGCGCGGCATTTGCCGCGTGCACCGCCCCGCTCAACGCAGAAACGCTCGAACCCGTGACGACGACGCGTCGTTCGGTCACAAGCGCCGCAAACAACGCGACCAACGCATCCACGTGTCCGACATCCAACAACGTTGTGAATCTAATACCACTATTAAAGTCCTTCTTCAAATCAGGCGCGTACAACGTCGCACTTTGCGTCGCGATGCCCGCGAACGCCGTCCACGGCAGAGGCGTCGTCGTCGACGTCCCGGGCTTCGGCGCGCCCTCTCCAATCGTTCGGTTTAAAAACTCCCACAGCGCCTCATCGCGCGAGAGCTCTTCGATGTCTTCACCGTCATTTGTATCGCGCGCACGGGCGACACGAAACGCCTCGTCGTGCGCTTTTTCGAGCACCGTCCAAAAATAATCAAACCACGGCGCTCGAGCGAGCACCACTAAAGCCTCATCCCCCACGCGTCTCGCCACGCCCACGACGCGCGCGCCATCCTCCTTAGTGAGCGTAAAACTAAATCGCTCCGCCCTCGCCGCGGCACCACTCGTCGACGGCGCGCTCGCATCGTCGTCGGCGGCAGAAGATGGTGCCGAAGCCGCGCGCTCTGGAAATGCAAATCTCTGTCGCACGACAACGTCCACGAGCGCGCGCATCTCGCGCTCGCCGGCGTCATCGCTCGCAAACACGCACTGCGTCACGCATTGCCCGCGCCGCGTCGCGTGACAGAACGCGGTGGGCGTGCGTTCGTGCGCTGAAGCCATTCCAGCGCGCGTCGCGCACTGGCGTCGTCACTCACGAACACGCATGCATGCGCGCGCGAGCGCGCGAATGCATCGCGTAGCGCGGCGCGGGTGACGACTAACGCAATTTTGGATCCGTTAGCGACGAGCGTTCGAACGCAGGCGCCGAGTCGCGCGCGTGGAGGCGCGTCAAGTAGAGTGATGGAGCGCGACTTTGGCCACGACGCATTCGCATTCGACGACTACGCACCGCGCACGCGCGAGGCGGGCGCGCGCGAGGCGAACGACGCGAATGATGACGTGTGTGCCGCGAATGATATCGTCGACGTCGACGTCGGTGGCGTGATTCGTGCGTATGAGGATCGAGCGCGCGACGCGCGAGGCGGCGGCTCGCGAGCGCCGTCGACGAGTTTAGCGACGACGTCGGCGATCCGTAAACGCCGCTCCGCGCTCGATGGATTCGTACCGCTCCCGCATCCGAATGCACCGACGTGGATGAGTGATGCGCTGGCGGATGACGACGAGCCGATGTCGAGGTCGAGGCGGGACGGTGGAAAGCGAGGCAAACGAGGCGGCGGCTCGTCGACTAGGACGCACAAGGCAGCTTCAAAGGCGTTTGTTGAACGCGTTTTGGCGTGGTCGGTGCGTGGTTTGCAAACATGCACGCGTGAGAGCGTGGGTGAAGCGCCCATGGTGAACGCTACGGCGACGTATGAGACTGTTGAGCACTGGTTTGCGGTGCAAGAGGAATTGGCATACGAAGAGGCGCGGGCGACGCTCGCAGCGGCGCTCGTGCGACAGCGGCACGTGTCGGCGGCGTTTCGTGTCATGGTCAAAGTTTTACCGAGTTCAAAAGGTATGGGGCGATTGCGAATGATTGAAGCGACGCGGCTGTCGAGAGATGAGTCGAATGATTGGCGTCGGCCCGCGACGGCGATTTTGCTCAAGCGAGACGCCTCCGACGTCGGCGTCTTAGCCATCGTGGCGGCGAGTCAAGAGGCCTCAGGAGCTCAGAGTGTTCCATTGTGGGTGCAAGCCCGCGACGTGGCAAGTATTGATGGTTCGAGTAGTACGTGGACGGCGGCAGCGTTGGATTCACTCATTTCGTATCAACGCATGGCGTGCGCGTGCTTCATGCGACCAAAAGTCTCGTTCGCACACCAACTCATTGGACACAAGCCATCGACGCACACAAAATTCTTCGATTCAGACTCAGAGTACGGCGACGACGGCGAGAAAGATGGCGGCAGCGTTCGCGACGACGCATTAGCAGCGGAAAATGGTGAAGATGACGCATATCATGGTGAGCTCAACACATCTCAACGTCGAGCGATGCAACGATTTCTCTCTCGCAATGGACACATGGACCAGCTTCAAATGGTACAAGGGCCACCTGGATGCGGGAAAACGCACTTTACCGTGTCTCTTTTGCACGCTTTGGCTAAGAAAAATCGACGCGTTCTGGTTTGCGCCCCGAGTAACAAAGCGGTGTGCGTCGCCTTAGAGTTGTTCTTGCGCACGCAAGGCGCTACGGACACGTGCGCACCGTGCATACTTCTTGGTGTCGAGGACTCGCTCGAAGAATGCTCAACCCCTGCGAGCAAAGCGTTTCCAACCTGTGCGATGGACTACTTTATCTATCGCCGCGCGAGCGCTATCGCAGGAGGTATCGAGCGCGCACTGGCTGATATGAAGGCTGAGAAATTGAGCCAATTCAGCCTCGACGCCGTTGGCAAAGCATTGGATTTAGCGCGCAAGCAACTCAAAACTGCGGCACCACAATTCTTGAAGGGTGAGATAAATAGTGGTTTCAAAGCTATTGAGTCGCTTTTACACGAAATGGATGCCACGAAGGCGAGTGAAATTCAGGAACAAGGTGCAAATCTTGTGGCAAATATTTCAAAGGCGTCTGGCCGCGGCGAACGCGCAGATGAATTTGCGGTCGAGTCTTTGAATAGAGCGCAGTTGGTGTTTTGCACGCTTGCAAGCGCAGGCCAATCAATCATGGCGATGCTAAATCCACCCGATGTACTCCTCGTCGACGAAGCTGCCCAAGCTCTTGAGCCAGAGATTGCGATACCGTTCCTTCGCAATCCGAGCAAGTGTCTACTCGTGGGTGATCCAGCACAGTTGCCTGCAACGTTGAGTTCTGAGACCGCACGTCGGCATGGACACGCAACGTCATTGATGGAACGTTTGATGACACTCAATGACGAAGGCGTGAGCTTGCTGGACACGCAATATCGTATGCATCAAGAGATTGCACATTGGCCTTCGGCGTACTTTTATGCAAACCGGTTGCTCACTGCTGATTACATCACGACTCGAGAGTTACCAAGTGATTTCCCAACGCACCTGAAGCCGTATACATTTGTTGACGTGCACGATGGCGAAGAAACCGGCAAACGCGGCGCGAGCAAATCAAACCAAAGCGAGGCGAGATTAGCGTGCGCGTTCATCGAAACGCTCGTCAAATTTCAGCGAGGTAGTACGAAGACATTTAGCGTCGTCGTGATTACATTTTACAGCGCACAAGTTCAATGTATTAGCCGCATGCTTGCGTCACATGGTATCAAACATGTCGCCGTACATAGTGTCGATAGTTTTCAAGGCTCAGAAGCTGACGTCGTGATTTGTTCAGCGGTGCGAAACAATAAAGCCAGCGCTGTTGGTTTCCTTGCCGATAAGCGAAGGCTCAACGTAGCCTTGACTCGTGCAAGACATGCGCTTGTTGTTTTAGCGTGTGCCAAGACACTTTCCGGCGGAAATGCTGATCTAAAGGCGCTCGTCGATGATGCGAAACAGAGAGGCGTTATCATTTCTCAACATCAATTTGCAAATAGCTTTCATTCAGTCAGTAGAACGTAGAAATTAGATCATGTAGTAGACGACGTGACAATTGCTAGACTATATCAGCACATCTTTTTGCTATCAACACACCCCTTCGCTTTTCAATCGTTGAATGAATAGATTAATCGGCGATAACAAGCACGTCGGATCCTCCATCGTGACGACGGTCCCGCATCCTTCCATTTCAATCCACGCCACCTTCCTCGGACGCATCACCGCATTCATGTGCAGCGTATCCTTATACCATGGGGAATTCGTCCCTGCTAAAATAATCGCATCTATGTCTAAGTGTTCGTAAATGTGCGTGTTGTCCAATCGATTCAACGCCGCTTCATAGTAGGCCAACACCGCCTTGGCATTCAACTCGCTCATTTCCCGCTTTGCCGTGCACGCTAAATCACTGCCGAACAATCCGCCACTTCCTCCAGCTAGCGCTCGATAAGAGAACATTCGTTTCATCAAATGCTGTAACGACCAAGACGTCCATCCGTAGCGCCGAAGATTAAATTTCGCCGCCGCGCCGAGCACGTGCTCCATGGTCGACGCTCGCGTACAGCTCGGACTAATCAGCATCGCCGCAACCACTGGACTGGCGTGCCGTCCAGCGTATAGCGCCATCACTGTCGCCCCGGCGCCTACACCGAGCACGGTGACGTTTGTGAGCCCGAAATACGTCGCCACATCCTCGCACCGCTCCGCCAACGCGTCGAGCGTTTCGCCATCCCTAAGCAACGCGCAAGGCGCGTATTCCACTCCCGCGCCGCCGTCTTCGCACCCAGGAGCATCGATGTGGTAAATGCAAAATCTTCGCAGTAAATCCGAGGACGTGCCAGCGCACACGAAGAGCGGCTGGAAGCACGTGCGATGATTTAATCCAACGTCGTGAAAAGTCATGAGTGGCGGCTTGGAACGATCGCCTTGAACGGTGACGGTGATTGGACCGTACCGCGTTTCGACGACGTACGCATCGCTGGTGGATTCAAATCCGGAGATTGATATCGACATTGCGCGTTTGAAACGTGCGCGTGGGCGTGGCGTGTGTTGAAGTGGCGATGCCTGCAGGCTGCGACTGAGGAGAGTTGGCGGTTGGCGTTACAGTACAGTGCGTACAAGTGTCGTCTTTAGACGTTTTCATTGAAACATACGGTGACTTTAAAATCGTGGTCGTCGTCGATCGAAGTGTGTCCGCGCACGACACTCGCGTGACGAAGTTTAAGCTCCTCTAGCAACGTTTTACATTCGATGGATAAATCATCCGAGTCTTCGTACGGCTCGTCGGCGTGCACGAAGTCTGAGAGAATCTCCACGTGCGACTTGGCGCCTTGGCCGCGCTCAAAAATAGACTGGAACACCGCGTCGTCGTTATCTTTTGCCAGAATCACGTGTAACTCGCCACTGTGACGCTCAAATGTCCACGTGCTCTCGCTCGATTTGACTCGTCGGCTCAACGCGCCGCTCAACGTCTCTACGCACCCCGTCCAAGACGTCCAAAGTTTGAAATGTGAATCGGTCAACTCAATCTTGATATCTTTCATCGTTGTCTCGCGCGGAAGCGCGATGATCATCTCCACCGTCGTCGTCGTTTGCGTCCACTGCACAATCCCATTCGCACCAAAGCATGTCTTCGTGTCGCCGACCGCGCACGCCCACGCGCGGCGCGCGCGCGCCACGCGCGCATCCGCGCCACCACTGACGCATTCGCGGCATCCATCGCTATCGTACCCGTCCCCGGCGTCAAACGTCATCGCGCGTCGTGCATGCGTGCGTCGAGACATGACGTGTCCCAGGACACCAACAGACGCCAAAAAAGTGTCGGAAAAGCGCACCGCAGGGTTACGACGTGACTTGCCGACGCGCGACGCACGCGGTGCGACGCGCACACGTCTCGCGTCGCGCGCGAAACGATAGCGTCGATGACGATGATGTCGACAGATGGCGGCGGCGGCGGTGTGAGTGGCGCGGGCGTCAGCGACGCCCGAGGCGCGCATAAAGTGCAAGGCGTGCGCGTGTTCACCGATGCGCTGTCGAGCGACGCGCACGATGGAATCGTGACGTGGATTGCGGAGGAGCTCACGCGCGGACGTCGTGGTGAACTTCATGGACGCACATTCGCGCCCGTGCCGCCAAAGTGGGCGAAGCGCAATCAGTCGAGGGAGATGTTGCAGTACGGGACGTACACTCACAGCAACCGCGTGGAGGATGGCTTTGAGGTGAGCGCGCTGCCAAAGGAGCTTATCGATGTCGTCGATGCGCTCATAGCGTGTGGGGTGATTCAAGAGTGTGAAAGATTTGATTCGTGTACGATAAATGTGTACGGCAAAGGCCAATGGATCCCGCCTCATATTGATAATCCGGCGTTTGCGAGGCCGTTTGTGACGGTTTCGTTGCTGAGCGCGCAAGACATGGTGCTCGGACGTGGAATCATTTGGCCCTCCGATGATAAGCCCGAGCGCGAGGTAGTCTATGAAGGAGAGGAATTTCGCTTGAGCCTTCCTGCGAGGTCTGCGGTGCGTGTTGAAGGTGATGCGGCTGATGTGTATGAACACGCAATCCCACCCGTGAGCGAAGACAGAATTTCACTCACGTTTAGACGAAGACTAGATTTACAACAAGAGACGGATTTGATTGCCGCACAGGTGGCGATGACGGAAAGCTTTAGAAGCTTGTATAGAGAAAAGCGTAGAAGTGGTCGTGTGGAAACGCCAACGCCGCCGAAAGAGGAGTCTGATGAGACGAAGCGGCGCCTCGCCATTGCCGCCGAACGCGCGCGGATTAAAGCTGCCAGAGAAGAGCGTAAAAAGGCCAAAGCGTTGCGAAAAGAAGGCTACGTTGCCGCTGCGGAAGATTTGGAGAAATCAGCGACAGCATTAGCCGAAACAGACGTAGCAAGCGCAAGCAGATCGTCGGCTAAAGCTGCAGAAGAGGCTGAAGTACAATTGGTGAAGAAGCCGCCCAAGCGCGCGTGCGCTGTCGTGCCTGAAAATCTTATCGACGCCGCCGCAAAAGTCACAGCCATGCCCGAGGTTGAGCGTGAGCACGTACAAAAAGTGTATGATATCGTCGCTCAACAGTGGCACGGTACGAGGTATCGCGCGTGGACCGGTGTTGAGGCGTTTATTAGAAAGCAACCGGCTGGTTTATTAGCCGCCGACGTCGGTTGCGGAAATGGAAAAAACATTCCCGAAGTTGTAAAGGGTGGCGGTTTCGCTCTCGGTAGTGACTTTAGTCGCGGGTTAATTGAGATTTGCCGCGACAACAGCTACGAAGTCATGGTTGCAGATGCGGTAATTCTACCGTATCGATCCAACGTGTTTGATTACGCGTTGAACATCGCCGTGTTGCATCACATTTCCTCCCCAGAGCGCCGCGTGGAGCTCGTCAAGGAAACCATGCGCATCATCAAAGTCGGCGGTGTGGCATTATTCTACGCCTGGGCGCTCGAACAGGAACAAGGTGGGGTATCAGGCCATCAGTTTGAAGGCCAAGACGTCTTGGTACCGTTCCATAACAAGATTAAAGTCAAGGGCGTCGCCCCAGAGACGCAACGCGAACGCGAATCCCGCGTCGCCGGCGCACCCGCCCACGGCGAAGCCGACCCCGAAAAACGCTCCGTCGTATACCAGCGATATTGTCACGTATACGTTCGTGGTGAACTCTCAACGTTATTCACGCATCTTCCGTGGTGCGACGTCGAGCGCGAATATTACGACCACGGCAATTGGTGCGTCGAGGTTCGCAAAACCACCCATCATCCCCAGCCTTGACCTCACCACCGTCCCACGTTCACCATGTGTATACAATACAATACAATATATATCATCACTATCACCACCGCCATCACATCGCCGCAAAGAGTGCGCCAAAACGCGCCAAAACGCACCAAAACGCACCAAAACGCACCATGTGAACCATTCAAACACGGCCCACATGCGGTCGGTCCAGCGGTCAGTCCGAGAAATCACCTTATTTAAGGACCTAAACACGCCACATGTCCGATCGACTTTTTGGGCGCGATTGACCAATTATGACCAGGCAAATGGGTATTGAACGTGACATTCTTCACGCGATGTGCGCGACGACGCGGTGTGTGTACGATTTTTCAACGCGAGTGGGTGACTCTGTATAGTTTCTATCGCGTTACCAAGTTTCGTGAGATTTGGCATCGATGCGACGGCGCGGTGGGTTGAAATGTGCGTTTAGGGCGCAAGAGTCCCTCGGGCAGCTTGAGTTGTGAACGGTCAGATGTCACGATGTGCGTCGACGCGCAGCCGTCACAATGATGTGTTAGAGGCATGAACAATTGGCGTGCGTGAGTGTAATTCATTTGAACATGCCCTTTTCATGCTCTCTTTCGGCATGGCTCGCGCGAGTGCGTCACGTTGAGTACTTTTTCATCTGTCATCT
The DNA here is from genome assembly GCA_012295225.1 of Ostreococcus mediterraneus. NCBI lineage: Eukaryota > Viridiplantae > Chlorophyta > Mamiellophyceae > Mamiellales > Bathycoccaceae > Ostreococcus > Ostreococcus mediterraneus. The sequence goes on from WMKK01000008.1 coordinate 399,774, forward strand.
TTGGCCAAAATGACTGAAAAATGGCCGAAATGGGTGAAAATGTCAAATATTCAACGGGGCACTGACGCGTCAAACCGCGCTTAAATTTCATCTAGAACGGATAGTCGTGTTGTATTAAAACATCAGACACACGGCGCATCAAACTGAACCGATTTTAGGCCGCTATGTAAGAGATGTGCGTCGATGCACTTCCTGACATCTGACCGTTCACGACCCCAACTGACCGAGGGACTCTTGCACACGAAACGCCAAAACACGCCAAAAACACACAAAATGAGGCACATTTCAATCCACCGCGCCGTCGCATCGACGCCACGTCGCGAGAAACTTGGTTACGCGATAGAAACTATACAGAGTCACTCGATCGCGTTGAAAAATCGCACACATAACCCGTCGTCGCGCACGTCGCGTCAAGAATGTCACGTTCAATACCCATTTGCCTGGTCATAATTGGTCAAGCGCGTTCAAAAAGTCGATCGGACATATGGCGTTTTGAGGTCCTTAAATAGGTGATTTCTCGGACTGTCGGTCAGTCGGTCGGTCATCCACGTCATAAACCCACCGCCCCCGGATTGAAATAAGGAATATTCCCTCGAAACTACGGCGGCGCGACTGTTCGCGGCTGCACGCGGTCGGCGTCACACCCACCCGCGCCCGACGCTCGACACGCACGCGCCATGGGTTGCGGACCTTCAGCACCGTCGATGATGGCATCCAGCACGGTTGACATCGCGCTTCGCGTGCCCGACGCCGACGTGGCGGCCGTGGATGCGTTTTTCGCGCGCGTGGCGCAGGCGTTCGCGCGCGTGCACACGAAAGGGGTGAATATTCAACAGTTTTACATTGCCAAGGGCGCGGCTCGCGTGAATGCGATGGATGCGGCGTCGGGAACGAGTGGGTATACCGAGTATTACATGTACGAGGAGTACGCCGATGTGGCGAGCGCAAAGGCGCACTTTGAAAAGTTTCAGAATGAGCCAATCTTTAAAGAGTTTGGGGAGGTCATCATGCCCAAATACGGCGTGTGCTTCAAGGCGGTGAAGACCGGACGTGACGATTTCGTGCTGCAAAGTTGGAATGGGAGTGTTCCGGAGCACTCTCCCGCCGTGGGTGAAACGCCCTTCGTCGCGGAATTTATCGTGGACAAGGCCAAGGAGGAACACTACGACGAGCTCTTCACGTCGCACCAGCGATTTGTTCAGGTGACGTCTTCGCTCACACCCAAGGGCACGTTTGAACCGAGAATTACGCAATACAATGTCATGAAAGCTAATGAAGGCGCTGATAAGATTGCTTACACCATGCATATGGTTTTCCCTGGCGGCGACAAGGCCATTAACAAGCACATGGATTGCCAAAAGCTCGACTGGAAGCTCGGCGCCATGGAACAGTTCCTTGCGCTGGTGAACTCGGGCAGCTTTGCTCTGATGGGTAACGCTCGCATCATTCATGCCATGTGAGGCATGGAGCAATTTTCATTTATTAATCTGTTGCATTGTAGTTTTTACGCGTTGAACAAATAGATATTGTTTTTTATCGTGTTTTGCTTTTGTGTAGTATCTAAATTCTCATCAACCTACTACCTAAATTCGATTCGCACCGCTTTGCGAGACTTGTGCACGTTATGTCGCGCTAGTTTTACGCGCTGGCGAGCATTTTTATACGTTCTCTGTGCCTCGCTCCACTGTTTTCTCGCGTCTAATAACTCACCCTGCGCGAGCAAGTAGCGCTCGCTATTCGCCTTTTGCGACGACTTGCGAGGTCGGGCGCTTGAATCGTCAATTAATTCACGCATATCGCGCCATGTCGCGTCATCGCGCACGATGCTCACACTCGCATCATCTTCTTCAATCATAGACACGAGTCCGTCGAAAATTTCTCGAATCCACTGCCATTCTTCGTGCGTCAATGCCACGCCCGTGGCGTCCAAATACAAGTTTATGTTGGCGCACGCCAACCGCCAACGGACAGGAATCTTTCCCATTTCATCCACGCCCGCTAACATTTCACTCGTCTTATCATCCATTGCAAACTTTTCCTCTTCCAGGATAGCATCGTGCAAATAACACCGCACCACGCGCTCGACGTCTCGCCGAGCCGCCGTCACGAGCGCCGCCACCGCGCGCGCTGACGGCGCGTCCCGTACATCCTCTGCCCCTAAAGACGCCTCCACCGCGGCTAATCCACCGCCAACGCGCCATTTCCATCGTTCGCTAATCTTTGTACACCTTCGCACCTCGGCTGGTCGCATCTCTCGCGCGCGAACCGCCCCCGTCCACACGCACGCCACCACAGCGTTCCAATCCACAACCCCAACTCTCGCGCGTTCCAACGCTCGCCCCGCGCGCTCCGCGTCCGGTTTCTCCTCGGACACGCGCGCAATGAACCACTCAAGATCATTCGCACACCATTTCGGCGACGCCTCGGCGTCACCTTCCGCGCGACACGCCGTAAATCGCGGCGGTTGAAGCTTATGTCGGCACTTGGCCACCTCCTGGCGGCGGCTCTCGAGCGCACGCCGCGCGCGCGCCGTCGCCGCCGACGCCGCTGCCGGCGCACGAGGCGCGCGCGTGGAAGCCATCGACGACGCGCGCAACGTCGTCCCCGGGGCCGCGCTCGTTCGCATCGCGCGGGCTACGTTGTACGTGGCGCGATGTGTCGTCACTTTGGCGCACGAAATACGCATGACGACGCCGAGCGCGCCGGACGGCGGCGCGAGCGGCCGAAGGATACGCCGATTACCTATCGACGTCGTCAATCGCGTCGCCGCGGGCGAGGTGAGGCGAAACGCGAGCGCGCGAGCGCGCGCAAAGCTGATTGGATTTTGAAAACCAAACGCACCTGTGTCACGCACCTTTTTTGATTTGCGACGCGAAGACTGACGACGATGTCGATTTGTGCGTGACAGGTGATTCATCGACCGTCGAATGCGTTGAAGGAGCTCGTGGAAAACGCGCTCGATGCCGGGGCGAGGACTATAAATGTTGTGGTGAAGGAGGGCGGGAACAAGTTGTTACAGGTGCAAGACGACGGACGAGGCGTGGACGAGAGCGATTTACCGTTGCTGTGCGAACGTCACGCGACGTCGAAGATTGTGAATTTTGAGGATTTGAGTCAGTGCTCGACGTTCGGTTTTCGCGGAGAGGCTTTGGCGAGTATGAGTTATGTGTCGCACTTGTCGTGTACGACGATGACGGCGAATGCGTCGCACGCGTTACGAGCGACGTACGTCGATGGGAAAATGGATGAAGAAGGGGCAAAGCCGTGTGCTGGGGTACAAGGGACGACAATTAGTGTGGAGAATTTGTTTTACAACGTTATTACGCGTAGAAAAGCATTGAAAGGGGCGTCTGAAGAGTACTCAAAAGTCTTAGAGGTGATGCAGCGCTATGCTGCGTTGCGCACAGATGTATCATTTACGTGCCGCAAACACGGGGAATCGCGCGCGACATTGCATACGCCTATAGTTGACACCCGCATTGAACGTCTACAATCAATTTACGGGCCCTCGGTGGCGCGAGATTTGAAACCAATCGTCATAGACACAGAGCTGTCAAAGAAAAAGTTTGATTTCAAACTCAACGTCGACGGTTTGGTGAGCGGCGGAAACTATCATTCGAAGAAGACGACGTTTATTTTGTTCATCAACTCTCGATTGGTGGAGTGTCCGCCGCTTAAGCGCGCTTGCGAAGGTGTATATGCTGCGATTTTACCAAAGTCTGAGAAACCGTTTGTGTTTATGCACCTACGACTTCCGCTTGAGGCTGTAGACGTCAACGTGCATCCAACGAAGCAAGAAGTTCATTTTCTACATCAAGACGCTATCATCGAGCTTCTACAATCAAAGTTGGAAAAGCTTTTACTAGCGTCGAATTCAACGAGAACATTTACCGTGCAGACTCTCCTTCCCGGGGCAGAAAATCTTCGATCTGCCGCAAACGCCGCCGACAACGAAGACGGTCAAGAGAATACTCCTAGTACGCAAAGCAAAGTGAAGAGCACACAGAGAGAAAAAGCGGGTGGTGATCATAAATTAGTCCGTACCGACGCGAATTTGGCTGCTGGCAGTTTAGATGCGTATTTGAAACGCGCAATGAATTCAGAGGGCAGAGAGCATGAGAAAATCGAGGAGGTGCGAAGAACCGTTCGAGAACGACGTGGTCGACGGATTGAACCCGATGAAGACTACGTATGCGAGTTGACATCTATCCAAGAGCTCAATGCCGAAGTCGCTGCGCGTGCGCACCGCGATCTGAGTGATGTCATCAGACAACACACGCTTGTCGGCGCCGTCGACGCGCGCAAAGGTGTTTGGTTACTTCAACATCAAACAAAGCTTTTCATGGTCAACGCCTCCAAGCTGTCTGAAGAACTGTTTTATCAGTTGACTTTGAAGAATTTCTCTAATTTCAGGTATCAAGCGCTGCAAGAACCAGTACCATTATCCCAGCTAGCGTTGCTCGCGTTGGAGGAAAAATTTGATGAAACACTCTCATGGGATGACTCTGACGGCTCAAAAGAAGACGTTGCGCGCCGAGTGAGCGAGTTATTGTGCGAAAAAGCTGAAATGCTCAAGGAGTACCTTGGTGTTTACATCGATGCCGAAGGGCGACTCTTGGGCGTGCCCAATATGCTCGCAGGGTATACGCCAGAAATTGGCAAACTTCCTGAATTCGTCCTCGCTCTCGCGGAGAATGTCGATTGGTCTACAGAGAGAGCATGCTTTCAGACCCTAGCGCGAGTGCTTGGTCATTTCTACGCCGTCGATTGTTCTTACGACGAAATCAACGCCAGCGCCGACGAAGGAGCTCAGATCACCCCAGCTGATGAAGAAACAGAGACGCAGCGAGTCATCCGCCTCGTCGTGTTTCCGGCAATGAAACGTAACCTACTCCCGCCTCGAGATTACGCCACCGATGGCACCGTGATCCAAATCGCCTGCCTTGAACAATTGTACAAGGTTTTTGAGCGATGTTAGCACCATAGAAACATCACTAGCTACACATACGACTTAGAATTGCATATAGACGCACGCGCCCCTACCAAACACAAGATGCCTCACGATGCCTCAACGAGAGACCGGTGACGTCACTTAAACGCGCGCATCGTTGCCGTCGCCGCTCACCAGCGTCGTCGCTCTACATACACGCGTTTGATTCGATCTTGTATGCTCGCTCGACTCGCCGCGCGATCGCTCACGCTCAGGCCGACGTCATCAAAGCTCGCTTTGAGAGCCACGCGCTGCTCGTCGGGCATCGTTGAAAAGACACCTACGAGGCATCGCTCAACCATGGTTCGCGCCAACGCGACAAACGCAGACAAGCTCGCTGCGTTGCGAAGTGAGATGTCGGCGCGCGAGCTGTCGGCATTCGTGGTACCGAGTGGGGACCCGCACTTTAGCGAGTACGTCGCGGCGTGCTTTGCGAGACGCTCCTGGATAAGTGATTTCACTGGTAGCGCCGGTACGGTCGTCGTGACTCAAGACAAAGCTTTGTTATGGACCGATGGTCGATACTTCGTCCAAGCTGAGGCGGAACTGACAGAGGATTGGACGTTGATGCGATCGGGGACGAAAGATGTACCAGACGTGAAGAAGTGGTTGTCCACGTTGGACGCTGGGAGTAAAGTTGGTATTGATCCGAACGTGCACTCTGTGTCTGAAGCTCGAGCGTTTAAAAAGGCGTTAGATAACGTTGGGTCGTCATTAGTCAGTGTTTCGGAAAACTTGGTTGATCTCATTTGGGAGGAACGCCCACCGTTTCCAAAGACTCCATTGCGCGTACACGGCATTGAATACTCTGGTCAAAGCGTAGCGGATAAGCTCGAAAAGATTCGCGAAAAGATGACGGAAAACAAGGTTCAACACCTTGTAGTGAGCTCTTTAGACGATGTGATGTGGTTGTGTAATGTCCGAGGTGGTGACGCCCCGTGCAACCCGGTGACGTTGTCATATGTTTTAGTCGGCGAGACGTCTGCGACGTTTTATGTGGATTTAGACAAGGTCACTGACGCCGTGAAAGCGCACTTATCTGAGGCAAACGTTGACATCAAGCCGTATGAAAACATGGCACACGATGTGCGCGATGCTGCGCGACAAGGGCAAACGCTTTGGATGGATGTCGACACGGTGTCCATCGCCATGCTCGAGGAAGCTGAAGCTGGCGCCGAAGAAATGCCGGCGAGCGCCAAGGCTGCACGCACAGAAAATGCAACTGACGTCAGCGAGAGCAAATCCAAGGCTGTGAAAGAGGGCAAAAGTCCCATTCCAATCGCCAAGGCTGTGAAGAACGAAGCTGAAATGGCTGGTATGGTTGAAGCGCACCTCATGGACGGGGCCGCCATGGCGGAATTTTGGTGTTGGATTGAGAACGAAGTCGCCGCTGGGCGAGCGATTGATGAATACACAGCTGGTGAGAAGGTTATTGAGTGCCGTGCGAAGCAAAAGGGATACATCGAGGAATCTTTTCCATCGATCGTTGGCGAAGGCCCGCATGGGGCGATTGTGCACTATCGCGCGACTGAAAAGAGCGCTCGCGACATCGGGGCGGAAAGTTTGGTGCTCCTCGACAGTGGAGGACAGTTCGCCTGTGGTACGACCGATGTCACCAGAACAGCGCACTTTGGAACGCCTAGTGATCATCAGCGTGATTGCTACACCCGCGTACTTCAAGGTCACATTGCACTCGATCAAATGGTCTTCCCGGTTGGGACAAAGGGTTTTGTTCTCGATGCCTTCGCTCGGTCGCACCTGTGGGCGAATGGTTTAGACTATCGTCACGGCACCGGTCACGGCGTTGGAGCCGCATTGAACGTACACGAAGGTCCGCAAGGGATTTCACCACGTTTTGCCAACCTCACGGGATTGTTGGCGGGTATGATTTTGAGTAACGAACCCGGGTACTACGAAGACGGCGCATTTGGCATTCGTATTGAAACCTTGTTACAAGTCGTGGAAGCGGATACCAAGTTTAACTTTGGTGACACGGGTTTCTTAGCCTTCGAAGTGTTGACGATGATTCCTATTCAAACGAAGTTGATGGATTTGAGCATCATGAGCGACAAAGAAATTAAGTGGGTGAATGACTACCACGCCAAGGTATGGAAGAACATCTCCCCACGCGTATCAGGCGACGTGTTGCGGTGGCTCGAGAATGCGTGTAAGCCAATTTCAAAGTAGATAAAGCGCCAGAAGAAAAATTAATGATTCATATATATAAGTTGGTAACTGTGACATCCTTTACATCTTAATACCTAAACGTTCGCGAAAACTGTAAAACGCTTTCGCGAGTTATTGTTCTCGTCTTGCTAGGAGACTAGAATTTTAGATGGCCTTGTATTCGACCGCGACGATCTTACCAAGCATGACCGCGGTGTTACCGTCCAAGAAGGCGATACGGGACAAACCTTCGCACTTCTTGAAGGAGTCGACGACGAGCGGGTGCACCGGTTCGAAGACGACTTCGGCGACTTCGTTGGACTTCAACGCCATCGGGGACTCGAGCTTCTTACCGCCAGTTTCCTTGCCAACCTTGAAGTTGAGCGCGGTGACCTTGCACGCGGAGCGACCGCAGCGGACGAAACCAATCGGGGAGTAACCCGGCTTGAGTTCACCCGGAATGTCGAGCGTTTGCACTTGCGCGGTGAATTGCTTGCACGGGGCGAGGGAGGTGTCCTTCTTGTAAATCATGACGTCACCAGTGCGCGGCATGTTGAGCTTGTCGAGACCCTTGATGTTCATACCGACGTTATCACCCGGAGCGGCGGCTTCGACGCGCTTGTGGTGCATTTCGACGGTGAAAACCTTACCACCGCACGGGTTGGAAGAGGTGTGGGTCGGGAGGAAGACAACATCTTCACCCGGCTTGACGAGACCTTGCTCGACGCGACCGGCGAGGACATCACCGACACCCTTAATCTTGTAGACACCAGAAATCGGGAGACGCATGGCGGCTTCGGTGTTGCGGTCGGGCTTGTCAACCATGTCGTTGAGAACGTTCAACAAGTAGTCGATGTGGAACTTCTTACCAGCGCCCATGTAGTCTTCGCAGTCGACGCCGTTCCACCACGGCATCTTGGCAGACTTGGACAACAAGTTGTCACCGTTCCAGCCGGAGATCGGGAGGACCGGGAGGGACTTCTCGACGTAGTCCTTCTTCCAGCCAACCTTGATCAACATGTTCTTCATTTCGTTGCGAATTTCTTCGTAACGTTCTTGCTTGTAGCCAGCCATGTCGCAATCCATCTTGTTGATACCGACGATCAATTGCTTGACACCGAGCAAGTTGAGAAGACGCGCGTGCTGACGCGTTTGGCCTTGGACTTCACCAGCCTTGTGGTTACCCTTTTGGATGGCAACGGTAAAGTTACCGTCAGCCGGGACCATGAGAAGCGCGACGTCGGCTTGGGCGGCGCCGGAAATCATATTCTTGATGAAATCGCGGTGACCCGGGGCGTCGATAATGGTGTAGTGCCACTTGTCCGTGAAGAACTCCTTGGTGGTACAAGAAATGGTCACACCACGCTCACGCTCTTCCTTTTGGCGATCCATATAGAACGCAAAGGCGAACGAAGACTTACCGAGCGCGTCGGCTTCGGCGCGAAGCTTTTCGAGTTCGCGCTCGGGGATACCCCCGAGCTCAAACAGTAAGCGACCAGTCGTGGTCGACTTACCGCTATCGACGTGACCGCAGATAACGATGGAGAGATGTTCCTTGCCTTCAGACATTGTAAATTCTGCGCGCGCGTATTGAACGAAACACCAGGTGGTTCGAGACGTCAGTCCGCGGGTCGAGGACGCGGGACACATACACATGTATATAAAAAACACCACATCTGCGTATATGTGATACAATACGTAAAACCACCCCCAAAAGAGATCCGTGCCCCACGCACACACCTTCCGAAACATTCCACGTCGTCGTCGTCGTCGTCGCGGCGGCGGCGGCGGCGCGAGGGTCGTCGCCCGACGCCGCCGCCGCGCGCGCGGACGACGACGACGACGCGCGACGCGACGCGCGACGCCGCCGCCGCGATGGAGAAATATCACTCCGTATCACACGCGATCGATCGCGGCATCGCGACGCGTCGCGCGACCGCGAACGACGCCCCGCGCCGCCCAATCGTCGTCGTCGCGATCGATCGATCGATCGCGATTCGCGGTCGCGATCGCGCCATCGTGGGCGACGTCGTCATCTGCGCCGCGCACCGACCGAGCGATACCGAGCGATACCGACGACGACGCGTATGGGACGTGCACGCGATCGCGCATCACCATCGTCGTCACGTACCTTTGACTTCGACGAACGCGCGGCGCAGTGTGAGGCGACCGCGACCGCGACCGCGACCGCGACGCATCCGCGCGCGGTGGGGGCCGTCGGTGATCGGACATTCGGCGTTGGTCCGTGTTTGAATGATTCACGTGCCAGCCGCAGACGCGCGGGCGCGCGCGCGGTCGTGGACGCGCGGCGACGGCAGACGACGGGCGGTGCATGGCGCGCGATGGCGCGACGCAAAGCGCGAGGGATTTCATCGCGGGCATCACCGCCGGGGCGTCGTCCACGATTGCGTTTCAACCGCTCGATGTCATCAAAACGAGGCTGCAGGTGCAAGATGAAGTGGATGCGTCGCGACGACGGTACGCCGGGTTCGCGCGCGGGGTGCGGAAGATTGTGGCGGATGAGGGCGTGAGAGGGTTGTATGCGGGGACGACGCCGGCGGTGATTGGGAGCGCGGTGTCGTGGGGGGCGTATTTTACGTGTTATAACGCGGCGAGGAGGCGGTACGGGGCGGCGCGAGGCGAGGGCGGGAAGGACTTTGAGTTGTCAGCTAGGGAGAATTTTTACGCCGCGACGGAGGCTGGGATGGTGACGACGGTGCTGACGAATCCGATTTGGGTGATTAAGACGCGCATGCAGTTGCAACGCGCGGGGACGCTGGCGAGCGGAGCGGGGGCGGCGGCGGAGCGACCGTACTCGAGTTTTATCGATGCCTTGGCGCGTATCGCCGCAAAAGAAGGCTTGGGTGGGTTATATAAAGGTTTAGTCCCTTCATTAGTTCTCGTGTCACACGGTTCGATTCAGTTTGTGGCGTATGAGCATTTGAAGACGCTCGCCGCGCGGAGACGTCGCGGCGTCGGCGACGCGCGAGGCGTCGATCCATCCGAAGCCGCAGCGTTTGGCGTGCTCTCTAAGCTCTTCGCCGCCACGGTGACTTACCCCATACAAGTCGTTCGCTCTCGCATTCAACAACGCATGGATGTGCGTTCGGCAGATGCGCCAACGTACGCGCGTTTCTCTCAAGCGCTCGTCCAAACGCTCACGCGCGAAGGCTTGTCCGGCTTATACAAGGGCATGACGCCAAACATTTTACGCGTCTTACCATCAAGCGCGGTCACATTTGCCGCGTACGAAACCGTCACGAAACTTTTAGCCTCCAACGACGATTGAACCGCATTATTATTACCCTAGTCTTGTTCCGCGTTGTATTGTTAGTTGTGTCCCAGTCAAAATGCACGACACCGCCTCGATCGCACCACGCGCGCACCGCACTTCCCGCCGCACCCGCGCGCGAATCGCACACACATCGACGACCGCATCGCGCATCACTACACTCGCGCGATGAGTTTGAAATCCGTCAACCCCAATGCCGAAGTCATGAACCGCGACGCGGCGTTATTCATGAACATCAACGCCGCCAAAGGTTTGCAGGATGTGATGAAGACAAACTTGGGACCAAAGGGGACGATTAAGATGCTCGTCGATGGTGCTGGAGGTGCGTTTTCGTGCCGACGCGGATGAGCACTCGCGATGAATGTTGTGTTTGTGCGATGCGTGCATCGTCGTCGACGCGCGACTGGCGTTCTGTGGGGCGAAAGAGACGCTTTCTCGCGTGCGCGCGATCGTAAAGATCTGTGGTTGGTTTGGTTTGACTCGCGTTGACTGATGATTAATTGTTTGATGTTCGTGTAGGGTTGAAATTGACCAAGGATGGCAACGTGCTTTTGCGAGAGATGCAAATACAGAACCCGACGGCGGTGATGATTGCGCGCACCGCGGTGGCGCAAGATGATATCACGGGTGACGGGACGACGACGAGCGTGTTGGTGATTGGAGAAATGTTGAAACAAGCCGAACGATACTTGAATGAAGGTTTGCACCCGCGAGTGTTAGTCGAAGGTTTTGATGCGGCGAAGCGTGCATCGTTACAATTTCTTGCGGAATTTAAGCGTGAGGCGCCAGGAATGGAGGCGCCTGATCGTGAATTATTGTTGTGCGTCGCGCGCACCGCGTTGCGCACCAAGCTTCGCGAAGAGTTGGCGGATAGGTTGACCACAATTGTCGTCGATGCGGTGTTGTGCATTGGCAAGCCGGATCAGCCGATTGATTTACACATGGTTGAAATCATGACGATGAAGCATCAAACAGATAACGAGACGAAATTGGTGCAAGGTTTAGTGCTCGATCACGGCACGAGACATCCAGACATGAAGAAGCACGTGGACGACGCGTACGTGTTGACGTGCAACATCAGCTTAGAGTATGAACGTTCGGAAGTGAATTCGACGTTTATGTATACGGATGCGGAGCAGCGCGAGAAGATGGTGGCGGCAGAACGCGAGTACACGGATGAGACGGTCCGGAAGATCATCGCCTTGAAGAACAAGGTGTGCGACGGCAACGACAAGGGCTTTGTTGTCATCACGCAAAAGGGTATCGATCCAATCTCCCTCGACATGCTCTGCAAGGCAGGTATCATCGGTCTTCGTCGCGCTAAGCGCAGAAACATGGAACGTCTCGTGCTCGCGTGTGGCGGTCAATGCATCAACTCTGTCGAGGAGCTCTCGCCTGAAATTTTGGGCAAAGCCGGCGAAGTGTATGAGTACGTTTTAGGTGATGATAAGTACACATTTGTAGAGAAGGTGGAGAATCCGACGTCGTGTACGATTTTGTTGAAAGGTTCGAATGACCACACGATTTCGCAGTTGAAAGATGCGGTGAGAGATGGCTTGCGCGCGGTGAAGAACGTCTTGACGGACAAGGGCGTGGTGCCCGGCGCGGGGGCGTTTGAGGTTGCGCTCTACAAGCACCTTAATGACGTCTGTAAGAAGACAGTCGAGGGCCGTGCGAAGCGTGGAGTGGAGGCTTTCGCAGATGCGATGTTGGTTATCCCGAAGACGCTCGCGGAGAACAGTGGTTACGACGCCCAGGATGCGATTATTGCCATGCAAGAAGAGTTTGACCGGGGCAACGTCGTTGGGTTTGATATCACCACCGGCGAACCGTTCGATCCAGTCATGAACGGTATCTACGATAACTACCTCGTGAAACAACAAATCTTGCACTCGGCTCCCATCATTGCCACTCAATTGTTGCTCACGGATGAAGTCCTCCGCGCAGGGGTGAACATGCGCAAACGATAAAACATTTTAGAAAATCAATAGATCTGCAGTAGTAATGAGCTACGTCTAAAGCTAAAATTTCGTTCATGCGCGCGTAAAAATATACACGCCGCCGGCAGCGGCGCGACCGACTAACACATCTTCGTCGCAGTACGTCAAGTGGTACGTGCCGACCGCTGCGCCTTGCGAGCCACCACCAATCGAAGTCAAAGCCCCACGTAACGGGAACTTCAACTCCAACTCTTTGATGAATAGCAATACCTGGTGGTTCAAAGTTCCACGAGGTAGCAACGCGGGCGCTAACAACGTCTCTGCAAATGATGAGATGGAAATCTCGCTCACCTGCACCTCTTGAAACGTCAACGCCAAGCGGCGGCGACCGACGTCTTCAAACGACGCCTGCACGCGCAGACCAACGCCACCAGGCTCACCCGGTTTCGCCGCTGACAACAAAAATGGCACGGACAATCGAATTTCATTCACAATTCCGGTATTCGTACCATTCGCGCAGCCGAAACTTTGAAAGATATCGCCCACCTCGGGTACACCAAACCGTTGCGACGCAATTAACAACCCAAGCACATCCGCCGCATTCGTGTACGCCAACCTCCATTTCCCATCCAACATATCAAAATCCAACGTTTCGCTCGAATTCAAACGCTCGAGCACGCCTTGCGCGGTATCAATCTCTCGCCTATCGCTCGACGTCGCCAACGCGCCTCGATACGTCCCGGCGATAGCCTCTAACAACCTCGCCTTGGCGTCCCGTCGCGCGCTCGCCTCGCCCCCATCACGCGCACCGGTGGTCGTTGACGTCGTCATCGACGCCGACGCCGACGTGCGCGACGGCGAATCCTCGCTCGCGTCATCCGTGGCTCGCGTCTGTATCCCACGACGCCTCGACGTGTGCGGCGCTGACGACGTCACGCATCCTCGTTCGGAACCTCCACGACGTCCCACGACGCGCGCGCGCGCCGTCGCGCGCACCGGTACCAAGCACGCACTCATTATCGCCTGTTGCATGCGACGCGTCGTTCGATGACGCACGTACGCGTCGATCAATGCGGGTAAGCTGCGGATCCAAATGTTCAGCCGATGAAAGCTTGATTTTTTCGCGAAATTAATCGGCATTCACCAGCGCGCGTCAACGACGAGCGATGTCGACGAGTCGGTCCAATCGCGGCGCGTCCACGGCGAACGCGTTGCGTAACGCCGATGACGTCAGCGCGAGATTGTCGAACACGCGCACGGCGACGATGCAAGCGGTGGAGCTCACGGAACGCGCGCTGCGATCCTTCAAGGAGGACGAGACGGGACACAACGGTGGACGCGGGGGCGCTCGCGCGGGGGCGCCGCTGAGGGATGTTGACGATAACGATGGCGATGCGGATGCTGCGTTGACGTCGCTGGTGAGGCAGTTGGAGTCGTTCTCAGAGAAACGAACGGGAGCGTCTCGCGGTGGGAAAGGTAGCGGAGGCGGACGGGCGGATAAATGGAGCACGCGTTCGATCGGGGGAGGCGATGACGACATCGCTGGAGGTGATGAAAACTCATTGGTTGGATATTCGATCATGTATGGCTCGACGGTGGATGACGGCGCGTCGGTGGCGGATATGGATGACTTACAGAGCGAGTATTCGGTGGACTTGTCCACCGTGGCATCGACGAGAAATCGAGAGCACGGCACGATCGGCAGCGTGAATGGGCGAATCAGCGCCGTGAGTGATAGTTTAAACTTTTCCAAGCAACGTTTGAACGAAAGCATCGCTGCGTTAGAAGCCGAGGTGGGCGCGACGAATGACTTTGAACAGTTTAAAGACGACGGCATGCCAGTCGTTGGCAACACAAAAACAGGCCAACCCGTGATTGACATGTTCGCCTCTGAAAACGCAGCGACGCGTAAGAAAACAGTGCCGGCGGCGGAGTATAGTCCAATGATGAAATCGCTCACCGGATTTTTTGGCTGCTGCTCGACGCGCGGAGCGTGAAAAGCCACTGGCTGATGGACGGACTCTCGCATGTATGCCACGCTCTACTTTTTGTACACCTACTACGGATCACGACACCACCTGCGCGCCGCGCGCATTACCGCCTCACATATAACTATTAATATTCATACACAGTACTCTACTAGTATACTTGTACCAGTACAACAATGTCTTGCGCATCCACAATACAGTGCGTGCGTAGCCGTCGGCTCCGCTCCAAAACGTGCCTCTCGGGCCATGTCCACCACGCACGTCTCCATGCGTGCCGCCATCGCTGGGGCGTTCTCTCGCCCACAACTCACGAATCGCATGCGTTGCCAACGCATCGTCCGCTCGCGCGCGTTGACCACAACGTCAGCGGCGGCGAAATCGCTCACTCTCACCAAGCCCGATGACTGGCACTTGCACGTGCGGGACGCGAGCAAGTTATCCGACGTTGTTCCGTTCACCAGCGCCACGTTCGCCCGGGCGTTGATCATGCCGAATCTCACCCCTCCTGTGCGTACGGCCGAGGACGCCAAGGAGTACAGAGACATGATCACGCGCGCTGCACACGATGGGTTTGAGGCGCACATGACGTTGTATTTGACAGACAACACCACGCCGGCGCAAGTAGAAGCGGCAAAAGCGTGCGGTTTCGTTCGTGGATATAAACTCTACCCGGCAGGGGCGACGACCAATAGTGAGTATGGAGTGACTGACGTTCGCAAGGTGAAGGATACGATTAAGAAGATTTCCGAGCTCGGCCTGACGTTGCAAGTCCACGGGGAGGTGACGCACGCGAGTGTAGACGTGTTCGATAGAGAAGCGAAATTTATCGAGGAAGTTTTGATTCCTTTGTTAGATTCGGCGCCTGAGTTACGAGTGGTGATGGAACACATCACAACACGCGATGCAGCAGAGTTCGTAGCCAGCGCACCGGCGAACATTGGGGCGACAATTACTCCGCAACACGTGTTGTTCAACCGCAACGCCTTGTTCAAGGGTGGTTTACGACCGCACTTTTATTGCTTGCCTATCTTAAAACGCGAAGAACATCGCGAAGCAGTACTCGCTGCCGCGACGAGTGGGAGTAAGAAGTTTTTCCTGGGCACAGATAGCGCACCTCACCCGAAGGGTGCGAAGGAAAGCGCGTGCGGCTGTGCAGGCATTTTCTCAGCGCACGCCGCGCTTCCGCTTTACGCCACGGCATTTGAGAGTGTGAACGCCTTGGATAAGCTCGAGGCGTTCGCGTCGCACAATGGTGCTGACTTTTATGGCGTCCCAAGAAACACTGGTACGGTGACTTTAGAGAAAAAGTCGTGGACCGTCCCTACAGAGTACAAGTTTGGCGACTCGGTCGTCGTTCCATTCTACGCCGGCGAAGACATTGAATGGCAAATGGTGTAAATATTGACGGATCATAATTAGAATAGCACATGCATTACAAGTCAAACACTTTGGAATCCTTTACTCCGCACTCTTTGCAAAAGTCAATGCTCAAATCCCACAACGCAGCGTTCGATTCCGCGTTCTTTGCGCGAGGTGCCATGGCGTCGGCGCCAAATCCCGCAAACACTTTGGACAAGAGCGGCATCCCAAAGTTGTACGCCATATTTCTATTAATCTTGAACAGCTTGGACATTTTGATAGAAAATGGCATGTACAACGACGCCTTCTTGATTGACGGCAAAGACGCGGCGTTCACGCTCGTCATCGCGCCTTGCGCCGGTGTGAGCGCTAAAATCTTAGCCACCGTGCGCAGCACGGCGTTGTAGTCTCTCCAGATATCGCTATAAACAAACCCCGGATCGGCGGCGGCACAGATAATTTTGTTATCCGGGTACGCCGCATCTAATCGTCGTTGAAGCTCCACCGTCATCGCCAAGCACGCGAGCTTACTCGACCCGTAGTTACCCTTTGTCTTTGACGCGCCCTTGGTGTAGAAGTGATACTTGTTGGACGCAAACCACGTGGTGACGGAGCTCAAAGCCACGACGCGCGCATCTTCCGACGCCAACAATTGCGGTAAGAGCAAGGACGTGAGCATGAAATGTCCCAAGTAGTTCGTGCCCATGCAAATGTCGTACCCTTGCTTGGTAACCTTGGGCCCGCGGTATCCCGCGCCGGCGTTCAAGCCAGCGTTGTTCACCAAAATGTCAAGCTTTTTGTACTTTTTGGCAAACTTGGCGGCAAAGTCTTGCACCGACGCGGCATCTGATAAGTCAAGTGCCATCACATCTACATCCTTGGCGCCATTAGATGACGCGTACTTGGCCGCATCTCTCGCGCGCTCCACCGAACGACACGCCAAGATCACTTTTGCACCACCATCGGCGAGCATCTTCGCCGTTTGCAAACCAATCCCGGTGTTCGAACCGGTGACGACGGCAATTTTACCCGTCAAATTCGTCTTGCATCCCACCTTGAGTCCCATGTTGCGCGCGGTTCGTATGCGTCGATCAGTGGAGGGTGTGTGCGAATGGATATACTCGTGCACTTTTTATACGGAAAGCATCTTGATGCACCTTTCGTGCGTCACACGCGGTCGCGCGATGAAGCGGCACCACCACTACGAAACTGGCACGTACAAGCCATCAGTGTCGTTCGTTCCCGCGGATGAGTACGCGCGCGCGCTGGATATCCTCGTCAAAGGGTGCGTGGACATTCTTTTGACGGACGAGAGCCGACAGCGCGTGATTCTTGGTTTGCGTAAACACGAGCCCGCGATGGGAGACTGGTGGTACATCGGTGGACGCATGCGATGCGGAGAGACGATAGAAGAAACTGCAGTGAGACACGTGAAGCGAGATATCGGTGTCGAGCTCGACCCGTCGAGATTTAAGTTTGTGTGTTCGAGCACGATGTGCTGGGAGTTTCGCGTGCAGGCGCCGACTGGAAACGGGACGTGCGATTTAGGTGTCGTTATGACGGCGGCGTTGACGGAAGACGAAATATCTAGATGGAAAATATGCGAACTCGAGTACGTGGAGCAAAAGTTCTGCAACGTGGCGGATGTCATCGCAGATGACACGCTGCCAGCGGCTATCCGCAATAGCGCGAAAAAAATGGTGTTTTGTGAGCGCGAGGACGCCGTGTTTGAAGCTGTGCGCGCGGATAAAAGCGACGCGGAGATTGCTGCGTTGGCACGAGCGGCATTTGCATTTAGCATGTAACTCGCGTTGTTGTTGCGTAGACAAGTGTTTAATTCTAGCTTTCATCTTTCTCCGACGTCTTTTGCACCTTCGCTCTGTGCTTGCATTATACACCGCCGTATTTCGATGTATGTGGCGTACGAGTGTGTAGTTGTGCACGATGTGCGTGGTTTATGTCAGCAAATGTTGCGTCTTCTTATTAAGCGTCTACGTCTAACGTTTGTGGAATGAATTTTTATACAGCGTTGTCTACTCGTTGCGTCGCTTTCTCTGAAGAGAAAAGGAATTAGAAGAGGGCAGAGCCGTTGATGAACTTCTCAGCGATCGGAAGCGCAACGAGGCCAATCATGGAGGCACGGCCGTTGATCATTTCCGCGTTCGGGCTGAACGGACCGAAAGCCTTCGGTTCTTCGCTCAAGCCGTTCGGGGAGGAGTTTCTCATGGACGGCGCCAAGGACGCGAAGAGCGCGACAAGCGCGACCGGAACAATCATGTAGAAACCGGTGCCCGCGTACGTGGACGTGCGCACGACGCCATCCGCGAGGGTGATGGAGTGCTCACTGAACACTTGGTGACCAATGCTCGTTTGGCTGCTGAGTTCAGCACCGAGGGCGAGCATCCAGCCAATCATAGCCGCGCGGCCGTTGATGATTTCAACCGAGCGGGAATCCTTGAAGGCAACCATGACGTTGTCAAACGTAGAGTTATCGTTCTTGGCGATCGCACGCGGCGGCATAGCCTTGGCGGCGGAACTGCATGAAGCGAAACAAAAATAATAAAAAATTTTGTTAGTCTCAAATTCATCGTCGTCGACGTCATCGCTCTCTTCCAAGTAGGTTTACCACCGCGCCGTCGCGTGGTGCCTAAAGTGACGTCACGATGGTACTTTAATCGACACCAATCGCAACGTCGTCGTCGTCGCGCGATGCGATGCGCGATCGCTCTCGCACGTACCCTTGCGCGGAAGCAGTCTTTTCGGTGGACATCTTCATCGCTTGTTCGGCCTCGGTGGTTTCACCAGTCGCCTTCATGCCTTCGTCAGCCTTGGCGTCCGCGCGCACGAGCACGGCACGGGACGCGGATTGCGGGCGGCGCGTCGCAGTGACGGCAGAGCGGCGGGCGACGACGGTGGTCGACGCAGCGGAAGCGGTGATGGAGAACATTGTTTGTGTGGAGTGTTTTGTGTGTTTTGTGTTTTGTGCTGACGGAACGTCGAGCGTGTGCGAGTGCGGAAGTGACGTCGAAGAGCGCGTCGATTCGACTTTTGTGCTCCTTTTAGTGCTTTTTAGCGCGTGGTGACGTCGATTGGTGACGTCGGCAGCGACGGCGACGGCACCCAGACGTGTTTTAACGACGTCGGCGCACGCGCGGTGTCGAGTGTATTGGTTAGGACGCGCGCGCGACGCGCGATAGATGGTGCCTCGCGATGAGTCGACGCTGGCGATGGCTCGTGGGCGCGCATCGTGGACGTGGCGCTTTTGGTGGTACCACCGCGCGAAAACACGGTTGTGCACGCGAACGCCGAGTTGACGTACGAGGATGTTGTCATGCGTGATTATGTGTTCAGCAAAAGTTGCGTCTTCTTATTAAGCATCTACGTCTAACGTTTCTGGAATTTTTATACAGCGGTGTCTACTCATTCATCACGCTCGCTCTCGAAAAGAGCGAAAAGCGCGACGCTTAGAAGAGGGCAGAGCCGTTGATGAACTTCTCAGCGATCGGAAGCGCAACGAGGCCAATCATGGAGGCACGGCCGTTGATCATTTCCGCATCCGGGTTGAACGGACCGAAAGCTTCCGGCTTTTCGTTCAAGCCGTTCGGGGAAGACTTCTTGAGCGCCGGCGCCAAGGACGCGACGAGCGCGATGAGCACCGTCGGCACAATCAAAAACAAACCAGAACCCGGGTACGTGGACGTCTTCACGACGCCATCCGCGAGGGTGAACGTGCGTTCGTTGAACACTTGATGACCAATGCTGACGTTGTTGTTGATTTCAGCTCCGAGGGCAACCATCCAGCCAATCATAGCCGCACGGCCGTTGATGATTTCAACAGCGCGGGAATCCTTGAAGGCAACCATGACAGAATCCAACAAAGAGTTGTCGTTACCGAGCGGGGCGGCTTCGGCGACGGAACTGCGTATAACGAAACACAACAAAGAAAAAACTGAACGTCAGTCTCACAGTCATCATCCACGGTGGACGTCACGCGCCAAACGCATACAACTCACAAACAACACCAGTGACGTCACCACGCGCTTTTTCGCACGCGTGCCCAAGCGCGCATCTTCATCGCTCAATAGTCGCCGTCGCGATCGCGCACGTACCCATCAGCCGGATCAATCTTGTCGGTGATAATGTTCATCACTTGTTCAGTCTCGGCGGTTTCGCCTTGCGCCTTCCACGCCTCGTCGGCGCTCGCGAGCGCTTCGCTCACGCTCTTGTCCGCGCGCGCGAGCACGGCGGATCGGGACGCGCGGCGCGGCGCGTTGACGGCGGCGCGGCGGGCGACGACGGCAGTCGAAGTAGTAGCGGTGATGGAGAACATTTTTGTGTGTGTGTGTGTGTTTTGTGTGCGGTGCGGTGAGTCGCGCGTGTGCAGAAGTGACGACCGATAGGAAGGCACGCGTCGATTCGCGTGCACTTTTTCAGGCGAGTGACGTCACCAGGGAACTGGAGGCTGAGAACGCGCGACGAGGCGAGGAGGGAAGGAAATGGATGGTGGAGAATGGAAGCACACAAAAATAATAAAAATAATAATAAAAGTTGGAAATGATTGCGCTGCGAGAATATGTCTAATCGCTTTGAGCGATGGTGGCGACGTCATCGGGTCGGGCGACGATGACGGATTCGCGGTCAATGGTGACCATGCCGAGACGGGCGCCGGTGGGCTTGCGGACGTACTTTGGAGACGTGTATGAGACGTTGACTTTGCCATCGGAACGCATTTTGGAATGGAACGAGGCGAGATTTGCGGCAAATTGTAAGTCTTCGTCGGATGCGGTCTGTCCGGGTTGATTTCGTAGGATGACGTGCGCGCCGGGAGCGCCGCGAACGTGGAACCACACGTCTTGGTCTTGACCAAAATGTAAGCTCACGGCTTCGTTGCCGCGGCTGTTACGCCCAACGTAGACTTCTTTGCCACTCGGCGCGGTGTATACGCGAATTGCGCTCATCATTTCTTGCTTACGTGCTTGCTTGCCCGATTTGGGCTTTGATCCTTTCTTGACGTTGGCTTTGTCGCGGATTTTTGCTTCGGCACCTTTGCCGACGGGCTTCATAAAGCCGCCGTCGACGAGCTCTGCGCCGACTTCTTCAATGAACAGTAAATCATCTCTAGATTTGAACTCTAGCACTTCTAAAACTGAGAATTCCACTTGCGAAAGGTATTCGACTTCAGATGCGGCTTGCTCCATCAGTGGCTCGATGGCGTCGGCGGTGCGACGTAATTTACGCGTCTTCTTGTACAACGCCTCGGCGGTACCTACCGGACCTTTATCGGCGTCTACGGCAATCATCACTGGCTCGCCGGTTGTAAAATCTTGAGCCTCGAGCGATATCGCTCCGGGCTTGTAATTGTAACTATACGCCATCAACGCGTCTGCTTGCTCTTGAAGCTTCTCGTGTCCCCTGGCGGCGTCGAGTTGCTTGCGAAACGCCGCCTCCTTGCTCGCCAACTTTTTCAAGCTCAAACGTACAGATTGAAGTATGCGCGCACGCTCGCGACTGAATACATCTTCTTCGCCAGCTTCGCCGTAAACGGCACCGAATAGCGCACCGATAGGGCCACCAGCGGCGCTCAAATCCTCCGCCGGCGGGGGTAACGCAACGCCCGCCGACGACGCGTGCAACAACAATTGCCCAAACTCTTCGCACCACACCACATCTTTCATGTTTTTAGTCTCTACAGAGTGCACCCAAAGCTCAAATTCGGCATAAATCGCTTCATAGTTACCATCAGATGCGTCTGAAACTAATATCCCATCTGCAACACGCGCGCCGCGAACCAACGTCTTTGCCAGCGCAGGCGACACGCCTCGAAACGCTCGCACTAAACATCGATCGATAGCGCGTTCACTGTCATCCTTCATCGTCTCCGCAACTTGTACTAGTAAATCTCTAAACTCCTGCCAATTAGATACCGAGGTCGGATCGATACCTGGCGCCGCAGGTGGCGGCGCGTACTCGTACCCGATGGCTAACCGTCGCACGCTCGTCTGCTTCTCGCCCACCTGATATCCACACGCCAGCACCTCATTCCCCGCTAAAGCGTCCAATATAAACGCATTACTATGTCTACCCATAATTTCGCACAGCAACTCGTGCGATACCTCGCCTCCAGGTCGATCACCAAACGATAATTTACACACGCGCTCCCACGCCTGGTGCGCGTCGGCGTCCAAAAGCACCTTGCCTCGCAACAACCCATTCGCGGCTTCACCAAAACTCAACTGCTCTTCTTTACCAATTCGCGGCGGTTGCGCGCTCAACGCCACGTTTGCCACTTGTGGATGCCAGCTCACGCGTAAGGCGCATTTTCCATTCGCCGTGCGCATGCCTAGGACCAACGTGTGCGCGTCGGGTTGCACGACGACGTCCACCTTTGCGGGCGTGGCGAGCGCTTTAATCTCCCCCACGGACGCCACGAGGGCGGTGTAATCGAACGACGCGGGTGCACCACTGGCAGTGGTGAGTGTGCGACGGTGTGCGCGAAACCCGCCTCGTGGTCGCGCGCGTAGGGTCGAGGACGACGCGACGCGAGGCTTGAGCTGCTGGCGCGAGGAGGACGACGTCGACGTGGGACACGAGACGCACGACGACGACGAAAGGCGTCGGGAGCCGGCGCGTGCGACGACGTGCTGGTCACATAGCCTTCGCACGGTTGTCGCGAATATTCGTGACATTGCGCGCGAGTGCCAGCGTCGTGTGCCCGCTTCGACGTGTGAGGTTGCGTGTCTGACGCGCGTAGCGCTCGAATGAATGATATTACTTGGCTGCTGCTGCTGCTGCTGCTGCTTTCGGCGTGACTTCGGCGTCATCACCGATGACACGAATGTACAATCTATCGTGTGGCGTATTCTTTTCGCGCTCTTCCTGCGCGTACGAACTTGCCACAGCTAACATGGTTCCGCACGGAGAAAACGCCAACGACGCGACGCTCGTCGGGTAGCGCGGGCATTGAAACAACCGCTTCTTCGCCGCGCCGTCCCAAATGTTCACGTACCCATCGCCTCCACCCGTGGCAAACGTTCCGAGCGGATGAAACGACACCGCGTGCACGGGATAAATCACCTCCCCAGTCGCAGGGTCGGTCTTTCGATGACATTTAAACGCGTATCGCTCGCGTTCGTTTCGGTCGTCGGCGACGTACTCCACGGCGACCCTGCCCTCCACCGAGGCGATGACAACACTGTCACCACGCGGATTCCCTCGCACGCATCGCGTTTGAAATCGCATACTCGACTGACGGTTAATCACCGGTCGACCACCAGAGATGATATCCGACGTCTTATACGCTAAAATTTGCCTATCGCTCGCGCCCAAAAACAACACCCCGTTTGCGACGTCGCTCGTAAACGCCTTACCCGGCAGCGACGTTGACGCCGCGCACCGCCCACAGTCGCCCCCACCAGGCGCGCGTAAATCCCAAGCCTTTAACGTTCGATCATAACTCGCGCTAAACACCATATTCGGCGCGTTCTCGCCATCATATTCCACGCACGACACCGCCTCGCGGTGCGCGCCGACGACGCGCTCGACCCCCGACGTCACGTCAAACGCGCGCACCGCCCCATCCGCGCCTCCACTCACCACGTGCGTGCGATCAACAAACGTCCCACACAACTGCGGCGACGTCGTTTTAAACGCGTGTAACCTCGTGTGCTGCCCCGCGAGGCGCGCGCGCGCGCCGTACACCCTCACATCCCCGCCCCACGACGTCGCCGCGCACAGCGTCGTCGTCGTCGTCGTCAACCCATCGTCGTCGTCGTCGTCGCGCGAACGCGCCCAAAACACGCTCGAAATACCATCATCGAACGCGTCGTCGATCACCCGTCCGCGCCCGTCGTCGTCGCGCGCGCCCATCGTTGACGCGCCGCGACCGTTGACGCGCGCCCGTCGTGGACGCGCGTGGCGTGTACCGGTACACGCATGCCACACGCACGCGCATAGCGATACCGCGCATACTGTGCGGTATGTGCGCACCGACGCTGGCAAAGTCTGAGGCGTACGCCCGGCGCGCACCTGTGTTGGCGCCTATTATAGGGCGTACCCCTGTATAGTAGTTATTATGTTTCAATACGAACTATACATACAGGTACAGTAGGCCATCACGCGTGGCCGCGCGCGCGACCGGGCGACCGGTGCCCCGTAGTGCGCGCGCGCGCTGTGCTATGTGTGACGGTTAAAGACGCCCACGCGGACGATCGGACGATCGGCGTGACCGGACGACCGATAGCGCGACCGCGCGCGAGGGTCGGCAGAGCGCGACCGATGGCGTGGTCGTCGTGCTCGCCGTCGCGCCCGGCGCCGGGCGTGGTGGTGGAACCGCGCGCGGAAGACGCCGAGAGCGCGCTGAGAGTGATTCGCGATGCGAGCGAGGCCGGAGGGACGTCGCAAGGGGCGGTGAAGGTGGTGGCGCCGCGAGGCGAGGACGCGCCGCTCGGGTTCGCGTTGGATGCGCGCGCGTGGAGATTCCGCGCGCGCATTCAGGCGGTACGCGCGCTCGGGTCGATCGCACGTGCGACGCGCGCGGTAGGGGGTGATGAAGAAGAGAGCTTTAGGGATGCGTATGAGTCGTTTGCGGGGGAATGTGCGGCGAGTGGGGACGGGTTGAGGGCGCCGAGAGGCGCGGCGTGGCGCGTGCACATCCTCCGCGGCTGGCGCTTCGACCTGCGTGCGATGTACGACGAGGTCGCCTCGCGAGGTGGATACGACGCGATCGATACAAATCAAGGTTGGCGCGAAGTTGCTGAGCGCTTGGGCGCGCATGGGCGCGGCTGCGCCGCGGGGCATGCGGTGAAAGTGCTCTATCGCGAGTGGCTGCTTGATTTTGAGCGCGTCAAGCGCGCTCGAGACATCGCGAAGAACGCCGCCAAGTTTCACGCATGCGCGCACGAACTCGATCGAGAGGACAAAGATGTTATCGATGCGTTGATTGGTCTAGAGCTTGGGGCGTCTGGTGCGCCTCCACAGAGGCCAAAGTTGGAAAACGTACGTCGCGACTACGCGTAAACCATATCTTGGGTTGTTGGGTCATCCGTCCCTTTACGCGCGCGCTTGACCCGCGCCTGCGCGCGCGAAAACCCACCGCACGCGCCAGTGCGCGTCGACAGTCGTGAAATCTAACCACTCGTGTTCATCACACTCAACAGGGATTGGAAGAAATCGCCCACCAGCTCGCAGAGGTGCACGAAAGCGACGCCAATTGCGCCGTGTGCGGCGCCCCCGGTGACGAGGAGGCGATGATCTTATGCGACGGGTGCGATCGAGGGTACGTGTATCGCTCGCGTTTTCGTCGCGAATGCGTGCTCGGTTTATTGTTTCATCGTTTCCTACGCGCTGTGCGTCAATGCCATCGTCGCGTGCGGCGACAATCCGCGGGTAACCGCGCCGCGCGCCTCGATCGACGACGCCCCGCGGTCCAGGCGGTCGACGGTTACGTTTTCCGACGTGTCCGCACACGCGGGTGTTTTTTAGGAGTGGCTGACGATGATTGATGATGCTGTCGGGCGACTTTTTGTATTGCTGACCCGCTTTGCGCCGCGTCGCACGTGATGGTTTATATGTACTGACATTAATGTGTTGTCGTTGTCGTATGCTTAGGTCACACATGTACTGCCTGACGCCGAAGATGACGTCGGTGCCGAGCGGGGAGTGGTTTTGTCAAGAGTGCAAAGACGTCGAGGACGAGGTGCGGAGGTTGAGCGCGGATGAAGGGCACGAGTATACGCTCGGGGAGTTTAACGATGCGTGCATAGAATTCGATAAGGCATTCTTTGGCGAAGAAGCGAAACGAACTGGGATTAGTATTCAAGCCATTGAAGAGTGCTTTTGGCGCATGGTGGAAGAACCGACACCCGCGGATGACGTATGCGAGGTGAAATGTGGTTCGTGCATCGACACCACGAGACATGGAAGTGGATTCCCGCGACCTGGAGAGACGCCTAAGGTGAAGATTGAAGGCGCGAGTGCAGAAAACGTGAAGCAATGCACGGAGTCGTTGTGGAATTTGAATAATATTGCGCGTGCGAATGGAGACCAAGTCTCAATGTTAGCTGCATTGAAGGAGGATGTTGTCGGAGTGACGACGCCATGCCTTGAGATTGGAAGCACGTTTAGCTCAACGACATGGCGTCGTGAGGATCATCAGTTGTACAGTATCACTTACAACCACTGGGGTGCGGCGAAGACATGGTACAGCGTTCCAGCGAGCGCAGCCGAACAATTGGAGAACTGCTTCAAGAATCTAATGCCAGATGTTTTTGAAGACAACCCAGATGCGTTAAAGCGGCTGTTTACTATGCTCTCGCCAAACGCTTTGATGGCTGCCGGCGTACCAGTGTACACCTTGCAACAATATCCAGGTGAGTACGTGGTGACATATCCGGGGGCGTACTACGCAACCTTCAATTGCGGGCTCAATTGTACGGAATCCGTCAACTTTGCTCCACCAGATTGGTTGACATTCGGCCTTGAAAGCGTCGAGAGAAATCGTTTGCATGCCAGTCCTTCGTTGTTTAGCCATGATCAGTTGTTGTGTGACTCTGCGGAAGAGCCAAGTGCAATAACCGCACCGTTTTTGTGGCCAGAGATTGCGCGACTACTTTTGAATGAAACGAACGCCCGAGATGAACTTCTCTCGAGTGGCGTTTCGCGAAGCACGCGTATCGCTGTGGATGATAAAAACGATGATTCGAGCAACCCTCGTACGGTGAGACCAAAAGATGAGCCATGCGGTCATGGTGAGTGCGTCGTTTGTCGACACATTCTCTATCTTTCTGGCGTTTACTGTTCTTGTGACCCGTCTCGCAAAGCGTGTTTGAGACACGCCGCTGAGTTGTGCGACTGTAAACTGTCCAATCGAACGATGTTTTACCGTAAAACGTTGGCAGATTTGGAAAAGTTAACCGAAAAGACGGAACGCGCTGTACCATCAAAAGAACTATCCGTCATCAAAGCTCAGAATGCGGCATTGAAATCGCCCGTGCAGAACAAGAATCGTCTCAAGAGAGCTCAAGCCTGGGTCAAATGTGTTGAGGAAGAACTTGTCAAGCCACCGTTACCGCCATTAGATGACTTGACAAAGCTCGCCATAGGAGCGGAAGAGTTTATCTGGGGTGGTTCGGATATGCAAGGTGCACGCGACGCACATGCGCGCGTAATGAACGCTATCGCTTGGCAAACGAGTTTGGCGGCATTGAAACAGCGCCTTGCGTCAGGGTCTGGCGCTGAATCTAGTCATGATGATGCCAGCGAGCCACGCATTGGTTTACTTCGTCTTCGCGAGCTCTTAGATGAGCCTCCAGTGCCGATGCCGAAGTCAGAAACTCAGCCTTTACACGAATTACTCGCCACTGGATTGAAACTCGAGGAACGGATAAAGACTGCATTGGACGAGTCACCAAATCCAGCACCGCGTGCGTGCTCAAGTCTCCAATCCGAAGCAAACCGATTCAGCGTGGAAGTTCCTTCCTACAAAAAGCTGAAGGACGTGATTGCTCGCGCCGGAGCTTGGTCTACAAAAGTTCGTCAAGCTCTTCCTGGGCGACGCCAACTTCCGCCTCGAGATGAATTGGCAAGCGCACATGAAATTGAGGAGCTCTTCAAACAATCGACAGGATTACCAGTACAGCAAAACGAACTCATTACTCTACGCAAATCTTTAGAGGAAATCAACTTTTGGCGTGCCAAGGCGGAGTCTTTATTCGACAATAAGGTTGACATTGACGATGCCGAAGCACTTTTGAAGGAAGGTCTCAGCTTATCATCGAGGCTGGATGCGGTGGATCAGCTTGAAGAACAAATAACGCTCGTGAAAGCATGGGCCAAGCGCGCTAGAGAAAGTGACTTCCCCAATGCGCGCGTGCAAGACTTACAGCTCCTTTTACAACAAGGCGAAGGATTCAGCGTCACCATCGAGGAAGTTGATTGGTTGAAGAATCGCATCGTCGTTCGCGAATTAGTTGCCAAACTCAAGGACATGATTTCGTCGAAAAAGCACACTCTTGCTGAGCTCGAGACACTCGTGAAAGACGGTAATGATTTCCTCGATTCCGATGATAAGGAAGTCGCACCCGACGAGGAAGTGCTTCTGACGCAGTGCGAAACTCACATCAAGGCTGCAAGAAAATGGAATGAAAAGGCTGAATCTATGCGCAAGTCGCTCGGTGGCAAAGATCAAGCTACATTGGACGATGCTTTCTCTCTTATCCGTGAAGGCAATACGATTCCAATCATTCTAGATGGATTTGATGTTCTTTCAGAGGCAGTAACGGTGGCAAAGTCGTGGTTGGATCGCGCTCAGCCATGCTTAAAGGGTAAGCAACTCACGCGTCGCGGCGTGTCTAACCCGATTCCTCCGCTTTCTGAGGCTCAAGCTCTTTTGGAGGAATCTAAGAGCCTGAAACTCTTTGTCAAGGAAGTAGAAGCTTTGGAAGAGCGCGTTGAGGCTGCTGAAGAGTGGGATGTTGATGCCAAGGACGCCATAAAGCGTTGGCGCGAGGAAGGTGCAGAAGTGACATTGCATGAACTCGAGCTCTCGCACGAAGACTTTGGATTGGAATTACCAGCGATGCGGATGGTGAGACTGCGCGTCAAGGCTTTGGATTGGGAACAAAAAGTGAAGAAAATCATCGCTCCAAAAGCCAAATTGGTGCAAGATACCGAGTTGGATGAACTACGAGCGGAAATTGATACTCTTGAAGACCTAGATCCCGCGCTTCGTGATGAAATCATCAAGCGGCACACAATTGTTGATGATTGGCGAAAGAAAGCCGATCGTTTACTTGATCCACCGCCCCTCGAAGATGGCCGTCTTTCGACGAGCGCGTCACCAGAAGAAATTGATGCACTCATCGCGGAGGGCAAGGCGTTGCCAGCCGATGTTTCAAAGGTGGAAGATTTGGAAGCTTCTTTAGCTGATCATGCGGTATGGGTGGAGTCCGTGCGCAAGTGTCTGAATAGTGTAGCAGATGGTCGACCTCGGCCATCGATCGATGAATTGTTCGAGTTACTAGCTGAAGTTGAAGACTTAACCTTCAAATGCTCTGAGCGACAGGCTTTGACGAATGCGTGCAACGCTGCCAAGGCATGGACGGAGAAGTTGACTGCTTTACTATGGATCAACGAAAGAAATGAATCTGAGACGAACGACAAGACACTGATTGAAATGCTTTCGGCCGTGCTAGACTCCATCAAGGCTGGTATTGAGGATATTACTGGGAATGGCGAGCCGCCTGACACTGAAGAGGGCCAATTCTGTTTGTGCCGCCAAGCTGGTGGTATTCAAATGGTTGGTTGTGACGACTGCGGTGACTGGTTTCACTTGAAATGTATCAATGTTTCTCCTACCATGGCGAAGACGATGCATAATTACATCTGCCCACCTTGCGTGGCGAAAAATGGTAAGGCAAGTGCGCTTTCTTTAGAGACGTACCGCTCGGTGCATCGCACAAGCAGGCCAAATGTTATGCTTCTGCGTGAGCTTCTCAATGAGGCACAACAATTTCCGGGCGAAGTACCTGAAGAACGTATTCTTCATCAGCTCATCAACACACATGACGCTTGGAGACTTGAAGTTCGTAAAGCACTGCATCGTAAAAGCATGAAGGAGGCGCAAGACAATGCTATTACGCAGGCGGCAAAGATTGCTCAAGAAGCTGCCCGAAGAGAGACAGAGGAACGCACGAGAAGAGTCCACGAGGCTTCTTTGATGGCAACACCTGATGATCCAAACCCGCCAGCGACGCTCACACCGTTGCAGCAAGTGATGCTCATGGGGCAAGCAGTGACGTTTGCCGCGACGCAGCGAACGCATGCTCTCAGCATTTCTCCGTGTTCGCCAAAGGTTTCAGAAATCATTACCAAGCAACTCAATCAGCTTCAACAGCTCGCGATGCAACTGGCGATGTGTCAAGCTCAAATTCACATGGCACCAGTGCGCTCTAGGCCTCACATTCTGCACGTGTTAATGATGCAACAGCAACACTTGAACATGACAAAGGAGCACGACGAAGAGTTGGCAAAAGCTGGCGCGAGTGACTGGCTCATGCAAGCGACATTGCAGCTTTCAGGAATCATTCCTCCAGATGCGGCTATTAATGAAGATCCTAAAGCTCGGAAGAGTGACAGCAAGCAGTCCGCTGGAAAATCTGGCGCGATGAAAAGTGAAGAACCACAGCAATTAGTCATGCAACCACCTCCGTTGGCTGTTCCACCGCAAATGGGACACGACATGGGCATGGGCATCCCGATGGACATGGGCCTCAATGACGATGTTGATCCAGCTTTGCAAGTCTACGCGGGTATGAAGGGTGCATTGGCCATGGAATTGGAGCCTGTTGAGGAGACGCTTGCATTGATGAGAGAAGTATGCGGACCCGCTTGGCGCGAGCAAGCGACGCGCATCATGACTGTCGCACCGTTCCCGAAATTGATCACTCTTCATGAGTTGAAAGAATCTGCCATGGCTGCAGGTTTATGTCCTGGCGCCGGGATCGATCCCCTTGCTGATCGTGCACATGCTTTGGAAGTTGCTGGACAAATTTGGCTTGAGCGTGCCGCCGCAGTCGTGCAGGACAAAACAATCCCGATCGAAGCGGCGCAAATGCTTCTACAAGAAGGTCGTTCGTTACCGCTGCAGCTCAAAGAAGAATTGGAAGAACTGGGCGAGCGATGCGAGTTGTATTGCGTGTGTAGAAGCGCATACGATGCACTTAGAGCGATGATTTGTTGCGATAGATGTGATGGATGGTTCCACTACGAATGCATTGGCATGCAACCGCCTGCGCCGGGAGAGGAGGACGCAGAAACAGAAAACGTCAAGTTTGCATGCCCTGACTGTTGCACTGCACAAGGCATACCGTACGTCCCGTTTAGACCTTCTCCGAGGACCACGGACGAGGCAGTCGCGGTAGCACCACAGATAGTTGCGGCACCATCTCCAACCGCCGCGGCAGAGGAAACTGAAGCGACCGAAAATGCAAAGAGAAAACGAAAAGAGCCTACTCCTGCACCTGGGAGTAAAGGGTCGAGTCGCAGTAGACGACGGAAATAGAATGAAACGCATAATTTTAGAATGTATTACGAATTTTAAGTTTTTGGATGTTATCGTTAACCCGCTAATTAAAACCGAGATCTCTCTTCGGCAAGCGGCGTCCGACGAGTTTGCTCGCATCGAGCTCGGCGAGCAATAGCTGCTCATCCAGCAACTCTTCACACACACCGTCGTCATCTTCATCGGCACATTCTATGGATGACTTGCCCGTCATATGACGTTCAACGAGCATCTCTAGGTACCCTTGCCTAGCATAATTCGGTATGAGTCTCGACATATACACGCTTCGTAAAATCCGTTTCTCTTCATCACTCAAGTCTCCATGAAATCCCTGGCGACGCTCTCTATCGGCTACTGCGTGCGACATCACCATGGCTGCCGCAACTGAAATATTCAAACTTTCTGTGAAACCATACATAGGTACGAACACCGCGCCATCTGCCATCGCCCGAGCTTCATCAGAGATGCCTTCGCGTTCGTTTCCGAAAATGACCGCCGTGGGAATGGTCCAATCGTAGTGCGAGAGCGGATACGCGCCCTCGAATTCCGTCGTCAGAATGCGATATCCCTTTTGTTTCGCCGACTTCAACGCATCAGTTGTGTTTGTGAATTTTTCAATATTTTGCCACTTCATCGCTCCGCCGCTCGTGCGTCCGCTCGCCTTGAAACTCAATCCCTCGCTCGAAATAATACTCACGCTCCCGATACCCAACGCCTCTGTCGAACGACACACCGCGAGCATATTCCCTATATCATAAATCCCTTCTAAAATCGGCATCAACGAGAACGTCCGACAATTCAATACATTTTCTAATCTCAACTTTCGATCCTCCGACAACAGCGGGCCGACAATGTCGAGCATGTCTTCGGTGCTACACGCCGCGCCTGAGTCGAACGCAAACCCGTCCACGTAAGGAAACCTTTCGCGCTCTGACGACTCCGTCACCCCCATCCCACTCTTGCGCACCTTGACCAATCCATGGAATTCAACATCCGGCTGAAACCGTCGCGTCCGTCGACTCTCCTTGGCGCTCATCGTCGTCTTCGCGCCCGACGCCCGACGCCCCGACGTCCTCTGCACCTCATTCACCGCGCGCGGAGCCGTGCGCTTGACGCTCACGTCAATGTCCCCGACGTGCGCGGACGTCGGACCGACGACGGTGTTGTCATCATCATCACCGTCACCGCTGCCGCCACCAGCGCGCGACACCGCGACGCGCGCGCACCGACGACGCCGACACGGACGACGATGCGGTGCGGCGCGAATCGACACCCCGCGCGCGCACCCATCGTCGTCAACACCACGACGACGACGCGGCGTCAACGACGACGACGTCGACGTCGCGCGCGCGCAGGCAAACGCATGCATGCCCTATCTATCTGCACCGCGCACCGCGCGCACCGCGCGTGAATGACGCGACGCACGCGACGCGACCAGACGACGGCTGGACGAGACAAATCGTTCCGGCGCGTGGGAAGGATCGCACGCGTGGCTCCATGCGACAGACGTCGGACGGTGAAGCACGAGATGGCGACGTCGAGGGCGATGAGAACGATGAGTGGGGGTGGTGCGATGGGGCGCATCGCGCGACGGACGACGACGACGACGACGACGACGACGACGACGACGACGACCGGTCGCGGTGGTCGTCGTGCGTCAGCTGGAGGAGGATTGATGATGGTGTTGTTTTCTGTCGTGGCGCTTGGCATGGGTTTTGTTGTCGAAAGCGCGCACGGGGCGAGGATGTTGACACAAGAACCGACGCGACGGTGGATGAATCATCTTCTCGTGTCGCATCCGGAGATGCAGTGCACGCAAATTCCCATGAAGCCGGTGGTGATTGGCGGCGACGGGGGCGGTATCGGGAAGAGCTTTGAGGATTTCTTGAGGGATTCGAACGCGGTGACGTTTGGGCCTGTGGATGAATTCGGTAATTCGGACGCGGAGCGATTGAGTGGATTGGATGATATCATCGTAGACATCATGGCGTGGGCGAAGAGACCGTTGTATGAACCCGATGAGATGCCCGCGGCGTTGCAAGCGGATGTGGCGAAACATTTATGCGACATGTTTGCCAGGCAAGAAAAGTGGCTTCATCCGGATTTAACGTCGAATTCATTGAGTAAATCGAACGACGTTGGTCGATGGGGATGGAAAGACCCTTTAGCGATGTACTTGTTGCCGATTTGGCGGGATGTTTATGGGTCTTCGGTGACGTATATACACTTGGTGCGCGATCCTCGCACACTTCCGCTTGGCAACTTGCATGATAAAGAACGCGATTTGCAGCGCGCCTATTTCGGTAAAGATCGATGGGAAGCCCTTACAGCAAAGTTTGAGGAGGAATGGTCGCACTTAGAGCTACACTCGCAGATGTCAGGGGTTAAAAAGAGCGACGTTATCGACTTGCTTCGCACCACGGCGTACTGGACTTCAGTGAACTTCGAAATCGGTGCTCTTCTTCAAGGACCGTTGAAAAAGTTTGGCATGATTTTGCGTGCTGAGGACTTAGCACAGCCGGATATGGACCATTTCCGCGTGAGTAAAGAAACCGGCAAGACGCCTGAAAAGTATCAAGCAGCGCAAAAGCCAATACAGGCGCTCGCGTCTTTACTTGACCTTCCTCCCAGCATTTTCAACCAGCTCGCGGACTTCACGTACATCCGAGACAATCTGAAACGATTCACAGTGCATCGGTCCAAGTTCACCTATCGCGTGAATTCTCCTATCACCGATGTGCAAACGAGAATTGCCAAAAAGGCGCTCGAATTATATGGGTACGAAACGAGCTCCTCGATGTTCGTACCAGATCATCCCGACACAGCTGGTGATCATGGCCATCGCGTGACGCCCGAAGGTGAACACATGCATGAAGAACACACATATACTCCGGATGAGTGGACCGCCCTACCTACGAAGGTTCTCAATGCTGACGACCACACCGAACATGTATTGGGCACGCAACTCAAGCCGACCAAGCGCATCGAGCTTGAGCGCCTGAAACACACTCCCGAAGAAACAGAGCAGAGTCGTGAGGTTTTAGCGCATCTCAAGCAGGCGCGTGAGAAAAATTTCATCTTAGAAAACGCCAAGGTTGGCGGAAAGTCGCTCAAGGAAATGATCGACAACTTGTAAAACTCACCGCGCGCCGCTCCCGGCTCTTGTAATTTCACATCCCAGTATATTGTCTCTTTTGTGCAAATCAAACCCGAAACCCATTGAGAACGTTGAATGAATCATCAACGTTCGTTGTGCTTTTCGCGCCCGAGAACGCGACGTGCACGCGCGCACCCGCGGACGACACGGGCATACGAACGCGCGTAGCGACGAGTACACGCGCAGATTGTACACGCGCACGTGTTCGCCAGTCTCGAGTACCGTTATCGACGTCGTCATGGATGAGTTGGCGTACGCGATTGATGAGCTTTGTATTCTTCCCCCAGCGGCGTTGAGCACGATCGGCACGTTACGTCGCGTGCACCACACGCTGCACGCGCATGGGTGCGCTGGGATATCTACAGAACCTACCACGGATGCTTCAGCGCCAACATCGAGCGCTGATATCGAAAGGCTTCATGAAATATTCGACGCGTGCGTGACGCACGGCGCGCCGAGCGTCGTCGCGCACTACGTGGACGAAGTGTGCCGAAACGAGAGCTTCGTATCGGATGATGGCGTGGAGGCGTACTTGAGAGATGGTGAATGCGTTCTTGCGTGGGCTACAAATGCGTTGAAGTCTGGTGAAGCGCGATTAGACGGAGCAAGTGGACGACCAAAGGATGCGCAAGTGTTGGCGATTGAAGACGCTATGCGAACGTTTGACGCTTTGCGGCGCGTGACAGAGACCTTAGGAGCGGATGTGAGTGGTAGAACCGCAAGCGATGTAGCGCCGCAGTTTAAGCGATTGCAATCTGTGCGCGATGAGGTCGTATGTAGACAGCTCCAAGCAGAGGCACTGCTTTGGGCAGCAAACGAAGGTTTGAGTTCGGGCGCCGTTGGCGCCAGATTTGGAGGACCCGCGGCTTGGGCCGGGGCTGTTCAACGTCGAAGAGCGCTTGCTACCGAAAGTGGAGGTAATTCAAATGTGAGCACGTTTCTAGATGATCTCTTAGCCGGCGTTGGAGAGCACAAACCAGCATACCCGTTCAAGACAGTCTCGGAAGCAGCGCGCTACATCTTTGTTGATGGAAGCGCGTCTCCGACGGCATTGATTGCAAAGCGATGCCTTTTCTTGTACTTTTTACTTGACTCTGGATTGCCGCATGATGAAGCTCCGATGAGGTACGCCACCCGCGCGCGCTTCAACCCGAGACTGTTTCAAGAAACTCGAGCCGCGGTGCTACTCGACGACTCAGCGAATGAAGCATCGTTGAATGAAGCGTGCTCTCTTCTTCCGCAAATAGCGCATCCACTCCTTCCAGTGAAGTTCATCGGACACTTAGCAAAGTGTGGGCGTACGGCTGCAGCGTTGACAGTTGCTCGAGCCCGAGCGCCGAACGCCGCGCATTTAGGTGCGCAAGATATTGAAACCATTTCCCTCGATGTGTCGATTCGTCTCGCATGCGGCCTCGTTGCTGAAGGCTTTCTCGCTGTACGAGACGCGTTCAAGGCGCTACCAGATTTGYACAAGTCAAGTTCTGGTAAGCTTTTGATAACGTTACTTGTGGATCATGGAGTTGAAAACTTGTGCCTGGATGCGATCTTATCACTTCCATTTTATGGAGACATGGAAAACGTTCTGTTGAATCTTCTATGGGAGCGCCGCGACACCATTCCAGTTGAGACGGGGGTGTATTATCTTTTACACCGAGGTAGAGCGCTGGAATCTGCGGCCTTTTACAAGCGAGCCAAAGATGATGGTCGATTATCGGGTGAAAGAGCAAATAAGCTCATCGAAATGTTGCGCAAAAGAATTCGGGACCTTCCGGTGTCGCAAAAAGCTGTCGTTCTTCCTTCAGCTGATGCTCAATTCGAGCCTAAAAAACTCGCACGAGAAGTCGTTGTAGCAAAACCCAGCGTAAGTGACCTGGCACGAACGCCGTACGCGTTGCTTGAGGATAATATTCTCCTATTTGAAGCCATCATAAAAGGCAAGAATGACGCCGAAGGTGGAGCGTTGCCATTCTTGAAGCCTCCGATTGAGCTTACTCAGAGTTTGCAAACTTCGACACTTGCGCAAGCGACTGCTGCATTAGCCTCCGCTTCCATAATTAGTAGCTCAGGAAGACGATTAACTTGGGTGAGACCTTACGAGTCCAAGGATGCTGCTGAAAATCGAAGTCCAATGCAGTCAACTGCCCCGATTGCGAGGATCGTAGAGCCACAGTTATTCTCACCATTTGGTCGAAAGCCGACCGTCTCGGCACATGTGCCCGATAATGACACGCAGAGTGTTTCAAAAAGTCTGCTTTTTGGAGCGCAGCGCCCTTTCAAATCGGGCGGCTCGAGTTCATTTCCGGCGTTTATGACGCCAAAGAAAAACACGCCAGCAAGTCAGCTTCCCGGAAGCTCAAAAGAATGAGTCTAGCAGCGTAAACTTTAGAGATGTAGATAAAATTATTAGCGAATCCATTAAAAAGTACAAAGACTACAGTTCTAATAATGTTGATAAATATACTCGCGAAAAGATCATTTCGTGAACGATGCAGCGAATTACTTCCATAGGCGCCAGAACGCAAGCTCGTTACGGTGGTTTTCAGGTCCGAATGCAAACATGGCGGCTGGGAAGAATAAGACTGCCCAAAAAAAGCTACAAATAATGGTCCAACACACGAGAAACGAAAACTTGATGAAGAATGTAAGAATGCACAATGCGAGGAAACATCCAGAGAAGCACGTGGTCACCGCGCCTGCGAGGACAGAAACGCCAAGTTGCGAAATCCCGTCTTGCATCCGTATGTCTCGTTTATTGGACGGAGAAGCGGTGTAAGCGTTCGCCAAGTGAACGACATAATCGCATGCAAAGCCTACAACAATAACTGAAGCGATGGACTCCGCACTTCCCAGGGACCAACCCATCATTGCACCAACACCAAGACCCAAAACTGAAGTTAAGATGCCACCGATCGTACACGTACATATGATGGCTATCAACCAATTGCGAGTTGAAAGTAACAACACCGCAAACACCATCGGAAACGTTATTTGAAACCCGCGGTAGACGTTTTGCAACAACGTACTTGCCGTGATGGAAAATAACCAAAAGATATTTCCAGAAGTTGCCTTGACTGAGCCAAGAGAGTCAGGCGCACCAACGGAATGAAGGCTGGCGTACGTTGTCCATGCGCTCTGAACTTCCGCAAAGTCTTTAGGAGACTGAGGCAAACTCACCGATGACGTTGCTTGCATAAGTATGTATTTTGGCGCGATACGACTATCGGAGCAATCATTGGTGAAGAAACCAACGTGCGAAGGGTATCGAATCGTTGCGACCTTGTGATATTCACAAAGCTGTTGGTTGAACGCACTGCCAACGATTGGATTTGTCTTCGGATGATACTGCGTAGTACCATTCGTGTTGAGCCAATAATAGAATCCTTCGACAATTTGCCCCGAGCTGTCGGTTTCTGCAAGGATATTTAAAAGGTCAAACCCAGTGCCCACGAGAAGATTATTTCCACACGCGCTCACCAAACAACTTGCAGTCTTCAGTTCTTCATAAGTATCCATGATCCATGCTTGCGCGGCTGCAGTTGAAGGATCGAAGTCATCCGCGTAGTACAACTTACCGAGATCGCCGGGATCCCACTTATTCGCGCCGGACCTGTCCAATCCGCCCAATCCCCAGACGAGGCTCACTTTGATACTTGAAGTGTCGCCGATACCATTGAAGACATTCTTCGCGGATAAATCTTTGTATGCAGTATACATGTGATTCGCAGGAAACCAGTCTTCTGGCTCGGTCGGCAAGTCGAGGCGCGTCCAGTAGTACACCCCAACAGAAAAAATAGCGCTAAAAGTGACAAGAATGACATACTTCATCTTGGTCTTCATAATTGACGTGTACGGGCCTCGGAAGAACCGTTCTATTCTTCTCCCTCGTATCGTGTTCTCCATTGTTGTTACTTTTAATTCAAGGCCTGGATCGCGGTAAGGTTCTATCGAAAGCCAAAACATGGCTCGCCAGCACTCTCGCCAACTTCTACGCGCAAACGAGCGCTCATAAATCACGATGAATGGTGGCAATACGAACAGGTTAATCAAGAATAGCGTCACAAGAACGATAGCCGCAAATATACCAAATGAAATTAGCGGCAGCAACGGCGTGAAGGCTGTAGCCAAAAACGCCGCGGCAGTGGTGAAGCTTGTGACAAAAATGGCATGCATCGAGCGCCGCATCGTATGCTTCAGTCTAGGAAGTAACGTCGCTGGCTCTCCAGCTTCGCGCAACTCATCTCCAGACTGCGCGTACGCATCTACGAACACAAACACATCGTCTGCGCCAATGCCCAAAATCACAAACATGACCAGGATGTTGATCCACTGGAAAAATTCCACGCGAAACACAACTCTAAAGAAAAAGTAACCCACTGGAACGGCAAATATGGTCTCCAACATCGCCACTGATGCGATGAGCATCGAACGCGTGTGCACTGAGGTATAAATATATACCGACACAATGCATAAGATTGTCCAACTAAAATCTTTTGACGACAAAGAGCTCCACTCGTCGCGTTGTAATCCCAGTGACCACCACATCACTTTCAACGCCCCATCCGCCGTCGACTCGATCGCCTTCGTTTGATACGCGCTACGTATAAACGTCTCCTTCATCCCAAATCTAGTAAACAACTTCTCGTTCATCTCACTAAATACTCTGTCGCCGAGGAATAATTGAACCTCGCGGCGAATTTCTGGATTCTTGTACCCGTCCAACGGCACGCCGAGCATGTAAAACGACTGCACGTGATGTGCTTTCGGTTGAGCCGTGGTAAAGTCACTATCAAAAAGCAATGCAGTCGAAGCGTCTGACTGGATCTCCAGAGAAATCATCGAATCTATATTTGCTTGTGAATCCACATAAACACCGTTGGCTCCGCTTTTTGCCGTAATAGTCGTAGTAGTGATATTCGTCGTCGTATCCAACGTCGCCGTAATATCATAAAATATCGTCAGCAAGCTATTCACCGTTGCCGTAATGTCACAATTCGTTTCCGACCCTGATTGCAAGATGCACACCATGCCAAATTCTTCATGCTCCAAAAGCGTGCGTTCTATTTCTAGCATTGCCTTTATTTTTGCCGGAGTCAACGCGTTCGAGTTCCCATCAATTGCTTCATAGACGAAATGTAACACTTGATCATCCGACTTCACCGAGCGCGTGGGAATAACTAAATGTTTTCCAGCCTTGGTTTCAGCCGCATCCAACATGTACGCCCCGCTCACCGTTTCATCCGTCCCCACGAGCCAGTCGTACGTGCCGCTGTCATTCATCTTAAACTGCAACACCGCGCTCACCGTCATCGCCATCAACAGCGCCCAAACGACATAAAACATCAATCTCGGTTTCGCATAGCACACCTCCGCATACGCACTCAACGGATCCCGCCACCACCGTCTCGACGCGCCGCCGCCTTTGTCCTCCTCGCGCGTCCCGCGCTCCGCGCCCGCGCCAACTTCCGCACGTTCCCCGGCACCCACGACGCCATCCACCCTCTTCGCACCGCCGCGATGTCGCTCAAACGAATCATCCATACCGCGCACGAGCTCCCTTGCCGCGCCACCCCCCGACATCGCGCGCGTTCACCCGCACGCGCGTCGGAAACTCGCACGCGCGCACCCACGCACACCACGCCCGCGGCACCGCGCGTGGCGACCACTCTCTACGACGACGACGCGACGACGACGACGCGACGACCGACGACCGACGACCGACGACCGACGCTCGCGCACCCACGCGCCCGCGCGCTCACTCGACGACGACCGATGGACCGGCGGCGACGACGACTGCGGACCGCCAGGCGTGGATAAAAATAAAAATAAAAATATTCCCACGCGCCGCGCGCCGCGAAGCGTCGGCGACGGGTCCGCCGACGTCGGTCGTCGGTCGTGGCGAATGTGTGTACCTCGTATCTAGGTGAGGTACACACATTGCGCCACACCACGAACGCTGGACCGCGAGTCCGCGAGTCGTCGTCGCCCGAGGCGCTGGAGGCGGCGATCGACGACGACGACGACGACGACGAGGATGGGTGTGTGTCACGTCGTGTGGTGACGACGACGACGACGAGGACGACGACGATGAGGATGAAGATGGGTGATAGTGATGACCGCCACATGACGATTGAGTCGACACATAGACGACGACATAGACGACGACATCGAGTGAATGACGACGACGGCGGTGGCGCAACGAGAATGAGAATGCACAGAGACGAGGTTGGGGAGACGGCGATGACGCGAGCGGTGGCGAGATTATTCACGGATGAGGACGACGAGGAGGAGGAGGACAATGGACGTAGACGTGTGTATGGCGATCGTGGTGTTGGTAGCGAAGGGTCGAGTGCGGGTGAAGGGGAATACGACGACGACGGACCGCGCGCCGGGGACGTGGTCGCATTCTTTGCGCCGCCGAGCGCCGGGACGGCGTTGGTACGCCGACGCACGGGTGAATTACGGGTGTATAGCGCTCGAGGTGTGCATGGGGAAGTTGTGCGCGGTAATGCTCGACCGGTGATACGAGACTCGAAGGATGTGCCCGTGTTTTTACCGTCACCGTCGCCGCCGTTAAAGGATCGAGACGACGAGGACGAGGACGAGGACGAGGACGCGCGGCTGGGTGTCGAAGATGCGTCGACGCAGCTCGAGGTATTGCGGTTTGGCAAGTACTATGGTTTTCGCTCGCACGCGGCGGGAGGGAAATTACTCCAAGCTCGACGACGGTTGGATAGCAGACTTTGTTTCTTCAATTTTAACTTTGGCGTGTGCGAACAGTGGGCTCTCGTGGGTGTCGAACACGCGGCGCGCTTTGGACGCGTGTTGACGTTTCGAAATAGACGCTTGCAAGCGGTGACGATGCATGTCATCGTGAAGAATGTATCTAGAAACCTCCTGCCCATGTACGCCACGGAAACAGTGGACAATTATGAGGATGAGCTCGAGCACATCGAGCGCGCGACATCGACGCCGCGTCGGCAACGCACGATGCGACGTCTCGCGCCGCCGCCGGGCGAATCGCCGCCAGTCGCACCGAGTACGTCGTCTATGTACGACGTCATGTCGACACATCTCATCAGTGAGTGGTCCGAAAAGCTAAGCGCGGAGGTTCAAGTCAGGCGAAGTGTTGAAAATGAGCTCGGAGCGTTGAGGGACGATTTACAGCGCGTGTACGAAGGGACGATGATTGAAGTGCAGTCGATGCAAACTACACTGAACGATTTCAAGGCAAAAAGCGCGGTGCACATGAATGCTCAAGGTAAAGCGAGCGTGCGTGCCGTTCAAGAAAAAGCAGTGCAACGAATATCAAAGTCATCCGCGAGAATGCAACGAAATTTTAGCTTTAGGCACTGGAAAGCGTACGCGCAACGGGCGCGCATGGAGCGCATGTCTGTCGTTCGTTTTATGATTCGCAAGGATAGTCGTCAAATCAATTTAGTTTTCGCGGCATGGAAACGCATGGCACAATACTTAGCAAGTATTCGGAGGAAAGACGTGTACGCGCGTGCACGGAATAGAACCCGTCGCCTGAATCGCTGCTTTCTTATTTGGCGCAAGGCTACGTCTCGATACAAGACTGCGTGCCGAATAGCCGAACGAGCGCACAAACTCGGCGTTGCTGAAAAGGAACGCGAGCTCAAGCTGAAGATTTTCTGCACGTGGCGCCTGTTGACGAAAACGAATTTCCACGTCATGGCTTTCAGGGAACGAGTTGTGGGAAGAATTCGCAATCAACTGGTTGTCAAGGCTTTCCACTCGTGGCGACGCAACGCGCGCGTCCAACGCGTGCACGAGCTCGCCGTAAACAGATTTTTCAGCAAGACAGATCGTCGCATAGTTCACAAGTATTTTCATACGTGGATCAATACTGTTCACAACACAAAGGTTTTAACGCGTCGGCTGCTGCGCGTTTTCAAGATCTGGGATAACCGCACAGCGTATGCTGCGTTGAACACGTGGCGCGAAATGGTGCGCGAGCGTCGCTCTCAGAAAACACGACTGATTTCGATTATTTCTCGAATGCGTAATGTGAAAGTACGAAGCGCGTGGGATAAATGGGTTCAGGCAACAGCTCAAGCCCGCCACGTGGTTTTCACTGATACGTCGGTGCGGCATATATTAGGGAGACTCACCGTGCGCAGACTCTTCGTCAAGTGGAAAATGCTCTCTCAAGCGGAACACGAGGAGGACAAAAAACGTATTATCAGCCATCGCTTCACCGTCTTGAATCGCGCTTTCATTCGCTGGAAAGTTGTGCTGCGCATGAAGGAGGACATGAAGCGAATGATTACCACTAAACGAGTAACCAACAACCTCTTTCTGGACTGGCATTGGTCTGTTTACGGCGAAGAGTTTACGCGATTGTTCGCAAAAGCTGGCATCGAAATCCGTGACGATTTGTCAGGTAGCACAAGCGAGTACCATTCGCCCGAGGAACATTCGCCATCAAAACTACTGTGGTCACCTCCCAAACCGCGTAGAATACTCGAATGAAAGATTACGTCAACATGCTCCGCGACGACGTCGAATCCGCCTCGGGCGATCGCGCAAAAACGTTCGCGATGAACGGTGTTTCGTCCTCGACCGCCGCGGACGCGGACGCGGAGACGCCGAGCACAGATCCAGAATCAAAAGTTAGAGACGGCGCCGCCGGCGCTCGCGCCGCCGGCGCGAGCGCCAACTCTGGGCGCGAAGACGTCCCTGGACTGGATGATTTCGGCTCGGTCGCGTTAGATGATGATGAAGAACCCGTCCTGACGCGGTTGAAACCGAACGAGGACGTACGGCAGCCGAGTTTGTTGTTGAGGCCGCTAGATTTTTCTCGTCGCGTCGGATTGATTGGCGCGTCCGTTTTGTTTGGGATATTTCTCGTCTTTGTAGCCATGTCGGTGTACGAAGAGATGCAAACGAGTGGAAATCACGATCCATTGAGACCGAAGTTCGCGCCGGGGGTTGCAGTGACGGTCGACGAGCGGAAAGTGGCTGAGGAAGCGTCGGCGAGAGGCGAGAGCGCGAAGAAAACGTTTTTAGACGTCGAACGCGAAGCGGGCGTGGACGGCGCGGCGCGAGTGCGATGAACACGTACGCTGTAAAAATATCATGAATGCGCGATGTAGTACAGTTGGTTCCCCAATAACGTGCCTTAAAATGTCCCAGTCGATTTGAGCGACGCGGCGCGGCGCGCACCGCACGCCGCGCGCGACGGAGGACGCGTCATTCGAAATATTATTTTTCAAAATACCGGCAAATGTGTAATCGCGTCGTCACGCCGCGACGCGCCGACGCCGACGACATGAGCTGGCGCAGAAATTCGCCCATGGGCACGTTCGCGGAGGCCAAGGCGCGCGCGTACGGCGAACGCGCCTGGAAAGCGCTCGAGAGCGAACGGCGACGCGCGGAGCGGAAAGGCGGTGCGAAGCGTCAGAAGACATCATCGTCGTCGACGGCGGCCGGGGCCAACGCCGAGAAGGAGAACGCGCCGGCGAACGAGACGAT
Source organism: Ostreococcus mediterraneus (assembly GCA_012295225.1). Lineage (NCBI taxonomy): Eukaryota > Viridiplantae > Chlorophyta > Mamiellophyceae > Mamiellales > Bathycoccaceae > Ostreococcus > Ostreococcus mediterraneus. Next base: position 443,219 of record WMKK01000008.1, read on the forward strand.
GACGGACGAACAAATGTACGAGGCAGAGCAGGCGCGGTGGAAGCTCATTTGTGCGGCGAAGCGGGAGAATAACTACGCGACGGATGATTTATTTTATGAAGGCTTGCCGCGCCCGAGCGAGACGGCGTCGGCGCGCGCGAAACGATTGGAGGCGTTGACGCGCGCTCTCGAGGACAAAGCTAGATTGGAGTGGCATCCGACGGGTGCCAGGGCCCGTTCGTTTTTGAACGGGTCGATGTTCAAGACGCACTTTGATTTCACGTTGCACGAGGCGCTGAAGGCACGCGACACTGTCATGGCGTTGAGCCAACCGTTCGCGTCCAAGGACGAGGAGACACTGTTCGAGATCGACGTGATGAAAGCCATCTTGTACCCGCCATCGTTGTCGCACCGCATGGTGGAAGGCTTCGGATACCTGGATTGCTCGTTCTCCAATTCGTGGTTCAAATGGCAGCGCGAGTTGGAGTTCTTGTGCGTAAAGGCGCGCGCGTTGTTTCTCGCCGAAAAGTTGAGCGCCGAGAAGATGGACACTCTGGTGAATATGTTCGAGCGATTGAACAACGTGTGGTTCATCTGCGGTGACGGCGAGAACATCTGGCGTGGATGTTTGAACGCGCTGCAAGGTCCCGAAAAGTTCCAATTCGTGTGCCAAGAAAAAGACAAAGATTTTGAATACTCGATTCCTGAAGCCAGCTATTGGTTACTTTGCCCGTCCTTCGTGAAAGAGATACACGGCGACGTAGAGAGCGCGGAATACAAGCAGTACGTCAGCGAATTGAGGGCGCGAAAAGAGGAGAGGGAAAAGGAAAGAAAACGAAAGGAAGAGCAAGCCAAGCTGGAGTTACAAAGGAAGCAGCAGGCTCACGAGGCTTGGAAACGGAAGGAAGATATGAACGAGAGAGCTTGGAAACAGAAGGAAGATATGAAAAAGAAAGATTACATGGATTGGGCGTTCAGAGTCACGGGTCGATACCCGGTCGGGTACGAAGCGCCGGCTTCGACATAGTGGGTTGTAAGACAAAAAATGAGAAAACGCGCGCGGTTTGTCGCTGAGATTGATGATTGATGTTACACGCGCGCGCGAAAGAGCGAGGTGGGAAAAGAGAGAGATAAAGAGGAAAGATGGAGAGAGAGAGACGCGGCTGGCTATTGGTCGTCGTCGTCGTCGTCCGCAAAGTTGGACGCCATGACGGCGCGAAACCGAAAGACGGTGTCCTCCGTTACGGCGTTCGGCATAGCCAGAAATGTATGAAAGGCTGCGCGACGACGACGGCGAGCAACACGTAGTTTTGTGACATGCTCTGCGAATAACCGCTGTGTCTAGCCGTACGCCGCGACGTCGAGAATCGGCGCCGACACGATGTGGTTCGCCGAGCTCGGCACGCTCTCGGACATCTAACGCTTCTTCTTGCCGATGTCGTCGCCGAAAGGTTTTTCATTCGCCAACATGCTCATCATCAACCAAAGCGGTACTATTAAGTACGGAGCATAAATTCCGATCAATGTAACTCGTTGCTTTTCGCTCTTAAACGTCTCATCTTCCCATATGTACTGCAGAATTGGTACCAACGTCGTCGCCGTGTGCGCCCCGTACGCAATGCAATACCCACGAATCCAATTCTTCCTCCCCATGAGCGCCTTCACCGCGACGAAAAAGAACGGTAATTGAAACAACAATTCGCACGCCACGAGTCCTCGCAACCACGAAGGTTGGTTCGCCATGAGCACGTCGTTATTCGTCGCGATGTGCCACTCCAGCGCTTTGCGCGCAAACGCGGGCACGAGCGCGCGCGGGAGCACGACTTGCGAGTCAATCATCATCGTCGCCGGAATGTGCGTTATAAAGTACGCGAGAAATATCGCGCGCGTTCGTTCGCCGATCGCCATCTTCGCTTGGCGTCAATGAGTGCCGGCGACGGTGCGTGACACCTGCGCCACGTCACCGGTGACGCGCCTCACACGCACGCGCGCCTCGCTTTCGAACGTAGTGATTGCACGCCATCGCGCACAATGTCCGCGGTGTCGCTAAACGTACACACAAATGGGTTCCTACCCGTGCGCGCGTCCATCGCGCGCGCGAGCCCGGCGCGAGGGCTCGCGACGGCGTCGACGATGACGAAGATGGTGCCGAGAGCAGCGGTCACCGCGAACGCGAACGCGAACGCGAACGAGGATGCGAGCGAAGGAAAGATTGAGAAACCGGCGAGAACGATGACGAGACGACCGTTGATTGTGCTCCCGGGCATTGCGGCGGGCGTGGTTGCGGGACGTGCGAATGCGGATGGAGAGTTTGCGAGCGACGCGGCGATGGCGTTGTTGAACCGTACGGGTGAAGTGGCGTTTACGGATGAGGAATGGCAAAAGAAGCTCGATCCGTTCACGTACAAGGTGTTGCGTAAGGAAGCGACGGAACGACCATTCTCTTCACCATTGAATACGGAAAAACGCGTGGGACGATTTGTGTGTGCGGGCTGTGGGAGCCCGTTGTTTGACTCGTCGACAAAGTATGACTCGGGTACGGGATGGCCGAGTTTCTTCCAACCGCTTCCGCAAGCCGTGACGGAGGTGCCAGATTATTCCATCGTGTTCTTACCGAGAACCGAGGTACGATGCAAGACATGCCAAGGACACTTGGGGCACGTCTTTGAAGACGGACCAAAGCCAACCGGTTTGCGTTATTGCATGAACGGCGCAGCCATGGCGTTTGAGCCAGCCGCTGAAGCGGCATAGAATAAAGCATTGCATATTTTACATTGAAGTCTTTTCGTCTAAAGTACATTTGTTCTTGTCTACCCATTTGAACCAATCTCTCCACACGCCACTAACCGATAAAGTGCGACGGTTACCGAGCACGACGAGGCCGCGTTTGGCACGCGTAATACCAACATTTAATCTTCTTGGATCGGCGACGAATCCAATCTCCCCGCGTGTGTTACTTCGAACCGTGCACAAAATAATCATTTCTTTTTCACGACCTTGAAATCCGTCGACAGAGCGAATTTCAAGCTCATCCATTTTATCCTCTTCACTGTAGTCCACGTAATTTCGTTTTTGATCGCCGCGCGACGAGGGAAACACCTTTGCATACTCCTCTTGCAATAAGCGGACTTGTGCGGCGTATGGCGAAATTATGCCTATATCGCCAAGACCGGCTAGGTCACCTGAATCGATGAGTTTCTTGACAATCGCAATCGCAGCTTCTGCTTCTTGTGCGTTGTACAAACTGTTACCATCTGGCGCTCGACTTTCCGACGCGGCAATTTCGACAAACGCCACCGGAACATCTTTCTCGGGCCAGTTTAAACCAGACACGAGAGGACGATCTTTTGGTGTCGGCACGGAACCAACTCGTCCTTCATAAAACGCTAACGACGGAAACTCGGCGATTTTAGGATGCATGCGATATTGCTGATCAAGCAAACACACCTCGACTCCGAGCCTCTCCATGCGCTCAAATAATGAAACTTGAAGACCAGCATCCGACGCCGCACGAGAGACCACCGTGGGAGGGAGCTGCTTAGAGTCTCCTACCAGTACGGCCGTTAATGCCTTCGTTACAGGAATCAATGCCCCTGGCTCCGTGCATTGCGTCGCCTCATCGACAACGGCGACGGGAAATACAAGCTCCGAGAGTAATTCGTCGCCGGCACCGACAGTTGTCGCACAAACGACATCAACTGATTTTAAAATACTCTTTGCCGCCGTAAGTTCGAGCTGCGTCGCCTGTTTGCGAAGGCGCGCGAATTCTTTGCCCGATTTTCCGCGAATCGATTCGCGAATACTCGCCGCTTGACGTCCCAAAGGATGCAACGCTATTTGAGCATCTAGCGTCAGTTGCTGCAACCAGGGTTGCACCTTTGCAGGTGCACCCAATCGAACGATTCTCAAAGGTTTACCATTGACGATAAAAGATTCTTTGACCAAGCCTTCAAGAATATTGTCAACCGCAACGTTCGATGCCGCAGAAGCCAGCACAGTTGGTCCATTCCTACGTCTGCCTTGAGCATCTGCCAAATGCACGGCGGCTCCAATGTAAGCAATCAAAGTTCGCGTCTTACCAGTTCCAGGAGGTCCTTGCCAAATGGAAAGCGTTTGACTCAGCGCACTCTTCACCGCGACGCGCTGGCTCGGATTTAATGGATCTCGTACCTCCTTTATCGCCGCTTGAAGGCTCGTCTTGTTTGTCTTTCCTGCCCACGCTGGCGGCGTGTTGGCCAATTCTTCGAGCGTACCGTTTTCATCAGGCACCCCGAGAAGTGAACGTTGCAACGTCGCATATGCCGTAGTGCTTTTCCGTTCGCCACGCACCATAGACACTCCAGGCATACCTCCAGGCTCGGAAAACGCAACAAGCGCTTCGAGTGAGCGGTCGTGTGCCACTGTATTCGCGGTTAAATCTAGTCTCCACCTCGAGCCATCTTCAATCAAACGGGCGAGATCATCTTCATGCACGGAAAGCGTGAGAAAATGCATCGATCTGAGGGCAATCACACCTGTGATTCCATTTGTAGCATCGTGAATAGTACCTTCGCTCAGTGTCACCATGTCGCCGGTCGTGAAGCGATGATACGGCAATTCTTGCCCGAGCGGCGAGTATTCAGGGCCTTTTGTCAGAGGTATAGTCAAACGCACGAGCGCATCTCGCTGAAGCACGCCCTCGTATCTAGCTCGCATACCCAAGATGGCGTAACCTTCTTCGATGAGCTTATCGAGCGTCCATGTGTTCAAACGCTTTTCAGCGAGTTCCATTTCCTCTTCGAGTTCACATTTCAACGCCTTGGCGAATCGCTCTCGATGCGCGGCGTAGCCGAGACGCAATGCCGCACGATTCGAACCGCGCCCCCGTGTCGTGCTTGAAGATCTTCCGCCCATACCTGGAGCCCCCGGATCGAGCAAGTGCGCATAACTCGCGCCACCGCCGCCGTTCCCAGTCGCACCCAAACGCGCCCATAGTTTCTCTCGCTCTTCTGCAGCCTTTGTAGGGTCTCTCGACGCCGATTTCGTGTACTTGACCGTCGTGCTCGCCTCGTCAGGTTCACTTCCGAGATCACGAACCGAACGTCGCTTCACCACCGCACCCGCTCTCGCTCGCGCGCCTTCTCCGAGCCCGCGCTGTTCGTCCCGGCGCGACGTCGGCGTCGGCTGTGCAGTCTTCCCTTTCGACGACCCCGAAGCCTTCTTACCGTGTCCACCGCTTGCACCACCACCACTCTTAGCATTTTCCTCCCTCCGTCGTTCACGCGCCGCGCGTCGTTCATCCCCTCTCGCGCTCCCGAACGCCCCGACGACGACGACGACGCTGGTGCATCGTTTTCCTCCCAGCCTCCCCGTCGTCGTCCTCGTCCTCGTCGTCAGCGCCGCCCACCGCGTGGTCACACCGCGCGACGACACCGCCGTCGTCGTCGTCGCCATCCCCATCCCCGTCGCCGCCGCCGCCGTCGCCATCGCGCGACGACCGCGCACTGCCGCGCGCCCGTCACCCACACCGCGTTCAAACTCGATTACCCGTCCGTGCGTGGATTATTCCATCAATCCGCGGGCGTCACGGGCGAGGTGTGTATCGCGTATTCAAAACGAGACCTGTGCGATGGGCCCACTGGCCCACAGGCCCACTGGCCCAGGGGCCGTGTTTGAAAGTATCACGCGCGGCGGCGGTTAGGTGACGAATGGACGAGCGCACTGACGAACCAATCGCGTTGGGGTGGTTGACTGGTCAGTGCGCGACGACGACGAGGACGACGACGGATGATGACGATGATGATGTCGACGCAACGCATGGTGACGCCGGGCGGCGCGATGACGGCGACGCGGGGGACGACGAGGACGAGGACGGTGTGTAAAGCGGCGAGGGATGAAAAGATGCCGAGGTTTTCCACGCGCGCGCGAGGAACGTCGTGGATGGCGACGACGACGAAGGGTGATGCGCGTTCGCGAGCGAGCGTGAGGATACGAAAATATGTGTGCGCGCGTGTGCGATTGAGTGCGGGTGATGCGGAGACGAGCGAGGATGTTGAGGGCGCGCGAGCGACGCGGGAGACGACGCGTCGGTGGGGTAAACCCGCGGCGGCGTGCGCGCTCGTCATCGGTGCGTGTGCGTTGACGGCGATGGTGATGCCGGAAAGTGCGCTTGCGGCGAAGTCTGCTGCGGTTGCAAAGGCTGCGGCGAGCAACGAGAGTATGTTGACCAAAGTTTTAGGGTTCGTGATGCATTTGGACAAGCACCTCGCAGAATTGTTTGCGTCGCAAGGAAAGATGGCGTACGGCATCTTATTTGCGATTATTTTCGCCGAGACTGGGTTTGTAGTCACGCCGTTCCTCCCGGGTGATTCATTGTTGTTTGCCACTGGTGCGCTCGGTGCATTAGGGGTGGTAAACTTCCCGTTGACTGTGGGCTTATTGTTCGCCGCGGCGGTGCTCGGAGACACGGTGAATTATTCCATCGGCTCTTACGTGGGCAAGTCATTCATGGAGACGCACCCAAAATTGTTCCCACCAGAATATATCGAGAAGACGAAGAACTTTTACGAAAAGTATGGCGGCAAAACCGTCGTACTCGCCCGTTTCTTTGTGATTGTTCGTACATTCGCACCTTTTGTTGCCGGCGTGGCAAATATGAACTACGCCAAATTTATCACGTACAACTTTGTGGGTGCGGCTATTTGGATTCTTAGCTTTATGGGCATTGGTTTCTTCTTTGGTGCCATGCCTGCAGTTCAAGAAAACTTTGCGCTCGCCGTTGCCGGCATCATTGTGCTGTCCTTGGTACCCGTATTTATCGAGGTGGTTCAACACATGCGAGGCGGTGGCTCGGGCGACGACAAAATAGCGACGGCTTGATTAATACCGTAGATGTTTCAATATTACTATTACAAATTTGTTTACCTAAAATGAATGTTTAATCTAATAATGTTTAATCTCATCTACACACGCGTGCCAACCATTTGGCGCTGCAATTGCTGCTATCTATCTTTCTGTCGTATGTGCCTCCTCTACGTTCGCGAATTCACTCAGTTCGCGCTCATTCTCAACATCGCCCTCCGCGTCTACGTCATCCCCGGGTTGATAATTGTGAGTGATGGCGACGAGCAATGATACCTCTTTGGGGGCATACGTCCAGCCACGTCTATGTGCGTGCATGCACAAAATGCCCAACGATAACACTTGAATAATCTGATAAAACGCCGGCACACCAGCCGCCCGTCCAAGTACATCGCACGACGACCCTGCGCAAGATGCATCATCATCAAACGAACTTAAAATTACGGCCAATGCTATGGCGGTGTTTTGATAACACACTTCGATCGCCACCGCAAGCACTTGAGGCATCTCGAGCTTTGCGTAGACGGCAAATTTCATAGACAACAACAGACCCAAAACGCACGGAATGGTTAGCCCAATGTAAAAGCTAAAGTCCTGTTCCCAAATCGGCGTCGATGAGTTTGAAGAAAAAAAGAATCCAAGTAACACGAGTAATACGCCGCATATGTTTCCACCTAAATTCAGCATTGGTCTCATTTTGGCAAACCGAGTGCCGACGAACAACCCGCCGACAATTCCAAAAATCACCACGCCAATGGACACAAACAAGCCGGCCCATCGCACTTGGACGGTATTTCCATCTGGATACGCGCCTTTGATGTATATGAACAAATTTAGCGGCAATAAGCCAATGGACAACAAAGAAGAAACCGTCGTCATCGCCACGCTCAGCGCCAAGTCTCCGTTAAATATGCTCGTCCACCAGTTGCTATACGAGCCTCCGGGCGAGGACGTGGTGATAATCAACGGTATACCAATCTCTGGTCTGTCTGCAAAAATTGTGCTGGCCACGGCAAATCCCAGTAAAGGTAAAAACACGAATTGCGCAAAGCAACCAATCACCAAACCTCTACTACTCAAAGACTCACGAAACGCGTTCACCTTGACGGTGCTCGCCAAACCGAACACTAGTCCATACAACAACACGTTCCCCGTGATGGCTTCCCACGACCCTAATCCCATGATGCCTTCACCTCGCGTCGCGTTTTACCACCCGCGCCCTCCTCACGCGCGCGTCGACGTCCAAAACCACGCTATTTTCCCTCGAGTCAACTCGCCCACGGAAAAGCGCGCGGAGACTGGCGACTGATGACGACCAATGGCGCACGCGTTCCCACAGCGCTCCGCACCCGTCGCGCGCGTGCGATATCTCGCCCTCGAACGCAAACGTCTCCGTAGTTTGTTTTGTCCGTCGTCGTCGTCTGACGCGCACTAGGCGCGGCGTCGAAACACGTCCGAACGATCGCGTGAGGACGCTCGAGGTGGTTTTTTGGATTTTTATCCTCGCAAACTGTTTTTGAGTACGAGTATACTAACTGTCCCGACGATGCGACAGACGACGACGACCGACGACCGACGATGGGTGCGCGACGAGGCACACGGATGAAAGCAAAGAACGTTGGTGTTGACGACGCCGCGGACGACGACGACGCCACCGCGTTGAGCGCCGCCGCGAGTGGGTTGGATTTATTACTCCACGCGTGCGCGCGCGAGGGTGATGGATTTGAAATTCAAACCATTGACGAGTTGAAACGAGGAACGTCTTCGGCGGGCGCGGGGACGACGAGGATGGGGAGGAAGAACAAGCATACGATGACGACGATGGCGACATCGTCGTTGAAAATCAACGCAGCAAAGATGAAGAAATCGAGTGCGTTGAGAAAGCCAACATTGGGTGACGGCAAGCGCAGCGAGACGCGAGGACGCGACAGACGGGTGACGGAGCGGTTGTCAAACGCGACGACACCGACGCCGACGAAGCGTGAACCGGTTTTGGAAGGCGCTGAACTCTTGTATGCCGCTGAGGAATTAGCGCTCACGCACCCTGGTGTCATTATTGAGCGAGCACGTCAGTGGTTAGAGTTGGTCATCGGCGACGTGCGCGCGCGTTTAGCCGCGTTGAAGAGAAGTCGACGACGTACGCAAAGAGCTTGGATGGCATTTAGTGAAACAACCGAGGCGAGGATACGATCAGAAAACGAGAACGGCGTCAACTTGTTGAACGATTTTGATCGTACATTGAGCGTTGAACAAAAAGTTTTGGAAAAAAACTTGGAAGATTGGTTGGCGTTGCACGAACGCGCGGGATATGAAGCCTCAAAGCTCAAGCTCGGTTGGTTGAACGCGTGCGCAGCGACGCAAGAAACACCAAACAAACATGGCAGATCGATTGATTGGCAGGCTAAATACTCGCAGAGCGCATTCGCTTTCTTGCGTATGGCTGTCGGAGCATACATTGGTGGCACTCAAACGCCGACAAAACAGCTTTCACCCGACGACTTCATGAAAACGCCTAACAACGTGCTCGACGCGTCGCAGGTGTTTTCACCGCTCACATGAGCGCTCGCATTGAACAAGCATGAGCATAGCATAAAATAGCATGGATCAGAACGAATATCCAGCACGCGTAGCCTGACATTGTAGTTGAACGTTAATAAAACGGTTAAGTCCAAACATCCTAGACCCCAGCGCGCGCGCGAAAAATGGAAATAGGCTATTCCAAGTCCCCATTCACCGCACGTCATGCCCGTGGGCGTGTGCGTCATCACGGGTTTTCTCGGTAGTGGTAAAACGACGTTGGTGAATTACATCTTGAAAGCAAACCATGGATACCGCATCGCCGTCATATTGAACGACTTTGGCGCCGAGCTCGGGGTGGAGAAAATGCTCGTGCAACAAGGAGGCATCGATGGGGACAACGAATCGCGCACGGTGGTCGAGGATTGGGTCGAACTCAACAATGGATGCGTGTGTTGTACCGTGAAGGGTAGCTTGGTGCAGACCATAGAAGGTTTGTTGGAGAAGAGGAAAGAGATGGGTGAGAAGTTTGACTACATTTTACTCGAAACTACTGGACTCGCGGACCCGGGACCCGTGGCGCGAGAGCTATGGGTGGACGACGAGCTCGTAGAAGAAGACGGCGCTGTGCTCGATTCGATAACAACCTTAGTTGATGCGTCAAACATCGAAAAACAAATCAAAGAGAGCCAGGAGGCGACATTGCAAGTAGCTTACGCTGACACGATTTTGCTCAACAAGTCAGACTTGGTGTGTGAAGACGATTTAGAACGCATTAAACGCACGCTTAGTACAATCAACGCCGAAGCCGAGGTCATAGTCACGTCGCGTTCAAAGGTTGATTTAGATTTAGTACTCAATCAAGGCACAGTTACGGGCGGTGGTCGCGGAAGAAAGCCAGTATTAGGTGACTTTGCGGCGGCGCCGCCGAGCGCGGTGCTCGCATCTGGAGGCGGATTTTGGGCGAAAGGCGTCGAAAAGTATGCACCCGAGGCGAACAAAGTGCACAATCCTGACATTCGAACGATTTGTGTCGCTACGAGTGGATATTTAGATTACGCCAAGTTCCAAGATTGGCTCGAAGATTTGTTATGGGAGCGCCGAAACGACGACGACGGACCAGACGTTTTGCGCGCGAAAGGCTTATTGTACACGCGAGGCTCAGATAGGCGACGAGTGTTGCAAGCTGTGCGAGAAGTGTACGAAATCACCGATGGACCAGTGGAAACAAATCCAACCGAAGTTATGAACAAATTGGTGTTTATAGGGCGAAATTTAGACGAAAACAACCTCGCGAATGGCTTGCGCTCGTGCGCGTCATCGTGACGAGTCAACTGTAATTTTACATTTCATTTTTTATCTGCCGTAAGATGGACACTAATTTACTCGCGAGCTCGTTGATGCCATTTTTATCTTCATCCCGCGCATCAATATTCGCCCCGTGTTTAGCTAATCGTATCGCCGCCTCATCCTGCCCAGCCTCGCACGCCGTCAACAGCGGCGTTTGACCGCGCCCGTCGCGCGCCTCCAACGCCACCCCGGGCTGATCGACTAAATAATCAATCACCCCCACGCGTCCTTGTGCCGCGGCGCGATGTAACAGCGTCGATCCAACGTTATCACTCGCACCTAAATCACCTCCCGCACTGGCGAGCTTACGTAACACATCCACGTGTCCTTTACTCGCCGCGTAATGCCCGGGCGTTTGTCCACCCGGCGTGCGCGCGTTCGCCCCCTCGGCGTGCACCGCCAACAACAACCCACACGTCTCACTCTCGCCCATGCTCGCCGCCGTGTGTAAACACGTCCATTCGCCCTCATCCGCGCACGCCGCTAACTTTGCCCCACCGTATGCGCTCGTCACGAGCGCGCGCACCACCTCTCGCCCGCGCGTCCCGGCTGCGCACGCGCGATGGAGCGCCGAGCGCCCGTCGTCATCGCGCGCCGCGCACGCGCGTCTCAACCCATCGTCATCGAGGGCGGTAAACCACGCGTAATCTCCTCGTTCGGCGCGTTCGCACGCATCCATCGTTCGGCGCGTTCGCGTGACGACGTGCGACGCGCGTGGACGTGTGACGCATCGCATCCAGCCCATCGCGATCGATATCGATATCGGTATCGATCGCATCCATCGATCGATATCGATACCGATCGATCGGGTCCACGCACGCGGTCCCGCGCGAACACGCGACCGCGCGCGTGACCGCGCGAAATCACCGACGACGACGACGACGAAAAAGCGTGTCGCGTGTTGAACTCCTCGAGGGAAAAAAATCTCAACCGCGAACGACCAATCATGAACCCGCCAAGTAGTCCCCCTCGACGACGAGGACGACCGCGCGAGGTGCCGCGGCGGCGGTCGCGCCAGGCTGCACCGCACACCATCGCGCGCGACGCACGCGATGTCGCGAGCGTGCACGGGGGTGATGCACGTGGCATGCGCGAGAACACACGCGAATGCACGCGCGAGCTCGTCAACGCGCGATGGCGTAGGCGATGGACGACGAGGGGCGCGCGCGATGCGCGCGAGCGCCAGCGGTGTTGAACGAGAGACGTTGGTGGAAGAAACCAAGCACGTGCGCGTGACGACGATTGATGTCGGATACGAAGGGGTGGTGTTGAAAGTGCAGACGACGACGAATGCGCAAGGGGTGCATACGGTGAGCGTTGAGTGCGACGGTGCGCGTCCACCGCAAGGTTTGACGTTGCACTGGGGTGTTCAGCGCGCGAGCACGGGCGCGGAGTGGAACGTGTTACCGGAAGAATTGCATCCGCCAGGGACGAACGTGTATAAAAATAAGGCGATGAGGAGTGCTTTCCCGGTCTGGGGGCCGTTGAATCTCGTGCTCGACCCTGGGGTGGAGTCCGTGCCGTTCGCGCTCGTGTTGGCGAAGAGCGGGGAATGGATAAAACCAACGGCTGGCGGGGATTTTGAAATCACACTGAACTCTGATCGCACGAGCACCCCTGTGGCGGCTGTGACGAAGTCTAAGATTGCGCCAACGCCTTCGGCGCCGATTTTCGTGCCTGAAGTGAAGGAGGTGCCAGCAAAGATGGCGCCGGCGAAAGCGGCACCGTTAGACCCGGTGGAACTCCTTATCGCCGACGCCGCATACGCAAAGTGGGAACAAGCCGGACGTCCAAAGCTCGATGGAGCGGCGCGAGATAATATGATGAAGGCTGCGGCGGTGGACATCAAGTCACAGCTTCGTGCCGGAATGAGTTTGGAGGATATCGCCGTCGAGTTGAAGAATGGGGTGCGCAATAATATCGCGGCGCCCGTGGAGCCGACGCCAACGCCGGCGTTTGCTGTAGCCAGTAAAGACGTGGAAACGAAGCAGCGCAAGTCTTTTAGCGCTGCTGAATTAACCGCGGCGGCAGATTCTCGCGCGCCGAGCGACGCTCGCCCGAAGTGGAACAAAGTCTACAACGAATCAGGCTTCGACATCTTTGTTCAAGCGCGAGAGAATAGCGCCGGTATGCTTCAACTGCACGTCCTCGCTGATTCGGGAGAAGATTTAATCATTCACTGGGCAACGACAAACAAGACAGATGGTGCGTGGCGATCGCCTCCCCATGGCTTTTCGACGCAACCGTCACGTTCGTGGGGTTCATCTGGAAACAGCTGGGAGACTGAACTCGAACGCATGCAAAGCGGTTTGAGAGCGGTGACGCTTGATGTTCCGGTGAATTCGGATGATGGTGTTATTTTTGTGTTGCGAACGCCGTCTAATAAGTGGATCAAGTGTGGCGGTGCAGATTTCTTTGCTTCGCTTGAAGGTTCAACGTTGTCGGTTCAACATCCGGCGAAGAAGGAACGCAAGCATCGCGAAGAGAAGAAGCATGAGCACAAAGAACAACGTCCCGAAACGGCTTTAAAGGCTCCTACTGTAAAGCAGGAAGCTAAGCGGGTCGCACCCATCACTCGTGAACGCTGGAACGTTGATGATATTGCACTAGACACCGGCGCGTTCCAAAACTTGGGTGGTCACGTGGCACAAGATATTGTGGACATGATCTGCGACGCTGAACAAGGTGCGACGCGGTCTCTCATGCATCGTTACAATGCTGGTGCCGATATGCTACCGGCATCCCATGGTAAAGGAGAAGCTGGGCTCGTCGCAATGTTTTGCTGGTTCCGCTTTATGGCTTTGAGACAACTTGTTTGGAACAACGATTACAACATCAAGCCGCGAGAAATCAGCGTAGCTCAGACAAGAATGACTGAAGGTTTGAGTACCATTTATCGTCAAGATGCCGAGTATAGAGATATCGTTCGTCTCATCATGGCGACGATTGGCAGAGGAGGAGCGGGCGACGTTGGCCAACGCATTCGTGATGAAATTCTCGCCGTACAACAGAAGAATAATTGCAAGGGTGGAATGATGGAAGAATGGCACCAAAAGCTGCACAATAATACCTCTCCAGATGATGTCCCCATTTGCGAAGCTTTGTTGAAGTACATCGCTTCTGACTGTGATATTAGCGTTTACTGGGCGCATTTGCATAGTAATGGCATCACCGCCGAGAGAATGGCTGCTTACGACCGTAAGATTTGCAGCGAACCGAAATTTTCTCGGGGCCAGTACGAAGGATTGACGACTGATTTGACTGAATATCTCCGGACTTTGAAGGCTGTGCACTCGGGTGCTGATCTTGACTCTGCTGCTGAAGCGTGTTTGGGTTATCATCAGGATGCGTGCAAGGGCAAAGAAATCAATATTCCACCTATCCATGAAGTTGCGAGTGAGCGCCTTGAAGAATTACTCGATGCAGCGCGTGAGTTACGAACGCACGATCCCTTACTTGCGCTTGAGGCTATGTTGGAAGCACGCAGGTATCTTTGGAAGTGGACTCGTCCGAATGGCAAGTCAAACGATCGAATCAAGGATGTCATTTATCTCGATTTAGCACTGGAAAGTGCGGCAAGATCTGTCGTGGAAGGAAGCTTGGAATCGATGTCTACTCGTGCTCCGTATGATGTACTTCGTATTTCCGGATTGGTGCTCGAAAATTTGTGCATGTCTGCGAGTGCCAACCACGAGTTACGCATCTGCCTCAAAGAATGGCAAAATGTGCTCGAAGCTGCGCGGCGACAAGGCGATTGGGCGCTCCAGGCAAAGGCTGTGTGCGATCGTCTACAAAACTCATTGGGAGAAATTTCGCAGCGCTATATTGATGCATTACAGCCTACAGCGGGAAATATGGGTGGCAAACTTGGAGTTGATGGGCATGTTCTTTCACTCTTTGCCGAGGAAATCATTCGCGGCACCGCCGCCGCTCCGCTTTCGCAGATGTTACGAGCGCTTGACCCAGTCATTCGCAACGTTGCGAACATGGGAAGCTGGCAAATTGTCAGTAACGCTGAGGCTGCAGGAGTTATAGTTCGAGTTGCATCGCTCGCTGAAGTGGTAAATGTCAAATACACACAGCCGACGGTGATTGTTGCCGATCGCGTCGGCGGCGAAGAAGATATTCCAGTTGGCGTCGTGGCCGTGATCACTCCAGATATGCCGGATGTCTTATCCCACTGCGCTGTAAGAGCTCGTAACGAAAAAGTTCTCTTCGCCACTGCGTTTGACATGAATATTTACGAGGAGATGAAAGCCATGGCTGGTAAATCCGTCTGTCTTTCGCCTGCCGCGCAAGGTGATGATTTACAAGTTTCTGTGATTGAAGGCAATGTCTCTAGTCAGGGACAAAAGAGTGCCTCCCAAGGTTCTAAAGTGCCATCAAATGTTTCTATCATCAAGCGAGAGTTTCAAGGCAAGTTTGTGGCGAAGTCTGACGAGTTTACACCTGAACTTGTTGGTGGTAAGTCGCGCAACCTGCAACTTCTCCGAGGACGTGTTTCCAAGTCAATCAAGTTACCACCTTCTGTTGCGTTACCATTCGGGACGTTTGATGCGATCATAAATATACCAGAAAACGCAGCAGTCAAAAAAGAACTCGAGACTCTTGTTGCGCAGCTAGAAGTCTATGACTCTACAGATGGTTCGGGCTTCAAGGCGCTTATTGGTGACGTCAAGGCGTGCATCGGAAAGCTACACCCGACTGCTGAATTGTCAAATACCATGAAAGCAGCGTTTGAGGCTGAATCTTTAGCGTGGCCCGGCGATCTTCTCACGACTTCTCAAGGTCAAAAAGCTTGGAAAACGATTCTTGGAGTATGGGCAAGCAAATACAACGAACGCGCCGTTTTAAGCTGCAAGAAAGCGTCGTTGAAACACGCCGATTTATCGATGGCTGTTCTCTGCCAACCAGTGGTGCGCGCGCGTTACGCGTTTGTACTTCACACAATCAATCCTCAAAACAACGACGACAACGAAATCTACGGTGAACTCGTTTGTGGATTGGGTGAAGCTCTGGTTGGTAATTTTGCTGGTCGAGCGCTTGCGTTCAAGGCTGCGAAAAACAACCTCGACCACCCCACTATCGTTGGTTACCCGTCCAAGTCAAAGGGACTTTTCATGGAGCACGATACGCTTATTTTCCGATCTGATAGTAATGGCGAAGACTTAGAAGGCTTCGCTGGAGCCGGATTGTACGATAGCATCACCATGGAGGAAGCCAAACTGAAAAATGTTGACTACTCCACGGATACTCTCATTACCGATGAAGGCATGAGACAAAAGATGCTGTCAGCTATTGCAAAGGTGGCGCTCGAGATTGAAAATCTTCTTGGGTCAGCTCAAGATATTGAAGGTGCCATTGCGGAAGATGGTGCTCTTTGGATCGTACAAACGCGACCGCAAGTTTAGTATAGTACGGAGACGAAATTTCTACATTTTGTGCGTTGTTTGTAAATTATTAAAGAAAGCTGCGACGTTATAAGAAGTGTGCAATTAAGTGTTAAGTAATTCGATTGGATGTGTATTGAACAAAATTGTACGTGCAATAAGCCTATGTACAGCGCAACGTGCAGACGGTGTAATTTGATTTAAGAAAGTGTCCCGACTAAAGCATCCGGGCTCAAGTACTTCTTCAGCACGTTTGGCGGATGTAGCATGTTAAACTCTTCAGTTGCATCTTTACCAGCGAAAAGCATGATAGCTTTTTTACCACCGGGGTGATCGGGCAAGAAAGAAGTGAGATCATACACCTTGCCTTCGATGATGACCCATAAGTCACCTTCAGAGTTGTGCTTGGCCACCTCTGCAGACGAGACAGAACGTGTGCCACCACCACCACCGCCGCCACCAGAACTTTTAGCGGGCGCGCTTGGAGTTGTCGTCATGCTTGGGTTGAATTTATCGTTCAAATTGGCCACGCGATTGAGTGCAACGCTTTGACCAGTTCGAAGCTGTTTGATTGCAGACGTAAGGAGGTGACGAGAAACAGAAGCGCCAGCGACGCGTCCAAATACCACGCAATCCAGCAAGGAATTCCCACCGAGACGATTACGACCGTGGATACCACCAACAACTTCACCTGCGCCATACAGTCCGACGATGGGTCCGTTGGGACCGACGATTTGAGAATCAGTATTGATCGCAAGCCCACCCATGGTGTAGTGCACCACCGTGCAAACAATCGCAACGTGGAACACGTCATCATTCATTTCAACCGGGGCATTGTTGAAAAACTTCTTTCCGAAAGGGCATGTCTTAGTTCTCGCGGCTTCGTTGTACTTGGCGAACGTATCAGCGAGCTTTGCAGTGGAGATACCCATGTCCTTCGCGATCTCAGCGCCACTGCTGAACCGCTTCATAATTCCACGTCCAACGTAGTGTTTGCAGTGCCACTCGATCTCTTTCGATGCTTTACCATTCAAAATCAAGCGGAAAGGGCCTTTGTTTCTGTTCATTTCGCCACTAACATAATCTCGGCGACCAAGTTCGTCAGCAAAACGGTTACCATCGGCATCCAAGAGAATACCACCGACACCTCGAAGCGCTTCTGCGGCCAAGAATTTCACTTTCGCGTCCGGTTCCGACGGATTCACTAAGCCTGTCGGGTGCACTTGAACAGATTCCATGTCAATTGTTCCCGCTCCGATCGCCATCGCCATCTTGATTCCATCTCCCGTACAATGGTCGCCGTTTGTCGTTGGCAACTTTTGCAAGTCTGGACGATATTTAGTCAATAAGGAGTCGCTCTTGTAATCGGCACCGAAACCGCCCGTAGCAATTATGACTGGTCCGTACTCGGTGTGCATGGCGCCACCTTTTTCGTACTCAACCCCGATCACGGCATTGTTTGCATCGGTGATGAGCTTTTTTGCCTCCGCTTTGGTGATGATGCGCGCAAGTTCCCCGTTGGTTTCTTCCATGACCTTCTCCAGCCCTTCCATGAGCGCGTATGTGATGGTAAACCCAGGAAAGCGTTCTTTTCCTCGGTGCGTGCGCGGATACGAATGCCCGCCGAGTTGCGATACCAAACTCAAGTCCAAGTTGAATTTTTCCATGAGCCAATCCACGGACGATCCGCTTCCTTGAGCCAAGACTTTGGCGAGCGGTATCGTGTGCTCGGGAGCGGTGTCGTATCCAACTCCCGCTGCTCCTCGAATGCAATCATCTTCAAACTTGTCGGCGCTGTCATTGATCCCAAGTCGAGCTTGCGTCTTGGTCAACGCCCCATTAATCCCCGACGTGGCTTTCGTGCTGTTCCCGCCCAAGAATGAGCACTTGTCGAGCAAAACGACGCGACCGCCGCGTTCAAGGACGGTGTGTGCGGCGGATAAACCCGCGAGACCACCACCGATAACGATGACTTGTTCGCTCATATCTCTCTGCGCGTGTGCGTGCGACGACGGTGAGTGTGGGGCGGCGATCGTCGTAGTCCCATCCTACGTGGATTGCGGCGCGGAAAAGTCGTTAAAAAAAGGCACCCGCCTGCCCGCGCGGGGCGTTTTCGTGAGATCTCGCTCGATGGGACGTGTATGCGTCAGTGGTGGTGTACTTTGTTATGCGACGACGCCCATGCGCGCATGGTGTGATTGAGCGTGATAGATGACAACACGTGAGATGACAATTACAACATTTATGATGTTCAAGGAATTGGGCGTAATTCTTTCGTTAACGAAACGAGAAGACGGTCGCAACGAGACTTGGACGTCGTCGGCGCACACATGAGGTAGACGACGTTACCGAGCGGACGCGCCTGAATGGAATGATTTCGAAGACGCATGACAACCTCGCGTGCGGCGTTTGAGCTGTAACCTCCATCGCCTTCGACCTCGAGTTCAACAGCTAAGACGCAGCCCTGACCAATGACGCGTCGAACGTTGCTCAACTTGGACATCTCTTTCAGCTTGTCTTCATCCCAGAGTTCACCGAGCGACAACGCTGGTGACGATGCAGACTCCTTTCCTGATGAACCAATCAAGTTTGGATTTTTACCAGCATCTTTATATAGCGAGAGCGCTTTCGCGGCGACAGCACAGCCCATGGGATACGCCGTGTACGAATGACCGTGAAGCAAACCTTGCTCTTTTCCTGGTCCGTAAAACGCCGAGTACACGTCCTCCGTTGCAAGAGTAGCCGACATCGGCATCAAGCCGCCCGTGAGTAATTTTGCGTAGCAAGAAATATCAGGTTTTTCACCGATAATCTCCCAGGCTCCCTCTGTACCTAAACGCCAGATACCGGCGAAGACCTCGTCCAGCACAATTGGTATGCCGCGTGCGCGACACGCCTTCATCAAGATATTTTGAAACAACGGATCTACGAGCACCATACCACCAGCGCCGTGTAAGACGGGTTCCATAATCAATGCACCAATATGCGAGATGGAAGCACTTTTTGCATCGCGCTCAGCTTGCTCAAATACGCTTTCAATAGCTCGGGTATATTCTCGAGCAAGTGGCGTATCTTGACGCGCCGACATGTCAAAAGCATCCGCTTTATTCGTCCAACTTGTGTGCACCGAGACATCGTGAGCATTTTCGGAAAACAAAGGATCGGTGTCAGGCGTGATCCCAGTACTCGGCAAAGCAACAGTCCAGTGGCCATTCCTTATCGCAAGACTCGGAGGGTGAAGGAAAAGACCACGAGGTTGATACCACGGCGTTTGCATGGGTCCTGTAAAAATGCTTGGTGATTGCATATCCATCGCCCCAAGCGTATCACCGTGATAAGAACCATCTAAAGCTAATATACGCAATGGTGGTAAATCTTTACGTCCAAGAATTTTCAAATCTTCTGCCCTTTGATCGCCATCTTTAGCAAGCAAGCCGGCGTTCACGTAATATTTTCTGAATGCCATCTTCAAACCAACCTCGGTGGCCGTCGATCCATTATCTGAATAGAATACTCTGGATGCCCAACCGCGTCCCGGTCCTTCTAGTAGTGCTTTAGTAGCGTTGACTGCAGGTTCGTGAACATTTTCTGGAAACATAACGTGTCCATATCGCCCAGCTGCGTGCGTCGCCGTGCTCACCAACTCTTGTTGCAACTCTGGACTAAAACCTTGAGTCCACCAGCTCGCAGCACCATCGAACCTCAACAAAACTGATCCGTCGTGCGAAACACCTGCACTTTTTGCGTATATAGCAAAATCTTCGCCGTATCTTCCATCAATCACCGTGACCGCGTCTCTTTCAACCATCGCGTGTTGAGTAAATGGCCACCAGAACGTCTTTAACGCTTCATCTGGTAACTTGCGCAACGTTTCCAGGCGCCCTTCATGCGAGTTGATCAATTGTTGTACGAGATTGTCAAATGCTGGTTTCGACTTCTCGAGCCACGCATCTGCTTCACCTTGCAGTGGAAGAGCTGGAAGTATCGTGATGGGTGTCTGTCGTGGCAAAATGTTTACCATCGCTTTGTGGTTTGCTAAACCATCATCAGCCATAGCGATGGCAACAATGTCATACCCTCGCGCATAGAGCGACTCGTAGGCTGCAGTTGTGGTAGATATCCCACCTAAGCTACCATCACCGACAAGAATAGCTGGCAAACGTAGCGCACGCAACAGTTCGCATTGGAGGTTCCCCGACGGCCCAGGACTTGCCACCCCACCTGCGGTCTCGATCAACGCTAACGGTCGACTATCGCTTCCGCAAGTTTTGTTCGCAAACTCTTGCAAGTACTTTCCTGTCATCCGTACAATCTCTTCATCCATCACTGGACGACCTTCAAGCGCGGCACTTACGTGCGGTCCAGCCGCTTTACGCCAGGCATATATCGTGTGCGCCCACATTGGCGTTTCTCCTTCGAACGGACCAGATGGCGATGTTGATGCTGCAACTGCAGCATGTTCACCCATCGTCTCTACGCCTTTCGCAACTCGAGCAACGAATTCAGCATCAGAGTCCTCTGGGAACCCAGTCTGCACGGGTTTGAGAAACAGCGTCGGCGTTCCCGCGCGTCTCGCCGCTTGTGCTAGTCCACCAGAGACTAAGGTCTTGCCTACCCCGGTATTAGCTCCCCATATGACAAACGATGCGGTGCGCAAATCTACGTCGGCATCACTCGCGTATGCGCGACGATGGGTTGTCAAACGTGGCGCGCCTAACCACTTTTTACTCGACGCGCCTGAACGCCCGCACGACGCGCTTGTCGACGACACGAGTCGCTCGATGCGACGCGCAAAACTACCGATAACGTCTGCTCTGTGCGTCCCGGATTTCAACGCTGTCGCGAGCGTTCGTCCGAGACGCACTTCCCGACGAGCCATGGCAGCGCACACTGCGGCAGTGCGCGACGCGTCCAAAAACACATGGTGCACGACGCGCGCACCTCAGTGACGACAATGATGACGCCGACGACGACGAGCGATAGTTCTACCGAGCGTCTTCAACGTGCATCGGGAATAACGAATGCCGACGATCTCGTTGCGTTTATTGTGAACGACGTGCTCGAACGCCCGACGGTGATGCACTTTGCTGAGATTCTAGCTTTGGACAACGTTCAAGCGCTGAAAGGTACACCACACGGCGGTGCGGTGTACGACGCACTTGAAATTTTTGCCTTTGGCACTTTCCAGGACTATCAAAGTCGTGGCTCGACTGTCCCACCGTTGACGACGAAACAAGAAAACAAACTGAAGCAACTCACGGTGTGCTCTGCGTGCGGAGACACTAGAACGTCATTGTCGTACGACAAGCTCTCGAACGAGCTTGGGATTTCATCCATACGAGAATTAGAGGACTTTTTGATTGATCAGTGCTTGTTCACGGGCACCGTTCGAGGTAAGCTTGATCCTAAAAATAAATGCTTCCACGTACACGGCGCCGCCGATCGGGACGTGCCGCTTTCACAACTCGATGATATTATAGCCAGCGTCTCGAGATGGCACGGCATCTCGGAAGCCATGTTGGAGAATCTGACTGCAAAAATTAACTGGGGTGCTGAAGAAAAAGCTAAAGCCGTAGAGCGCGATGGTCAAATCAAACTTGGTGTGGAGGAGTTGAGGAAACTCGTCGAAAACAACACTGAAGCAGGCTCGCGGCAAGAGTTGGACGACATGGACGAAGATGGGAAGAGCGTTGGGGCGAAACGAAGACGATAGAATAAATAGCGAACGACCTTAGAGGGCAGAATGATATGATGTAAGATTTTTGTCTGTTGAAATAAGAACACTACTTGATTTTGTCCTTTTGACACCCTATTGACGCTTACATCAAACCAACAGAGCCAACGCTCCAGACGCGGATGACGTTGTCCGTGTAACCAGTGTAGAGCGTGGAGCCGTCCGCCGACCATTGGAGGGAGGTACAGTACGGCATGACGGACTTCTTGCCGAGCGGCGGGAATTCCGGGCGGAGTTCGTCGACGATGGACTTGGACTCAAGATCCCAGATCTTGACGCAAGACTCAGTCGCGGCGCACAACCAGTAGCGGTTCGGGGAGAAGCACAAGGCGTAGATGATGTCACCCGCATCGAGGGAGTACAAACGCTTGCCTTCACCCAAATCCCAGAGCATGGCAACGCCATCCTTACCACCAGACGCACACAAAGAACCATCCGGAGAGACGGTGACGGCGTTGATGTAGCCAGTGTGGCCGACCAAGTTGGTGCGGATCTTGCAGTTCGTGAGGTTCCAGACCTTCACGAGCTTATCCCAGCCACCAGACACGATGATCGGGTTGGAGGTCACCGGGGAGAAGCGAACGCACGAGACCCATTCGGAGTGCGCGTCGGCATCTTGGATGGTGTACTTGCACTCACCCAAAGTATTCCACAACTTGATAGTCTTATCGCGGGAGCCGGAAACAATTTGGCGGTTGTCGACGGAGAACGCGACGGACAACACATCCTTGGTATGGCCAACGAATCGGCGAGTGGTGGTACCCGTGTTCAAGTCCCAAAGGCGGAGAGTACCGTCCCAAGAACCCGAAAGCGCAAACTGGCCGTCGGACGAGATCACGACGTCTTGCACGAAGTGGGAGTGGCCGTGGAGAGAACGGCGCGGGTAACCATAGTTCTCTTCTTCACGGGTCAAGTTCCAAAGGATGACGGTCTTATCGCGGGAAGAAGACAAAAGGATGTCAGAGTTGTCCAACGGGGTGGCGATGGACGTAACCCAGTTTTCGTGACTGCGTGCGTGCGAAGAGCGAGAGACGTAAGGTCAGAACATGCACGATACGACATCGAATCGCGCGAGAAAGCGCACATTGAAAAGTTCAATCGTTTAAGATTGGTTGTTTCATCAACCACTCGTCGCATCGCGCGTTTCAAGAGAGAGTTGCGCATCACGCCCGAAGGATCATTCAGACCCTACGGTGGACTGCCGCGAGCGAGAGAGAGCGCGGCGGCGTCGACGACAATGTACGTACCCCTTGAGCACACCTCGGAGTTGAAGTTGTTGCGCCATTTTTACGTTCGTGTAGTGTTCGATGCGATCGACGTCCGATGAACGTGCGTGGGAAAGAGACGGAACGCGTGACGCGCGTCGCGCTCATAAAGCCCTAGCGGATTCAGTCGGGTCTGCGTAACCGACCGACTGGTCGCAGGGTCGTTGGCCAGTCGTGATTGGAGCATGCCACTTTCCCATCAGATTCCCTCGATCGAGGCGTGCGGTCGATGGATTTCAAATTCCATGCGTGCGCGATGTCGATCGAACGCACGCACGCGATCGATCGTGCTCGTCTGCTGCTCGTGGTTCGCGCGTTCGCTCGCGCGTGGACGATTTTTTGAGTTCGAGTTTGAAGTCGACGGCCGGCTTCGGCAAACACGCACGCGTAGTCCTCGCGCGTTAAGGAGTTGAGCGCATCACGGCAATTACGAGTGCGCGCGCGTTACAGGTGGCTACGCGCGACAGCTGCGCCGCGCGACGACGCGCGCTCACGCAATTCGTAGAGGCGAGGACAAGCGCACAGGATGTCAAACGCACTCGTGCCTAAACGTAAACGAGTGGCGACGGAAAATGCGATGACAAAGCTCAACGCTAGTGGTGGCGACCGAGCACTGTTTTATTGCAATTACTGCCAAAAAGACATCTCAAACGTGGTGCGAATTCGGTGCGCAACGTGCGTAGGTGTGGATCTTTGCGTCGAGTGTTTCTCAGTCGGCGTCGAGTTACACCCGCACAAAGCGTATCATCCATACAATGTGATCGACAACATGGCGTTCCCGTTGTTCACAAGAGATTGGGGCGCCGATGAAGAGTTACTCCTCCTCGAAGCGGTTGAAATGTTCGGCTTAGGGAACTGGACTGAAGTGAGCGAGCACGTTGGAACAAAGACAAAAACAGAATGCCACGCGCACTACTTCGACGTCTACGTCAAGTCACCGTGCGCGCCATTACCAGATATGTCGAAAATTCTAGGTAAAGGCGTTCCGCGCATGACACCAGAAGAGCTCAAGGCAGAGTCGGATAAGAAGGCTACAGAGTCCACAGAAGGCGACGAGGAAAAACTTCTCCTCGAGTCGCTCGCCAATCCAAACGAGGTGAAAACTGAAGGTAACATCCAAGAACTCACGGGTTATAATATCAAGCGCAACGAGTTTGATCCGGAGTACGACATGGATGCCGAGTTACCACTCGCTGAAATGGAATTTAGAGACAATGACACCGAGGAGGATGTCAGGATGAAGCTTCGGATGATTGAAATTTACAACGCTCGGTTACAAGAACGCGCTAGGCGAAAGCAATTCATACTTGAACGCGAGTTGTTAAACGTGAAACGGCAGCAAATTGTCGAAAAGAAACGATCGCAGTACGAGCGTGACTTGCATGGCACTATGCGTGTATTCGCACGTTTTTTGACGAGCACCGAGTACAACATCTTGCTTGAAGGTTTGGCAACGGAACATCGTGTACGCACGCGCATCGCAGAGTTGAAAGAATATAGACGAAATGGTATTCACACGATCGCTGAAGGTGAAGATTACGATACAGAAAAGCGTCGAAGAGAAACTGAGTTTGCACGCTTGCGTGCGATCGAGCATCCGACTAGCAAGAACATAGCCCAGGCGAATAAGTTCATCGTACGCGACGCGACTCAAGTGAACGAACAGCTGGCGCAGATTGAACGCGAGGAGAAGGCATCCATCATTCCGACCGGTCGTGTGCAACTTACAGGATCTATGCGTAAGACGTATTTGTCACTTGACCTTACTGATTTGCCTGGTGTGGACTTGTTGAATGATGCAGAGCGCGAGCTATGTACAACGTGCCGCCTGCTTCCGGTGCACTACTTGACCATCAAAGTCGGTTTGATGCGAGAGAGCCTGAAGACTGGTAAGCCCATACGTAAACAGGATGTTCGTGACATGTTCAAGGTTGATCCACTCAAGGCTCTACGCGTGCATGAGCTTTTGCTTCAGCATGGGTGGGTGCTTGAAGGCAGCGCCGCCGAAAGGGATGCGGGAGAAGTCAGTCAGAAATCTTCCGTCAAGGATGAAGACGAGGAGATGGAAGAGGTAGAAGAGCAAGATGACGGCGAAAATGAGGAAGAAGAAGAATACGTCACGGGTGATGACGACGAAGTAGAGGAGGAGGAAGAGGACGAAGAAGAAGAAGAAGAAGAAGAAGAAGAAGAAGAAGAAGAAGAAGAAGAGGACGACGACGACAGCGAGGATTGATTAAATTCCGAAATAGATATTAATAAAATAGATAGAATTAAATCGAAAATCACTCAATAGGGCACAATTAAGTAAACTTTATCCGATTATTCGAGCCCATACTCTCTTTGATTCCTCGATACACCAAACCAAGCGAACGTCCTAGAAAAATTGGTCAAAAAAGGTCATCGCACGAAATAATTAACAAGACTCACCGATTAAAGTCACGAGCAACCAAGACGCCACTCTACTGCAGTTATTCAAGGCGCTCTTGGCGATCGGTAAACACACATCCGCGACCTCGATCACCATCGAAACAGCTAGACGAAGTCCCTTCACCTCTTGAAGTTCCGGTTGACGGCAAACGTGGATTTTTCTCGTCACCAACTATGAAATAATTAAATTAATTCGAGGCCAAAATTAAAATACGGCGATTAATTAATTTTCGCGCGCCGCTTAAGTGTGAAACTTACCTCGCCGTTTTCATTAACTCCCCACAGCTTATGCCAGTCTTCATACATCGCAAGAACGTCGTAATAATTTTTTTCGAGCCAACTTCGTATCGACGTCTCGTTGCGGAACTTTTCTAACGAACGAGTGCTCTTCAGACGCACGTTTAGTGCGTCTCTAAACGGTGGAATGCGCACAATCGCTCCTGTTTCTTCTTCCAATACGACACCTCCGTTTACGGCGCCCTTGGCTGTGGCTTCGCGCGCACAAGTCACATAAGCTCCTGCCACGGAGTCGGCAATATTTAACACTATGTCTTGTAGCACCGTAACACACACCGAAGCCATTGGCGAATTAAAGAATTCGAGCACAGTTTCGCCGTCATGATTTCGAACATTTAATTCCTTTTCATCGGCCACAATAATCTCTGCTTTCTCGCTCGCAATCATGGAGTTCTGCAATTAATTCATGAGAAACCAATTAATTAATTAATTTCCAAGCAAACAACATACCTTGGCCAAATACATGAGCACGCTCGCGTACAGCGCCGCCTTGCTTCCTTCAAGGATTTGACCTACAGTTTAGACGATTAGAACACGCTGAAGTGAGCGTTGTTGTGACGACGTACCATTTTGCCAGATTTTCTCATCCGCAATGTCCCCAGCGGCTTGCACCACCCTAGCGCACCTGTCCTGAGACCCAACATCCAACGACAGCGAACCCATCCAATCGTTGGCGGAAACTTTTGCCACGGTCTGAATGACCTCACGTAAGCTTCCATTATTCTCTTCTATGTTTTCTAACGTCTCCTTCAGTGCTAACATCACTGCGGAGACGAGTTGTGCTCTTGAGCCGTCATTCAGCGCTTGTAGCTCAAGCTCTGGTGATGCGTCCTCTTGACCACGAGAATCCCACCATCCGATAGGAGCTATCTTACCACTGACACCAGCTAATCCTTGACGAGCGGCATGAAAAATATCGTCTCTCCCGGCGTCCGGCTTGAGCAAACTAGCCGCTTGCGCTTGCGCGAGTTGGACGTCGGCGACGCTCTCTTCTGCGCGCTCCAACTCCTCGTCCATCGTCAAGCTCAACTCTGTATCGGGTGCATCTTTACCAAGTAGGATTGGCAGCGCCTTTGATGCCTGTAATTTCGAAATGCTCGAGTCAGTCGACTTGAAGTTTGCGAGACTTTTCGCTTTCCAAGTGGTTGAGCGAAACCACCGGATGTAATAAACGTCCTTCCGTGCGCGATTTAACGTAGCTCATGCGACGCACGCAATCGTAAATTGGACGTACTCTATCCATGAATACTCCTACGCTGTTGCGCATGTCATCCAGGAGGTCTCGCGACGTCGCTCGGGGCGAACGCGCGGCAAACCTGTCAACTTTTCTGCCCACAGTGCGCCGAATCCTCGTACGAACCGTCGTGTTCGATGCGCGCGATGGCGTCGCCACGGCGTACATGATTCAAGACTGGAACCTCAAATGATATGTCGCCGAGAAGTGTCGATGCGAGGCGTCTCGGCAGTCGGAAACGTCGCCGAGACGCCGCGCGCGTGCGCTTTTCGAGCTTTTCGCCGTGTGCAACCGTGATAAAGAACCTTAAATAGACTACATCGTCTTAAGTATTTCACATTACGTGCTGAATTTCCTAGTATTTTTAATCAGATCCTATACCCCTGCCGACTCGTKGAAACCCATTTTTCTCGGCTCGTTTCGCCCGAACGCGTCCCGTCGTCGCGGCCCCGTTCGAAAAATTGAACGAGAAAATTGAAATGCGTGCGTGCTTGACGAACGACTAAGCCGCACACGACGTCACAGTGTGGCGCGTATACCATGCACGTCACTAATGTGGGTGGTTCACTCACCACCGCCGTGTGTCTATCACTCATCGCGTGGTCCGTGCGCGTGCTGCGCAGCGCTAAACATCGCGATCGAGCGCGAAATCGACAAACGTTGAGCTCTTCACCGACGGTGAAACTTAGCAAGCAGTCGTACGGGGTGTTGTCACCGAAGGCGTTCTGGATGTTAATAGAGAGTAAACCAGTGCAATATTTGTTGCTGGATGTTAGACCAGCGAATGATGAAACATCGGGGCCGGTTCACGAGCTTAGCAAGAGACTGAACGTGACGCACATCTTGCCAGACGAGCTCGCACACGTGCTGCGCAACCGTAATACGTTGTGGAAGAAGAGGTTTCCGGATGTTCCCGTGCCGAGTTTACGAACGACGATGATTTTTGTAAGTACTCACGGACACAGCTCGTCGCACGCTGCAGCATTGGCGACGAGTTTAGGCTTTGCTCGGTGTTCTGTCGTCGACGGCGGTCTCGCCGCAGCTGTCCCGTTGACGCATTTCGAATCCAACGGTGTACTCTCGCCGAGCAATAAAAGAGCATTAAGCTTTGATGCATTGATGTTATTGCTCGAAACCGTGCGAGATAACGGTAATACGTTGGGTTTGGTGATTTTAGACATCAGGCGATTTGATGAACGAACGCTCTACGGCGCACTCGAGGGCTCGGCACACGTTCCAATCGACTCCCTTCCCAAAGCGTTGGTATCAAACGATGAAGATTGGATTCGTATGTTTAGGTTTCATAAGCCTTCAGCGGAAGATATGTTGCTCATTCACAGCAGATGTGCGAAATCTGCAGCTTGGGCCAAACAGCTTCTTTCAGATGCCGGGCTGCACAACTGCCATCTCTACGTCGATGGAACGTACCCTGGTCCTGACGGTCAGATAAGAACGTATGAAGCATACGGAGAAGGTGACGCTCCACCAGAACCTGTGGAGATTGGACGCACGTTGTCATTTGATCGTACAAAGGCGGAGCGAGAATTATTTGACTTGCGAATCCAAGTCGGAGGAGATTGAGCAGCAGCAGTAGCTTGTAGTAGTAGTGATTAGTTGATTAGATTGGTTAAGAACACCGTTAGAATTAAAAGTAAAAGTATATCACAACGAGACAAAATTATACGCGCGTGTGTGTTTGAATGCTAAGTGATTATTATGCGAGCTGAGGGTTGGCGTGGCGCGGAAACAAGACATCACCAATCTGTTCAGCTCTTCCCATCTCTCTGACGAATCTCCAGAACTCAACGAAAATCGCAGGAAGCGTTCTATAAGACGAATACGGAATGTTCAACTTAGCAGCTTCTTCCTGAACGATCTTGGCAATAGCGGGATAGTGCACGAAGCAAATAGCCGGGAACAAGTGGTGCTCCACTTGCAAGTTGAGACCGCCGGTGAAGAAGTTTCCAATCTTTCCACCCCAATCGGCGCTAGTCACCAACTGCTGCACGCCCCAATCGCGCTCCCATGCCTCCCCACCAGTGTCTTCGACAACCTTGGCTTCCTTGACGTTGTGGCTCACCGCAAACGTGCACGCGAGTACCATACCTTGGCACGCCGTAAATCCAACGACACCCGCTGCGACAGCCGCGGCAGAGTGTTGCAAGAGCGGGCCTAAGAGCAAACCAAAGTGCGCAATTTTACCGAGCACAACCGTGGTAAGCTCCCAAGTCGTAGCACCGTGAAGCTTTGCGCCTTCGGTGTCACGAGTAAACAAGCCAGCAATGTCACCGACTTGGAACGCGACTTGCATCAACGGGAACGCTAAAAACATGTACCATTGCTGAAATCTGTGATACCACGCCTTCGGGCGACGAGCGTCAAAACGAAGGAGAGGCATGGCTGTGTAAACATCTTGATCCAATGCGTTATCGTTGCAGTGAATGTGGTGGCTCACCTGGTGATGATAACGCCACATCAAGGATGAGCCGCCGATAAGGTCGTTTGTCAAGCCGAGCACGCCGTTCACCGCAGGTGACGGCGACATCGCGCCGTGGTTCGCGCAGTGCTGAATCGTAAGTCCGATCCAAGCGCCACCCAAACCAAGGAGCATGCCCGAGAGAAATCCGGGCATCATAGCGTAAACGGTGTACGCAAATGTTGCAAAGCCTAAAATGACGCACGTCGCGAAATCGCCACCCATTCTGTGCTTGTTTTTTCCTTCTTCCGGGAAAAGCTCTTCACGGACGCGGTTCCGAATGTTGTTGTACAAGGGCGAATCGTTAGGTCGCGGGGATCTCGGCACAGCCTCTACCGGGAACCCTTCGAGCTTGGGCAACATGCGGAAGCGCGCCGTCGCCACCTCTGGACGCAAGTGATAGGATTCCATGAGCGCGGTGCAGTCGCGGCCAATGGCGAGATTTAACAACCAGTTCCCCCCTGGGTGCTTCTCGAAGAACGGACCCAAGTCATATGCCACATCGCGGTATACCGTCCATTTCGTCTTTTGCCACTTCTCGTCATTCCACGGGTCCGCCGCACCCGGTTGCGCCACGTCTGGCCTGGGCGTTTGCAACGCCACGCGTTCATCCTCTGTGGGCTTGTCCATCACCGCCGCATCGGACGTGGGCATCGTGGACCCACACGTACGCGTAGTTCGTGCGTTGTTTTGCATTCGATGCATTCGGAGCCGCACTTCACTACTCCGCACTCGTGCTTGCACGAACGCTTTGCCGTGTTCCCCTCGGGTAATCCTCATCGCCGACGTCGCCGTCGTCGTCGTCGTCGTCGTCGTCGTCCCTCGCCCTCCTCGCATCGTCGCGCGCGTTGGGTGTGCGTTGACGCGTGATGTGGTGGTCATGGTTAACATCTTCGTCGTCCACCTCGTCGTCGTCGTCCTTCACCCGCGTCGTGTGACGTCCTCGTCGTCGACGTGACGCCCACCGTCGCGTGTTCGGGATCGCTATCCACGACCACTCGACGACCGATGGACGACGTCGCGGGTCCGTCCACGCGCCGGGGTCCCGCGATCCCGCGATCCTGGATCGCCCTCGACGGCGACGGATGGATATCTCGTGGATGTCGTGTGTGGTGCGTGATAGACGTGTGTGTGTCGTACTATGGATCTGGGAGTGCGTGACGTCGTCGTCGTGTGGTGTGTGTGTGCAGTACGTACGATTGACCATGACTATATGGCGGATTTCCACGCACAATACGCCCACGACGACGCCCCCGACGGACGACCACGCGGTCGGTGCGTGGGTGTCTGCGTGGGTGTCCGGGTGCATCGCGCGCGCAAGGGACGCGCGACGTGCACGTCAGTGACCACCCAAGCCACCGAGCGTGGCGCGCGAGGAGGGAGGCGCGGGCACAGGCGTCGTCGTCGTCGTCGTCGTCGTCGTCGTCGTCGTACGCCGTGGCGTGCAGTCCTCGGTCGCGTGGCACCGCACGTCCGCGGTGGGCGGGAGTCGTCCTCGGCAAGCCAGGCGAGGCGAAGCGGGATGGATAGGGCGTTGATGGCGCCGTCGTGCACGTCAGGGGCGTCAACGCGGGCGTCAACGACGGGGCAAGTGGGACAACAACGACAATTACGACGAGGACGAGGGTGTTTAGATGAGCGAAACCTCACGCGTGGGCGAACAAAGGTGCATGGAGGGTGGGGACGACGACGAAGAGAGGTGAGACAGCGACAGCGAAACGCGAAGGCGTCAACGCGATGTATGACGACGCTGAAATACCACGATGCGAGTGCGATGGGGTGGATCACATGATTCTATACTAACCAAACGTTTCATTGATGCACGTAGGTGGTGACGAGCGCGGTGTTCGACGCGTTAAAGTTTGACCCAGACCGCGTATCCGTGGCGTTTGATTCAGGATCAGAGCAACTCGAGCCGGAATCTTTGTTACAGAGACGTTATACGTTGACGCACAACGACGTGACACGAAATTTGACTCTCACGGTTGGCGACTCGTTCAACGATGACCAGACGTCGATTTGGTACACGCGACTGTTACGCGATGAGGTTCTGGCAGAGTGGCGGGAAGATGGGTTACACGTATTCGTCCAAGTGAGCACGGCCGAAGCGTGGTGGATACGCTGGGCAGCACCCCTTCGCTCTGTAGTTTTTCGACAAAAGCTACCATTAGTTTTGGACACTTTAAGGTATGCTGAGAGAGAGTTACTGGCTACGTATCCAGAGTTGTACGACAGTCCGGTGTACGTAAACTTCAGTAGCGCTGAAGGCGGAGGGGATAAAGAGTATTGGGGAGACTTCCGAACGGCAGGATTAGAGGAAACAAAGTCGAGCAGGGTTGTGTGTGCTGATGGAGCAGGACTGGACCCAAGAATAGCAGATAATGTCAGAAGTACTATTACGCGACTTCGACGCAACGTCGAGGTGGGCGGGATTTTGCTTCCGGCGAATCCGGCAGCCAACGCAACGCCTCCTAGATGAGTTTTATCGACAATATTACCACACATGCGCGTGGTGCATTATATAGAATATTTTAATCGATTTTCATGTTTAGACGAAAACCCAAGCACACAAACGCTGACGCAACGAGTCGACGTATCTTGCGAAGTCGACATCAACGTGACCTCCTCACTCTCACTCGCGGAAAGATGCGACGACGCCTAGCGGCACTCGCACCTTTCGTGCGAGGTGGGGTCGAATACGTCGCGAGTACAGCTTCAACGTCCACTCCAGTACGATGTCGCGCGTTCACGTCGTCGTTCACATCGGTGGACGAGTGCCTCAAGTCCTTAGTAAATCACGAAAAAAGCGGCGTTCCTCGGGGCGCAGGGACGAACACGGACGCCGGATTCGATCTAGGGCGAATGCATCGCTTGTTGTACGACTTTGGGGATCCGCATACGGGATATAACACTATACACATCTCTGGAACAAAGGGTAAAGGAACCACCGTGTCAGTTCTCGCGAGCGTCTTGCGCGCCGCCGGCTTGAAAGTCGGAACCTACAAGAGTCCTCACGTGTACACGGTGGCAGAACGCATACGTACTAGCGGTAGGAATAACGATGAATCAGGCGCGCTCCTTGGGGTGTTGAACAAGCTCGGTTCTCTCATTGAAGGTGCGCAACAGCGAGAATGCGGGCAACTGTCGTACTTTGAAGTGTTAACGGCGCTAGCATTTACATATTTCAAGCACGTCGAGGTAGACATAGCGATCGTTGAAGTAGGTTTAGGCGGTAGCCGAGATGCCACAAACGTCCTGCGACCTGAAAATTTGGAAGCAGCGGTGATAACCCATATTGGTGAAGAACACTTAGACGCGCTTGGAGGTTCCATCGAAACAATTGTCGAGGCGAAGGCGGGCATCGCACACAAGGGAAGGCCGGTATTTTACGCCCCTAATGTCGACGATAGAGTCTCAACACTTCTTGCAAGTGCTCTTGATGCACAGGGAGCGAACGATATTCGGAACATTCGCGCTGAATCCCGACTTATCGGCTACGCCACGGAGGGCTCAACGACGCTTCAAGAGCTCGACATTGATGTATGGCTAGATGATAAGCCCGAGTTTCGACTCTCAAACGTACGCGTTCCATTGATTGGTCCTCACCAACGCGAGAACATAAACACGTGTCTACGTCTTTTGTGTTGGTTGCGGGCGAATGGAAGGTTGAACGTCTCGGTTGACGACATTCGCGTTGGACTCGAAACGACTCACAGTCCCGGAAATTTTGAAGTGTTTACTCGTCCTGAAGGATCAATCCTGATCGCCGACGGCGCGCACACAAACGGTTCGGCAAAAGTTCTCATACAAACACTAAATGAGTTGTATCCGAATCGAAAATTCATATTTGTTGTCGCCATGGCTGACGACAAGGATCATTGTGGGTTTCTGAGAGAATTGTACGCCGCCAAACCGGTTTCTGTGTATTGTACGCAAATAAACGTAGCGGGGGGTACGTTGCGGACTACTCGCGCTAATGTGCTGGCATCAGCGCACGACTCATCATCGAGTGAACCAGAGCCCATCATAGATTCTGTTTTTGACACGGCGTTGAGTAATGCGCTCGAACGCGCTGAAGAGGACGGCGCCATCGTTGTCGTCACGGGCTCACTCTATACTTTCACAGCACTGCAAAAAGCATTGTTCTAGGAACTAGTAGTATATTTAGCTTTAGGCGCATAGAAGAATATGTAGTCTTACACTATCAGCTATAGAAATAGTCTAGAATTCAGCGCTGCCTGGGTAGCGGGGGAAGGGAATGGCATCACGAATGTTCTCCACGCCGGTGACGTAACACACCAAGCGTTCAAACCCGAGACCAAAACCAGCGTGCGGTTGAGAGCCGTAGCGTCTCAAGTCTAAGTACCACCAGTACGATTCCTTCTCTAATCCATTGTCTTCGATACGACGTTCTAACACGTCCAGACGCTCTTCTCTTTGGCTACCACCCATCAACTCCCCAACGCGTGGCACCAGCACATCCATCGCCGCCACGGTTTTGTTGTCGTCGTTCAAGCGCATGTAGAAAGCTTTGATGTCCTTCGGATAGTCGCGGACGATGACTGGACGATCCTTGAACACTTCTTCAGTAATGTACCTTTCGTGTTCGCTCTGGAGATCTGAACCCCATTCGACAGGGAATTCAAACTTCTTCTTCGCGGCTAAAACATGCTCGACGGCTTCGGTGTACGTAATGCGTGCAAACTCTTGAGACGCAACTCCTCGCAAGCGCTCGCGGAGATTGTCCTTGGCGACATTCTTCTCGAAAAATTCAAGATCCTCATCGCAGTGCTCGAGAACGTGATTGATGCAGTACTTCAAGTAGGCTTCGGCGCAATCCATGTCGTCGTTCAAGTCGGCAAACGCCATCTCGGGCTCAACCATCCAGAACTCAGCCAAATGGCGAGAGGTGTTGCTATTTTCAGCACGGAAGGTAGGGCCAAACGTATATACATCGTTCACAGCACAAGCCATGATTTCACCGTTCAGCTGCCCTGAAACAGTCAAGTACGAAGGCTTGGAGAAGAAGTCTTGCGTGTAGTCGATGGAGCCGTCCTTGTTGGTTGGCAGCGACGTGCTTCCACCAGTGCTCTTCAAGGCTTCAACATCAGCCTTGGCTTGCAAGAGCTTAGCTACTTCGGCGTCAACTTGCTCTTTTGTCGCACCTCCCGCCTTCATGGCTTCCTTGAGCGTCTTTACGGTATCGCCTTGAGCCTTGACCTTGGATTCAGCCGCCGCGACTGCTTCGGGCGATGGTCCGGCGCCGGCTTGTAAGCCGTTCAAAAGAGTCGTGACCTGGAACTGTTCTCCCGCACCTTCGCAATCGGAAGCGGTAACGATCGGGGTGTTGACGTACAAAAAGCCGTTTTCTTGGAAAAACTTGTGCGTGGCGTACGCGAGTTGGTTACGAACTCGGGAAACGGCGCCGATGGTGTTTGTACGCGGTCGCAAGTGCGCAATCGAACGCAAGTACTCCAACGTATGACGCTTCTTTTGTAACGGATAAGATTCTGGATCGGCGGGACCAATGACTTCAAGTTCGTTCACCAACAATTCAGCCGCTTGCTTACCCCCCGGGCTCGCCACAAGCGCTCCGCGCACAGACACCGCGGCGCCCGTGGTGACAACCCCAGAGTTGATGACGTCCCAAGCTTGCGTCCCTTCGTTCACGACGGCTTGCATACCAGAGATGTTACTGCCATCATTCAAATCAATAAACGCTCGTTCTTTTTGCGTGCGCACCGATCGCGCCCATCCACGAATTTCGAGCTCTTCCCCCACCCGAGACGCTCCGCCGTCGACACCCTTTATGCGCGCAATCTTCTCTGGTCGCGTGAACCCGCTCGTGGACTTCCCAGCGGCGCGCGTCGTCGCCTGACGCATCGGTCGCATCGCGGGCGACACCCCCGTTCGCATGCGTTCCTGTGCCCCAATCATCGGTCGCATCGCCGTCTTCGTGCGTGCGTCGCAACCCAGCTCGCGGTGGTGCGCGTAGCACGCCGAGGTCGTGGCGCACCGCATCGTCGTCGTCGTCGTCGTCGTCGTCGCGAGTCGTCCTCGCACGTGTCGCGCCACGCACTTGGCCCTCGTCGTCGTCGTCTTCGTCGTCGTCGCAATCACTCGCGACATCATCGTCGTATCACCCCCGTCGTCGTCGTCGTCGTCGTCGTCGTCGTCGTCGTGTGTCGTCATGGGCGACGTCACCAGTCACGCCCCTGGCGCGGCGCACCCATCGACGCGCAGACTCGGTCGAAAGAACACCGAGTCGGTGCGCGCGTGGGTCGAGTCGAGTTGAGTTGGGTTGGGTTGGGTTGGGTTGAGTGGTCGGTTGCGTGCGTGACCGTTGATTGATTGTCGGCGTCGTCGTCAGAGCGATGGGTGACGGACGACACGGACGATTGCATGGCACGCGAAGACATCGTCGAGTTTACCACGCATGGACGATTCGCGCACGAACGAGGCGAGGTGGAGGTGTTTCGCGTCGCCGATGACGCGCGCACAGAGGCGGTGGTGGTGCGTGGGACCGATGACGACGAGGAGGAGGACGCCGATGGGCGGGGGACGTTGGGGGTGTCCATGATGGTGTGCACGAGCGCTCGAGTCGTGGCGGTGTTCGCGAGCACCGCGATGACACCTAGGCGTGCGGTTGGGTTGAGATATAGCGCAATCACGCGCGTCGAGCGCATGAAAAAGAAGCACATGTTGTCCAGGACGAGACGGGTGCGCGTGGTAACCGGGACGAGGGAGTATGAGTTTCACATCAAAGGATCTGATGGTGATACGTTCGCCCGAGTGGTCGAGGAACAAGTGAGAAAGTACGAAGATGGCGTGCGTCGAGTACAGGCGGCGGAAGAGGCTAAAGCGCAGGCAACGGTGGAGGCATCCGCGGCGACGGCGGGCATCGGCGGCGTCTTTAACCGACAGCGCGAACGAGTAGAAGAAACAAATAGGACGTTAGATGAGGCGTTCTCAGATCTTTCGTCATTAATGAGCAAAGCTCGAGAGCTCGTGGTTCTCGCGGAGCGACTTGCGGAATCATCTGGGACAAACAAAGCGGAGAATTCTGAGCTTCAACGTCTCGTGTTGAGTCTCGGGATTACAAGTCCAGTGACGCGGGCGACGAGCGGAGCATCGTTTCACCACGAACTGTCCAGGCAACTAGCAGATTGGATCGTACCAATACTAGCAAAAGAAGACGGAATCATCACTCTAACGGATGCGTTCTGTTTATTTAATCGAGCCAGAGGAACGGAGCTCGTTTCGCCCCAGGACATGCTCGCGGCGTGCGAATCGTGGGACGCGCTCGGGATCGATTTGCATCTCAGACGGTTTGAAAGCGGCGTCGTAGTGATTCATACGAAAGAAAGATCAGACGAGCACGCGTGTTCAAAGTTTAAGGCTGCTTTGAGTTCATTTGAAAGCTCGATAGATTCATATGAGGCGGCGCAAATATTACACACGACGCCCGAAATAGCGCTCGAGTACCTCTACATGGCTGAAAGCGAAGGAATTCTGTGTCGCGACGACGGACCTCGTCAAATGCGATTTTTTGCAAATCGTTTTAGTGAATTTTAGGCTTAGAAGTTTAGATTTTGATAGCAACTCAATGGCACTTCACCGCCAGACTACAAGATTTGGTACAGCTAAAATCGTTTCGTTTAAATGTCATTGATGTCGTCGAAATCGAAGAAGTCGTCGTTCTCGCCACGCTCTTCTTCGAATGTATCGGTATCATTGACACGGAAAGTCTCAGGAAGTTCGCCATATGCCTTCAACGAACGCGCTTCGTCCGCCAAGTACTTCAAGATGACATCCGCCTTCTCATCTTGAAAGTCACGCAAACCCAAAAGGATGATATCCCCGGTGTTCACCCACACCTTCTTTCGCATCTTACCACGGATGTGACATAAACGCTTCACCCCATCGATGCACTGCGCCTCCAAACGCCCGTTCCCGAGCATTCTCAACACCTGAGCGTATTCCTGTCCATCTTCTTTGAAGATGAGCTCGCGCTTCTCGTCTCCTCCGTCACCCTTCCCGCGACGGCGGTTCTTCCCACCTTTGCCCTTGGCGCCTCCCTTCGGCATGGTTGATACGTATGTGTTCTACGATTACGTGTTCTCGTGTGCGGTACCTAGTACGTACGACACTCGTGGGCGCGTCTAATACGTTGCGCGCGAAGCAGAGACCCTAAAAGATCTTTCGACGAACGTCGGTTTGGCGACGACGACGATGGGTGCGGAGTGGAAAAGCGACGACGTGTGGTAACGACGACGATTCTATGCGGTTTCGTGCGGTACACGTGTGAGGTGTGACTTTCGCACTCGGGTCTGTCGCACGCGACGAGGCTCGAAAAGGCGGCTTGGATGTTTGAACACGATTGCTCGTTCGACGCCTTCGATTTTCCCGCTTCGAGTCGCCTAGGGTTTGGGTTGACCAATTATGACCAGAAACGAGTGTGTAAATTCCATTGCGCGCGCGCGAATGCGCACGTTCTCGTCACGCACACGACACCGATGCGTTCACGTGCGTGAGTCAACAGCTATAATATTGCAATAGTGCTACAAGTATGCTATAAATACTTCAATCCAGCCACGGCGCGACGGCGCTGCATGGCGTGTTGAATGGCCGCGGCGCACGCGCTGGTGAGCGCGAGGACGCGCACGGCGGTGATTTTTGAAAAGAGCGGCGCAAGAATACCGAGAGGTGCGGTGATGAGGAGCGTCTCCGTACTCGTGCGCACATTCGTGGCAAGGAAATGCACCAAATTGATGCTATTCACTGACGCACACGCCAGAGCGAAGATGT
This sequence comes from Ostreococcus mediterraneus, assembly GCA_012295225.1. Lineage (NCBI taxonomy): Eukaryota > Viridiplantae > Chlorophyta > Mamiellophyceae > Mamiellales > Bathycoccaceae > Ostreococcus > Ostreococcus mediterraneus. Next base: position 481,536 of record WMKK01000008.1, read on the forward strand.
TGGAGATCATCCAAGGCACTTTGGACGCGCTCAAAGTCAACACGTGCACCTTGTTTGGTCCAGCGGCGATGGCTAAGACGGTGTCATAGCAAAGCTTACCAATAACCATCGCTAAAGGCGGCGCGTATCGTTGAGAATCCTCAAGTATGGGAAACATCATCGTGTCTTGATGGAGAAGCAACAAGATTGGTGCGAGCGCAAACACAGACAACGCCGAACCATTTGCAAATTCTTCACTCAGCATCAAGCACGCGGCAAATGAAGTCAACGTGGCGATATTCCCGACAATTGGCATCCAGGACACCGCCTGAGCTCTCATCTCTCGATGGGCACTTCTACTTGAAACATTTCTGAAATGTTCTGGTCGGTTCCTCGCAGCAGCAGGTAGGAATGGGGAGTCACTTGCGACGCGTTTCCGTCTCACGTGTCTCTCAAGCGTGGACCGAATACGAAACTTTAACGCGAACGCTATTTGCAGCGACGTTCCAGCGAAAACACTGATGACTCCCAATTTGTTTTCCATTGCATCTTCAATGTCAGCGTCGTCCATCATTTCCGTTGATCCTTCAGTTTGAGAATAATACGCCAGGAGAAGAATTGCAACGTACGCAAAGTAGACATATGSAAGGTAATCRAATGAAGACTTGGACGGTACGTATGTAAACGAAAGAAACACGCCAACGAGCGCACACGCGACGAATAACATCACGCTCAATCCAGCTTGTTCAGAAAAGTATTCCAGAGCCATGTACAACCCCACGCAGCCTCCACACATGACGCTAAAAATCGCTCTCACCGTAGATGTCCACTCCCCTTGCTCTCGGGGAGATGACACGGCGACTAGAGCAGTCAAAAACGATAGCATGAGTAACCAACTTGGCCACCCATGATGAACGGTCTCGCGCGCACCATACATTCTCGCGTCATCATCTTCAGTATCCGGAACGTGCTCGGCGTCGTACCACATGCCAACTTCACCCTTCCACGGGAGTGGAGGGCGAAAAGTTACAAAGAACACGCCACTTGCGAGTAAGAGCATCACCAAGCGCTTACTCACAGGCTCATCACCCATGACATTCGCAGTCACGGGCACTAGACTCGCACCAGTCATGACGAGCACTCCACCCAACATCACCGCGTCTGTCGGTCGATGTCCCGTCATTTCGAAAATAATGTCAAACATCGCAAACCTGGCAAAAAGTAAAGAAACGACGAGTGATGCGGCATACATCGCACAATGTCCTCCAGTCATGCGATGCATCACTCGCCTCGAGCCTTGGAATTTGACATACGGCGCAGACACCGTGAGTAAAACTATAAAGACGCTGAACATTTCGCTCAATCTCGGTATGAGGAGCATCGACAACTTGGCCAAGCACGCGCTTTGGGCCAACCATCCAAACGTTTGTGTCAAGCGACCATCGAGAATAAGACTTCTACTCGCCAGAACACCTAGTACAGATGTAACCAGGACAAGATAAGGCGGGTATATCGTCGACCCATCATCGTGAATTGCATGGGAAAGGACCTGTTCAATTGCTGCGAGAAGTGCAACGTAGGCCAAGATGAATACGCCGACGAATGATCGACGAATATGTCTCGCGACGTTAAGCACACTAGGTAGCACCACAGCCGAGACAGAGAGAATAAAAATACCTAAACACAGGTAACTCAAAGAAACGCCCCCAACGTTGATGTCTAAGCTCCAGAAGTGATTCAACATAAACCATCCAAAGCACGTCGCCGCGCTACACGCAAAGACGATGTAGTCGTGAAGTTGCTGACTTTGGTAGTAACGCGCAAAGGCGATCGATCCGATGACAGGCACCGGAACCATCATCATGGGCGCACCAATAACAATCATGGCGTTCGAAGTTGCGAGAACTAAAGCCCCTTGCATGACACCAACTGGAAGAATGGAACCAACAGCGTTCATACAGTGCGCCAAAAACGCCGCCGACGCGCTGTACACGGATATGGTCACCATCACATAACTTAATGGCGCGGGCACTTGAATATACTCGGCAAATCCAGCAAAAATGATACCGCCCTCAAAACCCGCAGCGAATAACGCAAATGCGGCGACGAGAATCAACGACTCTAGTGTTTCAGATCCAGACTTGTTCTCCGCTATCCACCAAAGCGACCGTTCGGTACCGGCGGAGATGAAATACAATACTGGCGACGAGACGAGCATCAAGCACGTAAACAAATGCTCAAAGTCAGCGAATATCTCCCAAAAGTTTAAACCTACGTAAAACATCAAAGGAAGGCTCACGGTAGCGATGGTACCAGATTTTGCGTCGCTCGGTGTCGTCACCACGCGCCGCTTGTGCGTCGTTATCGTCGCCGTCCCGCTCGCCGAGCGCTCAAACGCGTTCTCCTCTACATACGCGCACTCGGCAATGATTGGAAACATAAAAAGTCGGTGCATGATAATATACGTCATTGAAATATACAAAGACGCAATCTGTGCATTCATTGACGTGGCAAACGCCCAGGCAATCACCGTCCCGCAGACCAGCGGCGCGTACGCGAAAATAGCCCGTTCGCACGTCGCCGCCGCGCCCGGGTACGCGTGGTGCACCCATCTAAACTGCAACGTCACCCACAACCCACCGAGCATGAGATTCGCACCATTTAACATCAACACCACAAAGTTCACCAATACTGGCATCCCGGGCGTGATCCACGTCGCCCCAAACGCGTGCGCTGCGAATGCGCCCGCGAGCGCGCACCACGTCGTCCCCAACGCCCCCTCCGCCGCTCGCATCAAGTCCAACACATACGCCACCATGAGTCCTACGAATACAATCGTCATCGATGTTTCCCCTCCACTCGCCACTGTAACGCATAACGCAGGTATGAGCCCAACGCTCGCTCTCGCGCTGTGTCCCCACGCGCGCGCGTTTGACTCGCTCGCCCGCATCCGCATCCTCATCATCTTCATCGTCTTCCCCGTCAGCACCCTCCGTCGCCGCGTCGTCGTGGTCGTCATAGCGCTCCTATATATATACACACACGCACACCCACCCTTTCTCTACGATCGTCGTCTCTCACCCGTGATGTTCCACCGCGTGGTTCCCATCGTCGTTCACCGTTCACCGTTCGCGACGTCGTGAGGTCGACTCCACCCACGCGGTCGCCGCGCGTCGAGCACTGCGGGGACGACGCGGGCGCGAACCACGCGACAGACGACGACGACGACGTGACGACGCGACGACGACGACGACGATGATGATGATTGGATCACCCACGAGTGGTACGTGGCGCGCGAGACGACGACGACGACGACGACGTTCTCGACGTTCTCGTCGTCGCGTGCACGCGAACGCGTGATGCGAATCGATGCGTCGACGTCAGCCACCGCGTGAGACTGACGGGGAATGATGACGACGCGACGACTGGCACGCACGCACAGGTTTTACCGGGACGACGTTGGCGAAGACGATGAAGACGATGACGACGAGACGGTACGCTGCGAACGCACCGCGCACCGTCGCCCTCGGTGGGTTCGGCCCCAACGTGAGCGCGGAAGAGATTAGACGAAAGCAAGAGGCAAAGAAGAAGCTCATCGAGGCGAACAAGGCGAAGGCGCTCGCGGCGAAGAGCGCGCAAAAGCCTTCCAATGCATTTTCGGCGCGAAAGAACTCGCAACAAACGATTGCGAGCGTACCTGCGCGTAAGAATAGAACCATGCCTGGCGCTGCGGCGAAGAAACCGGCGACGATTGGGTCTAAAACCATCGGGTTCAAGAAGACGGTTTCGAGCAAAGCCAAGGATGCCGAGCCGAAAAAGAAGCTCTTTGGGTTGTTCTGATGCGTCACCGATCAATGCTCGTGCACATGCACACATGCACACATGCACACACGCATACGTATACACTATATACACGTTAAGCTCATCTTTCCGTCGCGCACGCGTGCGCACATTTGTAACACGCATTCCAGAAACATGACGCGACGACGCGCTCACCACGTGGACCGTTTCTCGATGCCGCACTAGCCCTCACACGTCGACCGACGCCTCTCGCGCCTCGTGACGTCATGGCCACGTCGAACGATGTTGGCGATCGCATACGAACGTTATTTGCTGAATTAGAGTACGTCGATTCGTCGTCGTCGTCGTCGTCGTCGTCGTCGTCGTCGTCGTCGTGCGCGCGTGGCAACGCATGCAATTGCGATTGACTCCTCGAAGTGAAGACTGACGCACGCGCGGTGTTGTGTACCGCACGCACGCGAACAGCGATGGGTTTAAGCGTCAAGACGTGCTCAGGAGCACGGATACCGCGGCGTCGACCGCGCATTTGAAGAAACTCACGAATAAAATGGCTGAGGGCAAGAAGATGATTAAAGAGTTTGAGCGGTTGGCGCTGAGCGAAGGCGCGACGACGCCCGAGGCGTTGGCAAAGAAGAAGAAGGAGTACGTCACTGCATTGAATGGGTACGTGCAATTGAAGAAAGAAGCACAAGTGCTGATTGGAGAGAAGAAAGTGGAAGGACCGAGCACGTCGACGTCGGCGGCTGGGGTTGGTGCACCCGCGCCGAAGACGGCGAGCGCGAGCGCGTTTACGCTCCCAACGGCGTTTGCGCAGCGAAAGAATAAGGAAATTTTAGATGATGAGCAGCTACAACAGATGGAAGCTGGGGATCTTATACAGCATGGAAGAGGAATCATGGACGAGACCGATAAGAGTGTGGCGAGAAGCCAAGCGGTGGTGGAAGAGACGATTCAAATAGGTACGCAAACCGCCGAGGCGTTGCGCGGACAAACGCAACAGCTCGAGCGCATCGTGGATGATCTCGATGAGATTCATTTCTCGTTGAAAAAGTCCTTTGGCGTGCTCAAAGATATCACTCGAGGATTAGCAACCGACAAGTGTATCTTGTTTCTATTATTCTTAGTGTGCGCGGGCGTGTTGACCGTCATCGTTCTCAAGGTTGCAAAGAAGTAGAAATACTGTTCAATAGTACATGTCATATTTATACGGGTGATCTACGACGCGCTTTTCAGCGGCCTGAATTTATTTTTGAATGTTGTACACACTTTCATTCTTCTTGCATATCTTCATGGCGATCTCGTTGACTCGAAGGTGCTGGTTCGCTGGGACTCCACTCTTCGTCGTCGTCCATGCTGTCGTATTCGTCGTCAAAGCCTATGTTTTCGTCGTCGTCATCTTCGTCTTCGTCGTCATCGTCATCTTCGTCGTCATCTTCGTCGTCGTCTTCGGAATCAACAATATCGGCTTCAAACCACATGTCGTCTTCATCCTTATTTGGAGGATTTAAAATGTTTACACCACCATCACCCGCTTCGAAGATGCGCACGACGTTGTCGATGCCGCACGTCACGAGCTGGGGCAAATGCGGATGAGGCAAAACCGTATTGACCACGGACGTATCTGCTTGCATTTTGCACACGAGTTCACACGTCTCTTTACACCACACGTACACGCCACCGTCATCACCGCCAGTTGTCACGTACTGATCTTCTCCCATAAATGCCACGCCCTTGAGAAATGTCTTGACGTTTTGTCGCCCCTTGTAACGCTTGGCGGGTTGACGCTGATGATTTTCATCCGCCATCCATGGCTTCTTGGCTTCAGAGTTATAACTCGCCACAGCGCGTCGTGTATCGATGACAAACACGTCGTCACCTTTGCAGCTAATCGCGAGCTCGCCTTTGGCGCTATACGCTAATCCTGAGATGCCTTCAAAGTCCTCCGACATGACGTCGAGCGGCGAAAACGTCATGACGCACGGAATGTCGTGATTCATGGATGCGCGCGGCGTGCGTAAAAATGGCGAATGCGGGGGAGACGAGCCAGGACTGGGCGATCCTGGAGGTCTTTCGCGTGCGAGTTCACGTCTGTTGCTCTTGACGTGTCTCAAATCAAATACGCGCACGTACGGATCATCCGAACACGCCGCGAACACCGTCGGCGCCGAGGGATCAAACGCGATGTCAGACGTCGGACCAAAACGATTAAGATTGACGACAATTTCGTGTCCGACGCCCCCATTATTGTTTCCTTGTCTCAAATCAAATAATCGTATGCGTCCATCTTGATGCGCGGTTAGAAACGTGCTCGGTTCGTGCGGAACAAAGATAATTTTCATCCCCATACCGGCGCCGCGTCCATTCCACAACTCACTCGACGCCTCGCTCTCGCGATGCGCGCCACCTCTTCCACGTAACCTGTATCCATAATGTTCCGGTGGTGGCTCTTTAAACCCTCGTTCAAGATCAATAAGTCGTATTCCACCATCCGCACTCGTCGTCACGCACTTCATCGACGAACTTTGCGGTACAAATTCCGCCGCGAATACGTTGTGCGTGTGTCCCGTAAACGTCGACCCTCGCAGCGGCGTCTTCGACCCCATCGACCACACGCACACCGTCATGTCATCACTCCCCGAAATCAACAACGACGCGTCATCATTCCACGCCACGCAATTCACGCATCCCCCATGGGTGTCTAATTCCCCCATTAATCGTAATTCACGCATAAAATGTGCGTTATTCGCTCGCAACGCGCGCGGCGCCCGCCTCGCCCCCAACTGTCGAGCTCGAACTTCCAAGAAGACGTTATTCGTGCCAGTCTTGTTCGAATGCGGCGAATGCGGCGGCGAATGCGCGTGGCAAACATTTTTTGTGTGCGACACGCTCGGTGTCGCCGCACCGTCATCATCACCTCCCGTCGTCGTCGTCGTCGTCCCGTGCCTCATCTGCCGCCTCGTCGTCGTGGCGGTGTCACCCATGGGCGCGCCCGTCGTCGTCGTCGTCGCGCACGCGCACGCACACGCGCACTGATCGTCGATCGTCGATCCACCACCACCCTCGTCGATCGTCGTCGTCGATCGTCGTCGTCGTCGATCGTCGTCGTCGTCGTGTGACGCCAACAGGGTGTCGGTCGAGTGTCGACACGAAACCAACGAAAAAAGTGGACCCACACGTTTTGTCGACCGCGGTGCCGACATCGTGCGCGTGCGCGAGTGGGTGACGCGCATCGCTCGATCGATCGAGCGAGCGAGCGATAGTCCTCACGGTCGCGGTCGTCGTCGGGCATGGTGCGACAGTGGTGCGCGACGTGCGCGAGGGAGGTGCTGGCGGAAACCAACGAAAGCAATGGGTTCACGTGCTGCACGACGTGTGGGAAGATTTTAGATGAACACGCGTTTAGTACGGATACGACGTTTACTAAGAACGCGGCGACGGGGGCGAGCGTACCGGATGGGCATTTTGTACCGGAGAATGGCATCGCGCATGGGTTGATACGCGCGTCGAGGGGTGGGAGGTTGTACGGCGTGCAATTGGATTCGCACGAACGCACGTTGTATAGAGGGAAGCTAGAGATTACACAGATAGCCGATAGACTCGGGGTGCGACCGCGAGGGGACGTGGTGGATTCCGCCCATCGGTTGTACAAGCTCGCGGTGCAGAGGAATTTCACGCGTGGGCGACGGATAAGTCAAGTCGCGGGGGCGTGCTTGTATATTATTTGTCGGCAAGAGTCGAGGCCGTACATGTTGATTGATTTCAGTGACGTGTTGCAGACGAATGTGTACATTCTCGGTGGGGTGTTTTTACAGCTTTGTCGATTACTCAGGCTCGAGCAGCATCCGTTGATGCAAAAGCCGATAGATCCGAGTTTATTCATTCATCGTTTTGCAGACAAGTTGAATTTGGGACGAAGGATGCACACCGTGGCAAACACAGCGTTAAGGCTCGTGGCATCCATGAAACGAGACTGGATGCAAACAGGTCGACGCCCAAATGGAATTTGTGGCGCGGCACTTTGGGTGGCGGCTCAGATTCATGGATTTAGTCCGAGCAAGCGAGATGTCGTCGCCGTCGTGCACGTTGGAGAAGCGACGTTGAAGAAACGTTTGACTGAGTTTGAAAACACTCCGAGTGCGGCTTTGTCCGTCGAAGAGTTTGATGCTCAGGCACGAACATTTGAACAGGAAGAGGAAGCAAATCAAAACTTACTTTCATTGCCAGAGAGCTCAATGTCGGTTTTAAGTTGTGTGCACAAGGATAGCGAAAATACGCCACATTTTGCCCAAGGCATGTGTCGCACCTGTTACATAGATTACGTTCGCGTTTCTGGCGGCTCTGTCGGTGGTTCTGATCCACCAGCATTTTCTCGAGCACAAGTTCGCAAAGATGAACAGGAAGACGCACCTCTCATGCTTCCTTCACCGAGCGACGACAAGCTGACGGCGGAGTTCAACTCGGCGCTCACTGACAGTGACTTGGTCAAGCTTCTCAATCCTGCTGGGAACGATATGAAAGGAAGCTTAGAAAATGCTCTCGCTTTGGTACCGATTAATTCACCGATCAATTCAAAACGAGCAAAGGCGAAGAAACAAACCGTTGTGAAGACGGTTCAGCACAAGCCGTTGGATCCTACATTCATACGACACTCCGAGGACGCGTTACGCTTGTTAGTAGGATCTCGATGGGCCGAGATAATTTGCCTACCTTTCACCCTCGGAAAGGCTCGAGGAATGGTATCAAAGGCTCATATGTCTGAGCTTCATCCAAAGTTCGAAAGCTTTGCCGATAGCGAAGGCGAGCACATTGCGCTCGTCGACGAATCTGTGTTGCACTTTTTGATTTCAGCCGGCTGCTTTGACAATTCTGCGTTGGATTATTTGAACCAATTTTCCCACCACGATGTTAAACGGTTATCAAGCATCGAATTCAATGCACCTTTATTGGCAACAAACGAGCCGGACGCGAATGGATTGGTTGCCAAGATGGACAAAGGTGTCATCGACACGCTCTCTGACGTTGACGACGACGAAATTGACGAGTACATTCATAACGACGATGAAGTCAAGCTCCGCCGCGTGATTTGGTCAGAAATGAACAAAGAATATCTTGAGAATCAGGTCTCAAAAGAAGTCATGGGATTACCGAGTTCTTCGAAGAAGAAGCGTAAGGTGCAGCAGCACACGCTTTCGATCGCTGAAACTCCTGCCGCCGCGGCTCACCAAGCGTTGTCAAAGAAGAAAGGAAGCTCAAAGATCAACTACGAGGCTTTAGAAAACTTATTTAAAGCCCCTTCGATCCCCACTGATATCTCTTGCGATCCAGCCCCTTCAAAGGTGCAAGATGTTCCAGCGCAAAGCGCGAAACGAACTGAGCGCCCAGCTGGTTTACCATCGTCTGCGAATGCTTCAAAGCCGACGAAAAAGACGATTCGACCATCTGGTTTGACGAAAACATCATCCTTACAAGGAAAAAAACAGTAAAATAGTGGAAACTAGATTTAGAACGGTTTGGCGCGTGACACTGAGAAGTTTTTGCCGCTGCCGACGAGCATGTAAAATACAATGTATTATGCGAAACCTACTCGCGCCGCACAACACCGCGCGGCGCGTCACGCGAACGTCGTTGTCATCCGCTTTAAATCACTGCAAATAATTAATTGACATCATTCAGCATGGGTGCGCAAGTTCAATTTATGATTACGAACGCTATGCGCGCGATTCTCATCGACGAGCTCGATTTCGACAGCCACGAGATTGATGAAATGCGACCCGAAGTGGCGGCGAGATTGATCGAAACGCGCACGAAGAGGCCGTTTGGGGATAGACCTATGCCTGATTCGTGGAAACGCGGCGGACCAGCACCAGGGGGCGCACGACGTGGTGGGAACAACTTGGTGCGACTATTCCTCGTAGGAATTGTTGGCCTCGGGGTAGCGTTGGCGACGGGGAAGCTGACGGTTGGGACGTTACTCGGCGGTGCCGAATTCGGACGTTTGCCTATTAAGAAGCTTTCGAGCGAAATGAAGCCAAAGTCGAAGAAAAAGAAGAAACGCTCGACGAAGAAGAGAAGAAAGGTTGCCGCGAGTCAGCCGTCGAGCTGAAAAGTTTAGTTCTAGAAGTAGTATTAAATCAAACCGCGTTTGTAAAGCATGTAGCCAAGAACGCCAACCATGGTATTACCACCACTCCAAATGTACCAAAGCAGCAAAATAGAAATCGCAATACCACGGCGAATCATGGGAAGCAAGTCGTTCAAAGTCGGCAAAGCCGTGAAAGAATCGCGGTACCCAGCAAACAAAATGTGTCTAGCAAAGATGAACAACATGAGTTGATCCCAAGCAATCGTACCAAAGATGGAACCGAATAATATTCCAAGTACTTTATACCTGAATATATCACCAGGCATCGTCACCAGTTGAAGTTTTGTGTTCAACCATGGAATGAACTCAAAAGCGCAAACAAACGCGCCAACGACCATTGCCACGCACGACATGAGAAGGGACTTGTTTTCTAATGCACCGAGCATAAATGGTCGACCCTTGTAGTTTACAAGCATCACGCACACTCTTTGCACCGTGTCGACGAGAAACACGACCGTGTTCAATAAGCAGGGCTCAAATGGCGGTCCTTGTTCCCAGAAGCCTCGCGTGGTTTCGTTCGCCGCATTTTTCATTTCTTCAGTGACGACGGCAATTTTCTCCGCACTCGGGAATTCAATATCTTCGCCCGTCGCGCTCTTGACAAGATTAACAGCGTAAATCATTGCCGCAAGGTGAATGATGAGTTGGCCAGTCAACGAAAGGAAGTTGGCGGGATGGAAGATAGATCTGAGCGGATGCACGTCGCTCAACGTGTGGACTGGTGTGGCATACGAAAATGCCAAACTTGCGACGGTCAAGCACGTGCCTGCCGCCATCATTTGGTTCTCGCTACTTCGGATGCCGTCCAAATAGAGCACAGAGAGCGAGTAGGCAGAGATCAAGCAGCTCAGCATCAAAACTTGCTGCATTTGAATAGCAGATACAAGAGTACACCGTCCTTGGCGAATGATGTCTGCGCATGCTCTAATACTTGGGGCGCGGCTGGTGAACGGTGCAGCCATGGATGCATCTCCGAGCTTGACCTTGGGAACTTCACCATCGGTTTCTTCGAGTTCTTGGAACACTGATTGCAACGTCTGACCAGTTCCAGCAACCTTGGTTCGTGCAGCTTGTCTTGCTTTGGCCTCGCGAACCAATCTCTGCGTCGAAGACTTCATGGCGTTCAGTTGTGCCCAAGCCTCTCCTCTTTCAGTACGCTCCTTGAGTTCCTCTTCGTACCATTGTTGCTGAAGGATGACCAGCTCTGCGCGATCTTGCTTTTGCGCTTCGGCTTCTTTCATCTTTTCAGCCTTCATTTTCTCAGCTTGCTCTTTCACGCGCGCCATTTTCTCAGCAAATGTTTCCGTCTTTACGGCGACAGTGCTCTGCGCACCCTCTATCTTTTTGGTGTTTGCACTACCAAAACCGCTCAAAAGTGCGACCCCAACGTGGGCTTGCTTGAGCGCACCAACATCGTTTGCGCCGTCACCGCACATCATGGTGAACCGTCCTTGCGTTTTCAAACGCTTCAACACACGTTCCTTGTCATCCGGAGACATGCGAGCGTAGATGCACACTTTATCTAAATTGTCCCACAAAGTACCCGGTGCAGTCATGGCGGCGTTCAAACTTTGACCAGTAACGCACAAGCTGTGTGTTCTGCTGAGTTCTGCGATCGATGTACCTTCATACGGCAAAATTGTCTTCGGCACACCATTTTCATCAACCTTTGCCGAGTGCCATTCTAACACATCTTCAGCATTGCGTTCTAACATCATGGCTCCTTCAAGACCACCCTTGGAGATGCCAACTTCGTTGCCGACGTGTAGCGCAGTGAGCACGGCATCACCAGTTGCCATCATGACATCGTGCGAACTCGCTTTCAGCGCGTGAATAATCTCGGCTGAATCAGCACGAACCTTGCACGCAAATGCAAGGAAACCATCGAATACGAGATTTGATTCAGCTTCGTCGCGAGTGAAGGGCATAGTTTGGCTTCCAACCCGAGCACTTTCTTCCGCGCTTAACACTTTGTGCGCGAGTGCAATAACGCGCATGCCTTTTTCTGCGAGACTACGATAAGCCGCCTCGTAGCCCTTGGGAACCTTCTCCAACAAAGTCATCACCATCTCAGGAGAGCCTTTCACTAAAGACCATCGCTGCTGGGGATTAGAACCATTCACAACATCTGCAACCACACTCATGCGTTGCAATGCAGACGCAAAATGGTTACGCACTAAAATTCGCACGGCTGTCTTATCGGCGCCATTCCAAGTGCGCTTGATTTTATCATCATCAAGTTTTGGCGAAGCCGTGTGACTACTCGGTTCGTATTGCCACTTGATTCCCAAAAGGGCAGCCTTCTCTAGCGGATCACCGAACGTCTTGCCATCGATTTCAAGGAGAGCGTGGCAACCACCAATGACGATGGATGCGTTTTGCGACGCATCAATTGGTTGCTTGACCGCTACATCTCTACCGAGTGGTTCCATCGCGACGCCTTCAGCGACGAGACGGTCACTCGTAATCGTCCCCGTCTTATCAAATAAGCAGCAGTCAACTTTGCCCGCCACGGGAACTCGGAACGGCTCAGTGCAGTACACAGAAGCTCTGACAAGCGCGAGCAGAGCGGTATTTACTGCCATAGCCGTTTGCATGGGAAGCTCTGGAGGAACAACACTGGTGATGATCATGATGCACCGCAAGATGAGCTCGTATTGGCTTCTCTTGCCATCCAGAACGCCGACGGTGTAAACGCGATGACTTGCCGCAATGGCGAAGACAAGAAGAATGAAAAGAAGAATCAACGTTTCTTTTGTATCTCCGGTGACCTGTTCGCTACTGAACTCCATCATGCGCATTAATTTACCTTGCGTTGAGCCAAAACCAGTTTGGAGAACATAGCACAAACAACCGCCGTCGGGTGTTTTGAGTGCCGCTGTCGACTCGCTACCAGTGCTGGTAGATTGTTGCATCAACGTCGTGCCACTGTAAAGGACGTGAACTTTGTGCAAGCTATTCATATCCAACAATTCGTCTTTCGTCACTTCGGGGTTTACGTGTTCCTTCATCTGAGGTACGCTTTCACCCGTCAAACTTGCTTCGTTTACGACGGCAGAGCCAGAGAGAATGAGGCAGTCACAAGGCACTGGAACTTCGTCACCACCAACGCGCTTGAGGGAAATCAAATCACCCGGGTACAACTCTTCCGTGGAACGCTCTTCCCAAACACCGCCGCGTCGCACCATGACGCGACCGGCTTGTTGACCCATGCCGCGAAGCGTGGAGACATTTTTCTGGCGCGAAAACGCCGTCGTCGCTTCAAAGATGAGTAAACTTAAAGCGCTGAATAACGCGTACTTCCAGTACTCATCCATCAACCAAAGCAAAACGGTGAATATCTGAAACACCGTTACAGGGCCAGTGAGCTGTTCCTTGTACAAGTTCCAAAACGTTGGTAAAGGCACCTTGAGCGAATTGTCCCCGTAGCGATCGTGTGCCTGCTGCACTTCATCCTCGCTCAAGCCAAGAGACTTTCCGTAGTGTGAAAGCAATAAGTTACTAGGGGTTTCGATTTCTCGCAATTCACCTCGACCTTTTCGGTTCTTCTCGTCCCACTCCAGTTCAACATATTCGTATCGCTGTCGTTGAAACACGCACCACAGCATCGTGCGCAACGAACCGTCCGCGCCGTACACTCTCAACGATTTCATAGGTACAATTTCAGGCTTTCCTTGATGCTGATGGGGAGAGATAATAAAATACGCGCCTTCGCGTACTCTATCAACGCGCTTAAACTGCACGAAACAACGAACTCGAACGCTCCAGTGTTGCGCGAAGAGCAACAGCGCGTGCGCCGTCGCCACCACCGCAAACGCCAGCACCGCTGGAAAGTCTGGTAACCAACTCGCCGGAAGCGTCGGTGGTACTTCAAACTGCACATCCTCTACATTCACGTCTTTTTCACTCTTTGAAGCTGTATTGTCATCCTTCTCCGCGACGTCATCGTCACCGGAATCCCACCCGTCGGCGTCGTCACCGCTCGCTCCTCCCCAGTCATCCCTCACCAACCCTCTCTTTGCCGTCTTCACCGCCTTGGCGCTCACACCCACCGACGTCAACACATCCACATCATACCCCAACTCGATGTGATGCTTCAAAGCCGCCTTGTACGGGTTCCCACTCGTCTCGTAGCACTTCAACCCGGTGTGTGCGTACAAGATGAGGAACGGAACGTATACCAACGCCAAGCGATTCCCGAGCGTTTTATACCGCCGTACGCGCGGTGACGCCGAAGCGACGTGCGCGGGGACGCCTATCGTCAACCGGCGATTCGTTGTCGGCGACATTCCGCGCGCGCGCACCGAACGCGAGCTCACGTGTCGCGCAATGCCGTCGCGTTGCGCGAGATCGTCGACGGGTTCGTCCTCAGTGTGCGACTTTTGTGTGCCGATGTTGGCGACCGCGACGGCGGTGCGTCCGTTCATCGCGCGCGCGACGTCGCGCAGGATGCGTCGGGATGAGTTGGTGAGATGCGCCACCGGCGGCGGCGCCGGGGCGTCGTCCTCGTTCGACAGTCGACGGTGTCGCGCGCTCAACGATGCCGGGAGCACTTTGATGGCATCGAGTGGCGGCGCTCAAAGCGCGGTTGACGACCGCACGGTGGTGTATTGGTGCTCGCGCGATCGTCGAATGCGAGATAATGATGCGCTACGCACGGCTCGAGCGCTGGCGCGCGAGTCATCACGGGTGATTGTGTGCACGCACCTCGGGAAGGATGAGCTCGGGACGGGCGTCGGAGGCGCGCGACGGGCGGCGTTTGCGTTGGAAGGATTACGAGAGCTTGAACGGGATTTACGCGCGAAAGGGATAGTGATGGATGCGAGAAGTAGAGATGACGCGGCGCAAGGCGTGCTTGAGTGCGCGCATGAGGCGAACGCCAAGGTGGTGGTGTGTGATTTTACGCCGTTGCGCGAAGGACGGAGCGCGCGCGAACGTTTGGCGGCAGAGTTGACTAGGATGAATTGCGCGATGATTGAAGTCGATGCGCATAACGTTGTGCCGGCGTGGGTGGTGAGTGATAAGCAGGAGTATGCAGCAAGGACGATACGGCCGAAAATTAAGCGAGCACTGGATGAATTTCTTACCGAACCCGTGGGCGACGTTGACGAAGCGATGACGACATCCTCCACGGCGGCGCCGATGATTGATTGGGATGCATATCTCGCCACGGCGCGACGAGACGGCGCACACGTGCCCGAGATAAAAGATTGGATCATACCTGGTGAGCGTGCGGCATTGGTGGCGTTGTGCGGACCTCATAAAGAAGCCTTTCTTCCTAAGCGTCTAGCGACGTACGCCGAGCGTAATAAGCCCACGGCGCCGCTCGCCGTCTCACGCTTGTCGCCCTATTTAAACTTTGGACACCTTTCCCCTCGCCGCGCGGCGTGGGAAGCGGCGAAATTACGAGGACAAAATGACGTTCTTGATGAAGCTATTGATTCATACTTGGAAGAACTCATCGTGCGCAGGGAATTATCAGATAATTTCTGCCTGCACAATCCGCGGTACGACTCGCTCGAAGGCGCGAGCGCGTGGGCGCAAGAATCGCTCCAGGCACACGCGTCGGATGTGCGCGAGTACGTGTACGATTACGAAACGCTCGAACGTGGGCGAACGCATGATGAATTGTGGAACGCGGCGCAGCATGAGTTGTTGTATCTCGGGCGTATGCACGGGTTTATGCGCATGTATTGGGCGAAAAAAATTCTCGAATGGACGCCGGCGCCCACAACGGCGTTGGAAACGGCAATCGCGTTGAATGATGCATACGCACTCGATGGACTCGATCCGAATGGTTACGTAGGATGCATGTGGTCTATCGCTGGTATTCACGACCAAGGTTGGAAAGAACGCGCTGTATTTGGTAAAGTTCGTTACATGAATTACGCGGGATGCAAGCGCAAGTTTGACATCCAAGCGTACGTCAGTCGCATTGCGAGCGAGGTGAAAGCCGTGAAGGCTCGCGCATAGTTTACTAGACTAGATTATTATTGTAATTATTAGTGAGAATTGATATCAAATGTAGAACAAATTACAACTTTCTCCTACCAGTAAGTGCGTTATTTATCCAAACCGCCTCTACTGCGCTCGTACGTCTTGTTTGTTGTTTAGACACCTTCGGCAGAGCTCAAGAAAGCATCAAGCGGCTTCCCAAGGGCATAGACTATGAAGCCAATGTCCTTCAACTTTTGGTGGTCCAAGATGAGACGACCATCGAAAACGAACGCCGGCTTTTGCATGACGCCATAGATGGCTTCCCAGTCATACGTCTTGAACTCGTCCCACTCCGTCATGATGCACAACGCGTGTGCTCCAGTCAAAGACTCCATGTGAGTCTTGCAGCACGTGATATTCTTCATCGCCTCCTCACCCATATCCTCAGCAATTTGCTTGGCATCCACCTTGGGATCGTAGATGTTAAGCTGAGCGCCGTCTTCAATGAGACCGTGGCCGACGTCAATCGCCGGCGACTCGCGAGTGTCGCCAGTGTCCTTCTTGAACGCGAAGCCTAACATGGAAATCTTCTTACCGCGGATGGTGTTGAACATGGCGGAGATCATACGGCGCACGAAACGACCCTTTTGGTAGTCGTTCATACCGACGACGCTGTGCCAGTATTGGGCAACTTCAGACAAGCCGTGGCACTCGCAAATGTACGCCAAGTTCAAAATGTCCTTTTGGAAGCACGAGCCGCCGAAACCGACAGAAGCGTTCAAAAACTTAGCACCGATGCGCGTGTCCGTACCGATGGCGTGAGACACTTGCTGGACGTCCGCACCAGTCGCTTCGCACAACGCGCTCATGGCGTTGATGGAAGAGATGCGCTGGGCCAAGAATGCGTTCGCCGCAAGCTTGGAGAGCTCGGCGGACCACAAGTTGGCGGTGAGAATGTTCTTCTCCGGGACCCAGTTGGAGTACACACCACAGAGCGCATCAACCGCAGCTTGACCTTCGGGGGTTTCAATCTTACCACCAATCAACACACGGTCCGGGGCGTCCAAGTCAACTATGGCCGTACCTTCCGCCAAGAACTCTGGGTTGGATAAAATTTGGAACTTGACGCCGTCGTGCGGGCAGTTGCGTTGGAGCACCTTTTCAATCGCCTCCGCAGTACGCACCGGCACCGTAGACTTCTCGACGATAATCTTATCGCTCGCAGAGCACGCCGCGATGGTACGCGCCGCCAACTCCCAATACGTTAAATCAGCCGCCTTGCCCTTACCCAAACCAGTCTTTTTCGTCGGGGTGTTCACCGACACGAAGATCATCTCGCAGTCGCGAATAGCCCCCTCAACATCCGTCGAAAAGAACAAGTTCTTACCACGACACGCGAAAACAATCTCATCCAAACCCGGCTCGTAAATAGGCAACGCATCAGAGTTCCACGCGTCGATACGCGGCTGAGAAATGTCCACCACCGTCACCGAAATGTGCGGACACTTCTTGGCGATCATCGCCATGGTGGGCCCACCGACATAGCCAGCGCCGATGCAGCAAACTACAAGGCATCACACGAACACGACGCGAGAGTTTTACCGTCAGTCTACGTCTCAAACGCGTCAAACACCCCGCACGCGCGCACGCGCGCGCATACGCGCCCGATAAACCACGCGTCCGAGGGTGTGGCTACGACTCATCACCGAGCCCATCGTTACCCATCATCCACTCCGCCGCCGTCCCCGCCGCGCGCATCGCATCGCATCGCATCGCATCGCATCGCACACACGTACTCTTCGTCACCTTGACCGTCATCGTCGTCGTCGTCGTCGTCGTCGTCGTCGCGCGTCGAGGTATGCCGACGTCGTCGTGCGGAACTTTGCACCACTCGAGCGGCGCGCACGGGGGGTGTTTCACCAATCGCGACTCAAGGCCCTGGTCATGATTGGTCGATGGTGTCCCTCAGTGTTCAAACTTTTGGACCTCGGGCGCGACGGTGGTCGTCACTCTCGCGAGCGCCGCCGCCGACGCCGCCGACGCGGACGACGACGACGATGGAGACGACGATGACGCGGATGACGTCGTTACCGTCGTGGCGGCGCGCGACGACGACGCGGACGACGACGACGATGGGCGGGGGTAGGGCGGTGCGCCGCGTTCGTGGGGCGGTGGCGACCGCGGCGCAGGCGTCGGCGGGGGCGGATGAGCGCTACGCCGCGCGAGGTGTGAGCGCATCGAAGGAGGACGTGCACGCGGCGATTAAGAAGGTTGATAAAGGGTTGTTTCCCAAGGCGTTTTGTAAGATTGTGGAGGACATTGCTGGGGATGATGGGTACTGCACGTGCATGCACGCGGATGGCGCGGGGACAAAGACGTCGTTGGCGTACATGTATTGGAAGGAAACTGGCGATATGAGCGTGTGGCGGGGAATTGCGCAGGACTCTATTGTGATGAATACTGATGATTTGCTTTGTGTTGGATGCGTGGATAATATTTTCGTGTCGAGTACGATTGGTCGCAACAAGGCGCTCATTCCTGGGGATGTGTTGAGCGCGCTCATCGGCGGTACGGAGGACGTTTTGGAAACCTTGCGTCAGTGTGGTGTTGGCGTAAAGTCCACGGGAGGAGAGACGGCAGATTTGGGGGACTTGGTTCGCACTGTGGTGGTGGATACCACGGTGACGGCTCGTATGCGCCGCGCAGACGTGATTAGTAACGACAACATTCGCGCGGGCGACGTCGTCGTCGGTTTGGCGTCTTTCGGGCAAGCTACGTACGAAACTGAGTATAATGGTGGCATGGGATCGAATGGATTGACATCTGCGCGTCACGATGTGTTCGCAAAGAACCTTGCGAGCAAGTATCCGGAAAGTTTTGATCCGAGCGTGCCCGAGTCGCTCGTATACAGCGGCAAGTACCAGCTCACCGACGTCGAGCCAGAAACTGGTGTGACTGTGGGTAAGTTGGTTTTGAGCCCAACGCGAACGTACGCACCGGTTGTCAAAGCGGTGTTGGATGCCATGGATGTCAAGGATATTCACGGTATGGTGCATTGCAGCGGTGGAGCGCAGTCCAAGGTTGGGCACTTTTTGGTCGACGGCTTGCGTGTCGTCAAGGACAACATGTTCCCCATCCCGCCTCTTTTCCGTCTCATCCAAGACTGCTCGAACACGGCATGGAGTGAAATGTACAAGGTCTTCAACTGCGGTCACAGATTGGAATTCTACTGCTCCCCGGAACACGCGCAAAAGATAATTGACATTAGCCAAAGCTTCAACATTGATGCTCGCATCGTCGGCCGCGTCGAAGCCAAGGAGGGTAAGTCTGAAGTTGTCGTGAAGAGCGAGTACGGTGAATTCACATATTAAGTGGTAATTAAAAAATCAGTAGCACTTTACACAACGCCCTGCTTTGTCGTCCCCGTCGGTCGGTTCGTCTTACCTTCAGCCTCTTCCTTGGCGCGTCGAATCTCTCGTCGTCGTCTAAGTTCATCTATGCTCACCCCTCGCAACTCACGACGGTAGAATAATAACCAGTTCGCCGCCTGCGCGCGTCGCGTCATATTCGGTGTCAAACCATCCATCTTGAATCCCTTCCACCCTAGCGGCGTAAGCGTCGTTTTAATCCCTTGTTTGTGTTCTTCTGGCACCGACCTCGTCAACGCCGCGCACGCCGCCTTCACCGGAGCGTCAATCTTCGGGTCATACTTTCTAGTCACCCCCAACACATCAGGCGGAGTCGGGTAAGTATTCGCCCAATTCGGAAACACCTCATCCGGCGTCCATACCTCGACTGCGGTTAACGTTTCAGCGTCCAGCTCCACCTTGCACCGATACCCGAGCGCGTTCCACACCAACTTGTTCACTTGCTCATCGCTCAGCTCCGAGCGCACGATGGACAGCAACACGTCGTCACCGATCGGGTCCGGGCCATTTTTCTCCTCATCCCACGGTTCGGCGCCCCAAGACGCGCTCGCGTCCTCGCCCTCGGTCGCCGCGCACACGCGTCCCGAGCGGCGCCCCGTCCCAGCGCCGGCGCCTCGCACACTGCGCGTGCGCACCGCGCGCGCCATCGCGCACGGCGCGCACCGCGACGCGCGATGCGCCAACATCATCGTTCCTGACATCGCCGTCGTCGTCGTCGCTATCGTTCAACGTCGCGCGCGTCAGTGTGAGGCGTGAGGCGTGGCGGAGATTATCCAAAGCCTCACAGTTCCGCACGCGTCACGCGCATCGCGCGCGTCGTCGTCGCCGTCGCCGCCGCCGTCGCCCGCGCACATCGCCGGAGCGCGGTGCGTTCGCCATGTCCTGGACCGCGTCCGATGGCACCGCGTCGTGGGCGCTCACGGTGGGCGCGGGCACCGCGCTCACGTCCGCGATGGCGCTGTGGTACTTTGCTTCGCCGAGCGTGAGCTATCGCGCGCGCGCGCAGGTGGTGTTGGCGTGGATGCTGTCGCTGTCAATCGTGGCGCTCGTTCCGCTGGATGTGGTGAGCACGATGCGCGCGGATGCCCCGCCGGAGGGCTTGGCGGGGGCGTGGGATTGGGCGTACTGGAGCACCTTTGCGTCGACGTGGTTCATCATTCCTCTGCATCAGTGCTATGAAGATGCCGCGGATTTCTCGAGCGTACTGCGATTGAAACGCGCACTGAGAGAGAACGGTATAATGTTTGGTATAATGTTTGGATTGGTGACCATAGGATCGGTGGTGATGTTGGCGAGTGAGAGCTTGAGCTTTTCGTCGTTGCGGGCGTACGGGATAGTATTGGGAAATGTTTGGGGTATTAGCACCGGGGTGTTGCTGATGGGATTTGGATTGGTGGATGTCCCGCGCTCGATTTGGCTTCGTGCTGGGTACGCTGGACGTTTGCAGCGAGCGTATAAGCGTGTGGCGGGAGTTTCTAGATCTTTACACGAGGCGCATGCAAAGCTCGCGGCACAAGTGACGGCGGTCGCGACGACGAGTCGTGTGATGCCACGGAGACACGAACTTCGATGGGCGATGAGTGCGATTGAAAACGAAACTCCCGAGTTTGCCAGCGTACATCGCGGAAGCTTGGATGACGCTATGGATGCCGCCGAAGATGACGTTCTGGATTATGACTACGACGAGCTGAACGATTTGGTAAAACTTCGTCGCACTGTTCGTCGTTGTGTACGAGTGTACAATCGCACGCGTGCGCAATATGTTCTTGCGATTGAAAGCGCATTTCAATGCGAAGCGCTTGAGTCGAGCAGAACGAGTTCAATGCGTCGGATGTATCGTTCGCCGACGGTGTCGGTACGCGATGGTTCGCTTGGAAAATGTTTAGACGATTTGGAGTACACCTGGACCGTTATTTTAACTCCAATCTTGCTCAGACTCTTGGCCGTTGGGTTGACGTTTTTTTCGGTCTCCATCATCATGGCTGAGTCTACGATTTGGGTTGGAACGACTTTGGGCAATGCAGATCAGTTGAGTATGTTGAGCGTTTTAGTAGGAAACGCTGAAACATCGTCGGCACTTCACATTGTTGTAGCCTTTCCGTTGTTTTACATGTGCGGATGCGCGTTTTACTCGCTATTCAAACTCGGCATGTTCAGTTTTTATCAACTCGTCCCGCGCAACACGGATGCGTATTCGCTCCTGGTGAATGCCTCTTTGGTATGCCGTTACTCGGCACCACTTTCATACAACTATCTGATGCTACTTCCCATCATCAAGCAGTCTGGGAAAGTTACGACGTTTTCGCAGAAGATGGCGAGCAACGTTCCTGAGGTAGCGGGTGAACTCAACGTCATCGTACCCGCATTTCTTGGATTATTCTGCCTGGCAATTGCGCTGAATTGGTTCGACGCGCTTCTCAAGCTCTTCAGAGCGGATAACTTTAAATTTGAGAGCGATAAAGACAAGGACGAAAGCGTAGACGCTGGCAAAGCAATCGTGGACAGAGAGCGCGCGGAAGTAATAGAAGGTGGGCGCATAGGTAGCACGAATGATGCATTCTTCAACGACAACGAGCCAACAGAGCAAAGACTGCCGGTGATTGCAACCGACGCGTCGTTAGAAGGCGAAGAGCGCGAGGCACGTAGCAGTTTGCTTTCATCCGATCTCGAGTCTGGAAGTGCACGCTGGGACAACTCAAAAGCTCGTCTGCAGCAAGCAATGCAACAATCGATGAATCGATCCGGACGCGCCGCGAGAATTTTGCAAACACCGATGTCTCAGTCTGGCCAAGACAAGGTGAGCAAACTCGACGAGCTTTTTTCCGACCTGAGTCGCCGCGGGCCCGATGGGAATTTGTAAACCTATTTGAATAGTGCTGTACATTACAATTCGCGTACAATCACCCAATTCGTGCTACGCTGCGCTATGACTTTTCTTTGGGCAAAATGGCCAATGCGACGCCGTCGACGCACACTTCACCGCAACGCGCCCGCTTGACCACGGTTTCATATTTCGCCCTCGCTCCAGACCTCTTGACTAATTTAATCTCCGCTATAATTTCCTCTCCCACGCGCACGGGCGCTCTGAATTTCAACTCTTGCGTGGCGTACACCACCCCTGGGTGCGCGCTCGAAAGCAACCCGCCAAACAAACTCGCGCTCAACATCCCGTGCACCACCTTGCCTTTCACTCGACTCCCCGCGCCGCCGCCGGCGCGCCCGGCATCCTCGTCCTCGTAATGTATGGGATTCGCATCCCCAGTCAGCGCCCCGAACCGCACGCAATCGTCATCCGTAAACGTCCGTCGCGTGCGCAACACATCGTCCGCGGCTGAGTTCGATACCGAACGCGACGACGATGCCGCCGCCGCCGCCGCCGCCGCCGCGCAGACGCGCAGCGTGCCTTCCACCACACGCCTCGGCGCACCGCGCGCGTCCGCGCACCGTCGAAGAAACATGTGACCACGTCCACGGCGTCGTCGTTGCGTTGTGACGATTCCAACCGCATTCGACGCCACGCAACTCGTCGCGTCATCGATGGCGACGGCGGCGACGGCGGCGACGGCGACGTCGATGGCGATGACGATGGCGATGACGACGACGACGCGGTGTGCGACGCCGATGCGCGGTGCGTCGCGCGCGGTGCGCTGGGATGTTCGACGACCGAACGGTCGAGGCGGCGCGAAGAATCGTCGGCGCTCTCGCGCGTACAGTGGCGACGACGATGGCGACGCATGGGACGGGTACGACGATGATGACGATGGTGCTCGTCGTCCGTCGACGTCGGGTCGCGAACGGCGGGATAGAGGTTGGGGTGGACGTGAACGATTCGCGCGAGGGCGAGGCGTCGGCGACGGGTTTGAGGACGAGTCTTCGTCTTCGCCGCGTCGTCGTCGTCGACCAACGAAGGGGGGAAGAAATGGTGGGAGAGGGGAAAGTCGCCGAGCGCCGCGACGCGGGGTAGCGCGGGAAGGGCCGCCGCCAGATGTGTTGCCGCTGACGCAACGAGACTATGAGCGCGTGTTGCCGATTGCGGCGACGGGTGAGCAATACGGATATTTTTGGGGCGATAACGACACCGCGATTCAGCGCATGGGGTTGTCTTTAGTGACGACAATTCTATCGGCAAATTACGTCGTCGCTTTGGCGATTCCCGCTAGTACGTTCTTTTTATGGGCTCCGGTGGCGTTGGCGGCGAGGCGGAACTCAAAGGTACGAAGCGCAAAATACGCTGGTTTGTGGCGTGCCAAAGTCATAGATGTCGCTCCAATAGAAACGCGTGGAGCGAGTAGTGCAGAGTGGATGATGGATTTACTCGTAGGCGATAAGTCTGGTGCTCGCGTGCCACTTAAGGTGCCGCTCAAGGGTGAGTACGCTGACATCAACGTCGACGACGACGTCGAGCTTATCGTCACCTCAGACGACCCATATTTCTACACATTCCAAGCCGTTCGCGAGGCTTACTTGCCGTACTTGAACATTTGGGTCGGCGAGTATCCTTTCCTCGAACGGCGCGGGATGATGAGTGTGAGCGACCGATTAGCGCGCGAGTTTCCTCCGGGACAAGTCGTAGACGAGGGAAGCATTGAAACGCGTTGATTTCTCTTTTAAAGCTAGCCATACATTGTTTATTGCAATCAATTCCTCTGTTGAAACAAATAAATTATTCGTCATCATCCTTTAGCTGCTGCATCATCTTAGTGAGCTCTGCCTCAGGCATTTCTTCCAAACGTTTTTGCATCACCGCGTCTTCGTAATCCTTCAACTGCTTCACGTACGTCATATCCTTGTTGAACACTCGAAGCACGTACGACGCCACCCATACCAACGTAAGTCCAAGCACAAACGTTAATTGCACCGCGTTCCCAGCCTTCACGGCATCCATCCCCGCGAACGTTTGTAACCCGTAGTACGACGCGAACCCAGCCCCGGTGAGTCCACCGCCCAAAAGCATGACATCCTTGCGCGTGTACCCGAACGGCGCGTCCTCCCCATCATCCCCCGATGCCGCGCGCGTGATCACCACCCGCGCCTTGGACTTCATCGTCGTCGTCGTCGTCGTGGCCTTCGTCGTCGTCATCAGCAATGTGTTTTTGACTGACACCCTAGAAGCGCAGCGACGTCGCATCGTCATGGACGCCGCCGTCGCGGTCGGCATCACCGCACGTCGCCCCGTGCGCGCGTGCGACGCGTGCGCACGCGTCATCGTCATCGTCATCGTCGTTGTCGTCATCATCGTCGCGAGTCGTCTCGTCGTCGCGTCGCGCAATGACGATCAGGTGTTTGAAAAAGATGACGTCGCGTCACTCGTTGGCGCCGTCGCCGCCGACCGCGGTCGATGTCGCCGCGCGGGGACGCACGCGCCGCGACGGTACCGAGCGCGGACGATGCGTACAGGCGACAACGCACGGCGATATACGGTGCATTCTTCGCCATTGGTATCGGGACGCTGTGCCCATGGAATGTCTTCATCACCGAACGCGCGTACTTTGCGCGACGATTTACGAGCGGTGACGCCCCAGCGCGGGCGTACGTGGGGAATAATTTCGAGGGCATGTTTGCGAACGCCTATGCCGGGGCGAATTTGCTTGGATTGTTGCTGTGCGCGCGCGTGATGGATGCTACGCGCGCGCGCGCGGGACGACTGGCGGTGCCGCTGGGCGTCGTCGGGTGCGCCGTCGGGACGAGCGCGATGGTGGCGTGTGCGTCGACGATGAGTGGAGATGCGGTTTTCGTGCACACTATTGTTGTTATTATTGTTGTCGGGTTTGCCAGCGCGTTGGCGCAAGGTGGTGGGTTTGCTGTGGCGAGTTATTTACCGCCGACGTACGCGCAGGCGACGATGAGCGGACAAGCGGCGAGCGGCGTGGCGGTGTCGCTCGTGGCGATGATGACCACAGCAGGGGCGAATGGCGCGTCAAATGTGCAAGCAGTGGTGTACTTTTCTATTGCGGCGTGCGTGTTATTCGCTTGCGCGTGGGCGACGTGGTATGTAGAGACGATTCCATTGTATCAAAAGTTGTTGACGGAGTCGTCGTCGAGCGCGACGTCGACGTCAACGCGCGGACTCTTGGATGGCGACGCGAATGACGACGAGGACATAGATGAGGGCGGTGAAGACATTGAACTTAATCCATGGAGCGAAGACGACGAAGATGTGCGCGCGCGAGCGTCATCAACTGCAGATGTCGGAGAGTGTACAAAGTATCGTCTTGCCGTACTGTTGACATTCACCGTCACGTTGAGCGTGTTTCCGGCGGTGACGAGCGCGATACAAAGCGCACACAACCTATTTGGCAATCTCTGGTCACCGATGCTCTTCTTACTCTTCAACGTCGGTGATTTAATTGGCCGACATTGCGCCACGGTGTATCCCAAAACACCACCCAGAGGCGACGCGTTGCTCCGTCTCGCTTTGGCTCGATGCGTCTTTGCGCCGCTTCTCGCGTCGTGCAACGTCTCCACCACAACCACCATCAATACTTGGCGTATTCCTCGCCTATTCACGAACGAATTCTGGCCAATTCTATTCATCCTAGCCTTAGCCATCACGAACGGTTGGATCGCGAGCCTTGGCATGATGCACGGTCCGTCCAGAGCGTCGCTCGACCGGCGTCCGCGCGAAGGCGTCGCCCTCGCCATCGCCCTCGTCGCCGGAATCTTCATCGGTTCCTCGTTATCCATGCTCCTCGTCACCGCGTGTACATCATCATCATCATAATCATCATCACATGTACCTTGTAGTGTAACGTACGCTCTGTATAGTAGAGCAAACTTGCGACTGGGCTCGCCGTCGCATGTCATCACAAAAAAAAGTACACCGCCGCCGCCACATTGATCGCCATTCAGCGCCTCCGTCGTTGACTGCCTGACGACGACGACGACGTCGACGACGCGCGCACACACGTGAAGAACGCACACGACACACGCACGCATCCGACCGACATGGGACGCGGCGGTGGACGCGGATTCGGCAAGCGACGGGGCGGCGGCGGCGGCGGTGGTCGAGGTCAAGGACACACCACTGGCGCGTTTTCGCGCGATTTTAAGCGACAAAAACCAAACGAATGGGGCGCCGATCGCGCACCGAGGGATCATCGCACCGGTGGGAGCGCACAGGGTGGGTTTAACGACGTGAAAAAGGAAAATGAGGCGTTTGAGGCGTATTACAAGGCGCAGAAGATTGTCCCAGAGGAGGAATGGGAGACGTTTTTAGAATCGCTTCGGTCGCCGTTGCCGATGACGTTTCGTATTAATGGAAGCGGGAAGTTTGCAACGCAAATGAGAGATCAGTTGGAGGGTACGTTGTTTGCACAGTTGATGCGAGAGACGGCGAATTCAGAGACGGGGACGGTGGATGAGGAGCTCAGGAGCGTACCGCCGCCGACGCCGTTGGCGTGGTATCCCGAGCGTTTGGCGTGGCAGTTCAACTATTCTCGTGCGCAGTTGCGTCGACTTCCAGTGTTGCAAGGAATTTTCGATTTTATCAAAAACGCAAACGAGCTCGGGTCGATCTCGAGACAAGAGGCGGTGTCGATGATTCCGCCATTCTTTTTGGATGCGCAACCGCATCATAGAATTTTGGACATGTGCGCGTCGCCGGGGAGTAAGACGTTTCAGATTTTGGAACGCATGCACGGAGAGATGCTCGAGGGCGCGTCGAAGATGCCTACTGGGTTCGTCGTCGCGAACGATGTGGATTTGAAGCGTTGCAACTTGTTGACGCATCAAACCAAACGTGCAAACTCGCCCACGTTGCTCGTGACCAACCACGAAGCGCAAAATTTCCCAGTCATTCGCTCGCCGACGGGTGAAAAGTTTGAGTTTGACGCGATCTTGTGCGACGTTCCGTGCACGGGTGATGCCACGATGCGAAAGGCGCCTGACATCTGGAACAGATGGACTCCAGGTAATGGCAATGGATTGCATCCGCTGCAGCTCAAGATTGCCCTTCGCGGAGCGCAGCTCCTCAAGGTTGGCGGTCGATTGGTGTACAGCACGTGCTCTTTGAATCCGATTGAGAACGAAGCTGTCGTTGCGGCGTTACTCAAGGAAACCGACGGTGCTTTGGAACTCCTCGATGTGAGCGCAGAGTTGCCAGATTTGAAGCGAAGTCCAGGATTGTGCGAATGGCAAGTGTGGGACAAGTTTGGATACCACCCGACGCTCGACGGACCGGAACAAAAGTACAAGTTGTGCGAGACTATGTTTTCCAGTGATGAAACGAAAAATATGCCTCTCGAACGATGCTTGAGATTGCTACCGCATCATCAAGATACTGGTGGGTTCTTCGTCGCAGTCTTCCAAAAGACGAAGGATATAGACGTCGAGGAAGAGCCCGTGCGACCGCCAAAGGAGCGTCTCAAGGTGGAGCTCACCGTGGACGCCAAAGAACACGTGTCGTTGTCGTACGACACGTTTAAAATTTTCAAGAAGAACGCTCAGCCGGTGCATATTGAAGTGGATGAAAAGGGCGAATATTTGCTTCCGCACCGAGGTCCTAGCGGTCCCAAGGGTGGCACAAAATGGCTCGGTATTGATCCGGTGTTGCCAGTGAACGACGAAAAGGTCATCAACAGCATTTTCGACGTTTATGGCATGGACCGTGAGCTCATTCCGTTGCATAAAAACTGTGTTACTCGCACGACAGATACGACGCGACCGAAACGCGTGTACATCATCACCGATGGTATGCGACAATACTTGGCGTGTGACGATAGAGAACAACTTCGCGTTACAGCGTGCGGCCTCAAGGCGTTTGAGCGTCAAGAAATCAAGGAGCAAGTTAAGGACCAAGAGGCTGGTCAAGTGTGCGACTTCCGTTTGACGCAAGATGGTATGCCTATGATATTCCCTTTCGTCAATAATCGTATTGTACGACCGACTTTGGAAGACTACAAGACGATTCTGGAGCGGCGCACTTTGGCTTTTGAGCTCAACGCTGAGGCACCGGAACGCGCGGTGGTTTCATGCGCCGAAACCAAGGCGGCGTTGCTCGCGATAACGTTAGGATGCTGTGTATTAGTTCCGCGAGATGAAGATCTTGCGGCGATAGGGGCTACGAAGGCTGACTTGGCCATCGCATGCTGGCGTGGACGCACATCCTGCAACTTACTAGTCAGCAAGGTTGAGACGATTCATTTTGTTGACAAACTCAAGACTGCTCTGATGCCAGCGCCGACGGACGCGATGGAAACGTGAAAAGTTGGAAAATAAACACATGCGCCGTCACGTTGGCACTCTTTCTGTAGTAGCACCCTAGAAGAAGATGAGGAAATGAAAATTTCTTTCAAGCATAAAAAAAGTTCAACAACCTCGACCTCACTTTGTTGCGCCTCGCATCTTCACCACTCTCGTGTGCATTCGAATAATCGCAGTGCTGGTGATAAATATCACGTCTCTATCGTTGATATCGCGCGATTAGCGCTTTTATGCTACATTGGCAGATCTCATGGACCCAACGCTCGACGCCGACTGCGGGGAAGGCGTGGCGCTCGAAGTGCAAGCCCCGTTTGCCGAGCTCCTGGTTTCGGGAACAAAAATCATCGACGTGCGCACGTATGCTCTAAGTGAGCGCATGCTCAATCGACCGGTGTACATCATCGAAACCACGGGTGGAGTACCTGGGAAATCAGTTTTAGGTGATACAGTTGACAAATACAAACTCCCCGAGGGCGCGAGCGCTAAAGCCGTCGGGTGGGTGGTTTTCAGCGCTTGTGATGCATACACGAGTGCTGAGGCGTTCAAAAGCGATGAATCGAAACATTTAGTCGAATCTGACTCGGTGTATGCGTTCGGCAAAGGCGCACCAGGCACAGAATTTTTTGCTTGGCGAGTCGCTCGATGTGGTCGCGGTTGCGCGCTTCTACTCAATCATCGCAGTCTCTACCGCAGCGTCTACGCCGTGCGCGTCGAACGCGAGACAGGATTCGATCTACCGAATGACCTGCGACGCGGGTTCGAATAGTACCACCTAGCGAATAGCGTGTAGTAATCTAGAAGGAAAAGAACAAGGAAGGCCTCACAATTTCGCGTGTGATATGACAGCTCACGCGCTCGCGGCACGCCTTTCGAGCGCGCGTGCGCGGCTGCAGCGCGTAACGTCGCGCGCGCAACACGATTGGCGTCGCCACCGTAAGGCGGACGTTTTACGCGAGCGCTTCTGCACGCGAGCAGGGGACCAAGGCGAAGTGGATAGCGTGAGAGACAGCGGTGTTGCTTCGACGTCGACGTCGTCAGCGACGGTAACGCTCAGCGTAGAAAAGGCGTTCAAACGTATGTGGACGCGTGCGGATAAATGGCACGTGCATGGAATTTCAGGTGGCGCGTACACCGTGCTCGGTGCGGCTTTGATGGCGCAGTGGGCGTCGCAAGACGTGAGCGCGTTGACGTCGTCATCCTACGTCATGCCCGAGCTCGATCTTATTACGACGGAAATTAGTCTAGCGCTCGCCACAGTGTGTGCGTTGAGTGGTCTTCCGCTGTCTAAAAGCCGCGGATGGCGCAAAACCGAGTTGAGCTTGCGGTCGGTGGCCTTTCAACTCGTATTGACGTGGGAAGCGTTCCGCTTTTCGGGCGTCATAGACCGCACGGTGGAGCACGTACCGCTTTTGGACGACTTTTCATTTGCCATGATTCCATTTGTATGGCAAACGTGCACGACGTCGTACATACTTTTATGCACTAAGGATGACAAGCGTTCCGCCATCGGCGTCTGGCTCGGCGTCCTGGGCTTTGGCGCTCAAATCTTCCCCGCGCACGCCGTGCTCGATTCCAGCACCGTCGCCGCCCTCGACGCGACGCGTCCAGGTCTATCCATACTATGGACGCATTCCGTCTGTGGACTCATCTGGCTATTAAACTGGTCCACATTCGGCGCGTCTTTACGCGCCCGCGCCGCGTTGGTCGACGACGCGAAATTTCGCGCCAATTTCCTCGCCCGCCCCTCCCTATTCTGGCTCGCGCTCTTCGTCTGTGACATCACAGCTCACGCCCCATTCGCGTCCTTTGCCGATTACCTCACCAGTAAACTCGGCGCCGTCGTCGTCATGTAGTCAACACCACAACCGTAACGCCGTACGACCGCTCCAATACCGTCCCGGGTGGCACACATCGGTCGGTCGGACCACTGAACCACGACTGAACCACGTCGCACCATGGGCCTAGATATTTTGAGATTTCAAAATATCTCCATACAGCGTACCTGTATGTACTCACAAATCATTCAATCATGATTGGTCAACATGAACCACTCATGTCCCCCGGCGGGGTACACGCGAATCTTTTTCAAAAAGTGCGCGTTTTATGTCCCGCACCGCACGAGATCTCACCCGCACGTCGGCGTTCGATGCGCTTTATTACGACGTGCGCGCGCGCTTTATCGTCGTCGCGTCGCGTCGCGTCCGTCGATGCCGCGCGCGAGCGGCGGCGGCGGCGGCGGCGCGCGACACACCGCGTCGTTGACGACCGCGCGCACACACATAACCCCGAGACCGTCGTCGTCGTCGTCGTCGTTTCACCTCGCATCGCGGGATTGAGACACAGCCGTCACACAGTCGTAATCGCACAGACAGACAGACATTCATTCATTCGTTGAAACCACCAGGTGCCGTTGTTCGTGCGCTGGATTGATTTGATTGATTGATTGATTTGATTTGATTTGTGATTACTAGACACGGGAAAAGGGCGTGCGCGCGATTCGAGACGCGTTTCAGGCACACATAGTGTAGTGTTGAACTCGAGTGCTGCGTATTGCGGCGAGAGACGAGGGTTCGACACGACACGGGGACGAGGACGGGACTGGATTACTCGAGGACGTTTTGACGAGTAATCCAACCGCGTTGGGTTGTTGTATTTACGACGGACGACGACGACGACGACGAAGAGTCGAGACGTAGTCGTTTTGAGCGTGAATATAACGTATATTGTTCATTGCGAGAAGATACGCGCGCGTGCGTCTTCTTTTTGGTGAACGATGGAGGAATCGCGACGTCGACGTCGGGGACAGACGAAGGCGGAGAACGCGAAGGACATGGATGTGGCGGAGGATGATGACATGGGTGGATATCGCTTGCGCGTGCTCGTAGTTGAAGATGACGATGATACGCGCGCAATGGTGGATTCTATGCTTCAATCGCTCGGAGTCGAAGTCGTGCACGCACGCGACGGCGCTGAAGCGCTCGAGGCGTTGAAACGGTGCGACGAGGCAAGGATCGATATGATTTTGGCGGATATATTAATCCCCGAAGTCGATGGTGAGGAATTACTCGATGCAGTACGTACAAATACCAAGTTGCACGGCGTGCCAGTCGTCATCATGTCCACTGTGGACGAAAGACACGCAAAGGGTGAACGCATCGAAGGCGCGGGGGCGACGGATTTTTTAACCAAGCCTCTGAGCCGATCAATGCTGAAAGAAAGTCTAGCGCGTACGACGCGTGGGACGGCAACGATTTCCAATGACAGCGAAAGCGTCGATGCCGCAGGTGGTGCTGGCAGCGATGCGGCGCGACAGACGGGCAAAGAGTCCCCAGCCGAGGGTGGGTCTGGTGCCGACGAAAGCGCAAAGAGTTCGTTAACAAAGCAGATCAGCGCCGAAAAGGCTGGCAGCGGTGGCGACGGCAGCGGTGGTTCCGTACCGCGACAGAAGTGCGATTCTGGCTCGGACAATCATTACCATGAAAAACCGCTCACGCGCCGCTCGGAGGCGGAAGCCATGGATCGTTGGGCGAGTCGTGAAGGCGGTTCGGGTGATTGCGGCTCTGATGACTCTGCGCCGCGTACTGGAAGTGGATCGGGTAGTCATGAAGGCTCGGGCTCAGGCCAACGCGATCCGAACGATAAAACGCATTTCCGTGGTTTGAGCGTACAACTCGTCAAGGCGCACGGAGGAGCGACGACGATGCTTGAATTGAGTCTCCCCGAAAATTCGGCGGAGAATGTCACAGTACGTCGCTCAAACTCGCGTTCCGCGTTTCAAGGGTTTCAAAAGTTTTTGAAAACCAATGTCAAGCAAGCTCCAGTGCACATGATGAGTATTGACTTAACGCAGCAGCATCAGTCGTTTTACGAAGCGTCATCCATCGGTGGCATGCCAGCAACGGATTACGTCAACTTTTTCGGTGCGGCGGCGGGTCCGTCGCATTCGTCGCAGCTCGATGCGCAGTATTCGCAGCAAACTCAGCAGCAACTGCAGTCACAACCGTCGCACTATTCCATGGAAATGGAGTACGCTGCAGCGTTGGGTCACGGTGCGGCGCATGTAAATCCCTTTTACACCGTTTTACAAACCGCCGCCGAGCACGCGCAGCGGGCGCCGTCAAACCAAGCGACTGAACATCGTGCCGCAGCTATTCGGCGATTTCTCAAGAAGCGCAAAGAGCGTAACTTTGACAAAAAAGTTCGCTATGAATCGCGACAAAAACTTGCGGTGTCTCGACCTCGCGTGCGTGGGCAGTTCATGTCAAACGCCACAAAGGGCGACTCAACGACAGGCAAGACCAAGCGCGCCTCCACATCGAAAGGCCAAGTCAAAGAAGAGCTTCGTGACGCCGAATACTGTCACGGTTCTAACGAAGGTTCCGGGGAGGATTCGAAAGAAGACTCCAAAGAGGGCTCTCGCAGTTCATCTCGTCAAGAAGGCCAAGGCTCGGGCGAATAATTTTCCATGTTACAGTCCAACAATCCTCTAGTCACATTCAAGCGCCATCGCGCGTTCAAGAACTTGTACAAAGGATGCACACTAATGCGCACATGTAATACATTTTTTGTCTCTACTATCTAATTTAAGGGCTAAACGCGACATATCGATCGTTAGGAAAGACGACAATCACATAGGCATCGCATCCTCGCGGTCGACACGGTTCGCGGAGTGTCTTTGCCACGGGCGCGCCAGTAAGATTACTTGGCACGTCGCGATAGGCCCAAACTGCGACTATAGCCCACGGTGTACTATCGCTATTTACTAATTGGCGCGCGTGTTCAACGACGCGCTCGAGCTCGGGATGTAAGATGAATCCTTGCCAGCGGCTTGAACGGACCCTACGCACTTTTTCTTCACATCCATCGGCGTCTGGCGTAAATCCAAGACTTATGCGCCCAATCCATTCCAAGACGCGCTCAAGGTCATCTACATCGGTACTGCTCGTCTCATCTCGTGACGGCGGTTCTATGGACCGTAAGAGCGCTTCATCCGCGTCGTTAGCACATGCGTTCCACTCGCGCGTCGTCTCTACATTTTCGCGCGTCTTCGCCGCGCCTACGTCCACGCCCGGTGGGAATTTCACATCCACATACTCATCATTCACACTAAACGCACAGCGCACCGATGATTTTCCACGCGCATCTTCGAGCATCCGCGCACACGCCCCGATGCGATCATGAAACCTATTCGAGAGTTTAAATTTTGTTCGACGCAAATTTATGCTCGCCAGCCGCTTTCCCCTCCCGTCGCGCGTCGTTTGCAATCCGAAAGCCTCCGCCGTGTCTCGCATGAAAGACCCAACGAAGCGTCCCTGCGTCGTCACACACCACACATCATCGCTATCGATCGATACCACGGTCGTCGATGCGCGTCGCGACGCCGCGGTGGTCGTCGTCGCCGCGAACGCCGTCGTCTCTCTCGTCGCCGTCCCGTCGCCAACCTTCTTCATCTCCTCCTCCTCATGTCCGCGTTTAACGTGTGCGTGCACGAAATGCGGATCGAGCACATCCGCGATGGACATGGCACACTCGTAGTACCTCGTTCGCCCCATCGCCGCGCGCAAATCGCGCATGATTCGCGTCCCAGCTTCAACGTGTTCAACCTCGGCAGCCTCGTGTGCGCACGTCGTCAACTCCACCGCAGCCGCGAATGGGAACCGCGACGCGAGCGTGCGTTTGACGTCGCATTTCGCGTGCGTAAAGCTTCGCGCTATGGCTCGTCGATTCGTCGACATCGCCTCGCGGTCGCCGAGGTGTGGGGACACGGGTGGTTAGCAAAAGTGCGCTCGTCACACGCACGCACGCACGCGACATGTTTGGCGAAGGCGTGCCTTTTGGTGACGTGCGTGCGCGCGGCGATGCGATGCGATACGCGTCTCGTTCGCGATGTGCGCGTTTTTCTCGATCGCCGTCGCCGTCGTCGTCGTCGCTGTGTGTGAATTGACTCGCGCTGACACACTGACCCAATGGATGCTGACGAATCGCTCACAGCCGAGTTGGTACGGTGAATTCAATTCGCCCTACTACACCAAGTCGCATGAAGATTTCAGGGCGAAAGTGCGCGCGTTTGTGGATTCCGCGATTGCGCCGTACGTGCACGAATGGGATGAGTCAAAGACGATTCCGTTGGAGATTTATCGAGCGACGTACGCGGCGGGGATATTACCCGCGGTTGTCGGCAAGCCGTGGCCGAGTGATTTAGTCCCGGATTGTCCTGCGCCAGAAAATTTTGATTACTTCCATGAGTTGATCGTATTTGATGAGTTTGCGAGGTGCGGGAGCGGCGGGGTGCTTTGGGGATTGCTCGAAGGCATAAACATTGGTTTGCCGCCAGTGTTGAACTTTGGGAGCG
This sequence comes from Ostreococcus mediterraneus, assembly GCA_012295225.1. Taxonomy (NCBI): domain Eukaryota; kingdom Viridiplantae; phylum Chlorophyta; class Mamiellophyceae; order Mamiellales; family Bathycoccaceae; genus Ostreococcus; species Ostreococcus mediterraneus. The sequence goes on from WMKK01000008.1 coordinate 516,376, forward strand.
AAGAATTACGTCGTCGCGTGGGCGTGCCGTGCTTACGTGGAGAAAAGATTATTTGCTTGGCAATCACAGAGCCGTACGCCGGGAGCGACGTGGCAAACATTCGATGCGAGGCGAAATTGGACCCGAGCGGGAGGTTTTTCACCGTCACGGGTGAAAAGAAGTGGATTACGAATGGAATTTGGGCTGATTATTTTACGTGCGCAGTGCGTACCGGCGGTGAAGGCATGGGTGGAATTTCTTTATTAGTCATCGAACGGTCGATGCCCGGGGTGGAATGTAAACGCATGGACTGTATGGGTGTTTGGTGAGTATTCGCTGCGCGCAAGACGCTCTTCGTATTAACCGTTTCTTGCTTTTTTCGCGCGTAGGGCGAGTGGAACGACGTTCATTACTTTTGATGAAGTCAAAGTGCCAGTGGAGAACTTGATTGGTAGCGCAAACGAAGGTTTCAAGTATATCATGCACAACTTTAATCACGAACGATGGGGTTTTGTCATTCAAGCCAACCGCTTTGCGCGTGTGTGCTATGAGGAGGCGTTCAAGTACGCCCATCGTCGACGTACGTTTGGGAAGAGCTTGATAGAGCATCCCGTGATTCGACACAAACTCGCCGAGATGATTCGACAAATAGAGTCGACACATTACTTGTTAGAGACTCTTACGTATCAAATGAATACGATGAGCAAGCAGCAAGCGGCGAAAGCACTGGCAGGCATCACCGCGTTGGCAAAAGTACAAAGCACGAAGGTATTCGAATTCTGCGCTCGAGAAGCCGCACAAGTGTTTGGTGGTGCATCGTACACTAGAGGAGGCCAAGGGGAGAAAGTTGAGCGTCTTTATCGGGATGTTCGCGCGTACGCCATTCCGGGAGGAAGCGAAGAAATTTTATTAGATCTCGGCGTTCGACAAGCCATGAAGCAGTACCAAACTGCATTGTCTCGTTTATGATTCAACCAGAGTTTGTTGTAAGAAATACTACACGCTATTACATTTTCTATTACTACCTATAGTGCGCCTGCGGCAGATATAAGCTCGCTTGACGAAGGAATGGGCTCTTTATTTTCGTCGGCGACGTTTTTTTCTAAAAAGTCCAACCAGAGATCCGCAATGGGTACCTCTTTGTTTTCTCCAGTCGCGCCTGTGACATTGAGTGCGACACCAATAGCACCCGCTGCAATACTCACGGGCGCGCGCGCAATCTTGCCCAACACACCGCGCTTTTTGTTTCTCGTCTTCAACATTTCCATGCGCCGCTTCTGTTGTTCTGTAAAGCCGAGCATCCTTGACAATAAATCAAGAACTTCTTCCGCTTGTTCGCGTTCTAAATAGGCGATAAATAAATCACTCACAATGCGCTTGTCGAGAAGTTTCTCGCTTTCCACCATCATATCGCTACTCTTCTGCAGCGCATGGTGCAACGCCTTTCTAAGTTTGCTCGCGTCGCCCGTTGCTTTGATGCACTCCTCCTTGGCTATCTTCAAATGCCCCTCAAATGTCTTCAATTGATTTTCAGCGTTTTCAGCCTTGGCTTTTGCTTCTTGAGCTGCAGCGCGATCAGCCGTAGCTTGAGACGTCAATGCTGCGAGCTTTTGTCTCAAACTTGCGGCTTCAACGCGCTGCGATTCAGCGCTCTCCATCTCGGCGTAATACGCACCCAACGCCTTTTGCAAATTTGTCACCTCTTCATCGCGCTGACGAATAATCTCGCGCAACTTTGCCGTCTCTTCATCGTTTCCACTTAAGTTGCGCTTATATTCGTTCAATTTCCTCTCGTATTCGCGACGTTCTTCTTCCCGAGCTTCATCAATTTCCCGTTCTTGTTCCTCGGCGTTTTCATCTTCTTCATCCTCCAAATCCAACAAGTGCGCCCGAAGCTTTTTGAGCTCCTTGTTCATCTTGCTGTTCTCAACTCGCAACTCCTCGAGTTCACTCGCCATCGTATCCATGGCCGTCGCAGACCTCGCAGCGTCCATGCCACGAAGCTGTTCCGCCTCACGCAACGACTCTGTTGCCGCCAACAGCCGTCTCTTGAGTTCGCCCACGTCCCCATCTGCATCATTCGCCTCCGCCATCGCCGCTATAATGGATGCAGTTTTTTCTTGCTCGCGCGCAGTCGCCGCGAGTACGGCATCCTGAATGCGTCGCTCTATTTCCGCTTCCGTCGGCGTCGCGCCTCGAGTTTCAAAGTCGTGCTCCTTACTCAACGTTGACCTCCCGGGTGTATCATCGCGTGCATCGACGTTCGCAGTCGTTGACCCAGCCCCGCCTACTCTTTCACGCCCTCTATCGCTCGACGTCGTCGCTGCCGACGTCGTTGTGTCCGCAACTCGTGCGTTTGATCTTTCGTCGAGTGTGGTTGTCGTTGGTTGCTGACTCAACGTTGACGACGACGCGTGTTGCGCGCGTGTTTTGTCACGTTCGGCAGCCACCTTGGCGCGCAGCGCCGCGATGCGCTCGGCCGCAGATTCCGCCATGACGCTTTCGCGTCGAGGCGTTGCGTGCGAAATTGTGACGTCGAGTGTGCGCGCGCACGCTGTTGGTTACGCTCCATGGATGTTATAGTACGTGCTATTTGATTGAAGATTACATGGATTCTACGCGCTAGGCATCGCCGTTACGATGTCCTCGTGATTTAATTTCACCACGAATTCGTTCACGGTGAATTCGAACGTACCGCCGTCGATTAATACCTTGAAAGTCGGCGCGTCTGTGAGACGCGGAACGAGCCAGAGAAATCGTCCGCCGACAAACGCGACACATCCTTCGCGCCCGACAGCATCAGGCGTGCGCGAGTGACGAATAACTTTAACCACACACCCATGTAAGTCAATTCCTCGCGTTAAGCGCCGTCTGGCCTCGTCGCGCTTGACGTCTTTGACTAGGCCTTTCGCGTACCTGTCCCAGTGCGCTCGAAGCGTCGCGAGCGCGCTCCACGTGCACTTTTCTTTGGGCACTCCATGAAACCCTCGTTTGCGCAGCGCTGTGCGACTCAAACGCGCCGCATTGGCTTTTGCAAAGCGTTCCTTCAACTGCTTCGCGCGCGATTCACCGTGGTCTAAAGTCTTTGTCGCGTCGTCGAGGAGCAACGCCTTGTCGCGGCTCAACTTTGCGCGTAAAATATCGTCTTCATCCCCCATCGTCTCATCACCATTCATCGCCCTCGTTGCTAATAACTCACGCGTGTACTCTTCTACGTACGCCCGTCGCGCGTCTCTCGCATCGCTCGTCACCATGTCCACGACGCGTTTACGTTTTCCTTTCGTTGCGGCGGCTTCGTTCGCGCGTGCGCATACCTCAGCCCGTTCGTTCGCCACGAGCGGCGCGTACAACGAAGTCGAAGGATCCTCTGGGCACGCCGAAACGTCGTTCCCATCGCCCGCACCGCGCCCCCCTCGACCGCCGCGCGCGGGAGCAGCGTGTCCTTTACTCTCAAGCACTTTCTGTTGCTTGGCTCGCATGGACGACGACTTGGCCGCCGCCACTGTCGCCGTCGTCGTCGTCGCCGCGCCCGCACTCGCGCGCGCGGCAAACTTCGCATCGAGCGACGCGATGCGCGCTTGTTTCTTTGCCGCCGCCGCCGCCTTTGCGGCTGCGTCGTCCATCCTGTGCGGCAGTCACTGGCGCGATGTTTTTCAGAACGCACCTTCTCCTCATCGCCTTTGCCATCCGAGCGGTCGCGTCGGCGTCGGCGTCGGCGTCGGCATCGATCGTCGTCATAGGTTCCATCAACGCCGACGTCATCGTTCGCGTCGATAGGCTTCCGCGCCCCGAGGAGACGCGCTTGAGCCCGAAAAACACCGTCGATGTGCTCTGCGGTGGCAAGGGTGCGAACCAAGCGGTCGCTGCCGCACGCGCGTCATGCGCGATCGATGACGTCAACGACGATGACGACCACAACCGCGTGTCCTTTGTAGGAAAGTTTGGTGCCGATGCGTACGGCGCGCAGTTGTTTCACGAGCTCGAGGCTGAGGTTGACTTGACGAAGAGCGCGCGGTCGACGCGCGGCTCGCCGAATGGTTTAGGCTTGGTGATGCTCGCGGACGATGGCATTCCGAGCGCCGTGGTCGTTGGAGGTGCGAATGTTGATGATTGGCCCGAAAACGATGAAGTGCTCGCTCGAGAACTGCGTGAGGCGATTGGAAATGCGAAGATTGTGTTGCTGCAACGCGAAGTGCCAGAGCGAGTGAACATCCACGCGGCACGGGAGGCGAAAAAGCACAATGCCGTGGTTATTTTAGACGCTGGTGGCTCGCATAGCGCAGTTTCGCTCGAGTTGCTTTCGTTGATTGATTACGTGGCGCCGAATGAGAATGAGTTGCAAGGCATGGCGAATGCGCAAAGTTTGGCTACGGACGACGATGTGATTCATGCGGCTCGTGTGGCGGTGGGCAACACGAATGTCAAAGTATTGGTGACGCTCGGCGCGCGAGGAGCGTTATTGGTACCACCCCAAGGTGAACCCGTTCGCATCAAGGGAATGACGCTTCCGAGTGGTACGAGCGAGGTGGATGCTACGGCGGCGGGTGACACTTTTCGCGGCGCATTCGCGGTGGCGCTGGCTGAAGGTCGGAGTGACACGGAAGCGATGCGATTTGCAGCTGCTGCAGGTGCTCTCGCAGTAACCAAGCTTGGCGCAATGCCAAGTTTACCATCACGTCAAGAGATCGACCGTCTATTGGGCGTACACTCGACGTGCGGCAGTCCTCGTCAGCCGCGTGCGCGAGGCGTTGTACCTTTGCAATTCGCAAGTCGGTTGAACTCCATGAAGGCGCGACAAGATTTATTCACATACAGCGACACAAATGTGCCAGAAGTAATCAATTTAATCGAGCGCATGGCTAGCGTGCGCGGCGTTTCATCGGTGTTTTTAAACTATCCCGAGCATTTTGTCGATGGAGGCAAAGCGCTCGCGGCAGCTGACTTGCGACGCGCCATCCGAAGTTTCAAACTCAAAATGGGTGCAGTTTGCGTGCGATTCCCCGAAGAATTTCGTCTTGGTGCGTTTACCAACCCGAATGAAAACATCAAGCAACGCGCAGAGACACTTGTACGCGACGCCTGTCGCGCCGCAAATGATTTAGGCGCTGATGAAGTCATCATCTGGCCACGCTACGACGGATATGATTATCACTTCCAAGCAAACTATGACGAGGCATGGGATTCAATGGTGGCGAGCTACAGATCAGTAGCGACGAGTACCGAGTGCAACTCGTTAAAAATTAGCGTTGAATACAAGCCTACTGATGAAAAGAGTCGATTCAGTTTCATTCCATCGACAGGCTCGGCGTTGTTGCTCGTCGATGCTGTCGGATGCCCAAATTTTGGTCTAACATTGGACGTCGGGCACATGCTTGCGGCGGGTGAAAACCCTGCACAAGGCGCAGCACATGTCGCGGCTCGCGGAGCATTATTTGGAATACAACTTGGCGATGGGCACTCGCGCCTCGGTGCAGAAGATGGGTTGATGTTTGGATCTGTGCATCGTACCATGTCCATGGAGCTCGTTCGCCAGCTGTACATGTCTGGATACGCCGGCAAGTTGTACTTTGACACGTTCCCGTTGAACGAAGACCCAGTCATGGAAGCCGAAACGAACATTGCTACCGTGACGCACTTTTGGCGACTAGCGAAGGGCGCTTTAGGCGACGATTTAGCTACAGCTACGAGTTCGAGAGACGCTGTAAAGGTGGCACAAACGCTCCTCAAGCTCGAGCAGGGATTGTACAATTAGTCGCGAAACCATGTAACAAAATGTAAGCAACACCGCGCTATGATGTTTGGACTAGTGTATCGTGATGGTCATAGATCTTGAGTCTTGGTTTTGAGATTTGAGTTTACTCGATGCAGCCAACACACCTTGGAACATCTTTCCATACCGGGACGGGGACGTAAACGCACCACTGAGCACACAATGCGAGCGCACTCGCAGCGTAAACGCAAAGCATTGCGGCGTATAATCGAGAACTTTGATTAGTGCGTGAGTTCATGTTTTGTTTTATCTTGCCGTGTGATGAAATGAGGAATTGATTAGTGTATTGTAATTTGGTACCAAGGTTGGTATGAAAAACATCGGCTAAGGCTACGCTGCTCATTCACCACGCATGACTTTTGCAAATTTCGCAGCTTCATCGACATTTATGCACAAATCATCGCCCCGCCAGGGCATTGCACTCGCAGGAATAGTCACACCGACAGACCACAGAAATAATCCATCACTTTCTTCAGCAGCTGTAGCTTCTTCACCCGCAAGACGATATTTCTTATCACCCAAAATCGGGCACATCAACGCGTGCGAATGCCGCCGAAGTTGATGTGTACGCCCCGTTTGAGGGAAATAATCCACCAGCGTCAGCACTCGGCCACCTCTTGGGGCACTTTTAACAGTACTGACGACCTTCCACTTTGTCAGGCTCGCTTTACCACCCAGAGGAGTGTCGCATTCGCCTTCGTTTTGCTCCAATCGGCCCTTGAGAATGGCTCGATACCGCTTCTTCACTGCGCGGTCCGCAAAAGCTCGTGACAACGACAACATCCCCTCGCGTGTTTTAGCTATGACTAATAATCCACCAGTGGCTTCATCTAGGCGGTGCACCGGACGCGGGCGAGCCAAAACACCTTCGACATGATCCGGCGTCTCGCACAGATACGCCGCCATGCGCTCCGCCGTCCAACCACCGCCGCCAACCGTAGCAACCCCATCTGGCTTCACCATAATCGCACAATGCGCATCCTCATACACAATGGCAACATTACGATACTGCTCAGGTAAATCCGAACTCGGTAACTGTGGCGCGCCAGTCGTGCGCGTCAAGATATCCACTCGAGCTCCGACGGCGGCTTCGTCCACGACGCCCGCGAACTCGTCGTTCACCAACACAACCTTCCGACGCAACGCCTTCTTTGCCGACGTTAACGACGAAAATCTCGACGGAAACATAACCATCAACGCCTGCACCATTGGCATTGCGCGTTCCACCGTCGCGCTCTCGACAATTTCGTAGTTTTTACGCGTCAGCGCCGCAGCGGGCGCTTTAACCACCCCACCAGTCGAACACCGTAACGCGTTCGACGACGACGACGGTGCGTTCGTCGCCGGCACCGGCGATGACGATGAAGGGTTCGTGTGCACCATGGCTCTTGATGTCGACGCGATCGGGCTTATCCTAAACATGCGTCAGGCACTGACGCACTGTTGCGTTGCTGCTCAGTCAGTCGCCAGTGCAACGCACGGCTACTCGGTCGTGATCGACGGCATACGGCGCGCAGTGCGGTGCGGTGCGATCGCGCGCGGGGACGTGTAGCTCTTACGCCGACACGCCGTCGCCGACGCTGTCGTCGCGCGTCCGTGAGCTCGGCTGTTGGAATTCGCTGATCACTTTTGGATTGTTAATTTTCCGAACAAATCGCGCGCGTGATGGCGGCGAGAGTGAGTTCGACGGCGAGCGCCGATGGTGATGCGCAGAAGAATGTCGTGCACATCGCAATATTGGTAGTGACTGCGGTGCGAGACGTGGTGCAGTCGGCGGTTAAGCAAGTGCAGGTTGCTGTGTTCACGGTGCTGTTTGGTTTTGTGCTGGGGGCGTTGGGTGCATTATTCTGGCGACGATTGAGCGTATCGAAGGAGACGAATCGCAAACTGAGGCAAAAACAGCATGATGCGACTATAAAAGCAAAGTCTTGGCTAGAAGAAGCGCAGAAGACGAAGTTGACGCCGGTGAAAGCGCCCGTGGATGGGGTGACGTTTACAAAGGAATTCAAGGCGTTGTTCAACGCCCACGCGCCGATATGGACGTGTGATCCTTCTTACTCTCGAGCGCATTGGTTGAATCGCGTTATAGACGCTGCTTGGCCGTTCATCGACACAGGAGTGAGCAAAACTGTAAAGGAGAGCGTGGAGCCAATCTTGCGGGACTCGCTTCCGAGTTTTGTCAAGTGGGTCGGCTTCGAAAAGTTTACCCTGGGCCCACGTGCGCCGACACTTTCGGGGATTCGCACGCACAAGAGTCACTTGGAAAATGTCATACTCGACATCGAACTCACGTGGGGGTCCGATCCTGACATCATCGTTACGCTTTACATGTTTGGGATTCGATTTCCAGTCAAGTTGGCCAACTTGCAGTTGAAAATGGTTTTGCAAGTGACGTTTGATCCATTGGTTGACATTTTACCATGCATTGGTGCTTTAGAAGTGTGTTTGACTGACATGCCGGAAATTCTGGATTTCGGGTTGTTCATTCCACCGAAGATCGATTTGATGTCAATTCCAGGCGTGCATGGGATGGTGAGAAACATTGTGCAGCAGTCCCTTGCACCGTTGATGTTGTATCCATACAAGCTTCATATGCCCATCATGCCGAATAGTGGTATTCAAGCTTCTTCAACGGGCATGTTGCGAGTGAAGTTTATTTCTGGGACAGGATTCTTCAAGCGCCGTAATTACAGTAAACTTTCCCGAAAGGCAGGGAAAGCGTCTGGGAGAATGACGCGCCTGCTCAAATCAGACACGTACTTTATCAAGTTTTGGACTCGTGACGCTCGTCAGTTGCAAACCCCACCGCGTAACGGTGATGTACCAAACTGGGATGGAACTCCAGATTCTTTTGTTTTATGTGACCGAGAGACCACACTTTTCATGCGACTTGTGAAGACCGGCGCAGAACGAGTAAGTAACTACGGCGAATGCCAAATTACGTGCGGAGAAATAGCCGACCGTGAAGGACCTGTGACGTTGGAGCTACCCTTTATCGAGCCATCGTATTACAAGGAAGAGTGTCCTTTGGAGTACCTCATCGCCGCAGACGGTTACACGTATGATGAGATCATGCAACGATATGCTGACATTGAGGCGTGGAATGAAAAGGCTGAACAAGACGCCGTGCAACAGCGCACCAAGTACTTCTATCGCGCCAGCACCGCGAAACGAAGTAATAGCAAGGTTGCGCTGCCAAAGACGATAAATCATCCCACAATCAAGGTTGAATTGGAGTACATCGATACTGGTACTCCCGATGATGTTGATGAGGAATACGAACAAGGTTTAATCACTGTCGAGCTCGTCGAGGCGCGTAATATTTTGCGCGTCGCGGGTAATCCACCCAACCCCAAGGTAACTGTGAGGTGCGCCAAACAATACTTTGATAGCACAAGAAAAATACGCACGTCTCATCCAAAATGGGATAACGAGCGCTTCGTCTTTTACAACGTGCTTGCTGATTTAGATACCATCCGTATTGAAGTCACAGGTCTCAACGACGTCAAACTCGGCTACTGCGAAATCGACGCCAAGCTCGTGCGCTCAAACGTCATGATCCGCGACATCTTCCCTCTCCAAGGCGTCGATAAGGGTGCAGTATTATTAGTCTTAACATACGCCCCTATGGCGTCAAAACAAGTCTTGACTCGCCAAGCCTCCACAATGTGATAATAACCTCCACTAGTACCTTTGCTTTGTCCCTCACGCCGCGCGCACCCTCACAGCGCGACACGACGCGACGCGACGCGACGCGCGAAAATTCCCTCGCGATGGGTCAAAGTAGACGATATGAACTCACGCCAACCACGACTGCCACCGCGCGATTGTTCCAGTCGCCCACCGCGGCGTTGAAGCCATCATTCGCAGAGGGGGAACAACAAAAAACACGACGACTCCAATCGTCATCTGTGAAAACGCCGCTGAGAGACGCGACGAACGCGCCGTCGCGCATGTCACCCATCACGAAAGAAACAGAACTCCGCGTCACAATTGCTCGCATGAGCGCTGAGCGACAAGAATCAGACGCGGCGTGGGCGAAACGTGTTGCTGACGCAGAGCGCGCATCTTCTTCGTCGGCGAGCGAGAACGAAGAGTGGCTCACGCGCGCGCTTCAAGCGAAAGCTAGAGATGCGTCGATGTTAGAAGTGAAGAATCACGCGTTAAGTAAACGAGTGGTGGAGTTGGAGTTGTTGGTGAAGGCTGGGGAGAATAATTTGCGCGATGCGTTGGATAAGTTGGACGCGTACAGAGCGGAATTGAAGGATGCTGTGTCAGACGCGAAAATTGTGCATACCAGGTACAAGGCAACGAAACGTGCGAGGAATGATGCCAATGCACTCGTCAAAGCAATGAAAGATGAAATCGCGCGTTTAAATACCGCGCTTGAGGTCGCCATGGCACCACCAGCTGAAGAAGACGAGGCAAATGCGTCCGAGGAGACATCCACTGACGTCGTCGTCGCCGACGCGCGCGTGCCTTTCTCCCCGTCTCATCTCAGCGCACTCGTACGCATCCCAACCAGCGTCGCCGACACATCTCTCGGTATTATGACATTCATCCTCGAGCAGCCGCGGCCATTGGTCGCCGCAGCTCTCGCATTTGTGCACTTTGTGGCTGTCGCGCTCTTTGTGACCATTCGCGTCAACTCGCACCGCAAACCTTCACCGACGACGCACCACCACCCCTTCGACGTCTCCACATTCGACGTCTCAGGCTTCATGCGTGCATTTCACACATTGTTCTAGTCATCGACGCGTGTTCTCGTACATCTCGCGTCTCAATCGTCATGTAATGTCAGGTCATTAAAGCATCATTCGCGCCAAATGTCCGAACACGGGCAAGAGATGACGTCGACATGCACCGACGTCGCCCGCGCCGGCACACACGCACGCACTGCGCGTCGGCGACGCACGCACGCGACAACGACGACGACGAACATGTACGCATCATCTTCGATGACGACGACGACGATGGGCGCGCACGCGGCGTGCGCGCCGCGCCGCAGCGCAACGTTATCCTGTGTTACGCGCGCGACCGCACGCGCGGTACCGGCGCCGGTAACGATGGCGCGAGGCGGTTCCGTGCGCGCGCGCGGGGCTACGGTGGTAGCGATGACGGCGACGAGCGCTGAGGCTCGCGCGGTTGAAGCGCAAGCGTGGATTGACGCGTGGAAGTCGGGCGTGGCTGGGGGCACGGCTGGGGACGCGACGGGCGCTTTGGAATTGCGCCGGTCGACGGCTCGGGCGTTGGGCGAGGACGAAGGCGGTGCGTCCTTAAGCACGACGTCTTTCGGTACGATTGGCTTGAGCGTCGGCTTGCCTTTGTTAGCGTATGGGTTCTGTGCGTACTTTCAGTTTCTTCCTGGGAGCGACGTTTCGGCGTTGATGTTGATTTATGGGTTTCCGATTTCTCTCATCGGTTTCGCGTTGAAATACGCCGAGTTGGAGCCGTTAGAGTGCATCACGTATGCCGATGCTTTGAAGCTTCGTGAAGAACAAACGACATCGATTTTGACGCAAGTTCGTAACGATGTCACTCGTTTCCGTTACGGTGATGAGCAACACTTGGAGGAGGCGTTGAAGATTATTTTCCGTTTCAACCGCCCCGGTGGCTTGCGTCGCAACCAAGCCCCCGAACTCGTTGGTTTGTCCGAACAAGTCATCAACGACCGTTACGCCTTATGCCTCGTCTTCGACTCGCCAAAGATGGAATTCTCCGATTGGACGGAACGTTTGGGTAAGATTACTGGCTTTTTCGGCCCCGGTGTCGTCGCCGCCGCTACGCAGCTCGAAGGCTCCAAGGTTGAAATCGCCTTAATCACCACCGGCAGCGGTGGCGGTGGCGAGATGGAAGACATGGAAGTCTTACCGCCGCTTATGCCTGGCTTGCCCGCGCGTTACGTCAAGCGTGGTACCGCGTAAACGTCATTGTCCCACACCTCTCCTAGTCAACATGTAACGAAAGAAAAGAAAAAACGCCACCCACCGCGACGCGCATCCACACACGTCGACGCGATGGACGATCTCGCGCGGTTCGACGCATCGAGCGATGAAGAAGACTTCATCGCGCGCGTTCGTGCGCGCGAAGCTGCGGATGGCGACGACGCAGCGGGCGCGCCAAGGGACGAAGGCGTTGAGAAGGCTGGCGGCGGCTTGCGCAAGGATGACGGGGACGAACGCGTCGACAGACGGTCGACGAATGCGTCAAAGCTCGATAGTAAACGCGAAAAGAAACGTAAAACAAAGGCTGAGCGCGCGAAGCGGCGAAAGATTGAGAAGGAACAGTTTGCGTCGACGAGAAGGGATGAGGACGAGGACGAGGCTGGCGAGGCGGCGGGCGATGACGCGGCGGGCGAGAAAGTGTTTCATGGTACGTTTAACGTCGAAGGGGTGATGATGGATGATGAGTTAGTGCTTGTGGATAAAAAGTCCAAGGCGGTGTATTCGAGCACCGAGCGTGGGGCGAATGGTGAACACGTGCGCATCGGGACGTGGGATGAAGCGTCGCAGAGCTACAGATATTGGAAGGCGGAGGAGAAGAAGAAAGCTGATGACAAGCCGAAACTGGCGGTGAATGAACGCGGAGAGGCGATTGCGTCGATTTTTAAGGGCGATGCCAAGTTAGCGGCAGAGTTCAAAGCACCGACAGAGGTGGAACATCCATTTGAGACGGACGCGGATGACCACTGCGAGACGTCGCCCGAGGCGCACGAAAACATTGCAAACTTTCTCAAGGCGCTGTGCGGGCAGCTCGGCAAGATGCCTAGCGAGTTGGTAATTTACGACCCCTATTACTGCGCTGGTGGTACGCGCAGAAACTTAGCTTTGATTGGGTTCACAAATGTCATCAATCGCAACGAAGACTTTTACAAAGTCATCGAAGAGAACCGTGTGCCAGAGCACGACGTGTTGGTGACGAATCCTCCGTACAGCGCCGATCACATTGAACGTTGCGTGACGTTCGCGGCGGAAAATCTCGCCGCTCACGGTCGACCGTACATGTTGCTTCTTCCATCGTACGTCATTCACAAGGATTATTACTTGCCCGCGTTGCTCACGGGAGGCTCGCGCGGAAAAGACAAGGCCAAAGCGATGGAAATGAATAAAGCCTCAGAGAAAGATAGCGACGACGACGATGAAAACGATGGCATGAAAATTCATGGCGGTGGTAAAGGACGAGCACAAATCTTGCCATTTTACATTGCCCCAAAGAAGCGCTATTATTACTGGACGCCGAAAGTCATGGTCAAGGCACGCGCGGCGAACAAAGGCCAAGCCGAAGAAAGCGCCAAAGCACGTCGTAAGCGCACGCACATTGGCGCCCTCGGGGAGCGTACATCCCCATTTCTGTCATTCTGGTACTGTTGCTTTGGTGAACGTCAACGTGATGCGTTAGCTTGGCATCGTAAACTCCCTCGTGTTGACGTCTATGGCTACGTCTTGGCGCGACATCCGAACGATTTGCCGCTCGCTGTTCTCGACGAATGGGATCCTCGACGAATCGCCGCCGTCGAAAAAGCCAAAGCTGACGGCGTGGAAGTTCCAGGTCTCACGTCCTACGCCGGTTTTACCGGAGCAGCCGCCCCAGCAAAGAAGAAATTCTATAAAAACTTCTAGCGCGCGTCATTGTAAAACATTCCTCTCTGAAAAAGTCAACCACGACTCGCGCACGCAATTTCGTGATAATCTGGCGCCCGCCGCGTCAAGCGCCCGCCCGTGCGCGCCCGTGATGCCACCGAAGCGCGGAAAACAACTGTCCAAACCATCCTTGGCGGATAAATCCGTGCGCGAGGTGCCGTCGGCGGTGCTTAAGGCGTGGAACTTGCATAACAAAAAGAATAACCACAAGGCGCTCAAGGAGGTTGACAAAGTGCGCAATGCGGCGTTGGCAAAGGTGGCGGGAAGAAAAGACACCAACGCAGACGTGGGTGATGCTGAGTTTGATGAGCACGCGTTTGCACTGGCGTGCGCGCACCACGTCAGGTTGCAAATCGTTGAAAACGATGAGGCGTTGACGCTCTTGGATTCGGGCATGCCAAAGGCTGGAAAGGTTGTATGGGACGCGATTTCGCAAGCTTTGATTGAGACTGGTGGGACATGTGCTGCAGTGAATGCCGCGTGTGCGACAGCGTACATTGTTGCTGCACAGTTGAGCGATGAGACGGAAAAGGAGGCGGAGAGATTGTTCTCAGCGGCAGCTGCAGCGCTGACGACGGTAAAAGATGAGTCGGGAGCGGCGGCGACACGCGCCATACGCAGAGAATTTAACAGAGGGAAAGGTGAGTGCCATTATATGCGACATTATATTTTTGATGCGAGTAAATCTGGGGAAGATTATGCGTTGCGCATGTCACAGTGGGAGCCGGTGAAGTTTAGGCGCAGCGTCAAGGACGCGATTAGGATCCTACACAAACAAGGTGGGGATTTCTTAACTGTGTCGCAAGGAGATCTATTCCGACGTATGACGATAGAGTACGCTTCTAGGCAACTGGATATACTCAAGACCAAGGTTTTCAAAGAAACGGGCGAAATACGGGAGCAGATACTAGCGCGTGACGCACAAGAGAAGCTCGCCGCAAAGCCACGGTTAAGCGCAGAAGACAACCTCATGAGCGTACTAAAGACCGGAGTGACGCTTGAATTGCCAGAGAAGCAGAAATCGAGTGAATCGGATAAGAGATTGCGCCAATTAGACACGGAGATGATCCGAAATTATTGGAGCACAGCCGAGAGAAAAGCTCAAGAATTGTTCGTATCGGTTGACGCGGTCAAGGCGGAAATTGATTCTTTAAAGCACAATGTAGAACATAAAAAATCGATGGAAAGAGCCCTGCAGTGCAAGGAGACGTTGAATGCCATGCTGAAGCACGTGGAGAGCTCGGAAGGCTGGATTAAATTTACGTGTCCAAAGTGCAAAAGTCAGTTGAGTCACGGCGGTGCGTTTCGCGAACATGTTTCGAAGCACTATCCGATGAGTCTTACCGCTGCTGGTGTTGAAATCTCTAGCGACATCGATTATATATTTTCAAGCATGCAACTCCCGGGGAAGGTGGGTGACGACACGCTAGAAACGGTTGTCAGAAAAGATGCGCGCCTGAGCGTTGACTTTGACGTTTTAGAACCGAAGTCAATTCAGGATTTCGCATGGCTTCAACGTGCTGAAGAGGGTTCAAGTGTGAAATTATATCAACCGACAACAATCAAAGATACTGTGGATAACGTGCCAGATTTTGTGGCGCTTGGGCAGGTTGTTAAAAAGAACGACGCCGCGCAAAAGTGGAGATTTCCAGATTCTCGAGCGAGTTCAGTTCACGTTGCCAGGAAGCGCATGTACTTTGACGCCCTCGAGCGGCTCTCTGAGAATTGTTCTGACGCAGGATTACGGGATGGTATCGTCAAGCACTGTACTGACCCAATGCTCATTCCACCGATTGATTCGAAGTGGGCCGAAGACGATGATGTTGAAGATGGATATGGAAACGAGTTCCTAGACAATTATTACAATTGCATGTCTAAAGACGCTATTGGCGAAATGAACTGGCTCACATTTTTCGAACAAGAGCACAAAGTCGATATAAATGCATCCAATTGGAGGTTTAAGTTGTCCAGCACTTGCTTTCCATCGTTTAGTCTTGGTTCCTCCTTACAGGACCGGGCGAGAGAAACGGTGGATTTGAAACCAGATCGGCAGACCATGGAGGAAGATATACAGAAAGCGCTCAATGTGATGTATACTGGTGGAACGCTCACGATGCGACTATTACAAAGTATTGGTGGATTTGTGTACGCCAAAGAACCTCGATCTTCATTGGAGAAGAGAAAGTCTCCGGTGACGATGTCACAACTTGTGGAGCGTATACACCATTTGTCGATTGGCGACTTGGGTGCGTTATGGGCATGGGTCCGGTCGCAGTTTATTGCAAAAGAACATTTGATGGCATACACATTAGTAGATCACGATAAGTTGCCGCCTTCAGTTGCGAAACCATGGTTCACTGCCGGAAAAGATGCAGACGGTGCAACGGTGATCAAATTTTCATCAGACATGGACTCTCCTGTATCACACAAAACAGACGGCGAGCTTTTGGAGGAAATCTTAAAAGAAGATCACATCGACAGTCCGCAGACAGTGTTGGATCAAGTTCACAAACACATGGCGAGGCGCGAAGACTGGAAATTGGATGATAAATTTGCAGCCAACTTTGAAAGTGCAAAAAATGCCGTGCAATACTTTGTCACGTTCAGTGATCTTATTCGTGACGTACTGATGGTTTTCAACTCGATCATCACATCCCCACTTCTTAGACCGGATGCGCGATTTCATTCAGAAGAGCATATTTCGGAGGAACTTTATGAAATGATCACGAAAACCTGGTCGGCGATGAAATTTTTTGACGTCACCGAATTTAGAATTCGCAAAAATTCCTTCATGTGCGAGTGGATGGATCATAGAAGTAGTGACCAGCACCATTTAGAGCTCATTCGTCCATCTGGTGACGAGAACAAACCCAAAGATTTCACAAAAATGCAATTTCTTCAGTCCGTAGATGCTTGCTCATTAGTGCGAGAAAACACACTGAAAAGTGCAACTGGATACGTGGTGGACGATTTCGACGACAATGTTGCATCTGGCGCGACGCCTTGGATCGACCAACTCTCATGCATGGAACAATCGAAAGCGGATATGATCCAAATGAAAATGGAACAAAACCAGTCTATTGCTGACGAACTCAAAGAGATTCGAGATTTTGCTCAAAGTCTCCCAGCTCGCGCGGCAACATTGATTGCGCTAGCGCAGCGACACCTCATGGATGTCAAGTTAAAACTGGAAATTTTGTCCGCTGAAAGAATTCAACTCTGCATGAAGATTGTGGAGGATGCAGTCGTCAATCATGAACAGTTCTTGCGAACTGTAATTAATAGCGCGTTTAGAACTGAGCTGTTGCGGCGAGCTCGCATCGAGCGAGAAACTAACCAACAACGACTGATGGATGACCTCAACGCGGCGGAGCTCGAGACTCAAGCTAAAGAAGAACGCAAGAATAAAACCAAAGAAAAGGAAAAAGCTAAGAGACAGGCTCGTAAAGAGCTGGAGAGGAAGGAAAAAGAAGATCGTGAACGAGACGAGCTTGAAAGACTCGAAGCACTTCGCAAGGCGGAAGAGGATAGACGCGAGGAGGAACGTCAAGCTGCGAAAGCTGCGCGAGAGGCTAAGCTTCGAGAACAAGACAGAGCGCTTGAAGCGAGACGTATTGAGCTTGAAACGCTCGCCATGCAAGAAGCAAAAGTCCGTGCAGCAGAGTTGAAAGAAGAACAAATCCGGAAAGCTAAAGAGGACGCCGCAGAAGCGAAGCGACGTAAGGCTGAGGCTGCAGAAATGGCGCGTCGCGCAGCCGAGATGATACTTGAACAGGAGATGGCATCGCAACATGATTCCGCCGAATCGATATCATCTCCTGACAGCGGTGACAAGACAAAGGAGATTGACATTGAGCATGCGTCTCCGCCATTAACTCCACCGCTTCCAGCAGGTCCGCCACCGCCGATGCCGGCGAGTGTGCCACCGACTCCGCCGGCGTCGATGGCGCATCTTCAGGCTCCTCAAAGCGCTGACTTCATGCAACTCAGTCAGTACATGCAAGCTATGGCCATGATGCCGATGCCGATGATGCCCCAGCCGATGTATTACGCACCTCCTAGTATGCCGGCGTATTATTCGACAAATGCAGGCATACCGGTCTTCGAAGGGACGCCACAGGAAGCCGACGAAATTGAGGAAGAAATCGATCCGAACGCGTCGTTCGTATTTGCAGTCATCAAGACGCTTTGGCACATCGTGGACTTCCGAGACGAGATCATTGACGCCCCAACGCAACGTCAGATGCAGTCGTTTGACGAGAAGGCTCTGAAAATTCTCAAGCGTGACTTTCTTCAGCTCGAGGTGGGTGACTATTACGATCCCAATGCGCTTTGTGGAGCGCTATCAAACTTTGGTTTATTCAACATAGCGAAAACCGGGCCCTCGGCTTTGTACTCTTTGATGTTGAAAACGTTTCATAGAGGTTTGCGCCCACTCGACGCGTCATCTCGCGGCGACTCTGGTACCTCGCGTGATTGGTTGGACGCCATGGATGGGTACCGTAGCGCCGTGCACGCGAACTTTGGTCAAGACGTGATTGAAAGCACAACCTGCTCGGGATGTTCAAAGTGTGAACAGAAGCGCTACACTCAATTTATCAAAAAGCTTCCGATGTCAAAATTCGCAGGGGGCGACGTACTTCCATTTGCTGAAATGTTGGAATCTCTTAAAGGCGAAGGTGCGGTGTGCGAATCGTGTGGCGAAGTCGCGAGGACGACTAAATCTATTCGATGCGCCAACGGCCAACCACCGGAAGTGTTCACATTCGCCATCACGTGGGGTTCGACATTCCTGGACCCAGACGTCATTCAAAGCGCGATGGATTCGATTCCACACATGCTCGCGCTTTCTGACATATCACCAGTAACCGGCGACGCCGACTGTGCGAATGAAGAGTATCAACTAAAGGCGGTGATGTGCAGTCGAGGAGATTACCAATACCTGACGTTGATC
This sequence comes from Ostreococcus mediterraneus, assembly GCA_012295225.1. Taxonomy (NCBI): domain Eukaryota; kingdom Viridiplantae; phylum Chlorophyta; class Mamiellophyceae; order Mamiellales; family Bathycoccaceae; genus Ostreococcus; species Ostreococcus mediterraneus. The sequence continues at coordinate 534,719 of WMKK01000008.1, forward strand.
AAGGCAGACATGAGAGAAGATCGATGGCTTATTGAATGTGAAGAGAATCGTTCTATGGTTCCTACGGCGTGGCAGCGCGCAATGACGTTGTGCAAACAAGGACAAACCGCACCAAAGCTTTTAATCTTTGAACGACGACGACACACGGAAGCCGCGTTGGAAGGGAGCTTCCTCGGCTCCGAAAGTCAAACTGACGAAATCATTTTGGACGTTATAGATACACAATTACAAATATAGCTTATAGCATGCGTACCGGTAGGCATTGAAATAGATGAATCAAACAACAACTAGGAATTACTCGTACTCGTTGCCGGTGGCGAAAACCAGCATGGCTGCTCGTGGCAAACATTTCACGGTGAGTCTTTCACAGAATGCGCGGCTCACGTCTTGAATCGTCGCGTCGCGAATACAAGAGCTTCTGATAATATGCAACCGAACGAGAGCACATGGTTAAAAATCACACAAAACATTAAACACAACATTCGAGCGCGCGACGAGCGAACAAACGCGCAAATCAAACATGAACGAAGACGAAATCCGCACCTTGTACGCTCATCGGTAACTCTGAAATGTCCACCGCTGTCCCGGCGTCAAAAATTGTCAAATCCGCGAGCGTAAAGAGCAAATTTGGTTCTTCCGAAATAGCATACGTCGTATCATCGTACGTCTCGCTCGACCAGATTCGCTGAATGTATTTTCGCGTGCGTCGCAACCGTTCATCTAAATCGTCGCACGTCAACAACTTTGGACAGTCCAACAACATGACGGCCATCTTTTCAATCTTAAATACATTCGCGAGATACATCAAATTCCCGCTCGCACGTTGTAAATCCATCGTTATCACGAGCTCTGGCGCATTTGATACTAATCTCGCCACATCCATGCCCGGCAACGGCAACGCCTTTTCCACGCGGTCCCATTTCACGGCTAAACGACCAACGTCTTGATAAATGGCATCCACGCGTACCAACTCTTTCGAAACGCGCTCGGCTTCGAAATCTCTCAACCCTTTCTCTCGTAGAAACAACTGCACGCGCAGCATATCCACCGCCACGGACGCCACCGTACGCTTTTGATCGACGTCGTTGTCGTCCTCCGCGGGCGCCTCGCGAAACGAACGAATGAGCTCCTGCCTCGCTTGCTCATTCGCCATCTTACACGCCATCTCGAGCAACTCGCGCGCTTCTTCGACGGCGCGATCGAGTAAGGCTTCATTGAATCCTAGATCATCGTCGTCATCCCCGACCACGTCGTCGCCGTCGCTGTCGCCGCGCGCTGACGATTTGGCTCGCGGGACTGTCCACAGCGCACGCTTTGGCACGCCCGAGCGCGACGGCGTGGACGACGACGTGGACGTCGCGCGCGATGTCGCGCATCGCGACATCATCGCCCTCGTCGTCATCATCGTCGTCGCCGCGCGCGCGCGACGACGACGACGACGATGGGCGACGGGTGGCGCGCGCCGGCGAGTGTCGTCCACGATGGATGCGCCTCGGTGCGTCACAACGCGTCTGTGCAACTCACCGCGTCGTCGTCGTCGTCGGACGTCCGTCGTCAGACGCCCGTCGCCGGTACTCGTCGTCGTCGTCGTCGTCGTCGTCGTCGTCGTCGTCGCGTGCGGCGCGCCGTAAAGCCCCCGTCGTCGTCATCGCACCAGCGGAACAATGGTGGTGACCCCAGGCGAGCTCAGTGACTCGTGCTCCGACGCGGGATCGGCGCCGCTCAAGTACCCCACCGATGCATCGTCGTATGAATTGTTAGAAGAAGTCGGCACGGGCGTGAGTGCGACGGTTTGGCGAGCGAGATGCGCGGCGAATGATGAAATTGTCGCGGTGAAGGTTTTGGATCTCGAAGAGCACGAACCTGAACATTTGGATGAGATTCGACGCGAGGCACAGACGATGAGCATGCTGAGTCATCCGAACTTGGTGAAGTATCATTGTTCGTTCGTTCACGAGAGCGCGTTGTGGGTGGTGATGCCGTACCTGGCTGGAGGGAGCGCGTTGAACTTGATGAAGTGGTCGCACCCTGGCGGGTTTGAAGAGCCCGTGATCGCGTGCATCGTCAAGGCTGTGCTCAAGGCGTTGGACTATTTCCATCGAAATGGCAATATTCATCGCGACATCAAGGCTGGTAACATTTTGGTTGATGAGAATGGGTCGGTAAAGTTGGCTGATTTCGGCGTGAGCGCGTCGTGTTGGGGCTCTGGAGGTCGACCGCGGTCGCATCAGACGTTTGTCGGTACTCCATGTTGGATGGCGCCCGAAGTGATGGAGCAAGAACACGGATATGACTTCCATGCCGACATTTGGTCGTTGGGGATCACCATTCTCGAGCTCTGCCATGGGCACGCGCCGTTTTCAAAGTATCCTCCAATGAAGGTGTTGCTGATGACTTTGCAAAATCCAGCGCCAACTTTGGAGGAACGCCCGGATGACGATCGTCACTTTTCTCGCGCACTTCGCGATTTCGTCAGCTTGTGCTTGCAAAAGGATCCCTCCAAGCGCCCAACTGCAGCCAAGTTGCTAGAGCACAAATTTTTGAAGGAGGCGAAGAAAGCCGACTGGTTGGCAAAAACCTTGCTCGACAACATTCCGTCCTTGGGCGAGCGCACGAAGGCACTCGCCGAGCGTGAGAAGCGCCGACGTCAAGAATCAGCGAATGCTGTCGGCGAAGAACAGAAAGAAGCTGCATCGGCCGAAGCGTACAAGCACGGCGTGTCCAACTGGAACTTTGACGTCGAAGACTTGAAGGCGCAAGCGGCGGCTATGGATGACCCTTTGGTTAGTGAGGCGGATGCAATCGCCGCCGCCAACGCGGTGGCAAACATGAATCTTGGTGACAAGAAAGGTGTGGAGAAAAAGGGTCGATTCGAGATTATCAGCGACGAAATGCCAGAGCAGTCGCAAACGTCGCAGTCGACGCACGTGCAACGCCGCGGTCGATTCGACATCATTGAAGAGTCACAGCGCGCAAGTCGGAGCACATCACCTACGCGCGCGGCATCTCCTGCACCGTCGGGTTCGCTTGTCCGCAAGAAATCCGTACAAAAAGGACGCTTTACCGTTCACGACGAGAATGACGGCGGCGCCCCAGCCATGGGATTGGATTTGCGCTACTTTTCAGAAGTCGTGCAATCTGCATCCTCCATGCACAACGCCCTTCGTGATTTGTACGCCCAAGCCCAGGCTCAAGAAAGTCGCATCGTCGAATTAGAAGATGAAAACGCTCGGCTTCGCGCCAAGCTCGCGGAATCCGGCGCGTAAAACACAACATTCAAAGACGTCATCCGCTTGTATTTCTAGAGTATGCTTCACAAAAACTATTTATCACACGCAGCGCATCTCATTCCCCAGGAATCATCGAGTACGCGTACCCTGGTTCACGTCGCCACACCTGCGCCATGACGAAACAACTCCATCCGCCTGCCGCCGCGCTCATCGATCCCACGACGACCAACGCCGTCGACGTCCCGCGTTCAACCGCTCGAGGCAAATCAATCACCCCACCTTGATACATCCCATACACCCCCAAACACGCGCATCCAACGACGAACAATATCGGTCCAAGTAGTTTTGTCTTTAACGACAGCGCTCGCCACTCGCGTTCCAGCCTCATCGTCGTCGCATCCTCCTCTGAATCATAATCATCCCCGTCACCATTCCCATTCGAATGCGCATGTTCCGGTCGCAATAACCTCCGTCGATCGCGCGGATCGATGAATTGATCGGCGTGCATCGCCGTAGGTCTTCCGTCGCCGTCCACGTCGCGCTCGACCACCTTATGTCTCGACCGTATCGCGGGCATTACCGCGCGCGAAAGTGGCGCCCAGGAACGCTGGACTAACGAACTCAGGTCAGTCCCAGTGCCATACATGGTGACGCGCGCGGGCATCGCGTGCGCGATCGCCCTGGGCGCGTTGCGCGCGGCGTCGGCGGCGGCGACAGATGTGCCGTGCATCACCGCCGCGGGCGAGGGCGATCTCGCGCGCGTGCGGGCGCACATGCGCGCGTGTGCGTCAGAAATCACCGATGCAGGGGAGACGGCGCTGCACACGGCGGCGATTAGTGGGAACGCAGACGTCGCCAGGGCGCTCATCGACGAAGGGGGGTGCGATGTGAACGCGCGAACGAATGGTGGACAGTATCTACGCATGGCCCCGCTCGCATGGTGGGTGTACGGTGGGGATAAGAATGTTGAGGGCGTGGCGGAGCTTCTTCGCGCGGGGGCGGCTGTGAACGCGCGGGACGCGGATGGGAAAACGGCGTTGGATATGGTGGCGGATGGTGGAGATTTTAGCGTTAAAGTGAGAGAATTATTAGTCAAACACGGTGGGAAGCGTGGTGATGAATTGTTAGCGAGGGATGAGGAGTTGTGATTGATTGATTGATTGATTGATTGATTGATTGTTTTGTGGTGATAACAACAACGCGGTTGACGCGCCGAAAATAGCGCGCGGTGTTTAAAATCGTGGCTGCAGAATGCGCGGGTCGGATCGCGCTTGGTGAGATTTACGTAATTTTTCTCCCGTGATGAGCGCGACGTCGATGATGCACGGTGTTGAGTGCATGACGCTGGCGAATATGCCTGGACTTCTCGGCAGCGCCGCGACGGTACGTTTGGTCAACTCCGGGAGTCATTCAAGTACAATATCCTGACTTTTCAATTTTACACGCAGGCGCCGACGACAAAACCGAGGACGCAAACGCTTAACTTTGTGAATGGTTACGCAATGCCTCGTGATTCGAATTCAAATGTCGATGTTCTCGTCGCTAACCCATACGCCGACGCTCCCGTTCGTGGAGGAATTTCAGAATACACGCCAGCGTATGTCAAACTGAATGGGCTCGTGTTGTGCTTCAGCGCCTATTTCGAAGAAGACGTGACCAATAGTCAATTTGAAACCAAACGGATTCGAAAATTTGTGATCTACTACCACGTGGAAGACGGGTCGATTAAAATCATCGAGCCGCGTCAGGCGAATAGCGGCATGCCGCAAGGCGCTTTTCTCAAGCGACACATCATTCCTCAAGTGACTCTGCGTGATTTGAAAATCGGCGAGTCGATTGAAATCTACGGGAAAACTTTTAGTATTTATCGATGCGATTCATTTACGCGCGAGTATCTGCAGTCTGCCCTCGGCGTCGAAGTACCGAGTGACCGAGACGAGCCGGATGGCGACGCCAAATCAAAATCCGCCGCCGCGCGCGACGCAAAGATGACTCGAAAGAAAGACGCACGAGGAAAATTTCTCACGCACGACAAACAAGTGCTTCGATTTTATTGCGTTTGGAACGACGAGTCACAATTTGGTGATCGCCGCAAGTTCGTTTTGCAGTATTTTCTCATCGACGACACGGTGAGTATTTCTGAAGCCGAACCGAGCGGCGGCGGGTACGGTATATCATCAACCATGCTGAACCGTTTACGTTTACCGATCAAAGATGAAGACGCCGGTGTGCACGGGCCGACGCAAGACATGTTCGATTACGTCACTGCCGACGACTTGCGTGTCGGTGGCTTTATTCGCGCGTATAAACGCAACTTTTTCATATACGCCGCAGACGAATTTACGAAGTCGTGGTACGTTGAAAAGAAGGGCATGCGTGAATCTGATTTCATTCCAATCGACGTTTCCGAGCCCGAAGACGCCCCGCCGGCGCATCAAATCCCCCCACACGAAGGGCTTGCTATCGGAAGTGAAGAAGACTCGCTGCAAAACTGCATCTCGCTCATTCCAAAGGCGCCGCGGAGATGCATCGAAAAGCAATTCGCTTACGACAAATGCGTGTTGCAGTTTCGCGCGCGCATGGTGAGTGTCGATGGAAGCGATAGAGACGTGACCGAATTCGACGCTTCGCGACGATTTGTGGTGTCGTATTACGTCGCTGATGATACGCTGTCTATTTTTGAGCGCGCCTCAAAGGATAGTTTCTCGAGTAAATTTCTCGAGCGCGCCAAGGTGAAGAAGACGGCGGATGCGTATTACGACGTACGGGACATGTTCGTCGGCTCGAAACTTCTCATTCACAGTCGCGCGTTTGAACTGAAAGATACCGATGAGTACACGGCGGCTTTCCTCGCGCAACATGTGGTGAACGAAAACGCTAATAACTAAAAGTACGATTAAAATGCTCTCTACGTTGGTTGAGGAATGTTCTACCAAAACGCCTCGGTGAGCGGGATCGACGTCGCCCCGAACATCGTTTGAAAGTCCGTTATGCAATCACCACGCTTGACTTTGTGATCAGAACCCTTGCTAATACCACTCAACCCCGCGCCACCTATTTTTGCTCGCAAGTAGTAAAAGAAGCTCGCACGCGTGAATTTCACCGGCTCGCTAGACACCGACGACACCAGAAACTGCATTGCAATATCTTCGCAGTTTCGTTGTTTATCGATGTACTCACGCACACCCTCAGGAAGTTTTTCCTTGTACAGTTTTAAATACTTTTGATCCATGAATGCCGCCTTGGTGAGGATGATGCTGTATCGTCTCGTACGCCAAAGCTTGAATTCATTCGCGACGTATTTCCACGTACATCCATCCGGTGGACTTGTCGCTGGCGCGTAATCTCGTGGGAAATACCCAACGAGCGCATCAGGACTTTTCTTCCAATCACTAAACCCACGATACAACGCATCGCACGGGATCCATACGTCGTCATCTACGTTAAACACTGCCCTTGTCCCAATGTCGTCGTACGGCTCAAACCTATTCTGTATCGTCGTCCCTTCATACGCCCGATATCTCACAAACCCAACCTTGTATTGCACGAAATACTCTGTATCCACGCCTTCTACGGGTGGTACCGTCTGCTCGCTCCACGTCACGCGTATACCCTCCACGCCTCGACACTTAGAGTAGTGCTTCACCGCGCGCTTCAACTGCGCGCGACGCTCGTACGTGTTCAATATAACCGTAAACCCCGTCGTGCGCAGCGCTTCGCTCGCCCGGGTCAACTCATTAACGCGCGACATAGCATCGCTCACGCTCCACGCGCTCGGCGGTTCTGCGCATTCGAGCTTTCTCGCCCGCATTTCGCCTCGAGAACTCCCTCGCAGCAGCGCGCGAGTGGCCAACAGAAAGATCGCACACGTCAAGCCGACGAGCGCGCGGCTCGGTCGCACACCGTGCGCGCCGTGGCGCGAAAACCCGCGACGAGCACCATGCGTTGGAGCACCGCCGTGTGCGGCTCCGACGCGCGAAGACGCACCACCGTGCATCGCCGGTGACGTCGCGCGGCGCATAGTGTGGATACAGCTCGTCCTCGTCGTCGGCGTTGAGCGAGGATCGACAGCTTGGTGTGTAAGTTTGTGAGAATTAGTGATAGTTCTCTGTGCATATGACGGTAATGAATTCAGCGGTTTCAATCATATACCGGTAACATAAAAAGATGGAAGCGGCGTATCGATGGTATGTTACAGTGCGCTAATCCTGCGGCGAGTGACTGCGTCAATGTGTTCAACTCGAAGTAATTTACACCTTGTACAGGCGAAAACATCAAACTAAACAACACGGTTCGTAGTATTCTCGCGCAGTCGAGACCGATTTTTTTGTTTCGTAATGGTATTGCTACGGTGAAGCTTGCGTTGGTCTCGGCTATGCGTATCCGGCTGGAAAGTTCAGTAATTTCATTCGGACTGGTGGGTTCTCAATGCGAGCGGCATCCACCGCGCGCGCGGCGTCTTCTTCGGTATTGAAATAACCCAAGTCAATTCGTTTGTGTCGTACGACGAGTTCGGCGCGCCACTTCATGGTCACATTACCGCCCACGTGCTCGTGATAGAATTTTCGCACGCCGAGATACTTACTCGTCTTTTGGCCGTTTGGACCACGGTTTCGCGTCACCACGGTGTCTCGATATTTCTCGAAATCGCCGTTGAACGTGTGTAAGCGTGCAATCGTGCCGTCATGTTCGTAATCTGCGAATGGGAAATTCGTATCGGCGTTATCTCCTCGCGAAACCAACGCCGCCATGTCGTACGCGCGCGCGGCTTCGCGCAAGTCGTCAAAATATCCCATGCTCACTTGTTTCCCTTTATGAAACAACTCCACCTTGAACTTAATTTTCTTCGCGCGATTATCACACGTCACGCCCTTGAAGTTTGATCTCGGTCGTCGGCCAGGTAAATGTCCCATGGGCGGAGGCATCTCTTTCAAAAGCTCCTCGATGCCGTAATCCTCCGACCGCCACTTGGCCAAGTCTTCGTTTGAGTACCGCTCCTCGCCAAAATTCTTCGGTTCACCGTACATGACAATGTGCGCCCTATCCACCGCATCCGCCGCATCACCCTCATCATCAAAATACCCCAAATGCGTCTTAGCAATCATCGACCGCCATCTTTGTCGTCCACGACTTCGTACGCGGTGCACGCCCACGTACGCGCTCGACCCTTGGCTCAGCTTGACCGCACCGCCCCCCGACGCTTTCCCATGCGTCGCCGCTTTCGCCGTCGACGCCGACGCTGACGCACCGTTCACGTACCCTGGTTCGAGCACGAGCTCGCTGTCTAACCGCCCCAGTGCGCCGACTTCGCCCGTGCGCATGGGATCGATAATCGGCAGCGGTTGCACCTCGAGCGGAGGATGCCGCGCGCGCCGGCGCGCCTCGGTGTGCGACAGCGATTCGCTCGGCGTGAGCGGACGCGTCGACGGCATCGCCAGCGCGTTCGTCGCGCGTTGGCGTTTGGAGGGTGGCGGTGGTGACATCGACGCCGATGGTGCGCGGGCGCGAGTCTGAGGAGAGAACGTCACGTTTGGGGAGAAATAATTTTGGGCTCGAGTGGTTGAATACGCGCATACATGAATTACATGGCTGATGTCGATGATGGACAGAGGTTTAAGGGGCATTGGGAGACGCACCGGTGCGATCGCCATCGTCGTCGTCGTTTTCAGCATCGATGGCGGCGCGGACGGCGCGGACGGCAAAGGCGCAACACGCGAGGGCGAGCGAACCGGCGAGCGTGAGCGCAAAGGCTCGTCTCTTTTCATCCACTTCTGCGGCGATAGTTTCTGCGGGTGCGTTACGGGAATGTAACGCTGGGTTGATGAATCTATGCGCTGCGGACTTTGGAGGGCGGACTTTGACGGAGAGCTCGTACATGGGCTCTTCGTCGACGTCTACGGCGGGGAGGCGGTCGAGGAGCGCTCGAGACGGGACGTAGAGCTCCTGTCCGGGCGTGAGTTTAATGAAACTCGTGTGCGGGTCTGGACGGAGATTGTTGTACCGAGCGAGGTCCATGACGGAGATACCTGCGATGGAGGCGATGTCGAACAGGTTGTCTTGCGGCTGTACGACCCAGCGAATGGGCTTGGCGAGTAATTCCTCCTCGCGCGACGGCGCCGCGGACGCTGTCGCGCTCTTGCTCGCGTGAGGCGATGACGACGTTGATGTCGCCGTCGTCATCGGTCTGCGCGACTCGCGCGCATTTGACGACGATGGTAGATTCTTCTCGTCGTCATCGCCCTTTGATTTCGGCCTACGCATGCGTGCCAAGCCGGCGGCGAACGCGTCGGCAACGACTGGCTTCATCCCGCGCGCTCGTTGAACTAATTCTGCACGCGCCTCGCGCATGGTTTCAACACCACCCTCTGTGGCGGCGTGCAAGTTGCTCATCACCACGCGCTGTCGCTCGGCGAAACCGTGCACGAACTCCTTCACCTTGGGTTTGATGGATTCAACGACGGGTAAATTGCCCACGTCTTCAAATTTCCTCAACGCATCCTTTATCTTTTGCGAAGCCTGCGCGGGTACGAGACCATTTAATGGATCTCGTAAGCGCGTGTGGTCAAATTTCGGGATCACGCGAATATCGCGAATCTCTTGCGCGCCGTCAGTACCTTGACCCTTGGACACCTTGGCGTCTTTCGTTGCGCGCGAGCCTGGAAAATGTTTCGTAGCTGGCGCTGGCAAGTTCTTCTTCCCGCGCTTCTTGTCCTTTACCACCTTTGCATCGGGTTCCACGCGCTTAGACTGATCACGCCGTTCGTCTACAAACTGTTTTAAGTTATCCGCAGCCAATCGACGAGAAGTATCGATTCGCTTCACCGTCTCTGACGCGGCGCTGAGCGTCTTTCTTCGCACGCTTTTCACGCGTTCACTAAAATTCGATGGATCAATACGCTTCACCGCCATCCCAATGCCGCTTAAACTCTCCCCACACTTACGAACCACTATTTTCCCACCCTCAGACACCGCGCGCACGCTCAAAATCGCCGTCGCGGCCACTGTGGGGAAAAAGATATCCGCGAACTCGCGCGCCTCGCGTCTCGTCCCGCGCACCACCGCTCGCACCGGTCTCGGCAACCTATCCTCCACCTCTCGCACGTACACGTCGCCTGAAATCTTCATCGCCGCTCTCGACGCATCTACAACCGCCATGATAGCCTCTTGACGCGCAGCTGTATTCTTCCCGCGTCCCTTCTTTCCATCGTCGTCGTCCGAAGACGAAGACGCGCTGGCGCCGCTCATCGAAGGCGCCGGCGTCCCAGCGCCTCGTCCGTGGCCATCCCCATCTGACTCCCCGCTCGCGTTCGCCACCGGCCCAAAAAAGTCACCACCGACGTCATCTTTCGTCGCCGTGCGCGTGAGCGCGCTAATCACGCGTTTCATCGCTGCAGTATCGTCATCTGCCGTTGACGTCACGTTCAATGGATTCGTTCCTTTCCTCGGCGACGACGACGGCGTGGGCGTCGGATCGCGGCTGCGCGACATCGCGCGCGATATGTCGCGCTCGCGCGCTCGCTTCGGTGTGCCCGCGCGTGTCGTTCACGCGCGCGTCGGGCGCGGATGCGGTGTCGAGTCGTCGCACAGTGAGGTGCGTTGGCGAACGATCGCATCGCCTCATTCGCGCGCGCGCGCGGCTGTATTTAACCTATTTATACGCCGCCAGAGCGCTGAGGTGAGACGCCATGCCCGCGGTGGACATCGAGTCGGGCGAGCGCGAGCTCGGGATCTGCGAGGGCGGCGGTCACCCGGCGTTGCGATGCGTGTTGTTGCCATTCGTGTTGGTGTACAATGCGATGGTGGCGTTCATGTTCCCGTGCATGGGCGCGTACTTGCGAGGCGGTGGACGATGGTTTATGAAGACGGTGTGCTTTCCGTGCGCGAGTTGCTGGAAGTATACCGATCGCGAGTGGTTTGGGGATACGGCGATTGGTAATCCGGAGGATGCGAGGAAATGCGAATGGATTCGCGTCGGGGAGCTGCTCGAGGGCGAGGATAAGCCTATGGTGTTGTATCAGGGAGAGATTGAACCTAAAGATTGCGTACAAGGTGCGCTTGGGGATTGCTGGTTCGTCGCGGCACTGGCGTGCTTGAGTGAACACCCAGGCGCGGTGAAGAAGTTGATTCTGAACCGCGAAGCGTCGACGCGCGGCAAGTATCGCGTGCGCTTTTACAATGGCCGCAGAAGAAAGTGGGAAGTGATTACTGTTGACGATTACATTCCCGTGCGTAAGGGCACGAAGCAAACAATGTACATGAGACCGCACAACAATGAAATTTGGCCGCTCATCATGGAGAAGGCGATGGCAAAATTTCTCGGCTCGTACGCCGCCATGGATGGCGGTTTCGGTACGTGGGCCACGCACACGCTGACTGGTGACAATGTCTTTTTGTTGAAACGTCGTGAAAATGACGCATGGCGTCGTCACGACATGAAGTTTATCAACCCGAAGGATAAGAATGACAAGAAGGACCGCATCTATCACGATGAAGTCAAGGAGGACATCATCAACGATAAGTTGTTCAACATCTTGCAGCAATACGACCGCTCACGTTCTCTCATCGCCGTGTCGAAGATGGAAAAGGGCGGTGAATCAAAGGACGAAACCACGGGTTTGGTGAACGGTCACCTGTTCTCCGTGATTTCTGTGCGCACCGCGGGCGGCAAGTTTGGCATGGGCGGACAGAAGTTTGTCAAAGTTCGTAATCCCTGGGCCACATTCGAATGGAAGGGTGCATGGTCTGACGGTAGCAAGGAGTGGACCCAAAACCCGAAAATCGCTAAAGAGCTCGCATACGTCAACGACAAAAACGACGGCGTGTTTTGGATGAGTTTCTCTGACTTTGTCACATACTTTAACCAGATTGCCATTTGCGACAGAAACGTTAGAGGAGATTTGACGCTGCAATTCGATGAAGAGGCGCCGATTTGTGGCCCAGCGAAGGGCTGCGTCAAAGGCTGCGGCGGCTTTTGGTGCGCGTGTAAGGGCGTGCGTACCATTTACTTTGGACGTGAAAGTTCGACGGAGATTCGCGAAGCCAAGTCATCGTGCATTCCATGCATGAAGTAATATAAAAAGATCGTAATACAATCCCGTTCACTGCCTAACTCAATCTTGTAAAATGAATCTACGTATGGTTTCAAGCTTATTTCGCGCTCGGCACCTTGCTTGAACCTGGCTGTTCGAAGATGAAACGCGCTTCATTCTCGGGTTTCTTCTCCACCGTGAAACCGCGAAGGGCATCGATTTCGCGAATCTTTCGGCTACCAAATCCGCCGCCGATGGACTTCCAGTTCCATCCCTTGTTCTTCACTACGCCATCGATGACGACCGAATGCCCCTTGACCGCATTAACGATGAGTGTACCGTCAAGATCGAGGTTCTTGATTGACACGTCAGCGCCATCAATGATCAATGTGCTCGTCGCCGTCATCTTGAGCTTGCCAATTTTCGCCTTGAGCTCTTCGAACGTGCTCGCAAAGTTCGGACCGATGACCACGCGCGGACCCATGGGCAACTTCATGCCGTTGAATTCTTGATCGATCGTGGCGGCGGGAATATCCGCACCAGCCAAGCGCAACATTTCGGCGCAGCATTCATAGAATTCAAATTCACCGCTCGTCGCCGTGTGCGTCGGGTCGCCGTTTTTAAACTTTGCCAAACCATCCGCCGGCGAGTTCTTCACTGGGCTGTATCCAACCCAGTTATCGAACACGGTGAAACCTACCTTGGCTTTCGTACCGAGGGACTTGGGGTAATCTTGCATCATGCATTCCAAGCGCGTCGGGGATTTGAACGTCGTCTTGGTGGAATCCTTGTACTTTGGGTTGACGAATTCTTCAATCGCACCACCCGTCTTTTTCAATTGCTTGGCGTACTCCGGAAGGCTGACGATGAGCTGGTTGATGTTACCCGGGAACGGCGAAAATCCAGTGGTATCGTTGACGTCGCCGTCGGGGTTTGTTGTCGCGCGCAAGAGCGGATCGAGTTGGTTGTATTCAACGTTGATGGTCATCTTGCGACCGTCGGTGTGCGTCAACAACGAAATCGCACCCACGGCTTCTTTAGCCTTACGCGGCACACAAAGTGAGTTGAATTCAAGGTTCATGGACTTGGACACCCCGAGCGCGCCCGGGATGACGCGGAACACGAGGGAATTGGTGTCTTGGAAGAACACCACCCACTTCTTGCCTTGGCTCATCCACTTGGACAACAAACCGCTCGTATGCAACAACGAGTGCACGTCTCCATGTCCGTGCGGCTTGAGTTGAAGCCTGTATTGATCGTCATCCTTGAGCGCCAAATGCGCATCGTTGTCAATTAAGCAGGGAACCTTTTCTTGCTTGATTAACGTGACTTGCTCCTTGGACGCGCCGAAGTAGTCGTTCTTTTCGAGCAACGAAAGCGTCTTCTCGTGCGTGTCATCCGACGTCATGATCGCGAGCGGAATCATTTGGCTTTTCACCTCCGCACCGACGGTACTCTTCGCACCGCAGCATCCGACACTCACGCCGTCGCCGCTCGCCTCTCGGTTTTGCAACGCCAAGATATTCTTTACGTACAACTCCAAATACTTTGTCTCGCTCGCTTGCTCCACGGGCAATTCAACTTTAATCCCAGAGTATCCCAATCGCTCGCCCAATCCACCGGCAACGAGCACGAACGCCGTCGATCTCGCCTCTTCCACGCCCACGCGCTCGAGTTCAACGTGTTCCTGCCCGCCATACTTCACCACCTTACCCGCCGGCACGCTCGGCGTCCACCCTTCGAATGGATTCTTCCCATCCCGAGACGCCGCCAACAATCCACGCGCATTGGCGATATACTTTGCCACCCCGCCCGGATACCCAGCATCCGCCACGCTCAACTGCTCGGCGAACGCGCGCTTGGCGTCGTCATCCACCCCAGGCGCCGGCCACGCGCGCACCAAGTGGCTCTGGTCCAGCGCGATCAACGCGCGAATCAACGCGCCCTGCGCCGACGTCAGCACGCTTGCGGCGACGTGCGCATCCACGATCGCCACCGACGCGGCGTTCTCAGACGTTGTCGCCATCGCGGTGCGTCGGACGCGCTTTCGTGCGTCGTCCAATGGCGTTCCACTGGTGGCGCGTGTCCGATAGATACCATCTTTTTCATGCGCGAGATATGGGCACCACCCGAAAATGCGTGACGGGTGTTTTCGTTGCGCGTGCGTGCGTGCGTGCGTGCGTGGACGTTGCGATCGATGTCGCGAACGAGACGCACGAAAGAGAAAATAAAAGATACGACGAGAACGCGCGAGGCGACGACAGCGGCGGCGAGGCGACGGACAAAAAGTCAAACGCACAAAGAATGTGTAAGGATCGCAAGGGCGGCGCGCCGCGGTCGAGAGGTGCCTGGTTTTTTGGGTATGGTGGCGAAAAGTATGGGTATTCATTTTTGGCGATGGGTGAAAAATTCAAAAATCATCCACGCGCGCGCGACACTGCGACGCGCGTGAAACGCTCGTCCGTCGCCACGCGCACGCACACGCACGCGCGTCGAGACACGTCTTTTGCTCGAGCTCGGATCGCGCGCGAGAGAGGCGTCAGTCAGATCGTCGTCGTCAAAGCGTCAAAGCTTTAAAGCGCGCGCACTCGGTGGTGGAGTTTTGTATTTGAACGCGGCAATGTCGAGCGACGCACACGCCGTCGCCGCGCCGATGGCGAAGAAGGCAAAGATGGAGGATAAAGATGCGATTGCGATGGAGACGAATGAGAACGTGCCACCGGATGCGGGGAGTGGGAACGTGAACGCCGAGAGCGTGAAGAGGAGCATGCGAGAGTATTATCAACAGTTTTACCCGGCGGATCTGATGTACAAGTGGTTGGCGTACGGGCACGATGGGAAGCACGCGCAGGTTGATAAGTCGTTTACGAATAGACGGGAGTTTTGTTTTACGCTTGATGGGGATATTTTCGCGAGGTATCAAAATTTTCCCAACGCCAAGGAATTCCGCGCCGGGTTGGCGAGAAAGGTGCCGAGTAAGATTGACATCGGGCCGGTGTTTAACCGCAAGCCGAGCGAGAGGCATGGGGTGGATTTCAAGCCAGTCGAGCGTGAATTGGTATTTGATATCGATATGACGGATTACGATGACGTGCGCACGTGCTGCAGCGAGGCGAACATTTGTGGGAAGTGTTGGCCGTTGATGACTGTCGCCATCAAGGTGCTCGACGTCGGTTTACGCAAGGATTTTGGATTCAAGCACTTGTTGTGGGTGTATTCTGGTCGCCGTGGGGTTCACTGCTGGGTGAGCGATGAACGCGCGCGAAAGTTGAGCGATGAAGCGCGTTCGGCGGTGGCGGAATACTTTGTTGTGTATAAAGGGACGGATGCTTCGGGGGCGAAGCATTTGCCGAAGCGTTTGACGCCATTGCATCCGTCGCTCAAGCGCGCGTACAACGACGTTTTGAAGAAGTACTGGACCGAAGTGTACTTGCCCGCGCAGAAAATTTTCGAGCATGAAGACAAATACACGCCAATTTTGGACTCGATTCAAGACGAAGACATTCGCTCTGAGTTGGAGAGCGCGTTTAAAAGGAGCGGCACCGACTCTGTCACGCGATGGGAACTTCTCGAAACGCTCGTGACACGCGAACAAGCCAAGGTAAAGCGCAACTACAAGCTCGATGGTATTTTAGAGAAGATTGTGTTCGGGCACATCTACCCGCGTCTTGATATTGAAGTCTCCAGACACATGAATCACTTGTTGAAGGCGCCGTTTTGTATCCACCCCAAGACTGGGCGCGTGTGCGTGCCGATGGATCCAGAGACGTGCGAGAAGTTTGATTTTGAGCAAGTGCCCACGGTGCTTGATCTCATCGATGGTACAAAAACCTTGAATGAATCGACCGAGTTATTCACGGAGAAGTTTTGGAAGGCTCTTGACGTGGAGAACGAGGCAAAGCTTACGTCAAAGACGCGCGAAGTCAAAGTGGCAAACCAAAGCGGTATGGACTTTTAATTGTAGTAGCAGCTTGATTTAATTTCATTGTCGTGATTAAAAGAATATAATTAATTTGTTGTCTAGAAGCGCGCGGTACAGCAGGGTACGTCTGGTAATCATGAACGCACATCATTAACGTTTAGGACTTGCGAAGCATGAATTTGTCGACGTCGTCGTCATCGTCGTCGCCTTCTTCGATGACTTCGATTGACATGAGTTTTTTGCTTGCATCGAGCGTTTCCTGCCATGTCGAAGGCGTGTTTTGATCGAAATACACGCGCTCCGTGACCGTGGTGTCCCACTTTTCGCCGCTCGTGCTCTGACCAAACTTGCGCACGCTCCCATTCGGGCTGATGACTTCGCCCCACGTTCGACTCCAACGCTCGCCATCCTTGCCCACGCGCCACGTCTCTCCGCTCTTACGACCACTACCGATCGCACTCATGCGTTCCTCCCATTTATCACCCCATCTCGTGCCCGTGCCATTCTCCGCCCATTTATCCGTCCATTTCAACGTCGCTCCTTTGCCGTCGTGTTGCTCGCCCCACTTCTCCCACCACGCCTGTCTCACCTCTCGTCCACTCTTCTCCACCCCACGTTCCACCTTACCGTCGGCATAATACCGCTCCCACCATTTCTCTTGCCATTCCTTACTCTCCGCATCTCTCGCCCACTTATCCGCGCTCCGTTCCAAGTGTTCCACCCCAGTATACTCGTCTCGACAATACGTCTCCCGCCACGTCTCCCACCACGTCTCGCCCTCCGCGTTAAAGCCAGACTTCTCAAACCCCAACTCCTTATACCCACTCAAATCACACTTCTCCCATCGCGTCTCACTCGACCCAGATCTCCCATCGTCGTCATCACTCTTCGTCGTGCTCCAACGACTCTGATACCCGCCCTCGCCTCGGTCCACGCCTCGCTTGCGCGTCGTCGTCGCGTGCCCTCTCCCTTGCGCCTCCGTCGCCTCACCCACACCCTCCGCGCCCTCATGCGCGCGTGAATCGAATATCTCATCCTCCTTGGCGATGCCCGTGTCGCGTTTCGGTGGTTTACTCCGCGTCTGCGTGCGCAGTCGGCGTGCATTCGCCCGCCATGGGTTGCTTTTCGGTGATCGTTTTGAAGCGCCGTGGGAGTTGGCGCCGGTCGTTCGCGACGCCATGGACGCGGATGTCGTCTTCATCGTGGCGCGCAGCGCACGCAGGGTAAGCGGGCGCGTGCGTGTGCGCGGTGACGCGCGTGTCGTGCGGTGCAGAGTGGCGAATGAGGGCGTGGATCACATCACGATGAGGACGATGGTGACAGAGGCGACATCCAAACATTTCGTCGTCGTATTACATGGGTCGCGCGCGCCTCGGCCTCCGCCGTCGTCGAGTGCGCGGTGCGATGCGCGCGAGTGTGTTATTATGCGTATTATTTCTTCTTGCGCTTGTACTTTGAGGCGGATTTGAATTTGCCCTTGGCGGATTTGAACGGCTTGTCGTTGACGGCGGAGCGTCCTTTGAACGAGCCCTTGAAATCGGCGCCTCGGCCCGAGCGTTGAAATCGGCCTTCGTCGTCGTCATCGTCGTTGTCTGCGTTGTTTCGTTGCGCCGCGCGACGTTGTTTTGCCTTGGGATCGGTGGCGTTTTTGACCATGCGGACGACTTTACTGGCGACACCGCCCGTGAGTCGGGCTTCGCGTTCGATGGATTTCACGCTTCGGACACCCTTGGTGACGTTGAAGCCGCCGCGCGCGCCCGGACCGTCCTCGCCGCCGTATTCTTTAGCGTATAGTTGTTGCTGCGCGAGTTTACGTCGCGCACGCTTGCTGTCGGGGAGTTTATCTGGACCGCGCGCGTCACGATCTCGCTTGGTGCTGCGACGAGCGGCTCTACCGCGACTCTTGCCGTCGATTAAATCCGTCTCCGCGGCGTCGGCGGCTTTGAGGGCGTCTTTTTGCGTCGCGCGCTTTTCTCGTTCGGTTTGAAACCACGTTTTCGCCGGACGCGAGTGAATTTCAGCCGCGTGCGCAATCATGTTTTCAGCCTTCGTGGCTTCCATCTCTGCTTTTTGTAATTGTCGCTCCGTGCGTTCTTCGTAGTTGACTTGAACAATTTGATCCTCCAAGTTTTCAATTTTTTTGTGCCATTCGGCGACAATGTTCCCGGGAACGATGCGCGCCTTTAAATTCGCCCCTCTCTTTGCTATGGTCTTGACTAACTTACGATCGCTCTCTTCCATAAAGGTCAACGCGGTACCCTTCTTTCCCGCACGCGCGGTACGACCGACGCGATGGAGGTAACTCGCCAAAGTCTTTGGCGCGTCGAATGAAATCACGGCGTCGACGGATGGAATGTCCAAGCCGCGGGCGGCGACGTCGGTGGCAATCAAGTGCGTGATGCGACCAGTTCTGAAATTATCCAGCGCTGCCAAACGTTGTGTCTGAGTCATATCACCGTGCAATTCCCCAGCTTTGATGTCGGACAAGCCAAAGATGATTTTCAAACGGTGCGCTTCCTGTTTGGTTTTGGAAAAGATAATCGTCGACTTGTCGTACGAGCGGCTCACAATGGCCATCAAAAATGCCTCCTTTTGCGCGCTCTGGTTTGGCTTGAGCTTTAAAATTTCTTCCGTGAGCGAACCTGGCGTTGTACCGAGCGTATCCGCTGACAGTCGCGCAGGGTTCTTCATGGAAAGGCTCGCCAAAGCTTCGACGCCCGCCGTGAGCGTGGCGCTAAACAGGAGCGTTTGGCGCTTCTTTGGACATTGTCGAACAATCTCCTTGATTTCTTCCAAGAAACCCATCTCTAAAAGCCGGTCGGCTTCGTCTAAAATTAGCGTGGCTAAATCTTCCAAGCCAAACGAGTGCGTGTTACGCACGTGATCGATGATTCGACCGGGCGTAGCGACGACAACTTCGGGTCGCGTTCGCAACGCCGCGGCTTGCACATTTGCAGACAAGCCACCGACAACGAGCGCCGCGCGAATGGTGGTAAATTGTGCCAAACGCTCAGTCATTTGATGCACCTGAACCGCTAATTCCCGAGTGGGTACGAGCACTAAAATATGCGTCGCCGCCGGTGGTCGAGGACCTCGATGTAACATGCGCTCCAATTGCGGCAACATAAACGCCGCAGTTTTCCCGCTCCCCGTCACCGCGCGTCCACAGACGTCACGCCCTGTCATTGCGATTGGAATCACCGCCGCTTGAATTGGAGTCGGCTTTTTGTAACCTAAAACCTCGCACGCGCGCGTGAGAGGTCGAGACAAGTGCAACTCCTCAAACGCTTTCGCGTCAAACGTCGTATCGCCCTTAACGCCGCTCACCACCGCACGCTCTTGAAACCCACCATCCGATTCAGAATCCGAGGAATCGAAATCATGAGTAAGGTCATTCTTCTTGGTCTCTTTCTTCTTTCCCGTCTTAGCCGCCACCGCCGCCTTCTCTTCGTCTTCCTCTTCTTCGTGTTCTTCGTCCTCGTCCTCGTCTTCGTCCTCGTCCGACGACTCACCCGCCTCGCTATCGACATCGTCCGAATCCGAATCCCCCTCCGAATCATCATCATCACTGTCCTCCTCATCATCGATCTCATCGTCGTCACTCTCATCGTCATCGTCGTCTTCTTCGCCCGGTAACGGCGCGTCCTCGCTCGCGCTCCCGTACCCGACATCCTCCTCCTCCCTCGCCGCCTTCTTCCCCTTCCCGCCGCGCGTCTTCCCCACCGCGGACTCCCGCGCGCGAGAAATCTTCTCATCCACGCTCGTCATGCGCTTCGCCGCGAGTTCACGCGCCGCCTCGGCGTGTGCGCTTGAAAAATCCCACGGCGCTTGGCGTCCGCCGCCGCCACCGCGAACAATTGTTTTCGCCCGCCCCGCCGCGCCGCGCCCGCCGTCGTCGTCGTCGAAACCATCAAAGGTAAACCCAGGGGCAAAGGTAAACCCATCGTCGTCGTCGTCGTCGTCGTCGGAATCCGCCGTGCGACGCGGCGCCATGTCGTCGTGAACCACCGTGCGAGGGCGTGTTTGCGGATGTCCTCGTCGTACGACGCCCCATTCACCGACGCCCGCCACGACCGATGAGCGCCGCATCGCGCGCGCCGGCGGGCGTCATACCCATCATGGCGCTCCACGTCGCCTTTGGCGTGTGCTACTTTCTCACCGCGCAGGAGGTGCTGAACATGAAACTCGTCGCACCGAGCGCGCAGCCTTTAACTGGGATGATCTATTGCGCGGATGCCGTGTCGTCGTTCGTGTCGTACGCGCGCGAGCGGCGCGTGCGGGCGACGATGGGGACGCTGACGTCGTCATCGACGTCGCGCGCGGGGTTTCCGCGCGTGGCGTTGGCGTTGCCGGTGTTTGATTTGTGCGGGCTCACGTGCGCGTTTGAAGCGATGCGCGCGTTGGGCGGTCCGCTGTATCAAACGCTCTCTGGATTACTCATTCCATTCAGCGCGTTGTTATCTAGTGTGTTTCTATCGCGCACGTTTACGTCGAGACAGATTACGGCGATTGCAATCGTGCTCGGGGGATTGGCGGTCAAGGCTGGCGACGCGTTGACGAGCGACGCGACGGTTGACGCGCGCGGCGTCGTCATCGCCATTGCCGCCACGGTATTTTATGGATTTCGAGGATTGACGATGGAATATTTGTCAAAATCTGCCACACCGCTCAGTGGGAACGCGCAGACAATGTTGATGGGATGCAGCGGTCTCGCGGCGTTTGCGGCGTATACGATGTCGCGCACCGCGCGCGACGTCGACGGATTAGTGTGGGCGTATTACAACGCGCGCGAGCGAGACACGCGCGAGGTGGCCAAAGTGCTGTTTGGTAACATGCTTAGTCGTGCGTTTATGGTGAAGATGATGATGGCCATCGTGACGCGCGCTGGGGCGACGCAACTGGCGTTGTCCAACGCGATTCGATCCGTCGGCGTGATTACGTTTTCGCACGTCTTCTTTTGCGCGAACGACAGTCGACAGTGCTTGAACGCGCAAGGGGCGTTGAGTGCGGCTATGGTTGTCATTGGTGGTGTAGCCTACGCCCTCGGTGGGGCGAAAAGCACCTCTTCTTCTTCTTCTTCGGCGTCGTCGTCCAAATCTCGATCCAAATCGACCGCCGCGAAACCATCCACCAAAATCACCCCGGCGCCGTCGCTTCGTCGTCGCTCCGCCCGTCGCTCTTAGCGCCGTACACGCGCACGCGCGCCTCACTGCACCGCGTGCGTGGCCACCACCCACAACCATCCTAGTATTGTAGTATGTATTGTACTCGCGACTGTTCGCGTCTCCGCGCGCGAGAGAACGCGAACGGACACGCAGCATCCAACCACCTCATTTCTCGCCGCACATGCCGCGCCCGCCGCGCCCGACGCGCCCGACGCGCACATACAGCGCTCTCGCGATGTCCGCCGTCGCGGCGTGCGTCGCGGCGTGCGTCGCGGCGGACGATGGGTGGCGCATCGGCACCGCGACGTGGTACGGCGGTCCCGACGGCCCCGGCCCGGACGGCATGAGCATCTACACCGGTTCGTGCAAGCTCGGGCGGAACATTCCGTCGCATTACGTCAGCGCGATTAACACGGACGGCGGGTACGATTACGGGTTGACGAATCTCTGCGGGCAATGCTTCGAGGTGATGTGCGTCGCCGGACGACAACGCGGATTGAGCGAGTCGTTGCTCGGACCGTGGGCTGGGTGCGTGGATTCAGGGGGGAAATCAGTGACGGTGATGATTACCGACTCGTGTCCGTGTCATCACTCGAATCCGTCGAATCAACGATGGTGCTGCACCGGGGAAGGACCGGGTTCGGCGAGGCATTTGGATTTGTCGTATTTAGCGTTTGACGCGATTGCGATTCGGCATCGAGGCGTGGTGGATGTGAAATGGCGCAAGGCGGATTGCAAGGATTTGGGCGCGATTAAATACTATTCTTAAGTCGCGTGCGAATCGCGTCGGCTATGGATATATACGATGAAGGCGTTGACGATGTCGATGATGATTATGATTACCATGAGGACGCTCGCCGTTTGATGCTGGAAAAAGCGCGCTGGCGAGTGTCAATTACGATTTTTCTTCACGTGTACGAATTACAAACGCGTTCCCGCCGCGTACTAGCGGTAGATTTTAACGTTGTGATTGATGTTTTGTGCTTGATGTTTTGTGCTTGATGTTTGATGATGGCGCGCGTTTCCTAGCAGGCGACGCCGTCGCAAAACGCAATTCGAGATTCTTTCAGGTACCTCAGTGTGCGCCGCGCGACACGTCTAGAGGCGATACTCTGAAACGCATGGTACGGACAAAATTATTACACGCGCTCCTGCGCGATGTCGTTCCGTCGGCACACACTGCGGCGTGGTGTAGGGCGTACGCGACGGAGGCGTCTTCGTCGCGTCGGTTCGCCGTCGTTGGGAGCGGTCCCGCGGGCATGTACGCCGCGCTCGCGCTCACGAAGACGTTTGACGGTTCTGTAGTGGACGTATTCGATCGGTATCCAACGCCTTTTGGCTTGGTGCGATTCGGCGTCGCGCCTGACCACGCGGAGACAAAGTTGGTGACGAATAAGTTTCACGAGACGTTGACGACGCGAGACGATATTCGCTTCTACGGCAACGTACAACTCGGTCGTGACGTGTCGGTGGGAGAGTTGTACGATGGCTATCACGGTGTGATTTTAGCCTACGGTTCGAGCGGGGATAGGACTTTAGATGTACCGGGAGAAGCCGAGCTAGAGGGGGTGATGAGCGCGCGCGAGTTCGTGGCGTGGTTCAACGGCGATCCCGAGCACGGTCCTGAGAGCGCCACACACAACGCCGTGGTGCGTGCATTAACGTCAACACCTAAGCCACATGTTGCGGTGATTGGTGTGGGGAATGTAGCCATAGATTGTGCGCGTATATTGCTGCGCGACAAGAGTGAGTTGGCCAAGACAGACATTTGCGAGCACGCGTTGGATGTTTTAAGACGCCACCCCGTAGAAAAAGTATCCGTCATCGGTCGACGGGGCGTTGCGCAGGCGTCATTTTCGCCTAAAGAGCTACGCGAGGTGTTGGGCTTGCCGGATGTGCGTGTGGTGATTGACGACGAAGAATTTGGATTGGCGCCTGAAGACGAAGCCGACCTCGCCGCGAGTCGACCGCGGCGCCGCGCATATGACGTGCTGTTAAAGGCACATCAATCCCCGAAAACAAACGCTTCAAAGGTGCTTAATTTCAGATTTAAAACGAGCCCGCTGGAGTTTGGTGGTGACTCTAATGGTAATTTGCGTTCCATGAAGCTCGGGCGCAACGAACTCGTCGGCGCCGCCGGCGCGCGAAAGGCGATCTCTTCTGGGGAAACAGAGACCGTAGATACCGCTATGGCATTGCGATCAGTAGGCTATCGCGCCGAACCAATCGTGGTTTCGGTGAATGACGAAAGCACGAGTCAAATTGTTCTTCCATTTGACGAACGCGAGCGCGTCGTACCAAACGAGTACGGCGCCGTCTTGACGAGCCCGGACAAATCCACAGCAAAACAAATCCCCGGACTCTACGTCACGGGTTGGCTTAAACGTGGCCCCACGGGGATCATCGGTACTAATCTCACGTGCGCCGAAGAAACCGTCGCAAAAATGGCGAGCGATTTCGCGCGGTTGCCTCCGCCAGAGCCGACGTCATCCGGCGTCGACGCCACGCTCGCCAAACGCGCCGTGCGCGTTATCACCGCACGCGACTGGGCAAAATTAGACGCCCACGAACGCGCACTCGGCGAATCTCGCGGGAAACCTCGCGTCAAGCTCACATCCATTGCAGAAATGCTCACCATTGTGTAATACCATTAACGCTCCGTCCCGCTCCGCGTCGCGCCGCACACCTCGGCGCACCATGCGCGCTCTCGCCGCGCGCGCGCGCCCGTCGTCGCCGCCCTCGCGCCACCGCCGCGGCCTTCGCAGCGCGGTGACGCGCGCGGCGTCGCCGCTGTCGTCGCTCGCGCCCCCCAAGGTGGCGCGCACGGCGTTGGTAACCACCGCGAGTGCACCGCCGCCGCCGCTGTCGCCGCTCGCGCGCATGAATCCATACGCCGTGCTCGGCGCGCTGACGATGACGAGCGTGGCGATGACGACGGCGACGCTCGTCACGGTTGTCGCTCCGACGTTGCGCGCGGTGGAGCGCGCGTGTGCGTCGATGGACGCCGCCGCGGTGGCGGCGGAGCGCGCGGCGTTGGAAGTCGAAGCGTTGTCTCGCGCGACGTTGGCGGAATTGCCCGCGACGCTGGATGCGATGGAGACGAGCGCGAATGAGGTGGAGTTATTGGCACAAGAAACGAGGGAGGCGCTGACGCGTTTGGATGCGTTTAACGTCGATGCGTTGGTGAATGAATTTAGAACAAAGATTGGCGACTTGCCCGACCCGGCGCGGGACATTGCAAATTTGAGCGACGACGCGAGCGAGTACGTGCGACGTTTATCGATGGAGTTGGGATTGGTGATGCAAAGCGTCGGAGCACTGACGTCTGGAGATTTTGACGACGCCTTTGACGTGGGGTTGACGCAAGAAGAGAAGAATGAGAGGAAAAATGCCATCGCCGACGCGGTGCAAGTCGCGCGCGAAACGACAGAGAGAGCAAAACTTCTGACGACGCAGTTGCAAAACCCATCGTCTGGGCGCGACATTGCGGAGGTGGTGGGAAAGATTGAACAGTCAAGCCGCGACGTGAGCACCGCCATGCGAAACGCGCTGCGCGTGTTTGAAACCGTAGGCGTCGTGGTGTCGCCCGTGGTGCCTCCGCTTTCAGACAAACGCGAGCTTCCGCGTCGGCGCACGCAAACGATCGACGACGACGGCGATGACGATGGCGACGGCAACGGCAACGGCGACGCGTAACATTATTAAACGTGCATTCTTATTTTGCGCGCGGTATTATTTTTCATGCAGTGCTGTAACAACAACAACAACAACAATTTGACACTTTTATTATACAACGCGCGGCTAAATCAATCCGCTTTCAGGCCAGTACGCTTCGATAGAAGGATCATCGAGAAACCTCGCGTACCCAGAGTGATCGTTAGCCACGCGCACGGGATTTACCATGCGCGTGTCGGTGGAGAATCCATCCGGATCGCCTCGACCTTTGGGCATGTAGGCGTGCCGCCGCTCGCTCAAACCGCAATCCGTCCAAAACATCGATCCCGCGTGCGTGTATTCCACCCCAAATCTTCCTTCATTCGACGTTGGCAACCAAAACCCTGATGTCGGCACGCGTGCAAATAAATCACCGCCGTGTACGACGCGCGCGTAATGTAACGATTGCGCGTCGAGAGATGCTGCGAAATCTCCGTCGCCCACTCTCGGCTGCCCAAATGTCACGCACTCAATGACGTTTGCCTTGAACTCCTTCGCCAAGCTCGCCGCGCACAGCGTCGCGAGCGCACCGCCTAAACTATGTCCACATATCACCACTTTCGTCTTCGCCGTGCCCGTGGCATCCATTTCGCGCCGAACGGCGTCTTCTATGTCACTTTTAACGCGCGCGTATGCTTCGGCGTAGCCCGAATGCACGCGACCGCTCACGGCGCCCGCGCGCCACGTCGTTTGCCCAGCGCGCCCATTGATTTGCGACTCGCGAAACAACCCGCGCAGCGGACTAGGCGTCGTACCCCTAAACGCAACGATCACCCAATCCCGCGCCGATGACGGCGCCGCTCCCGCGCCGCCGTCATCGACCTCGAGCAGGCGAAACACGCCCGCGCGCGTCGTCGCCGACGCCGTCCCGTCCAACCACTCGAGCGCGCGAAACCCAGGCATCGCCCGCACGACATCATCCCGCAACCCACGCCCGTTGCCAATGAGCGGTTCAAAACCAAACGGCGTGGCAAAATTCACACCGGCATCGCCCGCGCGCGCGTCGTCGAAAAAACCGCGCTGTCCGACGTCCCAGTAGCACACCATGGCCAACTTGCACAGCGCTCTCGCGCCCTGCAGCGTGCGCGGACCGCGCGCATCGCCCGGCGCGAGCGTCGACGACGAAAATACGCGCGTCGTGCGCGTTACCGGCGCGCGAACGACGCGAACCGGACGCGCGAGCGCGCCGAACATGAAAAAGTGCACGCGACAAGAGGCTACGAATGACGTCACACGCTGGCGCGGCCCATGTTCCGTCGCGCGTCGACCGCGGTCGTGGCGTCGACGGCGACGGCGGCGGCGGCGATCGCAGCCACGTCGAGCGATGACGCCCCGTGGCGATTTCACGTCGACAGCGCGCGGCGTTTCGCTACCGCATCGTCGCACTTTGTCCCGATGTACTGTGTCGATTATCTGAACCATCGCGCGCGCGTTCGCGCGTTGGATGACGACGACGCGGTGCGCGCGAGTCGACAGATACTGTGGCACGACATGGCGGTGCGCATGCGAGACTTGGCGCGCGCGCAGGGTGGGATTTACGTCAAGGCGGGGCAGCACGTGGCGGCGCAGCCGGTGAGCCCGGCGCCGTTTCGGGATGTGTTGAAGGTTTTAATGGATGACTCGGGCGCGCGAGCGTTTGCGGAGGATGCGATGACGTTTGAGGAGGAGTTTGGTGGGGTGACGATTGATGAGGCATTTGCGGAGTTTCATCGTGTGCCGATAGCGAGCGCGTCGTTGGCGCAGGTGTATAGGGCAAAGACGTTTGCCGGCGAGGACGTGGCGGTGAAGATACAGCAGCGACCGGTGGCGAGGTTCTTAAAGGGTGATTTAGCGACGATTGAGATGTTTTATTCGTTGCTCAGTGCGCTCATACCGGGGTTGCGATTTCAATGGCTTGCGGATGAGACGCGGCGGCACATGTCGGAGGAGCTCGATTTCGGAGCCGAGGCGGCCAACGCGATGAAAGCTGCAAAGATGCTCTCGAATGAGTTTAGCGACGACGAATTGCACATCCCTCGCGTACATAGACATTTAAGCTCGAGGCGGGTACTGACCATGGAGTGGTGCCAAGGCGACCGTATCGATGACGTTGATAGTTTGCGTCGCAACGGCGTGGACATCGGCGACGTCGCCGGGCGCGTACAAAAGATGTTCGCCAAGATGACATTTGTCCACGGCTTTGTTCACGTGGACCCGCATCCAGGCAACATTCTCGTTGACCGCACGGGGCGCGTCATTTTGCTCGATCATGGTGTGTACCGTACACTGGATGACGATTTACGTATGAAATGGGCCAACGTTTGGTTGGCGTTGATTCGTTCAGACGACGCCGCGTTGCGGAACGCCACGGCGTCGCTCGGCGTCAATCCTGACATGTCTCAATTTTTCAAACTCATCCTCACGCTCATGCCAACGCAAGTCATCGAAGACCCGCTCGTGAAGCCGAATGACGCGGAGCAGTCGACGCACACGAGTACGATGGACTCGTTGTCGCCAGCGGGGAAACGCATGGTGATGCGTCAAATTCTTGGTGTGAAGGTGGAGGACCAATCGCAATTGTTTGAAAAACTTCCGCGAGACTTGTTACTTGTGCTCAAAGCTAACAACTTGTTGCGCTTTATCAATGAACAACTTGGAAGTCCAGTGAATCGCTTCAAGTTTATCGCCGCTGCGGCAAACGAAGGATTACAGACGTCGTCTTCGGCATCATCCTCGACAGACTTGAGCGACGTGCAAACGATAAAGCGTGGTGTGTTCACTCGCATGCGCGAGCGCCTCGGAGATTCAGTGGCCATTTCATTGTTACCGCTACAATTGTTGCTTCTCAAGAGCCAACTCGCGTGGGCGTTTTGGAAGTTGGGCAAAAAGCAAGCGGCTTCAGCTTCGGCGGCGTATGCCGCATCCGCAACTGCGCCCACGACTTCGGCAACACCGGCCAAGCCACCATGATTGTTAAATAGTTTTCTTCAGTACAGTAGTCTTGTTTTAGCGCACGCAGCGGCGGCGATTTCTTCGTGTAACAACAACAATTGCTTTGATTTTTATATCGATGATATTATTGTACTAGTACATATTGATCTATGTATCTTAGAGGAGTCCAGCCTGAATAGGAGCCGTGCGTCGCGCGCGGCGCTCTCGATGCGGACTCAGACGGCGAGGAGAGCGGCACGCTCGGCGAGGCCGTCTTCGGTGCGACGCTCGCGTACGTTGCGAGCGTAGTTGATAATAGCGTCATAACGCGCGACCAAACCGATGAGGGCGAGAACGGAGACCGAGGCGAGGACGTGCGGGACGGCGAACGAGGCGCCGCCTTTGAAGCGCCGGTCGGCTTCGCCGACTGACGCGTGACGCGTGGAATCGGAGGGGTTGATGCTGCCCTCGCGCACGCCTGGGGAATGTTCCATCACTGACCCGCTCTCGGCAAATCCCAGCACTGCGGACGAACGGGCCCGTTGCTCGAGCACTTCAGAGGTCACCAAGTTTTGCTCGGCGGCGCTTTTTCCCGCCGCGCGCGCCTCAGTGAGACGCTCTCTCAACACGCCCGTGCTCAATTTGAAAGGAGCGACGATTTCTTGGTGAGGAACTGACCCGAGAACCGCGGTGCACTGTTGAGCGCAGCTCCCAAAAACGTATGTTTGCGACATAAGATTGGGCGTGTCGTAGACGACTCGATTTTTCCAGTTGCCCGCTTCGCGATCCGTGCACGTCGAAGTGAGTGCGGGAGAAGCTGTTTCTCCGTACGTTCGTTGCCACATCTCCACACCGAACACGTGACCGGAGTCATAGACGTGATTGTTCTCGGGATCCGCTAATGCGAATCCGTATGTCATACCACCAGACGTTCCAGATCGCGTGAGCGAGTACGTACAAGTCTTATAATAGGCGTTACCATCGCGTCCCGTGACTGGAGTCATCTCAAGGCCACGATCATACGGCCACCTCAACCCGTTGCCGAGCGGCCACCTCCCGCTGACCAACTTAACTTGCGTTATGTCGTCTTTCTTCAGAGGTTCGTGCAGATACTCGTAGTCGACGCCTTCCTCTTTTACTCTGGTTGACGTATTATTCAGGGTGTAGTCGAGCACTGCTTGCGGGATGCACTCGGTGCTGACGTAATAGCACGGCGGCGGCACCACCAAACAAGGATCCGTTTTCGGACAGTTCGCGTGCACTTGGCCGCTGTTCTTGATTGCGTCGAGGATTGTTTGCAACTCGTTCTGCGTGTTATCCTGACAGAGCAAGTCATCGGAATCGCAACTCCACAGCGGACCGGCGGGGCCTTGAACATCAACTTGCGTTCGCGAGCCAGCGCACGTTGCCTGGCAGCGTCGACCATTTCTAAGATGCCACTGACCGGCATAGGTGCTCAGTCGATTGTATTCACTTTGCGTGATGTAATCCGGGACAACAAAATCGTCTGCCGCAACATCGTCAAACGTGCTCGCCGTTGGGACTGGAAGAATAGCAATCTCGGTATGGTCTTCTCTGTGACCGTAAACTGGAGTGGTGTACGCATCAGCGACGAATGTATTGAACCAAACTCTCACGAAATCAGAGTGTGCGTCGTACGGCGGGACACCCGAGAGTGCCACAAACGGTGCGTAGTGCGGTGGCGGCGGCGGACTCGGCGGCGGACTCGGCGGCGGCGGACTCGGCGGCGGCGGCGGGCTCGGCGGCGGCGGACTCGGCGGCGGCGGACTCGGCGGCGGCGGACTCGGCGAGGGCGGCGGACTCGGCGGCGGCGGACTTGGCGGTGGGGGACTTGGCGGCGGCGGCGGGCTCGGGCTCGGCGGCGGCGGCGGGCTCGGGCTCGGCGGCGGCAGACTTACGCTCGGCGTTGTTGATGGGCCCTGACCAAGTGAAGGAAAAACTGCGCCGTGATGGTCCAAATAAGCCGCCTCAGCGACATTGTTGAACTCATCAATATCGTCTATCGCCAAATCGACATCAAGGCCCGTCAAGAATGAGTAGCCATTGGTGGTTTTCCAAGCCTCGATTGCGTCGATCACGTCCTGCCTGTGCGCAGCGATGGCGCTCGCGTTCACAGCCTCATTCCATCTCTGCACGTCTTCCTCCACGCCCGCGTAAGAGAGCGTGAGATCGCACACGTACGTATTGATCGAGCATTGGGCTTTCTTCCACTCGTTGAGCTTCGCCGTCGTGAAACGAGTCTTTACCGCGACGTTCAGCGTGGTAAAGTCGGCGTCGGATGATACGGCTCCCTCGTTACCACTCACCGTGTACGAGTTCCCGCTCGCCCAAGACGCGATGCGTGTGCGCTGCGTGCTCCAGTAGTGATTGTCGTACGCTGATGCGAGAGCCGCATTATAACCCGCGAGATCGCTGATCACCTTCGAAATCGCCCATCCAGATGGTGCGTACGATTCGGCGTTGTTCGATTCCAAGAAAGCCGTCAAAGCGGCTTGCTCCTCAATTCGCAGCACCGCGTGTTGAGCCATGGCGAGTTTTTCGAAACGCGAAGTCCATCGCTGAATAATTGTTGCCTCCGATAAGCCAGTTATGTATCGTCTCTGATACGTGCCGCGATCGCCCTTGCGATAATACAGGCGAAAGAAGTCGAAAAGCATATCCTTCGTATCCGCGGCGATGGTTGCGTCGGCAATGTCGTGCGTCGACATCCACGTCTGCAGATCCCGCTGCACGCGCGCATTGATCATCAAGAAGCCCGAGTAGCGGAGATCCATCACGAACGTGCTCGTATCCGCGGGATTCCCCCATCCCATGGCCGATCTCGTGCGTTCTCCATCGAACCACCCGCACGTGTACGTGAACTGCAGAGGTCCCAACCAATTCGGCGAGTACGTCTTGTACGCGTTTCGCGCACCCGCGTCCTCGTCCGCCTTAACGATCGTGCACCGCTGATAATCACTCGCCGATCCGTACTTCGTGCTCGTGTACGCATTGAACGCGCTCACGAATTTCGGCAGATTGAATGGATCCATCACGTTTGTCTGGTAATCCTTGTAGTCGCTCACCTCGCTCATCTTGATCCCGGGACACCGATTATCCGCCCGCATGCATCCCGGATGCGCGTACCCCGCGTAAACACTTGTAGCCGGATCGTTGTGCACGTACGCCGCGTTCGCGCCGGCGAAGACGCTCGACGCGAGGACGACGACGATGAAGACGACGACGCTCGAGCCAACACCCTGGCGACGGGTCCAGCGTTTCGCGTCGCTACCGCTCGAACGCGCGCGCGTCATCGCGCGAGACATGGCGAGCGCGAGGAACGACGATGAATCTCGACGGTCGTCGTCGTCGCTCGCGTCTCGACGGTCGTCTTTGCCGCTCGCGCGTCGACGAATGGCGTCACGACGATCTGGCGCGCGGCGAGAGACCCGCACTTGACGATAAATCGCGTGTTAGTGGTACGTTTTCTATCATATGAGCCACATGTCCGATATATATGTTGGGCATAAACCTCGTTGTATATGTGAGAGGCATCGGTCCGGGACACGACGAATGCGTCACCGGCTGAGCCACCAGGTGATTGTTTCTTCTTTGGTGTACACGTTCGTTCATTTGGTTGTTAAATACTTCCGTTAGGTTTCTACAGGACTAGTTTTGTTTCAGCGCACGCAGCGGCGGTGATTTCGTTGTGTAACAACAGAAAACAACAACTGCTTTGATTCTTATGCCTCGTCGGCGTCGTCGGCGTCAGACGAGTCAAATTCGCCCGCGCTGCTCACGATTTTGAACAATCCCAGCGATTCGGCGGTCTCGCCCGCTTCATCAGCAATCGTGGAGTCCGCACCCGAGTGTACTAACAATTTACACACATCCGCACTCTCGCAAATCGTCGCGTAATGCAACGGTGTTTGTCCGCTCGCGTCTCGCGCGTCGATATCCGCGCCCAATACGATGAGCTGCAACGCAATCTTTGCGTGACCTGCATCGGCGCACCAGTGTAATGGCGTTCGGCCACTCGGATCCTTTTCATTTACGTCGCTTCCATTTGTCATCCGATAGACGGCGGCGTCTTCGTCCCCGTCTCGACACGCGGCGCTCAACGTGACGTCGGTGACGTCGTCTTCGTCTTCGTTCTCGAGTGCCTCAACAGGCCGACTCTGCGCCCCTTGAGACCACGCATCGAAACCATCACCACCATGCATATCATCGCTCACCGCGCTGTTAAACTCCTCCACGGCGGCGTGATCCTCCGCCGTGTGCCCATCCGCGTCCCGTGGTGCTTTGGCTCGCGTCGCCTCGGCGCTTCGCTCGGCACGTTCCCACATCTCAAACGTCGCCACATACAACGATTTCGCCTCGCTCGACGATAGATGCAGCTTCACTTTCATGGCGTCATATTTTGCTCTGGCGATGACGTCAAACGCCGACGGTGCGTGCACATTCCGGAGCGTAGCGGCGCCTTTTGTTGCGACGCTGTACAACGCGTAAAGCTCCAACGCGACGCCATCTGGAACCTTAAACGCGCACGTTTTGAACGCATTCGCGGATTTCATAAACGCAGCGTCTAAACCAGGATCACATGCATCGTCTGCGCCGTTGTTGTCG
Organism: Ostreococcus mediterraneus; assembly: GCA_012295225.1. Taxonomy (NCBI): domain Eukaryota; kingdom Viridiplantae; phylum Chlorophyta; class Mamiellophyceae; order Mamiellales; family Bathycoccaceae; genus Ostreococcus; species Ostreococcus mediterraneus. The sequence goes on from WMKK01000008.1 coordinate 567,315, forward strand.
ACCGAGTCTAAAGTCTCGACGTCGTCTGCGCTCGGTTGAAGCGCCGCGCGCGCGCTTTGGATTAATCCATCGATCGCCACCGAAACCTTTACCCGCGCGCGCGCTCCCGCGTCTGATCGCGCCGCGCACGCCGCGGCGATGCCGACTGCGACCCCACTGACGTATGCAAATGCCCATCCCGCGCGTTCACGCATCGCACGCGGACACGTACAGCCAAACCAGAGATGTCACGCTCTGAGGACGTCATTCGCCGACGCGCGAACGACACAGTCATCATCGCCGTCGCCGCCGAGCGAGCCCGAACGCGCGCGCACACTGCGAGCACGCATTTCGAAATGCATCGTGTACAGTCGCCACGGCGCGCGCGCGCGTCGCTGGCGCTCGCAGTACTCTTTTCAATGTCAATTATGGTGTGTGTTGACATTTGGCTCTCGACGGTCGCGACGCCGTTGCGCGGCGTCATCACCGCGCCGTGAACGACCATTCGCGCGCGACGTCGATACTCACCGTCATCGTTATCTTTTTATCGCGTCGTCGTCGCGCAGGGTGTGGGTTTAGCTGCGCCAGATCACGCACGTGTATTACTTCAGGTACGCGTCCGACGTCGTCCACCGACATCCCGCGCTTCAACGTAACAATGCTTTAGGATACGATTGATTACGAACAACCATGCAATGCACTGAACGCCAACGCGTTATCATTTGATGTTTCTACGTGGAGCTCGAGTACGAGCGATGAAATGATCCGCATCGGGGCGTTGACGGGTCAAGATGTTCCGGCGGCGGCGCGAGAGACGTACGCGAGCGCAATCGTCGCTCGGGACGTCGGGACAAATGATTCTTCGCGCGTGATTAATTTAGCGGGCATTACAATTCAATTCGCCTGGTCACGCGGAGTTGTGGTAGATGATGACAACGCCGGTGGGTTTACGACGCTTGACCCGTCGCAATTCGTACTCATGTGCTGGGGCGGTCAAATCGTATCGCCGAGCGCCGGCAGCCGACGCGTCGCGCGATGTCGATCTGATGTCATCATCGCCATGAACGATATCGGTCCATACGTGACGTTCGGCGCGCTCACTTTAAATGCTGGCGAATTCTTCGCCGGTGGGTACAGCAACTTTTTGTTTTCGTTTAGAGATGCGCAGGCTCGACTGATCGACGCTGGATCGATTAGCGTGCGCTCGGTGACGTGCGACGCCAACTTTGCATCATCGTTGCCAAATCAAGAAGCCGTGCTCGATGCACCGACATCGACGTTTGGATGGAATCCAAACGCTAACCTCGAACTCGCTGCGTGTCCAAGCCTGATCGATGTCGTGTTTAGTACATTGTCGAGCGACGTTTCCATCGACGCCGAAACCGGTCGAGCGGCGACGGCGGTGCGCGGGGTCGTCGGCCATCGAAGTTGTTCAACAATGTCTCTCGATCGCGTCGCCATCGCATCTCGCTTGATCGACAACGACATCAATCGCAACGTTGCCGCGACATTACGTGCGGTGTGTGATGGATTACGCGTCGTGTACCCGATTACCACGACGTCGTCGATGACCAACGAGCCCACCGAGTGCGACATTCGCCTGACAAACGACGCATTGGAGATTCGATTTGCCGCGCCCACGCGATTGTGCCCCGGTTGCTTCATCGTCGGTGGTGCGAATAACGTCATGGTGTCCATTACGTCGTTGACGGACGACGACGACGCGAATGTTGCAAATGTCTCACTCGCGGCTGACGGTTTACGGTCGCCGTATTGTTCGGGCTACGCCGGCGACGACGACGACGCGAGCGAACTTCCACGCGCGTGCGCTGCCGAAACGAACGCGGAATACGAAGGCGCACGAATTACTTCTGGACTCTTCCTCGTGCCATCTGTCGATGCGTGCTGCGCGGCGTGCCAGGAGAATCCACATTGCAATATCTGGGTCTTTTGCACCGCCGACGACGGATGCGGGACGAATGAGTACGCATACTCGTATAGTTCGTGCGCGCTCAAGTACGCGATCGCCGATGTCGTGGGCGCTGACGCACCGATGCCGGGCAATCGTGGCTCGAATGTGACGTTCACCTCGGGCGTGTTGCGAGATAAAGAAGCCGAGCCATTAGCGGCGGATACGAATGATGACCGTAGAGAGTGCCAACGCGAACGCGAGGCGCGATACGCCGGGACGGAGATTGATGTCACAGTGGCGACGTCATGGAGCGCGTGTTGTGATGCGTGTTTGACAAACGTCGCGTGTTCGGTATGGACGTTTTGCGAGGATGCCGATGTGGGATGCGACGGCGCGTATGCGTTTGGATCTTGCGTGTTGAAAATGTACCCGAGCGAACAAGGCGGCGGGAACGCGTTCACCGCACCTCTCGCGCTCGCGCGAGGCGAGGGCGTGCCGTGGTCAAGCGGCGCGCTCGTGGATCGCATTCCAGAACCAGCGCCAACAGTAGAAGGATGTGTCGTCGAGCCAAACGCAAATTACAAAGGGCATCCGTTAAACACTGGATCAGAGCTTGTGGTTGACGACGAAGCGGCGTGTTGCCGAGAGTGCGCGTCGACGAAAAAGTGCAACATTTGGGTGTTCTGCGCCGCTCAAGATGGCTGCTCGAATGCGTACTTTGAGTACGCATACGGAGAATGCTGGCTTAAAAAGCTATCTCCAGATGAAATCGTTGCCGATGCGCCGATACCAGCGTGGGAGCGCGGTGTGGGCGTGCCGTGGACGAGTGGTCGGATCACGCGAGCCATTCCATCGCCGTCGCCGTCGCCGCCACTGCCACTGCCACCACCGCCGCCTCCCATGCAAATGTCGACGTGCATGACTACAGCACGCGACCGCCTCAGTCGGCTGTGCCGCCCATTGCTGACATTTACTGCGCTCGACGACGCCGCGGCTTGTTGCGCGCTCGTCGACGACATGGAACGCGACCGATGCTTCTGTGACCCGGGTGTGTTTTTAGTCGAAGGCGCGTTGACGCAACCGGAGGTTCTCGTGGTTGGATTGGCGTGCGATGCGACGATTACGACTGGCGACGCGTGTGTGGTTCAATCGCCGCCTCCGCCGCCGATCGTTGAGCCGATTCCACCGTCTCCTCCTCCGCCGCCTCTGGAAGTTGAACCGTCACCGCCTCCGCCGTCACCATCTCCGCCGAGTCCGAGCCCGCCACCTCCAGTCATCGTCGAGCCGAGTCCGAGTCCACCGCCACCACCGCCTCCGCCGTCACCATCTCCGCCGAGCCCGAGCCCGCCACCTCCAGTCATCGTCGAGCCGAGTCCGAGTCCACCGCCACCACCACCACCGTCGCCGTCACCGCCGCCGCCATCTTTACCCGCGACGACGTGTTCGCGACTCCTCACCAAACTTCGTGAGAATTGCGGGGCGTTTTTCGGCGAACAAGACGTAACATTTGAAGACGCCTGTTGCGCGCTCGTAAGCGACATGAGCACCGAGGGGTATTTTTGCGATGAGGAAACACTCGACTCGCTCGGAACGTCGGCGAGAGTCATCGAACTCGCGGCGCCGACGTTGTGCGATGGATTTGACGTACGCATCGGCTCGGCGTGCTTTCCGAGTCCTCCACCGCCGAGTTCTCCACCGCCGAGTCCTCCTCCGCCGAGTCCTCCTCCGCCGAGTCCTCCTCCGCCGAGTCCTCCTCCGCCGAGTCCTCCTCCGCCGAGTCCTCCTCCGCCGAATCCTCCGCCTCCAAGTCTCCCGCCTCCGTCTCCGCCCGAGCCGAGTCCTCCTCCACCTCCGCCTCCTCCGCCGAGTCCTCCTCCTCCATCTCCCAGTCCTCCTCCACCGAGCCCACCACCACCCGCAGACGAATGTCCATCGCTCACTCTAATCGGTGGACCGAGCGCTGTGCAAAACGAAATCTTACTCAACTCTGTGTACATCGACCCTGGGGCGACGGCGATGGATGACGTCGACGGCGACATTTCAGACGCCGTCGTCGTCGATACGTCGGCGTTGGATACGAGTGAAGTTGGTGTGTATCGCATTGAATATCGCGTGAGGGATTCAGCGGGGTGTGAAGTACGCGCTGAACGTTTTGTTCGCGTGATTGCTCTCGTGCCAACGTCTAATTTGACGCAGCTTACGGGGCTGTGCTCGAGTAACATTCCTCGCGTTCGCGAATTGTGCGGCGCCGTGGCCGCGGTGGACGTAAATGCTCCTAATCCAGCAGCGTTCCCGGGATGTTGCATCGCGTTGTCAGACATGGACGAAGCCGGGTGCTTTTGTGTGCCAGACATCATCGCTGGATTCGAGGGCGAGTCGCCGTCCGTGGCGCAACTCGCCGCGTTTACGCCTCTCGCCTGCGGATTCCGCGTCAAAGTGGGCGCCGTCTGCGAAGACCAACAACTTTTGTCGCAATTCTTAAGCACCCCAACAGCGGTGCCGGAACTTGTCATCCCGGACGACGTGTGGAAAACCATTGTTGACGAAGATGGTGTGCTTCGCGAAGACATTGGGTGCAACGACACGCTCACCGTCGTGCGCAAGTATTGCGTCGCTGTAACGACAAACGCTGGATTTGCACCCCGCGTGGCTGATTTTGCTCCGTGCTGTGCCGCTGCCAGACGTCTCTACAACAATACGTGCCTGTGCGATGAGCCGGAGCTCATTACGGATGAAAACTTTGTGTTCGTGCGCGAGCTCGTGGGATTCACGCCGCTTGGATGTGGATTCAATTACACTGACGAGTGCCCGGCGCTCGTCGACCAGCTCGGCCTCGAAACGACAATTGTCGAAATCTCCACGCCTGGCGACGTGCGCACGATTCCCATCAGCATCCCAGTGCTATCTCCATTGCGTACTGAGCCCACGACAACGCTCGAGGCGGGATTGGCTGGGGGACTAGCGCAGATAGACGCATCGGGAAATCAAGTCGTGCGTTTCGCCGACGGAAGCTCTGCCGCAGATGTCTTTGGCTTTACGGGTGCTGGTTCCTGTCTCGACTACGCCGCTCTCGTTCCCGAATTATGCGCCACTGTCGGCACCAATCGCAAAGTGTCCGTGTACAACCTCACCGGCTGCTGCGTGCTTTTGCGTGCGATGCACGATACGGCGTGTTTGTGTCCGCCGTACGCCGAGACGTGGCTCGGGGATGCCTATGACGCGTACGAAATTGTCGCCAGAGAAGGATGCGGGATTCAAATCGACACGCCACCGCGACTCGGTTGCGCCAGCGACGAGGTGAATGACGAAATTTACGATGAAAAAGACTTCATCTTACCGCCGCGCGTGGCGCCGGAGATTCTCGTGAACCTTCAAGCATGGCTCAACGCCGAACCCGTCGACGTCAACGCCACGTCGCCTGACGGGGATGGCGTCGTCGCGGAACCGCCGTCGAATGGCTGGCTCCCAAGCGGCGTACGTAACATCTCTACGGCTATTCCTAACACGCAGTCGTGCCTTGAAGCGCTGTTAGCTACGGAAATATCGTGCATTCCAGCGATTACTGGCGCGCGCGAGGCGTTTTCGCTCGACGCATCCTGGCAGGCGTGCTGTCGTCGGTTGACATCAATCGACATCAATCGATGCCTGTGCGATGGCGCCGTGGCGCTCGCCATGACGACGACGCCTGAACGTCGACGATTGCACAGACAGTTCCTTCGTTTGGCACCGAACGCGTGTGGATTGGATGTAACGATTGGTGAGCGATGTCCCGTCGCCGAATTCATCGTCGCAGACGAAGGTGCCGCCGACGTAGCGCGAGTCTCGACAATGTCGGCCGACGACGCCAACGCGTTCATGGACATCGAAGCTCCGGTGTACGAGCGCACTGATACAGTGACGAGTACGGTGTTGGCAAACGGTGGAGTGGTGTTGTCGAATCCGCAATCTCAAACGACGTTTCCGCGTGGATTTACAATTGTTTCGCCGCGCCCAGACGCGCCTTCGGCGACGACGGTGACAGCTGAAGGCGTCGTCGAGTTTGAATCCGCGGCGATCCCCGGCGCGCGCGTTCGTGTTGAACCGAGTGACGACGGTACTACCTTCATCGGCATTGATGGTACCGTTCGACGGTTACATGTACCGATGTCGTCGGACGCGACCACCTCCGACGTCGATCCGAGCGACTCGGCCGTATCCATCGCCAACGACACCGCAGTGGCGCAGACTCGCGACGACATCGCGACGATCCCGCTTGGCGAAACATCAGATGGCGAAAGTGGTGGCATCACGTACACGCAAGCCTCGCAAGAATTACGCGTGGAGCTCCCGGATGATACCACGGTGACCATTACGTATCCTGAAACGCGTCCGCCACCGACGACGGCGCCTCCGCCTCTACCGCCGAGCACTGGCGCGCCCATCGTCCGCCCGCTTGAAGGTTACGGCGTGGTGGTCGAGAATGGAGTTCCCGTTCCCGAAGGCGCGCCTGGCTTGAGCGCGTGTGACCCGATTCGTACGCTGAGAAATTTCCTCGTCGTTGGCTTCCAACCGGGATCGACATCGTATGACGTCTTAGGCGCCATCTCATGTTGCGCCAACACCACGGTGAAGATTCCTGAAGTCACGGGTGTCGTCGGTTATCGCCCTCGCGGTGCGACGAACACCTTTGTCGACGCCCCGAGCGTGCCAAATGTCACGTGCAGAGGACTCAGTATAATCTCCGCGTCTGGCGAGACGTTGGACGACGCCCTGTGCGACCGAACGACGGTTGAAGCGACATCCGCAGGCGTGTCGTTTACCCTGCGCGATATTGAATTGTGTCCAAATTGTGCAATCACAGGATCTCGCGACGGTGTTTTGTTCACAGTACAGCACGCGAGTGATGCGACACTGAATACGCTATCGCCGGTCGTTCGGGCGTTGCAATGCGACACATCTGGCACGTGGGCGCGCGCGACTGAACGACCAATAGGCGGCGACGGCACCCGTCGCCGACGGCTGTTGCAACAATTTTTCGGTGGCGTTCCGTTCTTTCCGATGCAGCAGAACACGAGCAGCGGCGCGTTCGCACCGCCATTAGTAGGATTCAACTTGACGCAATACGCGCAGCCGTCGACTCGACGCGACTTTGACGGTTACTTTGACCCGACGGGTGATGATGACCCGACGGGAGATTTCGGTGGCGTCGCCTGTCGAACCATTTTGCCACGCGTGTCATCGTCTTTGCGATGGTTTGGTGCGCGTGCGAATGTTTCTGGGCCGTATCAAACTGCGCCGTTTGAGGATTACACGTTTACAGGATCGATATCGCTAGATTCCGGCGACGGACAATCGGCGACGCTGACAGACGTGAACGTCCCCGTCGTGCTCAGCGCTTGGGTGAATGATGCGACGACTGGCGATTGGCGCAACGTCGTTGATCCCCTTGAGGAGTACCGCATTGAATGTTTTCCCACGAGAGTGGCTCGCGGGACCGCAGACGCCGAATCGCAGGTGGCGTCCACGCCGAGCGCAGATCCGTGCGGTGGATTACGATTCTTCATGTCGTCGTACGCGCCCGAAGGCGTGTTTGCATCAAATGAAAATGCTGGAGCTACGCCGCAGGTGACGCTCCTAGAGATTTCGCTCTCACAAGTATCGTTGTGCGCCGGGTGCTCGCTTCAAGGATCCAACGAAGACCGCGCGCTGTTCAAAATTACATCCCGCACGAATGCACGTTTCGACTACGTCGGTCCGAGCGTAGGGAACCCAACGTGCGTAACGGATTTACGCGGTCGCTCTGTGTCGCCCGAAGGTGTCGACGGGGAAACCATACCGATCGTCCCGCCACCGATGCTGGTCGACAACACAACTGGAGTCGAATGCAACGGCGAAAAAGGATTAAACCTCAAGGGCATTTTGCTCCGCGATGGATCGAAATTCATCACGGACACCGAAGACGAGTGCTGCATGGCATGTGCAATGACGCGAGACTGCGACATTTGGGTGTACTGCACGGGAGATTGCGTGGACTTTAGCTATCATTCGTGTTGGCTCAAGCGTTCGATTGGAGGTGGGTTCACGCGAGAGCGGGGACCGACGGACGTCGCGGCGTGGGACAGAGGTCCCGACGTGCCGTGGACGAGCGGATGGTTTGTGCGCGATGAAACGACGGAGCCCGGACCGCCGCCGCCGCCGGCGGCGATTCCATCGGTGCCAGACTCGGCAACGTACTTTACGTTACAGCCAGGCGTTGGGGTTCAAATACCGGCTTCAATAATCACGGTCATTCCAGGTGCTCAAGTGCCTGGAAACGAAACGACGAGTGAACCTCCTTCACCGCCACCGCCGACGACAAACGGAATTTTCCCGCCACCGCCGTCAAACGTTGCACCGACAACGCCACTACCGGTGCCGACGCCGGTGCCCGCTTCTCCTCCATCCACGCCGTCGCCGGGCCCAACGCCGCTTCCAAGCGGTGGCGATCCCGCTCGCGCGTGCGTGGAAAGCGATGCATTGATTTGCCCCACGGAATCTACCCCCGATGCGCTAGGTTTGGCGGATGTTCGATTGAGCGTGCAGCTCCAAAGCGTTTCGCCTTCGCAAGCCGCGTTGACTGGCACGGTAATCAATTTTGGTCGCGTGCACGCCCGCGTGTGTCTAGCGGGAGTTTCCGTGACGATTCCGTTCGATAAAACGGTCACAAATCCGTCTACGAGCGAGCAAAGCGTGGCGGCTTCGGCGTCAGATTTCATCGTCGAATGTGTCTTCGTCGGCGTTCGCACACGCGACGGACCGCCGAGCGACGACGCAAACAAATGCGGTACCTATGCCTCCGCCGCCGTCGTCGACGCCGGTATCGAACTCATATTCCGAAACGTGGCGCTCTGCAAAGAATGCTGGATTGTCGGCGGTCCAGCTGGTGTTTTGTTTACAATTCGCCACCGAGATAATTGGCTCTTGACGCTTCCAGAGGCGACGCTTGCCAATCAAAACGCGTTCACGGAATCTGCCGCGACGTGCGCGCCTGTGCGTTAATCGTTGACATACGCATGTTCAAGACTTCAAGACTTCAAGACTTCATGCGCGATGAATAGCGCGTGAAGAACGCAATGAAATGTTTACATCCTTTCTCGTCCTTTTACTCGTTCCGCATACCGCGCCTCTCACATGTCGTAGCACTGGGCGCTGAGCACACGCGTCATGTCCAACGAGGACGTTACGTGCGATGACGAAGAAATCGCTCGGTGTCTATCGCTGAGCGACGCCGACGAAGAGATCGAAACTGAGAAACAGCGGCAAAGGCAAGTGGCCGCCGACGCGTCGCTCGCGTTGCGACTCACCGCCGAAGACGCGTGCGCGCGCCTTTGTGACGCGTCAAGTCTCGCTCTCGATGCCGTCATCGCGCGGGCGATCGCCGCCAAAGATGCACTCGCGAACATCGAAGCGTTTGCGCCGAAAACCAACGACGCAGTCGTAATCGCGTCGCCCCCGAGCGCAGAGCAGCGCGTGTACGAAGTCGACCACGGGCGGTTAGAGCTTCGCTTAGAATTCTACGGCTTGCGCGAAAAGGTTGTCACCGGCGATGGAAACTGTCAGTTTCGCGCGTTGAGCGATCAATTATTTCGCGATGGTGGCGAGTATCACGATGTCGTGCGCGCGACGGTGGTTGAAAGATTAATCAACAGGCGGGACTCGTATGAAGCCTATGTCGCACCGGAAGCGTATGACTCGTACGTGGCAAAAATGAGCCAACTCGGGGAATGGGGCGATCACGTCACACTTCAAGCCGCGGCGGATGCGTATTCGGTGACGATTAACGTTTTAACTTCGTACAGTGAAAACGGATTCATCGAAATTTTACCGAGCGACGGTTCGTCGTTAAACTCACCGCGAAGCGTGTGGTTGAGCTTTTTCGCCGAAGTACACTACAACTCAATCTATCCCGCATAGCACATGTAAGCATATGTATGTATATGTATAGAACAACACCTAGCAGCAGCACCAACACACGTTAGCGTACGAACATGAAGATAAAAATATAAATAACGTCATCAAGGCGACGCCGCGGTCACCGCCGCGCGAATCGCATTAGGCATAGATCCCATCACCACGGGCGTATCTACTAAATCCATAATTCTACCATATCCAGTGATAATAAACGCCCGCGCACCATCACCGCCTTCGATATCTTCCACCGCCGTCCGTATCGACGCGATGGCTTCAAACGCCCCAGTCGAGTCGTCGCTCATCAAAAACTCCATGGAAAACCCACCGCCGATGCGATCGACGCGTTGGGGCAACACGAACGGTAAGTTTTGCCCCGACGTCGTCAGCGTCGTCGCCCACTGAAACATCGCGTCTTCAAACACGTTCACGTCGACGGAGCTCGGGAGCTTTGCCGTGCCCAACTGCTTGCCATCGCCCGCAGCTCCAGCGGCGCGCGCGCCCACACGGACGCCCCGCGCGCGCGTCCGTCGTCCGGCGCGCGTGGATGAAAATATCTCTCGCGCGCTCGCCGCGCGAGATGGCATCGTCGCGCACATGTCGGCGCGCGCGTGCGTGTGACGACCATCGGTGTTATCTTCGATGAAGATATCGCACGCGCTTCATTCGCCGACGCGACGATGACCACCATGGCGCGCGCGCGAATGACCGCGTCAACGCACCGCGCGATGTCACCGTCGGTGCCCGCGCGCGGACGCAGCCGTCAGGGCGCGGTGGCGCCGTCCAAGGCGTCGCCGCAGCGGCGCCACAGCGCCAGAGGACGATCCTCAGCGACTCGGGCGTTTGTCGACGCCAACGTCGTCGCCCAAGTCGCCGAGCTCGAGGGTGGCATTCAATCGTTTTATCTCGGCACGTTGCTCACGATCTTGGGAGGGGCTGGATTTATCGTCGTGCGTCAGGTGTTGATTCGTCGGGAGCTGGATGATCAAGCGAAAAAGATGGGCGAGCGCATTCGCGCGGGTAACGCGAGCGCGGAGGATTACTTTGAGATGGGTTCTATTTTGCTTAGAAAGAAGGTATTCACGCAAGCGGTGAGAAATTTACAAATGGCGGCGACGAATTGGGACGGAGATGAGCAAGATTTGGCGTTGGTGCACAACGCGCTCGGGTTCGGGTACTCGAACACGGACAAGCTCGATTTAGCCGTGGCTGAGTTTAAAAAGTCTGTGGCGTTACAGCCTGGGTACGTGACGGCGTGGAACAACCTCGGCGAGGCGTATGAAAAAAAGAAGGAAATGAAGGATGCCATCGCGTGCTATGAGGAAAGTTTGGTGTTGTCTCCGAACAATCCGGTGGCGACGGAGCGGTTGGAGGAGATTAAAATGCGCATGAAGCGTCGCGGTCAACTCGACGACGAATGATAGACTATCAATATTATACATACACAGAGCACACACACACACACACACGACGCACGCGCGCACGCACGTACGCACACATTGATCTGTTCATGATTCGCTATTACAAAACCTACTAAATTGTACTCGCGCGCGCGTGTGACGCTCGCGCCCTACGCGTTTCGACGCATCTCCGCCTCGGCGAATCTCTCTTCGGCAATCTTCCTCTTCTCCCGCGATCGTCGATTCTGAAACCAATTATACACGTTCGACTCCGCTATTGGCCCATACTTGGTCAACATCTCTGTAATCTCTGTTAATTGTTCGCGGACCGGCGGTTGTTGTCCGCCCAAGAACAAGTCCTCCAACGCCTTGTAGTGCTCGGGCGTCCCCGTCCACCGCGGACCTCTCGCGTTCTTATCCTCCCCGCGTCCACCGGGTCTATTCGCGTATCCATACGGATCCCCATTCGAAGCAACGCTCGCGACGCGCGCAGACGGCGCGTACGGCGCCGTCGTCGCCGTCCCGGCGGTGGTCGACGTCGCGCGCTGCTGCGTCGCGTGCACCGCCGTGATCTGCAACAACTGTTGACAAATATGCGCATACGCCGCGACTTGTTGACGAAACGCGTAGAGTTGCCGTTCAGTCATGTGCACGGCGGCGCCTGGCGGCGCGCGAACCGCGCCGGGGAGCGTCACCGGCGCGGCGTTGACCAGCGTGTGTGGCGCCGTTGCGGCGTCGTCAACCACGGCGTTCGCGGCGGTGTTTGCGTCGGGTGTGGCGTCCGCGGCGTCGTCCTGGGCGAGTAGTGCGGTGGATGGGGACATGTCGACGTCGGTCATCGCGCGCGATGGGCGCCCGCGGTCGTCGTCGACGAATGCCGGCGCCGATCGTCGTCGTCAACCAACCTCCGCAGTCTAAACCCTGGCTATAAACCCTAAAATCACACATGGCGGTAGAAACTATCACGATATGAATACGTGATGCATAAATGTCCAGAATCTATATTTTTGGTTTAAAACGTATATTTATATACTGTTAAATATGGCCATGATACGATCTCTAGGAGCATGTATGCGCGAGCATGTCCATGCCGAAACCGTTTCGGCGAAACGACATTCATATAGTCTTAGAAGACCTATGATATTGGATCACCACGCCCACCGCTTCGGTCGTTCGGCGACGCTTCGCGCAAAGGTCGCGCGCGCCGCACATCGCCTCGCGCGCGCCTCGCACCTCGCCTCGCGCCTCGCGCCTCGCGCACGCGCGCACGTCGCGCCTTTCCGCATCGCTTCACCTCGTCGCCGCCGCGCGCACGAGGCGCTCTCGCGCGCACCGCGGCGATGAGCTCGCCCGTGGTGCTCGCCGGGCTCGCGCTCGCGGAGCTCCATCGCCGCGCGCACGACGGTTTTGACGGCATCGATAGCGACAGCGAGGGCGAAGAACAGGCCGAAACGCCGTCGCCGACGCTGTCGTTGTCGTCCTCGCGCGAACGCGCGTCGATCGCGCGTGTGGATGCGGCGAATGACGCGCGAGCGCCCGCGTTCGAGCGCGCGAGCGTCGATGAAGACGCGACGGTCGACACCGACGACGCGCGTTCCGACGCCGAGGAGCCGCGCGAACCCGATCACCAATGTCGGTTTTGTTTCACTGGCCGAGAATGCGGGAGTTTGATCGCGCCGTGCGCGTGCGATGGCTCGCAACGGTTCGTGCACCGCGCGTGCCTCAGGCGTTGGCTTCGCGTGAGCTTTGAGCAACGAGGCGCGTACGAGACGTGCTGTCGCGTCTGTCACGAGAAATACGACGTCCCAGCGCGATCTGGTGCGAGTAAACTAAGGTTCTGGTTTAGCCTGCGCGCACGAGATCGATTGAATGAGTATTCGCGCGTGTGGGCGCAGAATGCCATGAACGCGTTGCTGCGTCGAAAGGGGGTGACGATGCCGAGGAGCGCGAGCAGCGCGGGGAATTTAGCGCTTTTAGTGGCGTCTACCGAGGTGAATATATGGGCCAGGCGTGAGGAACATCGCTCAACGAGTGCGTTACCTAAAGCTTTGCGTGTGGCGTCGTTTCTGCTATCTGCGGCGTCGGCGGCGGCCAAAGTACGATTGTTATTTGGCGGCGCCACGGTGACCGTCAGTCGACCGAACGCGTGATGTGTGCCAAAATCATCTCGCCCGGGCGCTCGAACCAGGACGCGCGTGCGTGTCATCGTCATCATGATCGCACCGCGTGCTCGAGTATGTTCTTTCTGTGTGTAATTCAATAATCTGCTGTACAATGTAAACGCGTTTCGCGACGCTCCGAGCGTCACTGCGCGACGCGACCGCGCGACGCCATGGCGACGGAAACCGCCGTCCCCGCGACGCCCGCGCCCGCGCTCGCGACGCCCGCGCCACCGCGAGAACTATCAAACATCGAAGCATTCGTGGCGAGCGCGACGCCCGTGTTCGTCGTGCGACGGCGTGATGACCGCGCGAGCGCCACCGCAGCGGCGAGCACCAGCGCGCTGTCGGGGTACGCCTTATCCGAGCTTTTCGCGGCGTTTGAAGAGCCGAGCGCGTTCGGCGCCGAAGTCCCGCTGCGGCTGCAAGACACGCAAGATGTGAGTCAGTATTACGTGCCATTTTTGTCCGGCGTGCAGCTGTACGTGCGCGAGGAGGAGGGTGAGCCGTCGCGCGAGAGCGAGCGGCTCGCGTTTGAGTTTTTCGAAAAGTCTAGCCCGTATTCGCGACCGTCGATGTCGGAAACCGTGCAGACAATCATGGATGAACATCCAGAGCTGGCGACGATGCGCTCGGGCGCGCTCGCGCCGTCGAGTTGGATGTCGGTGGCGTGGTATCCTATTTATCGCATTCCGCAGGGCACGATGTTGCACGACGTGCAAGGAAGTTTTTTAACATATCACGCATTGTACGACGGGGCGTTGAGAGATGGAGATGTGGCGTGTCCGTTACCGCCTGAGATGTCTGACGCGCAGGAGCGGTTGATTGAGGAGCGCGTGAAACGTGCAAAGGAGGGCGCGGAGATTGAAAGCGGCGCCGGAGCGGCGGCTGTTGACGGCGATATTTTGACGCGCGTATTGCGCCCGTTCGGTTTATCAGTGTACAAGATGCAAGGCGACGTGTGGGCCGCGAACGATCGCGCGACGAAATGGATGGAATCTCTCATGGATGGCGCGTTCACGTGGTTGAGGTTCCGGAAGATTATTCACGCCGACTATGAATTTTTTGCGCACTTTGGTTGAGCACGACGCACCTTTTGTCCAGAGCGCAGTCAAAGTCACGCGTTCTAACTAGTCTAATTGATTCATCATTATCTTACTTCTTGTATTGCTAAAATAACACATATATCTACTCGCGTGCCATATAAGAGGTCGGATGCGAAAAACTTTTTGGCTTGGAGCC